>CM025784.1:45693788-45874302 GCA_014636745.2 Centella asiatica | reverse complement strand
GAGAGGGAGAGAGGGAGAGAGGGAGAGAGGGAGAGAGGGAGAGGGAGAGGGGGAGAGAGGGAGAGGGAGAGGGAGAGGGAGAGGGAGAGAGGAGAGAGATTTTTCATGCTTAAGTAGTTGTAGTGTGCCAGTTTTGGGACCAAAAGACAGAAAACATATATAGCAACACCATATATTCATTATCCATGGACCATGGTGGATCGATGACACGCATGGATGTTGGTTTACAATGTACGGTATATATTTTTCTAATTATGTAATCTTGATTGTTTATTATTATTTGGAATTAAGTTACAATTTTATGTTCTGGATTAAGATTCATGGCTTTCGATTTCGAGTTAAAACTTCAAAACACTATTTCTTTTAGATTTTGAATCGAAGCCTTTAAATTACCTTTTTTTGATTTTTTTGGGCTAAGTGATAGTTAACCGCAATAGGTATAGATATTTGTGACTTTCTTTCTTGGAGCAGCTTACCTTGTTTAAATACATACGCGAGCATATTTATATACACAAATAAATTTACAAAAAAAAAATCATAAATTAATGAAAATTTTAACACGTGGACAATTTTATTACTTTTTTGCTTCATTTATTCAGTGGGGTTCATCATTTTTTTTTTATCTTTATACATTCTTATGAATTTTTATTGTGAATTTATTTGTATGGAAAATTTTATACATTTATATTATATCTTCTACCTCATTTATTTTGTAACAGAAGTGACTTATTATTTTTAACAAAACCCTAGGAGTGGAGTATCAGATGGGTCATATCTTGCACTAATTTAGCCCATCTCGATTTTTTTAGGATAAAATTTGTCCATAAATGTATGCGTTATTGTATCACTTTTAAGAATAAATTAATTTTTTTTTCTATTTAAATTTTAATTAATGTGTTTGGATAATTCACCTTTAATGCGCATAAGAGAGAATTAAAATCAAATTAAAGACTTATTAAGTATAGTTCAACTATTTTTAACTTACATTATTCATATCAATCTTAATGAGTATAAAATTAACTAAATATTACCTATTTGTAAACTTTAAAATCTACACAGTAGATTTGTAGATTTCTAACGAACTCCAGCCGACCCGGGTATCTTATTGATATATATACACACTGGTATATACGAACAGTTATCCAAGTCAAATAAAAATGACTCATCATTCATTCGTTATTCAATACATGTTAAATGTTTTAAAATATTTTAATTTTTTATGATATTTATATTCACCTATCATATTTTTATTAAATTACAGAACGAATTTAACACACAAAATTATACTCCCTACCGTTCAAAACATTGTCGCTTTAGCTCATATTACAGATACCAAAGAACTTTAACAATTATTGCATTGGAATAACAAATTTCAAATAAAAATTTTATTTTACCCTTCATAGAAAATGTTATAGCTGAAAGATAAATTAAATTATTAATTCCATTGGTAGAATACACCGGATAGTACCTGACAATATGTACAAAAAGTGAAATAAGACATCTCGAGCATTTACCATCTCAATAAAAAAAATCCTTAAAACTCCACTAGGCAGAAACGAGAACCAGTTTCATCGGTGGAGAATGATCAGCAATTCAGCACCAAACAGCCCTTCCCAAACAAAATTAGAACGAGAGCTATCTTGTAGCTTCACCTTCTGCAACCTCGTGAATACATAATACAGATAAGAACATCGGTGTTCTAGGCGCAAAAATAATCAAAATATTTGCAATTATTTCTTAGCGACACCTTTACGAAGCCTACAGCAATGTTCAATATTATTGTTAATCTTCCCACTCAATACCAATATGAAATAAAGATCGAATATATTAATCCTTACTTTATGTTTGATGTAACATCGCAGTTCTCTTTCAAAATTCCAACAAGGTGTACATCTAGTATAACATGATGCAATGACGTGAAATATTTACAAACATTACAAGGGAGCCTGATAAAGAACAGCAAAATGTAGCTCACTTGGAGGAAGAGCAGCAGTTAGCAGGTTCCACAAGGAGAGACTCAGAGAGAGTTGGAGCATGTACAACTTTCATCTACTGCTTTAATTTAGTAACTCTCAAAAAAGACCCAATGGTATTTCAAGCCTTTGCCGCTTGTTTGATCATCTTTTCCTTCCTTTTCACTTCCAAATGTGAAGAAAGTTGAGCACATTTTTGTCTGGTTTCCTCCAATTCCATCTCTAATTGTTGGACCTGTTTTATGCGAAATAAAATGATATTTAGTTCACTGTTGTCTAATGCTCGATACTAGTAGCATCTAAATCTTGAAACTGCACAGGCAACCCTGTGATACCATATATACCTACCGTCTGTTTCAACACTTTCTCCTTCTCTACGTGTTCCTCGCACCTGTAAACAAGGAAAGCCAAATCAGGCGGATACATTTGCAACAAAAAAAGTTGTTATTGATGCTGTCCGCGAGTAATAGTCAATTCATCTAGGTATATGAAAAGAACCTATGATCACAACTTCCACAAGGAACTACACGTAACATATATGTGTGAAACTGATTCATTTATACATATGCTCTTTGTTATTGGCCAATTTAAATAGATGCATGAAACTGATTCTTTTCTACATATGCTCTTTGTTATTAACCAATTTAACCATAAAGTCTATAAAGGAATCAGCACGAAGGACGGAGTAGTTATAGGCAGTTAAGCCCCAAAGAAGCTGGACAAATAAGGAAGGTGTAGTTTCCGAGAAACAGTGTACCCAATCAACTATGTGACCATTTCAGTTACCAGTTATCCCCAATAAAATAAAGAATATCAAGTTTAAACTGTTACCTTAGAAAGATTAAGTTTCAGACGCCATGGACCTAAAACCTTCACCCCAGTATGGCTGATCTAAATCTAATAATTTAATACGTGGTTATGGTTTTAGAGGAAGGGGGCAGGGGGAAGTGCCATAAGCTCAAAAGTGGGAGCCTACAGATCTTGAAATCTCAACTCTTCCCTGATATCTTGGGTTACTCTTCAACAAAGACGTTAAGGTAATTAAGCTTTTCCGGTTCTTGATAAACTCAAAGTGATACCTGTTCATTTAAATTTAATGAAGAGAATGTAATTTTTTATAAACTAGCTAAACAGTGATACCGACTACACCGTTAATTTTTTTCAAAATTTCCATTATCACATCAAGAAGTTAAAAACTAGACTCCTTCATGAAAACACATTTAATTAACTCCGTGCAACCATATTGAATAACCAACTACTCTTTAGGTTATATATTCACTTATGCAACTTTCTTGATTGCTTCCAGATCAGGCAAATTTGGATAATTTTATTAATGTCTTGTATTTGTGATAACCTTATTTCTGGTTATAATACCAGCTTATTATTAAGCTTAGTTTACAAAAATACAGGGCAGGGTTGCAAAAAATAATCCCAATAAGAAGCAATTCCGATAACTAGGCACAAACATGCTTCCTTTTCACAAAATTATAGTATATACCATTCCACTGATTAATTAATGTTAGCATTTACTACCTCTGTCCCAAAAAGGATGGCATAGCGGCACGTAGTTTTATGTGAAATTTAATATATGTTAAGTATTTTTGATAATTTTCATTTTTTCATAGTATTAATCTTCATCTATTATATTTTTATTAAATTTATTAACATTTCTAACACGTACGTACTAAACCACACATAAAAATACGTGCAAAAAGTTAGCTAAGTCAACCTTTTTGGACAGAGGGAGTACTATTTATTTTCATGAAAATTATATGAGATTGCATTTACATGGATAGTTTCAATGGAAAGAGAAGAAAAAAAATTGAAAAGCAACCCAAAGGTTTGGTGATGCCTAATTGCATATATGTGGGAAACGTTTGAAATTCATATCATATCAGATGTCTAAGAGACTAAGAACAAGAAACTCTAGCATGCAATGTTCGATAAGAAACATACCTCAAGAAGAGTTGAATGTTTTCCTCACATATTTGATCAATTGTTGTAGACCTTGAACTATCTACACACAGTCCTCCATGGACAGATTCCTGCAAAGAATGTCAATAAACCAGGAAATACAATAACTAGCATATCATCGTCTCTTTACATGTACGACTAAGCTAGTTAGCAGAATAATTATGAATAAAAACAAACATGATGACTCTACCTGGTGCTTGCTTAAATGAAAACTAGTGACACAAAGACAACTACATTAGAGAGAACTTGCGAAAGTTATGGGCATCAAATGGGCTCATATAGTCTTTAGTCTCTTACCTTCTAATGAAATGGACTTAATGGACTTACCTAATAAATGTGATTGTTTTACTCATAGGTTGAAGACATGCCATGAAAGGACAGAATGAACAGCCAATGAAATCATATAAATTACTTGGTTAGCTTACAAAATGGATAAAAAAGTTAATCATCGTCACTTGTCAACATCAACAATGCTTTTAACCCAAACTAGTTGGGGTCGCGGTTGACGAACCCATAAAATATTTATAAAAAAAAGATTAAGGGATAAAAAAAAAGCATAAATAACAGATGAAAGAAAACAGAAAGAAACAAAAGACAAGAAGATTTAAAAGAAATAATAATAATAATTGAAAAAATAAAATAGAAATTAAAGAGAGAGGGTGAGAGAGATGTTAAGAAGTATAAAACTGAGTGAGAAAACAGGAATAGATCACAAGAAGAGGAAGAAGAATCTAATAGCACCAACTCTATTTCTCAATTGGATAGATACGTTAATGAACAGATAAATTTGCTTGTAGACCGTTACTGTTCTTTTTCCCAAGAACGGTGACAATTAGTTGCATGTACGTAGGGACCTTGCAATTGCATCAAAGTGAAAGAATCTCTTTTGAAAATAACATAATGTTTCATGTCTTATCACAAGTAACTCTTACAAATTTAAAACCAAAACCAACAATGTTTATGTGCTCGCTACGATTCAAGTAGTATATGACGTCGGGAGACGAGAGTATATGCAACTTACAGTTACTGATCCAATGGAAGGCTGATTGATGATCATCTCATCATGGGAACTTGTAGTGCAGATTTTTCCAAGCTGTGATCCACTCAAGTCCTGCCGGGGACTGGTAATAAGGCGAATGGTAGGTTCGTTTAAAATTTTACTTTGGCCACTTGCTGAAAGTTCAATAGCAAGCTCACCAGATGGAAAGCGTGTCTTTGCATTAGTATTAATTTTGACAGGAGGGCGAACAGGAGACTCCTTTCGACCACTATGTGCACTGGGATAGTGCCCAATTAACTCGATATGACTTTTCCTGTATAGTTCATTTATTGGAGGGGAAAAATTACAGTCAATGCCACTTAGAACCAACAACAGAAATATAAGGGGACTGCAAACCTTTGTTTTTTTTGACAAAATGTGAAAAAGAAAATGATTTTCTCCAAAAGTACAAGTACTATAGCATCATGTAGGTCCATAAAATGAGAAAAATCAGCGGTTCTTTTTTTAGCAAAATCAAGACAATAAGAGACTAGGCATAAACTAGAAGACCGCTCTCATGAATAATATTTGTAGTCTCCAACGCCACAGACCATAATTGATAATGTTTTATATAAATAAAACATGCACCACCCCGCAATAAGAGTAGTACAGACAGAAACATGTGGATTAACTATGAAAACAGGTGTAGCTACAATACATTAGAGCACTCAAAAGGAGCATATGTTATGCTCCATCACTTCTTATACGCACTGATAGTAGTACTGATTACGGATAACATCTAGAAGCAATAACTTTGCTCACTGGGAGATTTAAATCAAAAACCTCATCATTTGATGACTGACCTTTTCAAGTTTGACCAAAATATAGGCAAATGCTTTATTACACAGGAAATAGATATAAGTCAAATTTGGCAACTTGCACATGATCGTGCAAGAGTTCATTGAAATCATTGCCTAAAAGAAGAAAAGAACAATTTTAAATTAAATGTCAATAAAATCGTGAGGAAATCACATTCGCAAGTTGCCTTAATCCCTATGAACTAAAAGTTGCAAGGAGATACTTCTTCATCCTCATAATCAAGTCATCCCAACATCAGACCTAATACCTTATACCTAGAACTGTTTCTTTTTCTTACTCATCCCAAAATACGCAATCTTATCAGATATTTTTACATGAATAATTAAAATAGAAGAGGCAGAAAGTGACTGTCCAATGATGATGAAGCAACAAGAAGTAGTCCTCTTGGTATTTTAAGTCTGCTTCGACAACCCATGTCCTACCTAATAGTAAAAGATACCACCAGAAAAGCACAACCTTTTCTTAAGTTAAAACATTATCATCCCCAAAGAAAAGAAAAAGATGTTGGGTGGAAAATTTTGTCCATTCTTCCAGAAGAGAAAACAGCCAAATTCTCAAGTCTCAACGAAAACAGCCAAATCTACAAGCACCTCAACTAACACAACAGCCAGCATAATTGTAAGGCTTTTTTGGATAATAAAAAAACAAATGAGAGCTAACCACACTCACCTGCAAGAACATATCAGACATTCAGCGATGAGGAAAGCTTATTCCTATGCAACACATCGTAGGTGTTGAGACAATAAAAGATGAAAGCAAACAAACCCTTAATTCATAAGTTCATCAAGAGCAACTAGATGCAAAGGATTGGTTAATTGAGCAAAAGATAAAAGTTTGGGCGAGCCCATACATTAAGGCATATAAAAAGAGACTGATATCAATTAAGAGAAAGAGCACATCATAAACTAAACAGTCAACCAAGAAACAACGTTGAAATTCTAGATTGCAATATTCCCTGCACAAGAAGCAAAAACTTGCAACGAGAATCAAACGTGGAAAGTAACAGAAACAAGTTTATTTCCCAACCCCAAATCACAAAAAGATGAACAGATTTCACATTCACAACTCTAAAGTTGAACCATGAGAGAAAGCCAAATAGCCTGATAGATAAATCCCGAAGAATTGAATGGGTGACAAAAGCGGATTAGCATCTAGCCATTCTGACGGAGACAACTTGCTTTTGCCTCCTATTAAACAACTGGTAGCACCTGCCTAACAGACTAGGGATAGGTTCACTGGATACTAAGGTACTTGAACTATATCCTCAATCTATAGGAACTAGCTCGCAACTCCTGCAAGGCACGAGTTGTTTTTATTTTATTGTTTAATTTAAATATTTTATTAATAATTGTAATTTAATATTATAAAGTATATTTAATTGTTGTTTAATATCAAATTTGTATGAATTAACTTAATTTTGATCGTACGATACAAACATATTTTAGCACATATATTTTGTAAATTCAAATTTGATTTCATATATTTTTATTTCATATTTAATATATATCTTTATATACTTTATTATCAATATAATGCTATCATATTCATTAATAATTTCATCATATAGAACTTACAATATTAATAAAAGAAAAACTTAAAATTTTGATGATAGAATTTAAAGAAAAAAAAAGATAATAAAATATAGTACTTAAGAATTGCAATGAATATAATGTCTAAAACTATATTTTAGATTATTCATTAATATTTCTTTAAGTTGTGTTAAAATTTTTAATTAAATTGAAGTAAATTCAGCACAATTTGTAATTCAGACTAATTAAAATATATTATATTACACTTACTCATATATATTATAGATATTATGTTAATTATAAATGTGAAAACATATTCTAGATATCCAAATATAAAATTATAAAATTAGAGAGATCATACAAAAATAAAATATAAAAATATTTGAAACATTTATATCATTAGAGAATATGTTTTTAAATCATATTAAAACTGAAAACTACTTAGAAAATAAAATTGAAATATATGGTAAATTTTAACAATTATTAACTAAAACAAAATATAATAAATACATATAACAGAATCCACCAGACAATTATCAAACGAATAAACTTAATCAAGCAAATCACAATTTAATCGATTATAATTGAATACGATAATTCAAATAATTATAACGAAATAATGATGATAAATGTCGATAACCATAAAAATATAATAATTGCACAAAAATAGCTCAATTAATAAAACAAATAATACTTTGAGTCAAACAATATAATTTTAATCAAAATATTGATTTTATTTGTATAATTTATAATGTGTTTATATATATACTTCAAAATAATTAATTATGATGATACATACTTCAAAGTTACTTAATATACACTTAAGAATTGTTGTACTTATTTCATGGAATTAATTTTAAATAGGTATGATAATTATGTTAATTAAACTATCAAATATTACATTTAATTTTGTGTCCACAATTTCATTAGTCATGCAAATAAGTTATTTATTAAATTTTATTCATATATTTTATTTTAAAATCATCTAATTATGGATTTCGTAACCCGTAATAGAAGTAGGAATTAAGGAAAGTAGAAGTGGATTAGGAGTATTTGATGAAAGTAGAAGTGTTAGGAAAGGATAATAATGGAATAAAAGAAATTTGAAGAGGGTAATATTGGAAAGAAAAAAGTGCGGAAGCATTAAAAAAAAAAAAACATGTTTGTGTTTTTAAATATATAATAGATTTTGGAGAACATGCTCATTCTTCAGAGGATTCCAGAGTAATCCAATATCCAAAGAGCAAAGGATAGGGATGCTTTATGAAAACCGTAAACATCCAGAATAGTGGAGGAAACCTTTTCATGCTATTCCTTTCTTAATTTCTTTACTCCTCATTGGGTGTTAAGATGCCTGTCTGTGTGTTTCTGAATCAGACACTTACAATTATAAACAGTAGGTGACCCAGACAATGGCCAGAAGGGGTGTAAATTTCCCTTAGGGTCTTGCAGGACCCTGACTAAACAGGTTCCAGGAACCTCACCTCCAAGCAATGTCAAACGAATTGAGTAGATTTATCAATTAATCTGCAACAATGAGAGTTTTGTGGCATTTGGACAGGTCAATCAAACACACATTAATCGTATCCAAGTACATAATATAAGCTTGAAAAAAAAATGAAGGTGGAATTTTATGTGTTCAAAAAAGGTATTCTACGAAATATATTTGCACACTCTCTCCAATTTCCTTTAATATGATGAATAACCATGCTATAATGTCAAATTCAGAACTTATAAGAGATTGAATAGTTAAACACACCAATATTCCATTTGCATCTGCTTCAGCTTCGTTTCCAGCTTGTAGAAAAGAGATGATTTTTCAAAGTCCTGTTTGTCGTGTGCCGGTTCAATAAAATTTGCTTCAAGAACTCCTGTAATACAAATTCCATGTATGTAACCCAAATCTGAATTCCAAAGGTCACAAGACTACATAATTCTAGGTAAGTGGCATACCAACAACACCAAGCCCTTGGGAGTTGCCATCACCTTTGACTTTCCAGAATGGCTAGAACAGACAAAAAGAATTAGCAACATAGTAAGAAGTTACACCATGTATAACAATAAATAAATAAACAAGCCTCTCAGTAATTACGTACAGCAGCACTAAATTATATAATCCTATTATGTGTGTGTGTAGGAGATGATTCACAGGAAACGTTAGACCGTTAGTTAAACTAAAATATCTGTCTGTTAAAGGAGCAGATGGCTTTTTCTAATAATTGCCATATGGGCATACCTGTTCAACTTACTCTAGCCATGGGTCATTAGGTGCATATATATATGCGTGTGTGTGTATGTATATTCTACCTGTTCAAAAATTCTTGAGGGTAAATGAAGCTCAGTACATTTTCATGTAAGAGATATGCATTGCTTGCAGTCAAGGGTCAACACATGCACATGCATGTTTATATAGCTACACATAGAGAAAATGATACACAGATTGAAAAAGATACAAAATAAACAACAATAAATATTATCATTCAAAAAGAAAATGTAGATCAACATTAGATTTCGTGGAATGATTCCATAAGTCTATAGTCTATAGCCATGGACATTTAACCAGGAAGTAAGGTTAAAAAGACGTTCCAATAGAAATATGGATTTAGATAAGCATTTGCTATGCATCACAAACACGAAACTATTGAACTGTTACAACCACTTACATTTTAATACATACCCTGATGAGACGATTTTTATGGTACACGTTAAAACCAGAAAGTAGAAGAGCAGGAGCTTCTTTAATAAACCCCAGGGTTGTGTTTGCAGCAGCCTAAACCAGAGATAAAAGACACGATTGTAAATTTAATAAGCACAAAGTAATATTTTATTTCTCCCAAATATAATAATATGAGTCTAAACTTCCAGTTTCAGAGATAAAGTGATGATTTGGGGCTTTAGAGTTCTCATTGGTCATCCAATTTCCTTCAGCTAAAAGTAAATTCAATCAAAGGAAACAATACCTATTTATTATTTTTCATTAAATTTATCAGTAAAATAAATGAAATGATATTACAGGTTCAAAGGGACATATCCAGATCCATACAAAGATAAGACTTTAAAATAAAGTAACAAAGGAACTCTCGCATAGCAAAGCCAAGGGGGGTTAAAGCTGGCCCAACAAAACGACTAAAAATCTGGATATCAAAAAAAAAACAAGATAATACTAGCCCAGCAATTTGAGCTTTCAGCCGTAAAGATAAACAAATAGACAGCAAGCAAACTTTCATTTACAAATAGCAAGTACCCTATGGTTGACATAAGGAAACTAGTTTTGCTGCAAGTCACCAAAAGGTAAGCAGCCCATGTGCATCATTTCACAGACCCACTGGCAACAGATAATGAAACAGATTAAACAGCAAACACATTACAGCATGTTTCAAGACCCATCAAACAAGCACAAGATATTTAGAAGAGGCAAACACATTCAAGTTCAGAACCCTAAGATACAACAGCAAAGATTTTGCAGAAAAGCTCCGTTAACAACACTGCCAAAAGACAATGTAATTGACCCCTTTACATGGGACCAAAAAGAACCAAAACAGAAATGGAACATCAAATACTGAACCAAATGCCGGCAAAGCTCCACCAAAAGAGAAAATACGAGAGAGCAGAGAGAAACAACTACAACTGCTGGCTTGCTTGACTGACTAATATAGTAATATGTGGAAATATAATAGGCCATTGAACATACAAAGTAATACATATTGTTGCTGCTGACTTACATCTTTTGAGAGATTAGCAACATGTGGCCTGTATGTGACTGTCTTTGGGTGTCTCAACTCATCAGCAATATTAAACTGCTCAACAGGCTTTCCCCTTAATATAATTTTGAAATTTCTGAATTTTCTCAAGTATAACATTGAAGCATAGGCCTGTGAAAAAAGTCATAACAGTAATACTAATCAATGTCGGCCGAACACTAGCAACAAATAAACAACACAATTGAGCAACTACTATTCAGATTCTCACCCTTAATGAAAAGCGGAGCCTGTACGAAATATGTGATAGCATTTCCATTGCTTTCTTACTCAGTCTCGTCAAACTCCCACGACTAGCTTCATCTCTCAACCTTATATCCTGTAGCAATAGGCAATTCAAACAAGAATATTCTTCACAATATGGTCATTAACACAACATCAAACCAGGCATACCATGGCTAACAACAGAAGTAACTTTATTTAAGACTTAAGACCAAACTGGATATGAACAAGAACCAGCACAAAGCAAGTTATACTGATCACCAATACATGCAGGTCTCTTGTCATTGTAGGAAAATGTACAAGGTCGTTTTCTAACTAAAAAATATCCAAATCTTACATAGCCAGCTAAACTAACATGCATGATTTTAGTAGAAACTAGAGCCCTTTAAGTTTTAAATGCTTTTGAACGTATTAATATCATGTTTAAATAGATGACTAATTATAGCTCATGCACTTCTACTCCTGCGAGCTTTTACCAATAAACGGTATTATTGAGTTAACATCTTTGGTCTTTCCTTCCTTTCTCTTGGTTTTGAGTGCGGGTATGGGCCTGGGAGCTTGGCGTCCCGAAAGAAGGATCACAATGTCTTATGTAGAGTCTTTGAATCTTTTTATATAAGGAGAGAAGAAAAGAAATAGGAATCATCAGACTATCTTGGAGTTTTTTAAGGGAGAGAAGGTGAGAGAATCAAAGGGAATTGCTTTAGTTTTTTTCCAAATCAATTTTCCTCACTTTTGAGATGAAATGGAGAAAAAAAATTGTCTTTCTTTTCATTTCTATTATAGTCTTTACTCTTGTCTTCTATCTCTTCATTAAAAACTTCAATATCTTCTTTTTGGGGGTGAGGACTGGTATATAGAACCTACGCTGACCAATATTGAAAATGGAGAAAAAAATGTTTAATAGAATTACATGACACTGATATAGTACATGCAAATAAATCTATTTTGAAAGTGCAAAAAATTAACCATACATAACAATCCACACGTCTTCATAAAGTTCAAAATTACCTCATCATCGTCATCAAAACTCAATTCATATATGCCTTCATCATTGAGCCAGAGATTGTAAATTATTATTTTGGTGCCATGCGACCCAATATCCTCAAACTACATAAAGCAAAAGCACGTCAAGGAAACATTGACATATAAGTTCAAGTGTCCAACAAATTGAAGCAAATCCCTTCAAGGGTCCATTAGATGTTGTACACTAGCATGTGACCATATCCAACCAAAAACAAAAAAAAACTACTAATATAAATCATAATTTCTTGTCCAGGAATTTCACAACTTCAACATTACCTAGACAAGGATTTGAATAAAGCTGTACAGCTCCAATGGATAATTTGATCAAACACAAAATATCTGTTCAAGCAAAAATGGTACTGCTCACTCTAGTACTACAATAACCTTTGCTTCCTCAAAAGTTATTCAATTTAACTAAGGAATTATCAGGAATAAGATTGGGTTTTAGGTTATCTCTCATTTTCTCTGCTTCTTATTTTCGGATAAAGTAACATATCAAATGACTTAATGAGGCTAAGAAAATGAAGAAAAATGAGGACTTTCATAAGAAATGAGAATTACATCAAGAAGGAAAGAGACATTGTATGTGCGCGCAGGGGCACGCAGAGGTGCGAGTACGAGTAAATCCAAGTTTGTGCATCTGCTTTTGTGTGTGTGGGTGTTTTGTGTGTGTGTGTGTGAGAGAGAGAGAGAGAGAGAGACCCCACTCCTCAAATCACCATTAACCAAATATGGAGGACTGAAATACCAAGTATGAAGATAATATGGGACGTATTGTCATCGTTTAATAACAGAACATGTCCAATATCTGCTAATATATAAATATATTTTTTGAGTAAAACAGATGTTATGATGAGAGAGGTGGACATGCAATCCTCCCTAAGTGGAAGAATGAACAAAGACAATCAGTACCATCAATAAAGTGCAGCCTATTAGTCCCCCTGTAAATTTAATATGGATATGGTACACAAAGCATCAAAAGTGTCGGTGCACAACAAGAACAAAAACAACCCTCCCACTCATCAAATATTATGGGAGATATTTATTCAAAAAAGATGAACTTGGCCAAGAGAAACTGTTGGATGTCGGTTAATAAATGAACCTGTTGCATAAGATCATTTTCTGATGCAAAGGGAGACCACTCCAAGATGGTTTTCAAGTTAGAAGACCAATCATCCTGGGAGCTATAAATTATTGGTTCAGCCCAATGGTCAGATACATCAAAATCAACCTGCAGATATGATAGAAAATTTCTAAGACACAAAGCATTTAAAATTTAAGATATAATGATATGAACTTGAAAGACTTGCATAAACAGTAAATACTCTACCATTGGAACGATCACATCATCCTGCCCAGTTTTCCGCAAAAACGTATATGATAAAAGACCAACACTTTGTGTTGCTTGGCTGTGAGGAATAACAGGAAAAGGCTATAAAAAAAGTAACTGCACGTGTTATCTAACAATTAACAATGAAGTATGGCAAGCATTATATTTCAAGAACAAATTCAGTATTAGTCCCCAGATCAAATAAAAGGAAAATACCTGTTACTCTAAAAATTGAACCAGAAAATGTTTCGCAAATGATCTCTGAGTATCTAACAGAATGTAACACTACTTCAGAAACTATGATTATTACCTATCTATATCGCATCTAAAGCTCAGGTACACTAATGGAAATGCAATCATGAAATTCAATGAATAGAAAATAATGACAAAGATATCAGCAACCTTTCTGGACTTAATGCTTTTAAAAAAATCTAGCTATCTCATTAGGTTAAGTCATGCTTCCAAATGTATTCGCTTTCAACCCCTCGCGTAGGTAAGGAACTTAATAGGGTGATTAGCAAGGGTGGTACTTAGAGAAAAATAGAAATCACGGATTAA
Organism: Centella asiatica; assembly: GCA_014636745.2. Lineage (NCBI taxonomy): Eukaryota > Viridiplantae > Streptophyta > Magnoliopsida > Apiales > Apiaceae > Centella > Centella asiatica. The sequence goes on along the minus strand of CM025784.1, from coordinate 45,860,074 downwards.
AGTAAGGAATACCTAGAACAAGACGTACGACTGAAGACGATCACATCGGCACCTAAACGCATTGTGCTTGTCTTGAAGCCATTGCCATCTGATGACCAATTGGTCAAGTTTATTAGTAGACATTGATGGGTAAAACAGAGAAAATAAAGATACAAAGTCTATTTTTAAGATAAAATTACATTACATAGTTATATACTATCATATTATTAGGCACAGACTTAGCTCGCTTCTATTGGCTAATGTTCATTATTAGGATTAGTTACCTATAAATATGGTTGTAATTTCTAGTAAACACAACCGCTAGGTATTGATTTTCCTAATTTCTTCCGTACTGGAGGCCATATCAGTATTTTGCTCTTATGCGCTTTATGAATCCGAGGATAACGAAATGTGGAGCTTCACCCTAGTTATCCTTTATTGTACCAGCCAGCTTCCCTTGCATTTCTAAGTATAAAAACATAGTTGAAATTGGATAGCCACAAAGATGGATTGTTCTCTCTCACCATGGGCATAGGCCAAAAGTCAAAGCACATAAATATTTTGTGTTTGTTACTATCTTCAGATCACTCCAATGCTCATTGCACTTGCATTGTTTTCCGATTCATTTTATTTGCCACATCCCAGAATAGAGGACTTAGGAGGCAAACAAAATATCTACAATATATACATAAATTTGGAGAGGAAAGTTATAATAGTCACATTGTCCTATGGTTGTGTTTGCCTTCTTTGAAGAATAACCCAAGCTCATGCATTTCCGCAAGCAATCAGGACTCATTCCACCACCATCATCTGCACATCCAAACAACAATTATTGATATACAAAAAGCTAAGCTATAAACATAAGAAAAATCAAAACCGTGAAAGAAACAGACAGGGTACTAAACCTTGGAAAAGTAACGCAGGAGAGTTATCCCTTGCATTGTATATTCTGTCAACCTTCACAAAGCTGGCACCATTTCTTATCTGATAGAAGAAACATAACAGGTACAGTGACAACTTTGCTAATGTAATAACTGGATGCAGTTGAATACTTAAGTATGTTATCAAGAACACTTTTTCATAATTTCTAACAAATATGAGTTCTTTAATTAGATAGAAAATATGAATAAATAAATCCAAAGCAGTCCATCATATCAAGCTCAAATATATATATATATATATTTGTAGCATGACGAACTAAAATAAGATTAGTTGGCGATTGGCAAGACCTAGAGAGTCCTTCTCACTAAGTACTACACGAAGTAGGGGTGATTCTGTTTTTTGGATTATGGAGAATCAGGTGCAGCTGAGGTGTGGGTGCATCTGAGTTGTGGGTGCAGATGGGGTGCGGGTGCGGCATTTGGCATATCCCCGGGATTTTCATGGGGGTGCGTCGGGGTTGCTTCTAGGGGTGCTTTGACCATGAAAAATGTAAATTAAAATGCCTAAAAACATATATTTTGGGCTACTTCTTTACGGTGTTTTGTGTGTTTCTATTGTGTAATATATATGTTTAAACTTCGTATATTAAGTCTATGTATTAGTGCTATTATACCAGTAATATAGACTTGTAGTATCTCTTGTACTTTTATTATACTAAAATCTATGTATTTGTGTATATTTTTTTTAATTATATTTGTGCATGGCACAAACACACACAGATATATATATATATATATATATGATACTCCTTATTAATTATATGATGTATCCTAGCCGCTCCCGAATCCCCATATTTTGGAATTTCCCGAATCCCATATCCCCACACCCGCACCCTTGCTACTTAGCTACACAGAAGGTATCAACGTGAGAGAAGAAAAAAGGGATGTTGATGGGAAGGATATGGATGACAAAAAAAACAAATTGCCACACTCCTAAACAGGTTGTCCCCTTTTAATTTCACTACTTTTACATAAGGATATGACCTCTTCAGCCAAAAACCTTCGGATTCTTTTCTGGAAACAGTATACTGTTTCTGCCAATTATTTAGGATGGAGGATTATAACTCAACTTCCTCAAAGACGCAACTAGTCTTCCGTCTTTTTCTCCTCCTTATATCCACTTTTCATTTAAAGCTCCTTTGTTGCAAAACTAGAGATAATTTTCTATAAAGACTACTTCTCAATTAAAAAAATAAAATAAAAATCTTACCGAACATATGCCATCATTAGATAGAACTAAATAATGGTTTTGGTTGTGCTCAACCTACATGATTAAATAATGGCACATTGGCAGCATCTTTCTAGTTTATGGACAAATTTATCGATAGATCTCTAATTCAGGGACTAATCAAAAGCATAATCTCTAATTGGAGCTCGGAGTGTATCATAATCTAGAAGCTCCATTTGCTCTCTTTGAAAAATAGCTTCACATACAATATCACAACATGGTGAACCAATATTGCCATAAATTGGTTATTACCTCATCAACAGCATTATCGAATAGCTCAGCTATGGCTGCAAGAAATTAGCAGTAAATATGGGTATTAAAACACCATTCCATATATTAAATTATACTGTTATATTGCAGTAGAAATGGAACACGAATACATCACCATCAGATATAAAATACTAATGGTATCATGAGTTCAACCATATGCATATATTCACATAATCTTTGGCAAAATCTCAAGGTTATAATTGATAACTAATTTCGAACATTCATAGGAAACTTTGTGCCCATGCCCTAAGTATATTGTCTTTTCAAGGATGTGATCAGCACTCGGTGATAGTTGAATACTTACAGATATAATTATTTTATTAATGAGATATAACCTTCTTACAACTTGGAAGGAGTATATAATAGAAGTGACCAAAAAATAGATCAAAGCTAAAAGAGGAAAAAACAAATATAATAATAATCATCTTCATTATTGTTGTAATATCATCTTCGTAATTGTTGTTGTTATCGTTTAGCCATAATTAGGAAACCTTGGAAAAATGACCTATATTTTCATAAACATGGGAGTAATAGTGATGATGGTGAATGACAATTATATTAAGCTATAAATGATGTGGGGAGCAAGCAACTTGGATCCCACGCTTGTCAAGAAAGATCATCAGGAGGTGCAGATATTGCTCTCCTAAAGGTGCTACGGAGATATGTTCATCAAACTGTCTAAAAAAACTTGAACATGTATTTTATATGGCGTTGAAACTGAATCACAAACAAAAAAATGGAGAAAATGGATTCTCCCCTTTTAATGAAACAGATATATATCCTACGACTTACCTATCCCAGGCAGTGAATTGAATGATGTTCAAATCTTTTATGTTATTATTTTGAACCTTCAAGTAATTGGAATGGGTATGCTGCCAATTGATGTACCTTTTTCTCGTTTTTCAATACAAATAACCGAATGTGGCTTACTAAATGTGACGGCTTCTCATGGAGAATTCATTGATGTTTATCTAGCCATTTACTTGAATTCCCTATTCCAACGCTAGAACAGAATGTTCTCATCCGATACTTGAATATTTAGTGGAAAGACATGCAAATATTCAGCTCAAATGAAAGCACCTAGTACAATCCTAATTGTTGATCATCAAAATTCCACCAAACCTTGTACCTCATAAAAGCAAAAAGGGTAAAAATTCAAAAATCTACCTCCACGTGCATGAGCTTTATGAGGTTAAGCTAATAAATAACAATATCATAGATTATGCTACATCATAAATTACAGGTTAACAGCAACGATACTTGAAAATTTTGTGGAAATCCAAGTATTCAGCTCTATGAAACCCTACCCAGTAATATTCCAAATGGAAATGTCATACAATTTCACCAATTTGAATTTATGAATCCATGAAGCATCAAATTCAAAAATATACCTCCAAATGCCCACTTATGAGAAGTTGCATTAGAATGCAAAAACTTTGGATGAACACGGGCATGTTCTAATTGACCTGTAAATCACGAAACAGAGCTCGATCAGCACCACGCGACCAATATATGAACTCGAGATGCTTAAGAGAGTGAGAAGTGATAAATTAATACAAAAACCTTGGGAAGGGGTCGCTCTTGATAGACGAATTTCTTCGTGTGATCCGGCTCTCCAGAAACTTCGAGATTCCAAGGCACGACTCCCTGACCCGGCGGATTGAATTGATTGCACTGCAGCAGTCCGAGATTGGGGTTTGTTTTGTGATGGCGTCACGGTCGGTGATGATGTAGTTGCAGTATTCCTCTTCTTTGCAACCCGAACACCGTCTTCTTCGTCACTACTGTCGAGGAGGACAACATTTTGCGGAAGTTTCTCTTGCCGCGAACTCATTGTCGGAGTATCGGAGAAGAAACTACCCGAATTTGTAAGATTTTCAATTCGACGAATTTGGGAGATCGGAACAGAAGCAGATATTACCAGGGGCCAGGGGTTTACTACTGGAGTTCGTAGTGGACCGTTGGGCAACCACTTAACAATGTACTCCGCGTAGTAATTAAGATTATAAATTAAGAGGGTGTTTGGAGAGAGGGATGAACATAAAGATCGGTCCGAAAAGATCGATCGGAGATCGGTCTGAGATTAGTTTGAAAATATCGGGATCGTTTGAGGACTGGTCTAGTCAAGACCAGACCAATCAAGTTTTAACCGTATGAGAATTTGAATACGTACCGGTCTGAAGTTCGACCCGTTTGAGGATAGAGATAAGGATCAGCCTAACTCGATTTATAGGATTTACACATATTACTTATAATTAGGGTTTAATCTTTACTATTCAACTACTAGCATCCTCGATCACGTACATATAATTAAATATTTTTATTTTGTATTTATTTATTAAAAATTTTCATAATTTATTATTCTATATTTTTATGAAGTAATTTGTAAATATTGACATTTGTATTACATGTAAATGACAATTTTAATTTGTAAGATAAAGAATTATATATCTATTCTAAATTTGTGTTCTCTCTTTTTAATTATTTACTCATTAAAAATTTAAATTTTAACAAAAATATAATATAGTATTGCAAAAAAAAAAATTAAAATAAAAAAAGATGAAAAATAATCAGTTTTGTTCAATGTAGTTCAGGACCGACTTGGTCCAGGATTGATCGAGATTGATTGTCCAAATTGGTCTATATTTTCTTGTCTTTAAGACCGGTTTGACCCGGCCTGGTTAACGCAAAAATCGGTCTATAATCAGCGTGATCAACTAATTTGTCCTTAATAAGATCAGTCTAGTCTAACATGATCGGTTCCAATGTGCATGTGTATTTGGCAATGACCTATAAGTAAGTCAAATTTGTTTATAAGGGATTTTTATTAAAAATTGTGTTTGGCAATGACTTATTATTTTTATTATAAGTAGACAAATAAGTTAATTAAAATAACCAAATAAAAGTTGTTTACTTATAAGTAGGAATGAAATATATTAAGTTGATCGAATGCAATTATATATTTGTCATTTTTCTCTTGAAGACCGTTAATACTCTCTATTTCTTTTTAACTTACAAGTTCTTCTTAATAAATTTACAATATATTTTATCTTATAAGTCATTATAATCCAAACATCATTCATCATATTTTTACTTATAAGATAAAATTATTGCTAAATAATTATTTATTTTAACTTATAATTTTACTTATAAGCAAGTAAATATTAATTTGTTCCCAAACGCCCTCTACGAACATGCATCCAAAGAGCAGATGGAAAAGACTATTTTATCCCGTATTTTAAATTACGCGAAACTTAAAAATGAACTAACAATCTTGCTTTTGAAGCCAATTTTATGCGTTTCGGAGTCATTTTATTATAAACGTGCGAGTGGTTTTAGTTAGTTAAGAACAAAATAAGAGTGCATATAGTCCAAATTTAAATATGGGATGCAAATTGAAATAAAATTTACGAACTATATTTGAGAAGAAAAAAATGTAAATAGGTTATTATATTTGATCTTAAATCTACTTATTATTCTGTCAGTTTCATTTCATAGTTCAAATTTATCTTTAATGTTTAAAAAACAAGATTGAAGTATTTGCTAGCCAAATCAAATTAACCTTTCCTTTTTTGAAAAAAAATTATTTTAGTAAGCTATTGAAAAAGTACTTTGGATTATGATATTCAATCTTCAAGCCTATTCGTGTTATTTTCATATTAAAAAATTAAGATTCAATAATTTCAACTTATTTTTTATAATCTATTTAATAGCAAGTACTATTTTTCAGTGAAATTTGTTGTTCTAGCTCCGCCTAAAGGTACATACATGTGAAACACTGGAAAGATATGTCCACATCACAGCTTCATGCGTCTCTGGAATTACTTGTAAATTTTGTTTATGCTGGCAGGTAGTTAGAAAATTGGTGCAAGAACCCAAGTAAAATATTCTGTCCACAGTTCATTATTCATAACATAATACTTAATGGTAAGTGAAAAACGTGATTCTACCTTTCTTGTGTGCGCAAATTAAACGTGATAAGTTGAGAGAGCTTCTGCTTATGGCATTATGGGTTGTCATATGCTTGTCTTTTCAGTATTTTTCATATTTGCTGGGGTTTTTTTTTACGCAAGATGTCACTTATCAACTACCTTATAAATTTTTCTTGCAACATTCAAAACTCATACATTCACTTTTTCAGATAAGAAAACTCATGCATTCTCACCTTTTCCATCTTTTCGGATAAAAAACTCATGCATTATCACTTTTTCGGATAAGATAAAGTCGATGATCACCGAAACCAATTGACATAACATATTTGACCGTTACAAGTTAAATCGGCAACTCTGGTGGTTATTATAAGAATATCATAAAGTTACATCGGCAACTGTGGTGGTTATTATAAGAATATCATAAAAGTCACCAACGTTCACGTTTCTGAAAGGGAAAATTGTGGATAAGGTTGTTGGAGCAGAGAAAGAGGAGCTGCAGCACATGTACGTGTCTGCCTCTACTGCCTAAACTCTCTCTTCTTCAGGTGGCTGTACAATTTTGAACACACTCCCATAATCTGGTTCTGGGGTTTGCATTTTATTTATATTTAAAAAGATTGGTTTTTCTGCAAACAACACATTTTCATTGTTTAAAAATAAGCAAATGTACAAACTATGCCAAATGAAGAAGGATATTTGATTCACATTCTCAAGAAACAAGAAACATTCCAAACTACAATGTCTTCAGGGATCATACAATCAATTTGATGCGTATAAATCCTTGCATTCAAAATGACGAGAAACATTCACTTTGAACCACCAACAAATGCACATAATGAATAAAACTGGTCATACTAGGATCCTCACCTAACATGAGCCTAACTGGGATTGGTTTTACCCCCTCAACACTATTAACTAATGCATCACACTAATGCCTCAAGCATTTCCTGGTTCCAATTTCTGGATAAAAGGCCAGAAACCAGGATCGAAATCCATCCCGGGATTTGCAAATCCGATACCCGGAGATCTAAAACTACCTACTCAAATAACTGATTTACAGGGGACTACTAAACAATGCTAAATACATCTTCTGCCTTGGACCATTAAAAACACACTAGGTGGAATCTTCTCCCCTAACTAAACAACTGCATCCAACTCTAATTACCAAATATTTCCTGTACTTTCTCATTTATGTGTCTTAGTTACTGGCAGTCACAAACTATGTCACTAGATGCACTTAAAAGGCCCCTTTTCATGATTTCCTTGTCAACCTCTTGTATTGGGGTAAGTAGTTGTAGAAGCCACGGGGTCACAAATGGCTTCAACTGATAACCTCTTCAACACATTTGGACATGGGTCTTTTCCAAAGTTAGTGTTTGATATGGCCACCGCGCATCTTTGTTTTCCTATGCACTTCTGTGAAACACATGACCCCAAAGATATGAAGAGAAAATATTAGACATGGATGGATAGAACAAGGGCAGTCTATTAGATATGGTTATACATATAAAGTACAGTACCTTTTCTAAGATGTCATAAGAGGTAGAAGCATGACAAGTTCCTTGCTGGAAACTCCCACAAGTTCCTGAAGGAGTTCCAAAGCTCGCAAACTTAATGGAAGTAATGGAATGACCAGGGCTACATCGCAGGTGAACTCTGGGTTGGTGAAACTCTTGTGTTCTTCCATAGCTTTCAATTTGCCAATTCTTAATATTCGGATGAAACTCGGATATATCAGCACAGACACTGGTTACGGATCTCTTCACAAGAGTGATCTTAGTGGGATCACCCCCTAGTTCTTCAAAAAGTACCAAAGAATTCTGTGTCGGTCGTAACCATGATCGAGGCACATGATACCTGCAACATAATAATGTTAGTGACTTGAGGAAATGAATACTTGTGGAATGAAGATTATATTTCAGGGTTTTACCATTGCTGGGTTGGTTGACCACAACCAACTTGACACTTTGGAGGTCTGTAAGTTCCAGAATAACTGCAACCAATGCAACTAGCAGCAGCATATGCAGTCCAATATCTTCCGATGCTTTGACCATTGATCCATACTTGACCTTTCCCCATACTTTTCATGTCCAAAGCCAATGGCTCATCTCCATCAGGGGCATTAAAAGAAGCCTGCAGCATTTGAAGCCAGTTTAATCTCACAGTTGCATTGGCACAGTATACCTAAGATTGAGTTCTTCCCAACTAATTTATATTTTGTACCTTGTGCCATGTCAGTGGTTGCTGTTTTTGTGCAATCAAAGATCCTTGCATCCAGTCAACAGAATAAACACTACTTGGAGAGTCGAGTTTCATAGCCTCTCCCTTAAGGCCTACCTGTTTGAGTCAACAATAGAAGGAAATTAGTTACTTAAATCAACAATAAATTTAAGCAGGAGAGGTAAAAGCACCAACCTGGTAGGTCCATTTTTCCCATGACAAATCCCACTTGCCTTGGTCAAGTCCATGAAGAGCAACTGGACCTGATACTCCAGTCTTCCAAGTTTCAAAGTGTCCCCCAATATTCTAAACAATATAATCAAATAATTATTAGATCAGTGAAATTACTGTCCAATCCAACTCTTAAGCAAGGTGCATTGTAGAATTTGGTACAGTTTACATGTTCAAAGACCTAAAGTCTAAGATCAATGGATGACTAGAATGATAAATTGGTGTAGGACATAGTCTACATATAGACGAAAGAATTTAAGAGAAATAAACAGAAGTCAAATAAATCCAGGCATATTGCTCACACCTAGAGCCCAAATATTCATTTACAACGGTCAAATTGGCTGCTATTTTGTATATTTTTGGAAAAAACAAATTTAACTTCAAAATGGTTTTTAATGCTTTTTCACGGACCGTCTTAATTGGTTTGTTAAGCACAAAACCAAGATGGAAGTGTAATAGGACCTAGCTACACAAATCTGAAGACTCGCAATAAGTTATTGCTTGAACAAAGTTTAATGGTGTAATCACATTCCAGGATGGCAAATCCAGCAGGCTAGCACCGCTATTGAACGAATGAATCCTTTCACATACTATCTAATTTTAAAGAAATTACTTAAAAGTAATGTAACATTCCAAGCATGAAAAAAATAGGAAGGAGCAACCTACCGGCAGCCCAACAGCCACACTGAGCAATGCAATTTTATTTTTTCCAGCATGAAGATTGACCTTTCCAGTGTATAAAAATCTCCTGTTTTCTCTTGTCCCAAAGGCAGACCCTACAATACATGAAACTTTCACATCAGTTAGCAGGTGTAAGCGTCAACATTAAGAAAGCATAAGGATCCACGACAAGCCACTAATTTTCTGAAGTTGAAAATGCACCTGAAAGCTGTCCATTTATGAACACGTGAAGAGCATGCCCTGTTGACTGAACTATGAGAGTAGGGAGTTCACCACCACGCAAGAAGGATTCAGATGAGTCAATAACAACACTGCAAACACATTGATATAGGGATAGGATATGTTATGCCAGATAGGTCATTTCACATGATGTCTAAGGAATTTCAGACTTCAGAGAAATAATAGGCCAGTCACTATCAGCTGGGGAATTGTATCTCAGCTGCAGTGTTGTAATTGTATTTGTAGAAGCGGCTCAACAATAAGATACAACAGAAACAAAAAACCTATTGAAAGAATAATAACAAATCTTATTCTTACCTAGTTATGTACCAAAGATAGTCACTAACATCCCTCGTGACATTTATTTGCTCCAAGAGACCAACAGTAGTGAACGTCGCAGTGTCATCCAGAGAAGATAAATCTTCATTGTATGTCTCCCAGGAGATCATTTCAACGCTGCTAGGTAACATTTCCATATGTGATGTCTGAACTCCAACCTGTAATGGAGGCACATAATTTAGAAATCATATCCCAATAATGGAAAAAAAAAAAATTTAGAGTCTAAATGACATCTTTTTCACTTTTATGACCGGTATTAGCCTAACTCATCCAGATTACCATAAAAAAATTGTTAAATATCCACATACTTTGGCTGTGTTGAAGACTACATTCTGGCAATCAGAAAGGATGCTGATGGACCAAGGTGGCAAATTATAGTGCATATTGTTAAACATCACTTTTGCAGCAGACTTGGTATCATAATTTGAGAGAAAAGCTGCACAATCTCCGGTTTCTGTAGAAAATACATGAGCCTGGAAAATGCCAACGTTCAGTAGGAAGTAATTGCAACCTGGGTCTGTCGAGCAGAGGTATTACAAGAAAGAGGTGAAAACCTGTTGAAGGCTTCCTAACGAAGTAACAGCAGGATCTGCATTGACTAAAGCTTTCTCACATAGCTTGATCGCCCGGTGAAGCTCCTTTAAATGACCATATTTTGGTTGCCTGATCAGACCTGTCAAGATTAAGTTACTGAAGAAATTAGTTCCTGCGGCACAGGCTTGTGTGCAAACAAGCATGCATAGCTGCATAAGCACTCTAGGATTTATTTCTTTAACATGACGAGTCATTTTATTTCTGGGAAAGATTGGTTTGTGGCTTTGTGCTACAAATCCAAGTGAAATGTTCTATTCATCTAATCATCTATGATGTCTTGGTATTCATGAAATCCAGGTACAAGGTATACCTGTTACACTACCAGAAGTAAAAAAGGATAAAACACTATAGGAATAAATAAAGCATGAAGGCATAAACTGACCGTATTCATCAAGGGGAGCATCATAATCATAGCTTGTAGTGATAAATGGGCCTCCAGCAGAACGTCCAAAATTGGTGCCTCCATGGTACTGTTTTGTGGCAAACATGGAACTCAGATTTGACAACAAGATATAGTTAAACATATTTATGAATAACGAAAAAGGAAACCTACCATGTAGTAGTTAAAAAATGATCCTCCCTTTTGGATGAATCGAGCAACTGCAAATGCCAAATCCTGAACAGGTCTCTGATGGATTGCACCTCCAAACTCCGTAAACCTTTATTATTTAGATAACGTAAGGGGTGGTTCAGTGTACAATTAAACAGAAAGTTTCAGAAAGTCCAGAATAACAGACACGTACCATCCACTCCAAGCCTCAGTCCAAATTGTGGGTTTGTAGGGTTTGTTGGGGGAGAAGGCATCACAATAGAAGCCATTGCACGTATTTATCTACACCAGTTTTAGCAAACAATTACTAATGTTGTTGCAGACCAGCCTTCCAGATAAATGTGTAATTATATTAGCAACCTATGTCTCTTCAAACATTCAAGCCATATCTAAAGGAAAAGCTATAACAATAAAATGGCATTAAAGAAAAAGCTATAACAACTAGGTGGCCATGAAAAAATTTCTAAGCAAAACGTGGATCTGATAGTGTCATAGTACAAGTGTAGCTCTGCACGAGTGCTCACCACTGGATCTGGGGCATCTTCTTCCTTGCACATCACCCAAGGGACCCCTGTATCCAATCCCACGGCCAGCTTTGCCGCCCAAGTCATGTACTCATGCCCAGCAGCTCCAAGGTTTTTACCTTGTGGTCCATACTCATTCTCAATCTGTACAAATAGTGATAAAAACTATTACTAAAATTGACATTTCTGAAATCTAGTAGCTATCTAGTATCAGTAATTGGTGAAATAAGTGTAAGCAAGCAATTGGATGCATAACAAAATTCCATGAATGTAGATGCTCAAAGAAATTATGTACAAAATTAATAAATGAAATGCTAAAACTCTTAAGAAGAAACCTGAGAAAGTATAATGGGGCCTCCTTGAGACTCGAACAAACTCTCACTCTTCATTAAATGGACAATTTTCTCAGTGAACCCTTTCATAGCCATCTGCAACACCATGGAATCATATAAAGACATAGACAAAATAAGTAAATGGACGTAAGCTGCTAAACAAAAGATACTTGAGTATTTTGCATAAATATAACAGATTCGAATATTATAACCTTAAATGGCTCATTATCTGTTCTGAAGCTGATGCCTGGAACATATTTTAGCCAAACTGGAAACCCTCTGCACAGATTACAAAAAAGAAAAAATTGATATAATCCCATAAAAATTAACTATAAATAGTAACTCCTCACGGCATGCATGTAGATATAGAGAATAAGATCTGGAAGTCAAAAATAAAAATCAGAGATGAGGAGTACCCAAAATTCCATTCAGCACAAACATAAGGCCCAATGCGAAGATTAGCATAGAGCCCTGCTTTCTGCACTGTCTTTAAGAACCTAACCAAGTCATATCTCCCCTCAAAATTGTACTGAAGAAGTATGAAACAAATGTTATAAATTAAAAGGAAAAACTGGGTAAAAACAGAAGAACAAATTTAGAGACAAAAGATTAGGAGAAAGTGAAGTACATTGCCAGGAGAGGGCTCGTGAACATTCCAAAACACATAGGTCTCAACAACATCAAGGCCTCCTTCTTTAGCCTTATTTATCAAATCTTCCCACATCTACACATATTTCAGAAAACCCCAGAAGAAAAAATTACAGTTTCTTGAAATAAAGTTCAAGAAATGTACATTTTACTGGAAAATATCCAAGAAACATAGTATAACAAAAACAATAATGAAAAGGGTTTTTTTAAAGTACCTCAGGGGTGCTTCTTGGGTAATGTATAGAGCCAGAGATAAGGATTCTTCTTTCACCATTGATGACAATGGCCTTCCTATCATATGTCACACTACATTGAATCAGCTCTGAACTAAGATACAAACCGAAGCAGAACAAGAACAAGAACTTGGACGCTTTGTTTCCTATCATTTTCTTCACTGTAATTCCAATCTTTCTCTCCAAAAATTTACTTTTCTATGCATATATCTGATTCTTGATGGAGGGAAATTTGAAAGAAAGAAACCCAATTGCGAAATTTGTGAGACAAGAGGGATTCCTGGTTGTGGTCTAGTGGGAAATGGGGAGCACAAAAAAAGGGTCCGCTCTGACTCTCTGAGGTTTGCGACTGAGAGCAGCAGAGCAATTCACTAGTTTCTCTCTCTCTATATATAAACGATTTATATGTATATATGTTGAAAGAGAGAGTTGTACAGCTATCAAGCACAAATGTCGAGGAGAGAGAGTGGATTAGTGGTGGAATGGTGAGCTCTAAAGCCCAAAACAGATGTGGAAAGCAGACTTCCCCTTCCAAACTGAAAAGAAAGAACAAGGACACTTGCAAATAAAAGCCATCTCTGCATTCTTATATAATGATAAAGATTAATTATGCCTAACAATAAAGGAGCAAATCGAAAGAGTTCTCTTACTTCAAATCAAAATTCATTTATCCAAATTAATCGAAGAGTAAAGATTTATAGAACTTTGTATGACTAAAATTTAAATTTAAAAAACAGTTATTATTTATGTTTTTTTCACTCCTGTTATAACACTATCATCTTAACAGAAAATAGAATTATGAGTTTTTATGGGCATGTCAATTTTTATATAATTATCAATATTAAATATTTCTTTCATATTGAATCCTAAATACTTCATCCGTCTTTTCACGAAATGATTTTTTAACTACACTCAAAAAATTATCATTAAAATCATGTTTAAAAGTATATATTTCATTATTAAAAATAAATATATCAATTTTTTATATATTCTCTTTATTACTTTAAACAATAAACTTGGCATTCTAGTTGATTTTAAATTATTCATTTAAAAGTCAAAAAAAGATACAAGATTTTTTCTACTCTTTTATACAAGTGTTTACTATTTCTTCTTGGTACAGTTACGTTTTAAAGGCAAAAACCACTGCAAATAATAAATGTGGTAAAATAATGTTGCTTACCTTGTTTAATGGGGAATTAGTTACTTTTTTTTGGTTGTTTCCGCATTAAAATTATTTTTGTGACTGGATAAATATTTATCCATTAAAAATGCTATGTACGAGTACTGTCAGGTACTGTATCAATTTAATACTACTCCGGAGAAGTAGTACTCGCACACCAAAAATATAGAAAAAAGATTGACAAGATATTCCTTTCCTTTGATAAATGAATTTAACTTTCACATTAGCAATAAACATGGGTCATTAGTTGTTTCGCTTTTTCTATTTTTTTATAACGTAGTTGTTTTGTTTGTTTACTTGTTATTACTACTCCATTTTGGTCAAAATCTGTACACGTGATGATTTGAGAATAGTGAGGACCGAAGAAAGCAATTTTACACCTTTTTTCACCTCCTCCTCCTTAGTCTTTCTATTTTCTAACATTTCAATACCGAATGAGTGTATCTTTTTCAATACAAACATTTTTTTCTTTTGCGGATGACGTGCATAGACCAAATTTAATGACCTAATACGGACGACAATGTTAAATAATCTGAGTCTAAGAACGAAATAATTTGAGTGTGGTCAAGGGTTTTAATTGTTTCTCTTCAGTTTTTGCTTAGCAATTGTTAGTCCATTCTTTAGGTTTGTGTTGTACTTTTTCAGTTTTTTTATCTTTTTTGTATTCGGTTCATAATCCAAGTCTCTTGTACCGTGTTTTTTCGGCAATATATTCTCTTTGCTTTTGTCAAAAAAAAGAACGAAATTCTATAATTCAAGATTGGAATGAAATTTTTTACTTTTTAAATTTTTAAAGTTAAATATAATAAATTATACGAAAAATGCTCGTAAATACAAAATTTTTTACTTTAATATTTTTATAAATTCATATCACAAATAAAATTTTTAAATAATACTACATTAAAAGATAAAGATATATCTAATTTAATATTGAAGATTACAACCAAGGAAGTATTTTGTAACTTATCATTTATCTTTAGAGTATATTACGGGGGGCAGGGACATATAGCATGGAACAACCTATTCTTAGAGTAAAAGATAACATTTTTACATTTAATAACTCTTACAAGTTTTTATTATCCGTAGTTAGGACTTATATATAAACGTTTCAGAAATGGACTTTAAAATCTCGTTACATTTTGTTAAAAATGTTTCTGAGTTACACAATATTTATTAACTCAGTTTGTAATATAAATCTTTGAATACTTAAAAGTGACAAATTACGTATTTAGTATGGAGTAATACTTTTTTTAAGACTCACGTAGTACTCGTCAGCTTGTTTGTTTTAAATTAAAATTTTAAAATTATGAATTTTGATAGTTTATATTATAAATTTAAAATCTCTTTAATTTAAGTTAAAATTAACAAACGAAATTTATATTATACGACTGATTGTAATGACTGCGGATAATTTTTCATTACTAATTAGCACGACCCTGTTGGCACAAACCCAGCTGAAAGATAATGACTTTTTATTTATTTATTTAAGATACTCCTTGATTATTTAAATGGTTACTCCGTGCCATATATTAGTGGAGTACTAGTTTGTTCAACAAAAAAAAAAAAAACAAGGAACGCATAATAAATAGGAAAAAGAGGAGAAAATGGTGGTGGGTCGTGGGTGGGGGGGATAGGTAGGTATCTTTTCTTTTGTCTCCAACAAGTGTCTCTGTCTTTTTGGCCATGATGATGATAAATAGACCACTTTCAATACCCCATTGCCATTTCATGTGACCAACCACCCCATCCCATCCCTTTCCTTTCTTTTTCTTTTCTTTTCTTCCCTTTTCTTTTCCTTTTGTTGTGCTATGCCTGAGCGAGGCGGATCTCGATTATTCTCACTGTTTTAGACATCTTCTAATTCTCGTTTAAGTTTGATATATTTAATGTTTTTTACTACATTAGTTATACTAATTTTTCTTTTAAAAAATAAAATGAAATTGTTGCGATGACACTTTTTCTGTAAAATAGACTATAGATTTATTAAAGTTTTACTGACACTTAATAACTTTGTTATGATTGATGATATTAAATTCAGAATCTTGTAAAAATAATACAAATAGACCAAATGATTTTCTTTTTTTGTTTATAAGGGATTAATATATACAGGACTAGAACTTCTATGCGTGAGGATCTCCTCCATACTTACAGCAAACATATACCCTTTATGTTACTGTTTAACCAAACATTTACTAGTTTTTCGGGTCAAATTAACTAATTTTCAACTTAAATTATTTATTTATTTTATAAATATATATGTAACAAAATTATATTACAAGAAAGTTTATACAACCTACAATCAGATTTAATTTTTGAAATTTTTTTAATTATAAACATATGTGTAATTTTAAAGTTAAAATTGATCAAATTGACCATAATAAAATTTTAAGTAACAGTCATTCAGGCATAACCAGAATACTTTGTTATTAATTAGGGGGAGCTGAGAATTGTAAATACAGTATATTCAATTAGAAAATACATGAACTCAGATCAGCTAAATTTGTAATAAAATACTACCAGAAAGAAAAATGAAACCATCACATTATTTTTTTCCTTTTTCTTCTGCGACAAAATAATACGGAATATATATTTCGAGAAATGTTAATGGCGGGATATCTAATTCTTTCTAACCAATCAACGCTAACATTTACTGCTACCTTAGCCTAGTCTCGCCAAATGTTTAAAACATATTAAATTAAGGATTTAAATTAACTCTACCCGAATGTGAATCGTGATAGATATTTTTATTTTATTCAGGATTAAAAGAAATTGTTATTCTGCAATCGAAAATTCTAGAGCGGGGTATTATTGTAATAAAATTGTGACCGGCGTGAATGGGAGATTCACCGCAAAAGTGTGAAAATGAGTATTATCAACTTACGAGAATTTAATACAATCTCTTCTTCTTCTCTTTTTTTTAAATACATTGTTTGATTTTTTATATATTAAATATTTTATTTTAGTCAAACTTTTTCTTCATGTTAATTCTTATTTGAAATATTTTTAATTATTAATTTCTTAAAATCACACACAAATACACAATTATACAAGTGAAACATTTTGGTTGAGAAGCGGTTAAAAACTTAAAATACTAGCAAAATAATTTAAAAAAAAAAAACTATTAAGTACATACGGGGATGGAGAAACGCCGGATGTGTCAGCGAGCTTCTTTAATTCATAAATTAGATTAATTAATTAAAGAAAAAGCGTTGGAAGTGGGGTAGTACTTTCCGTTATGCTCGTACTTTTCTGTAGCGTTCAACGGCGGAGGACACACAAATTAGGCCTCTGATGGAGGAGGAAACCCACCAGTCTTGGGTCCCTTCCTCCTTTCTTAATTTCTTACTTCTTCCCAACTTTCCATCTTTTCTTTTCTTTCACACCCCAAATTTTGGCATTTTATTTAATTTGTTAGATCTTTGTAAAATAAAATTGTTGTTACTGTCACGGGAAAAAAAAAATATTGCTATTCGAATAATTTTACGGTGTCTTTGTAATTTATTTAACGATGGTAAGAATTATATTTTATTCACGCTTATTATTCTCGTCAACAAAAGTTTACTGGTAAATATTAACATCCTGTTAAATTTAATCTCTCTCTCTCTCTCTCTCTCTCTCTCTCTCTCTCTCTCTCTCTCTATATATATATATATATGAACACCCCTATTTGTTAAAAAATTATAATAAGAGTTGGTGATATGAAATGAAGGGGGTACTGTCTACTTACTATAAAGAAATTTTCACACCACATTTTCTAGATGCAGGCAAAGGTTGGCACAACCACATTAGTCAATCTTGTTTTGTATTCCCATAACATGGTCTGCCCCTCCATATATATTTATATCACAATCTCTATTTAATTCTCAACACTGTCTAAATTCTGCAACTTTGAAACCTTGCAAAATCTTATTTAAAATGAATTACTAGCTAGAGCAAAGAAATAAAAGGAAAACTGGTTTTTCTTTCTTAGTTTCTTGGAAAAAGACAGTTAAGGATATGGAAGCATAAACGAAAGAATTTAATTAGCTAAATAATTCCTTCAATTTTGTTATACATAGAGCACAGTATGAATTATTTTTGTACAACTTTGTTATTTTATATGGTTTCACTATTGATGAAAAAATGGTTGATATGAATTGAATTTTTAGAATAAACAAAAGAGATTTGTAACCCACAAAAAAAAAAAGTTTTAACTTCATCCACTCAGAAATTAATTACAATGAATTCTTATCAACTTATTGAAATGGTAAAACCTAATTAATTTGATCTGGGAAGCAGTTAGCTAGTTGTGGTTAATTTTTTGCTCTATTACTTTGTGTGCTCATAATCATTATGCCTGTACTCAAGTTTTTGGTTTATTCTATATCCACACTTTCGAAATTATTTAATCTAACCAATCAAAGTCAGAAAATCATACACAATAAATAAATGAAAGATAGAGTAAAAGTGTTGTCATTGTATCTAAATGTTAATAACGTTTTTTCCTTGCGAGTTATATATATATATATATATATATATATGGGCCGCGCGAAATAAAGTATTTTAAATGGAAACTAAATGATCTGTAATTCAAAATGTCGAATCTCTACTCAACTATCATTTCGTTGAGCATTAATCGCTGCCGTATGAGCATTAGACACGAATTACTTGAAAAGTAAACATTTTATCTTTAATAGCAAGCGTCGGTCAAAAGATCTGAGATCCGATGGAGTGTAATATTCAAGAATATAGAGATTGAAATTGTTGTTTTTTTTTATTTTTTATAAGTGAGTGAAGTTTTTTGTTTTAATCATTTTCCACTTTTATATTTATAATCATTTCACATTCAAGTTTTAAGGTCACAAGCGTCTGTGGGGGTTCGATAATTTTTTTCCTTCTTTCTTTTCGACTGGATATTGAATTGGTAGATTGGAGTTTACTTTTTGCGTTATTATATATTCGTCTGTCTATTTTTCATTTTCGATTTTATTTTTTTATATAATTATTTAATTGTGACACAGAGAATCTGAAAATATAATTATTTAAGTTACTCCCTTATTAATTCAATGACTCTTTGGCGCCACTTTCAATAGTTATAAAATTTATCTAAGAAATTTATTTAAAACATAATTACGTAATTAATAATAAAAGTATATACTTATTTGTCAATAAAATTTATTAGCGCATATATATTTTTATTATACTCAATTAGTAATTAATATTAAAAAAATATTAGACGAATATAAATGATAAAATAATATTTAACGTTTAGACAAAAAAAATTAATCAAAATTAATCGGAGTTAAACAAGACCAAGTGCCAGGCGGAGGATTAATTTACTTGGAGGAAACAAAAAAATTACAACTGTGTTAGTAATTACAGAGTTTTTTTTTTGTTTTAAAAAAAGCGTGATGCGATTGGATGGGAAATTAATCGGAAGAGTAACATGAGAGTAGTAGCAAATTTACTGATTTACGTGGCAGATGGTAGAAGATGTGGTGGGGATTATGATAATTGGTGGGGTCAGATAAGCGGACCCACGGGAGAAAGCGCGGTGCATGTGCCGTTGCTTAATTGCCGCGAAAACGATGACCGTTGGTTTCGCATTCATTTATAAGATAACCGTTTGATCAATTACTATTACTATTAAATACTCCGAATTTAACAACGAAATAAGTTTTGCTATATTATTTGTTAATATATCGTTTAAAATAACGTTAGAATAATTGATATGTAAGTTATATGTTTTTGGCCTACTAAATTAAATAACATAATTCTAAATTCTGTTATTTTTTAAAATTTATTATAAGAGATGATACACGTATCGATACAAATTAAGTGCTCCCATTTAATGGCTATGTCTTTCGTTACGGTCTGTTTTCTTCCCGTTACCTGTTTTGACTTTGTGTAACTTCTATATACGTGGTATTCCGTTAGCGTCGGTGGAATTAGTCCTAGCATCTTACCGTTAGTAAGTTGTGGCCATGCACAATTTCTATAGCCGTTAAATAAGCATGTTAAATATTTGTTGAGTGATGTTTTTTTTGGCGTGTGTCAAATTCACACTTATGGTGTTTAACCAGACCATGTGTTTTCTTAATTGAGTTAGCGACAATTTGTTAATGTACGGCCTTATTTATGGACATCATTATGGCGTTAACGACCACATTCATCAAAGTTATATCAATAATTTTTTAAACATATCTATTTACACAAATAAATTCAGAGAAAAAATTCATAAATTAATAAAAATTTGATACGTATACAATTTTTATTCTCTTTCTTCCTTAATCAATGTAACCCATATTTTTCTTCGTCTTTACGTATTTTTGCCAATTTCTCTTTTGAAATAATTTTTGTACAAAAATTTGTTCTAGTTATTTTTT
This sequence comes from Centella asiatica, assembly GCA_014636745.2. Lineage (NCBI taxonomy): Eukaryota > Viridiplantae > Streptophyta > Magnoliopsida > Apiales > Apiaceae > Centella > Centella asiatica. The sequence goes on along the minus strand of CM025784.1, from coordinate 45,839,608 downwards.
GTTTTACACTTTAACTGAGATATATACCAGAATCATGAACTACAATATATACATTACATACGTATTGTTAAGCTCTAGTAAGTTCCATTCTCAACAACCTATCTATTTATCTTCTATTGATCCGGTAAGGGTGTAAATTTTTATTAATCTTAAGCATTTGGCTCTTATAATAAATATCTTAATTAGTTATTTGACATCATCATTTTTTATTTTAAGGAAAAAAAACCACATATATCAACCTTCCTTTTTTTCTTCTATAATTATCGTCTTTTTCTTCAACGATATTTTTCTATGCTTGATGGCTTCTTTCTTTACGCAAATTATTATAATATAAAATGTAAATGTGAACATTAGAATGCAACGAATATTACCAGTCCAAATTTTACACAAAAGCAACTATATACTCAGTATTATAACTGCTGGAGTCTATAATAAATTAGCCGTAATAATGGGATAACTGACGAATCCAGTAAATTATTCACCAATTTTTAGTTAAGGCGTTGAAAGCATTAACGGCCGCGTAATCATGTAGGTGAGATCAGGTTAATTTCAGGTTACATTACTCATTAACTTCATTATAGTGTGACATATAGACAAGGCATACATGCTTTGCCCCATCATTTTAACATATAAATATGGTATAATGATATATGTTGTCCATATAAAATTACAACTTTTACGTATATACTAAACTAATTTTAACTGACTAGCTGCTTTTCTAGAGTGAAATATACGGGAGTATTATGAATATTTATGAAAAATCTAAACTCGACTTTTATATATATATATATATATATATATATATATATATATATACATGATTTAAAAAAAGGTATTACTCCTTCCATTTGACCGAAAATTTCATTTAGTTCCATCTGTTGGACTCATCCTCCCGTTATCTGTTAAGAAAGTAGTGGTACGACAAAATCAAAATTAGGAAATTTTCAAAATACGATTCTATCGTACAAAACTAAGATGATGATGTGATGAATTTACTCAAAACATAATTAAGTATTATCAACACGAATAACCTTAAATGGGTGCCTGTTTTTAGATGTATTGAATTTTTCTCTCTTATTATTTTCTCACAAAATGTGTCGCTGCCGTAGAAAACAAACATATCAAATCCTGTCTATATATCTTCCAGTTGAATTTGCTCTAATATAGGTTCACTTGGACTTCCCAGATATGAAGAAAATAACCCAACAATTGCTATATATTCTTATTTCCTTTATAATTTTTTCTCATTCATTTTCTTCAATTCCCTTTGTTCACTTAATATCAAATTTTAATGAGAAGATTCTATAAATGTACTTGAAATATTTTTACACATGACACCGGCGTTGGAGTACTATATAATTAGTGAAGAGTCTTGAGTTTGGTCACTTGGCAATTGAGTTGGGTATAAATAGACCACCAGTCTACCTCAAGCTAGCCTCTAGGTAAATTATCTCATCGCCATTATAAAAGTGTGAAAGCAAAACCCAACAGAATATCACTTCGGTGATTCCATTCCGATCATAACTGCATCAAGATGTTAAAAAAGGAAAAGACATTAATTTATGAGGAGTTGGTTAGTTGAAATGATTACTAGCAGTTTCTGCAACACTAGCTACAAGTATTTTTTTTTTTTTGGCAAAAAAAGGTAAGATATATTTAAAAATTTTAAATAAAAAAAACAGTGAGCGCGAGTGAGAGAATGAGACAGATTCATTCTTATACCCCATCAAAAAAAAAACATTTGAGAATATTTTTTCTGAGAAAAAATAATAATTTTTGTATACTTTTTTCATTATAATACTATATTTTTCAAATTTTGTAATTATGATATAATTTTATAATTTTATTTTTAATTGAATATTTGTAACAAATTTTATGATAAAACTTATTATTTTACATATAATTTTTAGTCAAACATACAATATTAATATTTGTTAAAAATTCAAATATAACTTTTTTTTTGAATGAATAAAATAATATTTTGTTTGATAAACCAACCAACGACAGACCATGGGCACATTATTCATTGCATATATTGCATGTCATGAAAACGTGCTGCTTGCAAATCATTTAAGATTGCCGTCCTCTTAAGTCTGCTGTATAAATAGTGATTTGTAATCAAATTAGTTAAATAAGTTAACGCCCTGGGACCATATAACTTGGCCCAGCTCGTGACAATGCCAAGTTATGAGAATCGGCGACGGCCCAAAACTTTGCAGATACCCACACGGAGATAAAAGTACAATAAAACCTCTATAAATTACTAATGTTAGGATCAGATAATTTATTATTTTAGATCATTATTAATTAATCGATAAATTAATATTTATTAATTTATAAATGTTTTACTGTAATAAAGTTGAATTTTAATTACATCAAAAAATCATTGTTGATAAATTCATTGCACTCATCGCATCCAGAATTTTTCGCAAATTTTTAATGCAATTCGAGATGACAACACTAAAACTTTTGGATACAATAAGAAAATTTTGAGATAAGCTCTAACTAAATATAAATTTTAAGAAAAAAGAAGTAACTCTATAATCATATTTCTCTAATTTGTCTTAGGTATATTTGTAATTTTGAAGTTTTATTGATTTATAATTTTATTGGACTATATATTTATATAGGAATCTCTCGAAAAATTATTATCTTATTGAAATTTACAAATTTTATAACTGCCTCAAGTCGGGACATGGTAAAATTATTAATTTAAAGAGTTTATTAATTTATTGAATATTAATTTATAAAAATTTTATTGTATGTCATTTTTTGACGTGTAAAACGCTAACCCGAGAATAATAATCATTTTTATTGTTACTCATACCGTCATCTTTCTATTAAAAAAATTACATTTTACATAGAATATTTTACGAAATCATAAAATTTAAATTATATATAAACAAACGTTGCTGCTATATGGTCCGATTCGCCTTGTGATTGACAAATGACGCTATTATTTTTAATTGTTGTTATTTAGAGAACTAAAACCATAGGACAACCCTTGCGAGAATGTGACATAGGTTGAAGTAGTTTAGTTCATTTGGACTGATGTGGTCATCTTAGGACTTCTACTAGTTATATGGGCTCCATTCACTTTCAATAGGGTAGGTGTATATATATTTATACCGCACGCAGAAATTTTGATCTTTAAAGTTTGGACTACATATCATTATTGACAATAAATTTCTTTTAAATTACATATATAAGGTCACTATAATATAATTTTTTTTTAAAAATTACCAGTTATTGATCGAGCTTCTTGTTTTAAAATTTTATGAACCTCCAAAACAACTCTTGTTGGAAAAAGTAGAGAAATAACCATTAAATTGAAAATATACATTTCATTATGTTATTCTTTTAAGTGGGTTACAAACGAATTCTTGATATCATGGCTACATTAAGTTTTCCTAATAATATTATACATCGGAAGACTGGAAGAGTAGAGATATTATACCATTTGTTACACTAAATTTGATTTCGGACTTCGGTAAGAAGGGAATCAGAGAAATGAATTAGGTTGTATCAATTAATAGTCACATATATATTTCTTTTTTTTAACTCCTGCTAAATAATGACAATTTATACGTTGTTTTGTAAGAATTTATAATAGGCCGATAATGTAAACACTTTTGGCATTATTTTTTGAAATTATCTGATCTGCTGTATATTTTGCGAATATGTAAAATATTTTTAATTTTTAGTTTCCATGTATTCAATAGTTAAAATTTGACTTTGCAAGTTCTAAATGTCACGTTGATAGAAGGGTCGCGTTGCGGACTTAACCCGAAAACCGGTCTTCGATGTCCAATTAGGCAAATACTCAAATTTGCCACTAAAATTTAAAATATTAAACCGCCAAATTTCCCACTAAATCTCAATCGGCGTTGTGACAACAAAAACGAGAACTCAAATACTCACAGTTGCAAGTTCAGATGCTTCGACGTCCCAATTCTCTCTCTTCTCGTCTTTCCAGATTCATTAGCCGCTCAGAGTTTATTCGAATTCGAACAAAATATAGCTACGGACACAAAAACAGAGATGAAGACGAGGATGTTGATAAATATCGAAAGCCAAAGGAAAATAAACAAACGGATTTGCAGCTATACAAAAGCAGAGGACAACACATTCTAACCAATCAACGAGTTCTTGATTCCATTGTCAGAAAATCCGATATTAAGCCGACCGACACCGTTCTTGAGATCGGACCCGGCACCGGAAACCTCACTCTCAAGCTTCTCGAAGTTGCCAAACATGTTATTGCTGTCGAAATCGACAAGCGCATGATTGAGATTCTCAATAAGCGTGTTGCTGATTGTGGGTTTGAAGGCAAGCTCACGGTGAGATTAACGTGCTTACTAACTATTTGATAAAATGTCTCGGAGAAGCTTCTTTTGCTGATCTTAAATGGTGTTTCAGGTTATCTGTAAGGATGCATTGAAGACCGAGTTTCAGGGATTCGATCTTGTTGTGGCTAATATTCCATATGGAATATCGTCGCCTCTATTGGCTAAGTTGATGTTCGGGGGGAAGACATTCCGTAGTGCAACTCTTTTGCTTCAGAAAGAGTTTGCAAGGCGGCTGTTGGCTAATCCCGGTGACTCGGATTATAATCGTTTGGCTGTGAATATAAAGTTGGTGGCTGAAGTTGAACTTGTGATGGATGTAAGCAAGAGGGATTTTGTACCTTGTCCGAAAGTTGACTCATCCGTAGTGAAAATTTGTCCGAAAGATGAAATTCCTAACGTGGAACTTGATGAATGGGGTGCTTTCACTAGAACGTGCTTTGGTAAGAAGAACAAGACCCTGGGCGCGACATTTAAGCAGAAGAAGAAGGTTATGGAGCTATATAAATTGTTTGAAGGGAAAGGCTCCAATGAAGAATACCGTGTTGAGCATTGCAATTTTGATTGTCGCAATGATGGGGATAAGGTGGAGGAAGAGGTGAGTGATAAAGAAGACGCTGATTCGTTCTCTAGTTCAGAGTCTGGATTGAGCATTTTCAAGGACAAAATGATGATGGTTTTAAAATCAGGTGGATTTGAAGATAAGAGGCCTTCGAAACTGCCTAATGAGGAGTTGCTGAAATTGCTTTCTTTATTTAACAAAGCTGGAATACACTTTTATGATCAAGCAAAAGCAAGGGATGTTGAACTGTTAACTGTTTAGCACTTGACAGAGAATTGCAGACACTATATGTACCAATTATCTATTACCTTACGAATATACAAACAACATCATGCATCACAGATTATAACGTTTTGTAGTTACTTGCCCCAAACAGAAGCTGGCTGCTGCATCTAGCTCTTCTTTATTTTAAGATAACTGTTATTCAATGGAAGCCCATGGCATTTTTATTCTTCTAATTGCCGTTATCTAGCAAATATAGCAAACAGAAACTGTGAGTTCTGGTCACAATTCTAATTTGCTGGGTCATAAATACTTAATTTGTGCTAGTCAATTTTGTTAAGTATCTGGTAGTGCTTGTATACGTTTGTCCAGTGCAGGAATTAAAATGTCAGCAAATTGACATTGTAACGATTAAGTCTTAGAGGCCCAATATACTGAATCTTTCATAATCTGGGGTGTAGAAAAGTAGTCCATGGTGTTGATCAGCGTTTTGGTACTGATAAAAGCCCAGAGGTCCAATATTTTAGAACCGTTTTCCTCTCTCGAAGAGTATTTAGTTAAGCACAACTTCCATCCCACGATTAAAGAGTTCTATTTGTATATTATTTTAAGTTCTAATCAATGGGGCAGATATATATCACAAATGCTATCAAGCTCAATATCATAATTCTATTGTCATTCTCTACTAAACTAATTACTTATGGTTGAAGGATTAATCTTGGAGAAAAAATATGTCGAGGATGTTCAAAGCCTTTTTTTTTTTTTTTTCAATCAGCAAAATTCCTCCCAAATCTCATCCAATGAGATTTGATTCTTAATCGAGGGGTTCAAAGAGTGTGTTTTTACCACTTGAATTAACCCACAACATTGATGTCCATAAATTTTTGAAATTAGATATTCTTATGATTAAATAAAAGAGCAACAACTTGTTGGTTTATGGATGTCAAAGTTACTTCTTCACACATTTGGTTTTATTTATAACATATTTGTAAACACTCAAAATATGAAGCGTGACAGGATCGTTAATTCTATGTACCATCTCTTCTCTATATATTAAATTTATTGAATTTAGAGTAACAACTATGATCATTTTGTGTGATCATTAAAAGGAGGGAGGGGGTGGGTTGCAAGTCAATAAAGTAGTAGATGAGAAGAAATATTTAGTAAAAAAGGAACATGGGCAGGTGTTCTTTAGATAATTCACATTTTCAATTGCAAAAATGCTTTTGAGGTTCTTAGTACCAAAGAAAAGGAACTAATGTACTTATCAAAGGTATTATTGATGGGGTAGAGTTGCATGTGCCCAACATGAATTAGAACCACTACACATGTTCGTATCATGACTAAAAATTCAGTTACACTTTTCTAATTATTTTTGCCTTCTTTTAAAAAATGTAATAGAAAGAAATGGGAATAAAAAAAAGAAAAAGAAAAAAGGACCCTTGCAAGCATTTATTAAATAAATTAATTTCGGATCACCCATTACCCATTACCCACTACCCACATACAAGCAATCAATCTTTTCCATCAAAAGGACAAGGACAACAGAACCAACTCCATAATACACACTCTTCTACAATATAGAAGAAAGAATCTTATGGAGATCACAATATATACATAATGCCTGCATAATTTCCTCTATACTAATATAGTACCAAAAATCCATGGGGCCTGCAGGGTCGGGTTAACAGACACGGGTCAAGGCCGGATTCTACGCGTTGATTGCGATATGATGTTGATTTGAAATTGACCCACTTGATGGGAGTCTCCTATCTAACTTCCATCGGCCCACTGTATGGTAGTAGTAGTAGTAGTACTCTACTACTACCACCAAGGTCAATAATGTTGTTAGTGCCCCATTGGCATGACAGTGATGGGCAACTTTCTCTTCATCTTCACTGTTGGAAATGTCACTATGTCATCTTCTTCCGCCACCCATCTATTTAATTTTAAACAAAATACAATGTAATTTATTTTGTCCATAAATACAACAGTTTAGTAACAAACATACTTTCCTAAAGTCCAAGTTACATCTAATGACTACTTACCATACTCTCCTAAAGTGCACTTCAAAAAGTTACATCTCGAGGCGAGTAAATTGTGATTAATCTTTAGTTGTAAATTAAGTTACCTGTATGTGGTAACAAGATGATGAAGGAAAATAGAGATTTCGAGCCTTGAAAGTTCTAAGCCAGGACATAGCCTTTGCCCACCTCCAAAGGGCGTGAAGGTATTGCTGTTATTCACATTGCCTCCCGTCTTCTGCCGACACAAATATAAGAGCAATGAAATATATACTTAAAATTAGCAACTATAAAAGATTAATTTACTAAGAAACAAAGCATACCTCCCATCTCCATGGGTTGAAGTGATATGGATTTTCATAATTTTCAGCATCCATATGAACAGAACTAAATGATGCCAAGACACACCAACCCTTTGGTATAAGGTAACCTGCCATAAATTCAAATAAATATATTACCAACTTTAGATGACTGAAAATAGTAATATAACTACCATAGTGCTATAAAATATATTCACAACTTTGAAATGCTGACCTTTGATTTCTACATCTTTTTGTGCTTTTCTCCAAACCGCATTGATGATATTTGCCATTCTAAGTGTTTCACTTATCACCTATGATAATAAACGAAAAATTATTAAATAAAGCATTATCTATTTATTCTTTTTCAATTATCAACTCACTTTCTTTAATTTCGCACAATATAAATACTCACGTTTTGCGTGAACTGCAAAGACATGTAATCAGTCCAAGTATATTCATCAGAGAATTCATCCTTCTGCCTCTTTAATGCCATGTTCTCTTCCTGTAATGGTAATTATCACAAAATTAATCAGACGTGCCAATAATTCGTTTATACCATTAGTACTAACCTAGTGAACATATATAATACATTTGAATTAATTACTGATAAATGCTTTAGATCTCTTATTTTTGCAGGAAAGCTATTTTCTAAACAGGGTAGTACTAATGGTACTACCATTGCCATTGCTGTAGAGCTAGCTAATTACAAGGCCGTACAAAAACGTAACTAGAATTTTAGATGTCCCAACAATATACCTTATCCCGACTTCATATGAAAAGTTGAGTTTGATGAAGTAATAATGGGAAAACATTAAAGTTATGAATATTGAATAATTGATTAGCACATACTGTCAGTAGTTTCACAAGGTCCTGCCCTCTCATTTCCTCAACGATTTTTTCTTGAGAGGAAGTAGTGTAATCCTAACGGTGTTCTTAGGCGGTAAGAGTTCGACTCCCCTTAAGGTTATGGTTCAACTCGACATAATTATGGTTGTGGTATTATCACATACCATTTTTTTTATAAACTAAAAACACATTTACCTGATTTGGTTGTGTAAAATCATGAAATATCATTTAATCTAAAGCTTCTCCACCAAATCTCAATCGGAGTTGATAAAATATTTCTAGATACTGGTCTTGAATCTTCAGGCAAACCTTGTGATTTCATTTAATGTTGATTGGCAACAGAGTTAACACAATCCAAACATTCTGACTTATTCTGACTTTTATATATATATATATATATATATATATGGAGCGAATTAAATTTAGAGTTTCGCACATATACTATGATTAAACTGAAATATATTTATAATTTTGGAACATACGAAATCAGTATAGAGTAATGAGTAATATAAAGTGATGAGTAACATGAGCGTCCAAGTGGACATCCAACTTCCTCCCCCATTTTTAACCATAACATAAAGAAGCCAAATTAATTTGCTCCGATTTGAAAATGGATAATTAGGGTGCTCTTAAATTAAATAGAGCGGAATTGTTAGGGTTGAGTTGTACCTAAAGTGAGTAAAAAGGGACAGAACAGAAGTGGGCACTGCCAGTGGACCAGAAAAATAAATACTCTTTCTTCTTCCTTCTCTTGTCTAGGTCCACCCTAGGTGGTCCCCATCTTGTCACAGAAGCCGTATGTTTCATAAATTGAAATTGTACTACCGAGTACCGACCCTACCTACCATACGGTACACCCGCACCTCCACACCGTCCATTCATTAGTCAGATCAGTTAAAACTTAAAACCATTCCCAGCCAAGCTTTTCAAAAGTCAACATCTCATATCTTTGGTCTCTATCACTACATGCTGTATTACTCTTGGTCTACTCCTCCTAGCCTCAAAACTTCATCAATCCTATCAAATTTAATTAAATAATAATACCCACTTTGTTTTACGTATTGAATTACAAATAATTCTAGATATTCAGTCTAATATAAAAACTTGCTCCATATCACTATCTCACTAGTTATTGCTAAAATTAATAGTTGATCCTTTGAAATATAAAATTATATAGTTAAACAGTAAAAAAGTAAAACAATAGTGCGCCCGAATAATCACCGAATTCTTTTTTTTATTTTTTGTGTGAGTCCTCTCTTTGTATGGCTAAAATAGGCAAATTTATGTATCATGTTATTTATTCTTGATTTGGAATCGGGGTGCAAAGCATTCTTGAAAGTAAAAAGAGGGAGGAGATAGAGTAGTACCACAACTCGGGAAAGGGCAACAGGGCTGTCACTGAGGTATTTAACAGCTAAGGTCATCACCATTGGTACAGAGTCCTCTCCGGGGATCATCATCTCTACGATATTCCCGCTTATGAAATCCAACGGCAGGCGTTGCTGGTGGTGCTGCTGCTGCTGCTGCGCCTCATGCGATAAATCCCCTGTATCCCTAAGCAACACATCAATAACGTCATTTGGTGCACCTGAATTGCCACCCCCAATCCCATCTCCTGTTTTCTCCATCCCTAATTTTCTCTCCTCTACAATTTTCCTCACCATCTCTAACAGTCTCTTCTTAGCCTGTTCATGCAAATAAAAAACCATTTAGCACCACAATCACCACCATATTAATGCACATTGCTATATGTATATTGCATGCATGCGTGCAGGTTCACTACACATATACGTATCGGTAGTATATAACAATGTAATCTTGTAAACGTCCTTGCTCTACATTTACGAAGAGTACTCAAATTCAGCATTGTAACCATTTTTAGGGCTAGCGTAACAATTAATTGCTGTGAATCACCTTTATCGTCCATATACATAGATATAGTCATACGTACAAATTTGTATATGTGGGGAAAAAATGCTTACTTGCAACGATTTATAGAGCCTTGTTCCAGGAAAATTGATAGGTATACAAATCAACCCCTTGATAAATTCTTCAAATTCCCTCTTAAGAAAGTTCATATTTTCGCCAGGACTGACACTCATCAACACTTTCACAAGAACTTCAAATGTGATCTGACACACAAAAAATATGTACATAGTAACATGGTAAATACAATGTCGTCCTCCTCGTATAATTATTATGACCACATAATAAAAACTGTTCACTACCTCAAAGTACAAATTGAAATGAGCAAAAGAGAGGAAAGAGAATGACCCTTTTTGTTTCATCTTGGAGGCAAATAGGTTGTGATCTTTGGTCCCAAGTTGACAAAGAGAGTTTAACCGAATCCTCAATGACTCGCGCGATGCGGGATTTGAGTTGAGGAGACCTCAAAAAGCCTCCAATGAGGGCATGCAATCTTTTCTGAAGATTTCCATTCATTTGCAGTATTGAAGATTCTCCAAGCAGCTCAGTGACTGATTTGGGATAACAAGGTATAAAAACATTGCCATGGTTTTGCAAAACGGTCCTGTTCACGTCCGGGTCTGTGGATACAATTATGGGCCTTCCCAATATGTGTGTTTTGAACACTTTCCCGTACCTGCAAAGTTTTTTCATGATAATCAATTAACAGATTAATTATCAATAAATAAACCGAACTTTACACATTCTGATATGCATCATTGTTCATTGTTCCCCCCTCGCATTATTTGCAACATTTCATGTAACATCTGTAAATAAAAAACTGCATATAGATGGTCGAACATACTACGTATGTCTCATTCTGTACAATTGTACTTAATCTAATACATTGAGGTATTTTAGTACTACTTTACAATTAATACAGTAATAAGCAAAAAATAATAATAAATAACAATTTGTCCTATTATTCATTCTTTTTCTGAGTGTATATATATATATATATATATATATATAAATATAATATTTTCAATCTTTCACAAGTCTTAATTAAGACTCATTCCGATGCAATAAAAGATGTGTCTTAAATCATGTAATTTCAGAGGAAGTACTTATTTATAGAATTGTACAGAAGTACAAAACTATAAAGTTTTCTTGTGCGTACATTACACCCATAACATACTTTAAGATCGATGATATATAAATACTTTCAGTTTAGTGGAATATAATTACATAATTTGGTGATATTATTACTATCCATTTTAAAATATGTAAGAACAGTTTCAAATTCCATAATATTATCAACTTCAATATCAAAACATGCACTCCATGTTCATAGATGACAAAATCCTTACAATAAAATATAAATCTCATTTGTTTTAACTTAGATTTTAAAAATTAGTTAGATTTTAAAAATTATTTATTCTAGTAATATAATTTATACCGTTAAAAACTAAAATTTCTAAAACAAAAAAAATTAGACAGAAAAAAAGGGCGCCATATTCTACCGTTATTAAGATGGTGCAATTTAACATCAACTTTTTTTGTGAGTAATTCTTTCTTCAGAAGAGCTAGGTAAGATTGATTGTAGAACAACTCAATGTTCCGTCTCAAATGGAAAAAATAATTAAATTGTCATTTCCATTGGAAAGCTGAACTACGAGGTATAGGGTAGCTAGGCTGTCGTCTCTCTCTGCTTTTACTGCCTCCTGCAAAATGCTTTAGAGCAAGCTATTCTTTACTCAATGTCAGCTTTTGTAGGCTTTCCTCTTTTTGTTGATTTTGTACATTTTATTTTTTTCTTTATTTTCTCTTTTATAGTCTACAAACATAATCCGAATATAGTTAAGAGATACTCCTTCCTGAATAAATATGTAGGTCTTTTCTAGAATTATTTATTTTGTAAGTAATTCCCATTTTCGTTGAAGAAACAATGTATATCTTTCCTAAAATACTCTCTTATTTATTACTCTAAAATACTTTTGACTACTTGTAAAAAATGGTTAAGTAATTTCAAATCATCATTTATTATAAAAAAAATAGTTTATTTCCTTAATAAATATGTAAAAACAGAGGGAGTAATAATGCCTAACATCTAACAGTAGCAGAGTTGAACTAATACATGAAATGTATATTAATGTTTAACTGAATTGAGCTTCGTATGATAAAGTAGAAGATAAATTTAAATGAAATAAATTTATGTGTAATTACTAAAACAACCCTGCAAATTAATACGGTAACTGTGAAAACACCTGCAAATCATTTAATATGGTATTAAACTTCTCTATGTTAAGGAAGAATAAAACATCTTTCTGAAGTGCATGATTCTTTTTTCCAAATAATAATAAATTCCTTGGACCCATTACTGCAAAATTCCAAAGACATTATTTCTGATGTTACTACGTGCCTCTAAACAAACTGGAACTTAAAAAGAAATTACATAAAAGATGCCAATTATAATTTCTTGGAAAATAAATCAAAATTCAAGCCTACTTACTGTTAAATGTTATGGTAATAATATTATTCTGCAAAAAGTACTTATGGATTCGTTATAACTTATACAGTACATTATGTAGCTTGTATGCATACCGTATACGTACCAAATTTAAGAACAGAAGAGCAACAATTTTGGGGCAGGTATAATGGTGCAACTAATACTTTAAAGAAAGTGGATATGAATATTATTGATTAATTGTTAAAATAAACAAAGATAGGACCACCAACTCGTTATATGAATATTAACATATAAACATATAGAGGAAGGCTACATATATTTGTTCTAATAAAATTTGTATATAATACTATCATATACCTACTCCGTATATATGTACTTCACATGCATGAGATGCATCTCATGATTATGATCTCATGCAGTAGGAAATCAATTGCCTAGAGATATGGTTTAGTAAATTATGATTTTTAGCTATGCGATAGGATAAGATTACCCAAGTTGTGAAATTTGGACCATGTGATATATTTTAAAATTTTTGAGTTAATTAATATATAATTTTGAATAAATCTATTTACATAATAAAATTTACCCTCATTCTCTACATTTTATCATTATGTTAACGTGTCCTTCCCGAATTAAGATTTTAAATTTATTCAAATAAAATGATGTAATATACAAGTATTCGTAAAAATAAATATGAATTTAATTATATACATAAATGTGTCCTATAATTTTATACTAAGTAGTTGATTAAATTATATAAATACACCATTAATGGTAATTTAAAATGCATCTCGAGATACCGCCCTAAACTTTTACTTAAAAAAACTGATTTACAAAAAATTAATTTTAATACAAATAAAAGAGCAAATTAAAAGGGGTCTCATCATTTTATAAGAAATATATACTTTTTTTTTTCTAAAAAAAAGGAGGAAAAGAAATAAGTGGAGTTATGAAATAAAAAAACGAGTTTGCTTCCCCCCTAGTCTTCATCTGGGGAAAAAAAACAAGGAAATAAAGAGAAAAAGATAAAGATCAATGGTATGTAAAACTGAAAGGAAAGTACGTAATTAATTTTTTTTTTTAAAACAGAAGAATTAAATTAAGGAACAAATATATAAGAGAGGAGGGGTGAGGGTGGGGGGGTGTCTTACAGGGATTTGCGTATGTCCATGAAAGAGACAGGTCGAGCGGAATAACCAGCAGCAATGAAGTCGAGGGTTTCTCCAATTATGGGCCATCCTCGGCTTCCTCTTGGTATTAATTTACTACTTCTACTTCCTCCTCCTCTCTTCTTCTGCCCTTCTCTTTCTGTTTCTATTTCTGATTCTGCTCTTCCGATTATTATTATCATCATTATAATAATACCACAGCCTAAGAATATTGTTATCAATAACATGAATATTATGCTCCATCCCCATATTCTCATGCTACCTCCTTTAATCAATCTTCTACAAATATTTAATTTGATTGCTTCTTCTACCACTCTTCTATATGTATAGTTTATATATAAGCTGCACATACTCTCTAGATTATGTTTGTATTAGCTGAAAAGCAACAAACAAAAAGTTGTGAATCTCTCTCTCTACATGTATATGTATATGTATATTAGAGAAGAAGCACGAGGGATAGAGAAGGTTTTGTTGGTTGAGAGAAGTGGAATAGGTGAGAAGGAAAAATAAAGTGGCATACAAAAGAGAAGTATGGTATATTTATATTTATTTTACTATTATTCGGATAAAAGGAGAATCCGGGATATCTGGTGTATTGTGCAATAAATCCCGTGTGGCCTTCTGGCTTGTGCTCCAATCCTTTATTTATTACTCCCTTGTTCCAAAATTACACACACACACACTCATATAAGTGAGTATTTAAAAATATCATTTCTGTACTTTATATTTATTTCAAAATTATTGAAACTAAAAGTTTTAATTTTAAATTATAAGATTTTATAAACATACTCTTTTCATTCAACAAAAATAGTAATATTTAGATTTTAGATAAATACAATATTGTATGCTTGACTAAAAATTATATTTACATGTATAAATAATATGAATTTTAAATTAAAAATAGATAGGAAAATATTGTAATGACAAAATTTTAAAAAAATATATCATTATAATGAAAAAATACTCTTTTTTTAAACAAAATTTATTTTTAAATGTTATTTTTTTTTATAGAATGAATGGAGTATTTATATTTATTTATTGTTAAAGAATGTTTAGGCGTAGAGATAAAGTATTTTATATAAAATAAGATGTATGTCTGTTTCATACAAAATTGTATAACGAAAGACAAACTCCACATATGATTCATGTGGTTGAGTAAAGTTGTAGCTGCCGGTGCACTCCCCCACCTCTCTTTCCTTTCAACTTGCATACTTTGGCATTTTTACTAAAACTTCAAAATCCTGTTGTAACTCTATCATTCGACCTCTGCGACAGTAAAATAATTATAAAATTGGTCAGTGATTTTTTCAAGGATAAAGGTTGATAATGTACTTGAATTCAATAATTACCTATTTAACCCAATGGTGCATTGTCTATTCTGGACAGTGACGAACGCATAATTCATGGACAGGAAGGGCCAAAAACATTAACAAAAACTATTACAAAATTCATCAAAAACCACGATTTGTGGCTTTACAAAATTATAGCATTAATTTCCAAAAGAAAATTTCAGCAATTTAAAGATTCACTTAAAATATTTTAATTATTTGCAGTGACAAATACAAAACCTGGTGGATGAGAATTAGATTTACTAATAATTATAATCACAAATGTCTAGCTATCAATTGCAATAATTTCGAACAATTGTTTTGAAAACAAAAGATAATGAAACTATAATATAACTAAAATACAATTCAAAATTGTGATGGTCCCACAAGCCACAACAACACATATGTATCCTTGCAACAAAAATAAACATATGTATAGTCTTATCATAATTACTTCCCCATACGTATGTATATCCAAATTATTATTGGTTAAATATCATAAACATCAATATATAGCTGCACATTTGTTCTAAAGTTCAGCGGGAGGAGATTCCCCCCTCGACCTAGCGTGTGGAGCCGCCATTGATTCTAGATGACATGGTGAGTAATTATCCATTTAATGAACAACAATGCAATTTATGAATCCGTTAGAGTATTTGCAATTAATTTCTTGCACGAGCCATAATATTTCAATGAAAAACATTATATTGTATTTCATTATTACGAATAGGAAAAATTGTTCATTTCACAAGTTTTTTCTTGCATAAAAAATTTATTAGGGACCAGACTCATGTGAGATAAAATTAAATAGAAATATCATTTTCTCCTATGAAAATACTGTAAATAATTTAATCGAGTTATAGGCTTATAGTCAAGAAACTAACTTATTGAATTACACCTATTACCATTTCAATTATTATCATGGGATAGTAAAACGGTAAATCAGATATGTATTTTCCGGAATGAGAGTATCCCACGGAGTTTTCTCTTATTTCTTGTTTTATTTGGTAAAGAACCCCGGCATATTAATTACAAAGATAAGGTATTGAAAAGGTATATTGGGGTGGGTCCCAAGTTGCGATATATACCTCTGCTCCTGTCTCATCTCAATTATAAAGAAAACAATTAATTTTGGCCGTTGATTATTATCGGTACAAAAAAGTTTCTATACAAATAATAAGTGTCACTGAAAAAAAATTTTATCACTAAAAAGTGTTACAAAATATTTAATTGCTCTGACAATAATTTTTGATAATATCAACTCCCTTAATTTTTTTCCCGCAAAAAAGTTGTTGTTTAAACTATTTGTCTAATGAGCTTTATATATAAAACAAATTTTGCAATCAATATTGTAATATAAAATTTTTACTTTCAGTATCATTTCAAAATTCAAAAAAGTAAGAGAATAACATGAGATTAACCACATTACTTAATCTTAAATATTAGGTACTAGAATAATAAATGGATCACAAAAAGAATAGGATGATAGGTGAAAATATATGTTCAAAAGAAGGTAACACATAAAACTAGTAAGGACGATAAATTAGTATAAACTGGTACATAGCTAATTTAGTTATATTTAACAAATTTCATTACATGACCTAACGAAAAGATAATCGTGCCTAACAAGAATATATAAGATACAAGTGAAAAGTTAGTCATCGAAAATGTTGCTTTTGGACAAAAGTAACGCAAATGAGTTCGATTTTTTTTTACACGTAATTTAGGTGATATTTTTTATATTTTAAGTTTAATAATTAAATTAAATTTTTTATTTATATTAATTTTTGTTTAAAATATTTATTATTATTATTATTTAAATTAAACAAAACATTCAATATATAAAAAAAATTATATGTGCAAATAAATTAAACGAGAGTTATTTTAAATCGGAGGAAGCAAAAATTTGTAGAACTTCATATAGACTACTAGCATGTGACTTATGAAGAAGTAAAAGAATTAATTAATATTTGGGAAGAACAACGTTTTTCTACCACTAGACAATCGCCGTCCCGAAAGGAGAGAAATATAAGAGAAGAAATAGGAAAAGGTGTAATTGATAGTGGGTGATTATCATCTAATTATGGTAAGCACAAGTGCACAACTAACAAAGCTAATCAGAAGATAAACTAAAAGCTAACTTTAGGAATTCCATCTATATCATGGATCCCATACTTTAATCCTGTTGGCGCCATGATTGTAAAATTCAAAGGCAGACATGTTTTGCTCTATATTTAACTGACGATAATGAATTAAAAAATGTTCTATTTTATCATTTGATAATAAAGATATATTTATAATGGACATGTTTATGTACATACTAAATTCACATAAATTTTTACGAATATTGATCAATTATATCGTATCGTTAAAATAAATTTAAAACTTTAATTTAAAAATAAAAAACTCTAAGTCGTATTAACAAAACAACATAATATATATTGAGTTCGTGTTATGTTTTGATGATTATATTATCAAATCCAAATTTTATGGATTTGAACAATTTATTTCTTCAGTAATTTAGAAAGAGACAATTTTTATTGGTTTGTATTAACAAAACAACAAAATTTATCATCATTTGTGAGAATAAATATAAATTTGGATATAATTTTAAAACAAATATAAAATGCGAAAATGAGTATTTGACGCCCGCACGAGTGCATCATATGCAAGTGAAGCTGATGGTTACTTTGTCGGGTCCAGCAATGAGCTCACTCCTCGTTTAATTTTATGGAATTAATTAATCGATCGAGGCATTAACAAATCAAATTCCATCTCTCTCTCGTACAGTCTTCATCATCATTCTTCGCACCTTTTTCAACCTCTCTTACTAATTGCACTGCACATGCATGCTCAACGGCTTGGATAGGGATATCTTGTTAAACAGAAATTATGTTCTTGAATGTTTAGCACATTTTATAAAATTAACCACTTTATTAAAAAATCTTCAAATTTCAAATGTAAAATTTGGTTAATGTTCAAAAAAAAATATTAATGTGTTTTTTCAGAACTAATGTAAAAAATTTAATGCCCCCTCCCCAACATTGAATTAATTTTATTTAAAAACTTATGGTATTTGCTAATTTATTAATTTAGATGTTTGTTATTCAGGTTATTGTCGCGTTGATGTTTTTTAAAATGTAAAAAAAAATATGTGTTTATGTGATTTGTTCTATTTTATTTTGAAATCCATTATTCAATCTCAATAACCGGATCTTCTTATAGAATGTGACAGATAAATTAAAAGCGGTTTAAAATTAAAAATCATCACTTAGGAAAATAAAAACTAAGCGTGTCACGTCACATTTTAAAGATAATAAAGTGAATAACTGGAACCAAATGAATACATGGATCAAGTTGCTGGGCCGAAGAAGACGTATTTTTGCGAAGGGTAATTGGGCCCAACGAGACCTCTTTTTTTTTTGGATTGGGTTTTGGTCAGTTAGTACATTAAAAATAAGGACAACGCACGACACGATGCTCCAAATGTGTATTTTTATATATATTAGGTTTGAAATATTGACCACTTTATTGAAAAAAAAGAGGTAGATTATGATTGACCAAATCAGTTTCCAAACATTTTATCAGCGTCGATAAATTTTGGTTGCATATAGAATTAAAAATGGGAGGAGTTGAGTGTCTCGATTTATTTAAAAATATACGGGGTATTGAATTTGAATTGATTAGAATGATTATTGATCGTCAAATTATCACGATCGAGTTTGACATAAGTATCTACGGAGATGTTGATAAATAGCGCCAAAATTTTAGTAATATTCAAATATAATTGAAATTTTGAGCACCAATCGTATATTTATTGACTACACAATAATTAACAAATTAATAAACATTTGTATTCTATTATATACTATTCAAATCAATTAGTTAACAAGATTATCATTTGAGTGGAGTTGAGTAAAAATTTGCTATTATTTAAATAGTTATTGCCAAAAATGTCAAAATAAATACCCCTTTTTTTTCTTTTTCATTTACCAAACTAAAACCAATTTAAGGATGACTTTATACTGAAAAAAAATAGAGATACGTAATTTAGAACAATAACTTAAAATATCGAAATTGTATTTGAGCAACAATGAAATACTTAGCTAACTTTAAAAATTACAATAAAGACTTACTAGTTGAATAAGTTGTAGAAAAATCGAACTCACTTATGTGAAAAGACTTTCAATTTAGTAGAAAGGGAGATTAACACTGCTATAATAAACTTGAACTCCAAAAAAAAAAATAAAAAAAAAAAAAAAATCGAGAAATGATTTTTAAATTGTTCGTTATCGAAGACTACTTTCTAGACTTCATCGCTAACGTTTACATCTTGACGAGGAAAAGAAAATGGAGAAGTGGAGAGCTGGCGGTGTCATATACTACTGTCTACTCAAGCAATCATCAAGAAGCTTCTTCCTTCATCGATCAAACCCTAATTTTCATCGCTCATCCGCTTCAGGTACTGTTATATGTCCACAATTTCACCACATATAATTTGTTTCCGATACGTAGTCTGTTCAACTGGTGCAGTGTATGATCAAAAGTCTTAACTGTAATTCTACTTCGATTACAGTAGGAAAAGTCAAATTTAATAATTAATTTATGGATTGCGACGCTCATAAGTTTGTGCAGGAGTTTCAGCAGTTTGATTGGTTGGTAATAAGTTATAAACGATGTGAATTGAAGAATTTTTAGTTTGGTTATGAGGTCTTTGACTTACGTATGTTAAATGTGAAGTTCCTTTTGCTGAATTTGATTAAATTTTTGTTGTTTCTTAACTTATAATATTCAATCAATGAACTATATCTCCAGAGAACAAACTTGGTTAATTCCAATTTAATGGAGTCTTTATATAAATAAGAAGAGAGGTTGTCACGAGGAGAGTCTAACTGATTGAATTCTGCGCCGTTGGTGTTGTTTTGGGCAAGATAATTAGCTTAGATAATGGATTCTCTCGACGTATGGGGTAGTTGGCAAACCCACTCTGTGAAGTGGGGTGGAAGTATTCCTATAGTCACTTTTGTGGCACAATAGTGGAGTTTAGTTACAAAACCTGCACGAATATATAACTCAATTGATTGCATCAGTGATTTGCGTTTAAAGCTAGGAAGCTAGCACATATTTTAAATGGGAGTTTTCATAATTAAGTTGAGTTCAATGTTCCCTTGAAAAGCAAGTATCACAAGTTACTACTTACTACAGTCTACAAACACAAAAAACTCCATAATAATTCAAGTTACAAGCTATAGGACGATGTAGCATCCGTATACCACAAAATTGCACTTGACATTGTTTTGTATGGAATATGGATTCCTTGAGTGCCAAGGAAACACAAGTAAGTTTTACACAAGGGCAACCTTTTTCTTAAATCCTGACCTGGTATGAGAATTGAGAACAGTTGAAATATATTTTAGGTGAAAAATTTTGTATGCAATTTTTTTTTTCATATATTGAGTATCAGTTAGCTCTTTTGTACACTTACTATCTATGCAACTCATCATGAATGATGCATTGCAGAGATGATTTATACCAATTTACTCATACTTTTCCTTTCATCTGCTCATAATAATAGGTTTAACTTATCATTGCTGTAAAGCTTGTGAACCATCCAAGCCATCTGTTTTGCACCATAAGCAGCATCCTCTGACAGGTTTCCATAGTTCACAAAATTGCAATGATGGTGTTCGGGCCTCTGCGGAAAGATTTACCAGTAGAACACCATACAGAAATTTTGCTTCCATGGCAACAACAACAACACAAAGGAACGCATTGTTCTCATCCATCAACTCTGAGGATATTTTCCATTTTAGGAATATAGTAGGGGAGAAACATGTTATACAGGATGAAGAGAAACTGGAAGCAGCAAATACAGATTGGTTGCAAAAGTACAAAGGCGCAAGTCAGCTTATGCTCCAGCCAAGGACCACCGAGGAGGTCTTTATCTTCTGTTTAGCTCAGAAGTCTATTTTTGATTCTTTACTTTGAGTTCTAACTCTTCAGAGAAAATGTTTCAAAAGAGTGTCAACTGTTTCATTTGAATACACACACACACACACCCCTCTTTACTTCTTTATGTGTTTACAGTTCCCTTTTTATCACTAGGTTTGAATCAGGAATCTGAGGGTGGGTGGTTTACAGGCTTTCTTTGACATTTTTTTGTTTTGGTTTGTTCGTGGGAAGCCAGTCATATCCATCCATTTGTTGCACTTCTAGATTGATGGGGACCAGATCTCGTCTAATCCCTAAACTCTGTCAGAAACTTTTTTGTGTAACTTATGTTGGTAAATATGTATTCAACATGAATTAGACTTATCTACAATTGTTCAAATGTTAGACTAGAGATGTTCATTGTTTACTATCTAAAAGTTTGAAAGCTTAGCGTTTTTAACTATTTTACTTGAAAATTGTTGTTTTTTTTGCTAATAATTGAATTAATATGTATGAAAGCAGTACATTTGTAATTTTGCACTTATTTTATATGTATATACATGTGTATATATATACATACAAAATCAATTTCTCCCACTATATATGGAATCCTATCTTTTCAAATAATGTTGTATCTTATATCACGTATGCTGTTGTATCTGTGTTTATGCTTCATAGCCAGGAAAAAACTATAACTCCGATTGCAATTTTAATAATGGAAAAAAGAAACAAGCATTGGTTGACTTTGATAGATCAGTCCCCATTTTTTTTGTTACGTTGTTACCATAGTGTACTGTCTATGTCGACAATGGTATATCTGTTGGTTTTTGTGGTGTTTGAAAGTGTAAACGTTCATTCTTGGACATAAACGAGCTGTACTTGCACCAGAATGGTGTTATCAAATATACTTAAGATTAACTGAAAGCATATTTTGATTTCTTGTCATCATTTTGAGCAAATGCTTCATGGTCATTTTATTCATTGAGGTGAATCCCCCAAATGTGTTCATGAAAATTAGCATAATCAGCGTTTTAAATGCGCCAAGTAGCGACATTCATCTTGCAACAGTGCATCCTGAAGACTGCTTAACTTTTCACAGCTTAAAAGTATATGTTCGGTTTTACAGGTTTCACATATTCTCAAATATTGTAATTCCAGACATCTTGCTGTGGTCCCTCAAGGTGGAAATACAGGACTTGTCGGAGGAAGTGTTCCTGTTTTTGACGAGGTAATGTAAATTGTCAAATGTTCTTGTGGTGGATGGTTAATGGTATAGTTTGTGTCATTGAACAAGTTAATCATATCATTCTTCATGTTCTTATGTTTGAGTAGCACGTGGATATTACCGGAATGCGGTAAATTTATTAGCTACTGTAGGAGCCAAGAGTTTTGACTACTTAATGTGTTGTTTGATGCCGTGATTTTTTAAACCGGGGAAGTGCCTAATGTTCTAGGGAATCATCCTATTTTTACTGGATTTTGTTGTAGACCGGGACCCTAAGACCATGCTCTAGCAATATACGTAATAATGGAGAACTTGTTTGTGAAGACACTTCTGAGAACTCAACTAATTTAAACCTTTAGTGAAACAGGCTTGCATTTATTAGTTAGAGGAGAAATATTAGAAGAGAAATCCTTGTATATGCATAAGTTGTAAGAGATAGGATCTGTTTCCCTGGGTGTGCTCTGGATCAACAAGTAAATTCCTTTTAGAGAAGAATTGAATATTTTGTGTATCTCCATGCAATTATTTCATATTTCTACCGTGATAGAAGAGTGGGAGCATTAAAGAGAAAGACTTGGTATTCAGAGTGTGGTGATCCGTGATTGCAAATTCTCATATAACATACAGATTTCTCTATCAACCAACGTTGATAAAGCCTCTATGCATTTTGTAGATGTAATGAGGAAACAATAGTTCATGTGCATTTTTATGAATATTAATAGTATGGACAAAATATACGCACCAAATAGTGATGTCATTTATGTTCAGAAGTTAAATTCGACAGAGTATCAATAGGTTTAATAGTGTACAATTTGCATTTTCTTAATTATGCATCTGTAAATATTGCCAGTCTTTTATGTACTAAAATTTAGGCTGAATTTTGATCTACACAATATTCTATTTTTTTTCAACCTAAATTGATGCGAGCTGACATGCTTGGACATAAATCAAAGCATTTGCTTCACTAATTAAGGTAATGGAACTATGAATGAAAAACAACACTCCCCAAAGAAAAATTCTGGAACTATAATATCAGTATATTAGTCTCTTCCGAAATGGCATTGACTCATGATCTATAATACAAGCTGGACTCCTGCCTAGATGCAGTCATTTATACCCCAGTATTTTGGTTTGCATAGCCAACTTGTGGTTGTTTAGAGTCTTAAACTTTGTACATTTCCAGATAATATTGATATGCTGGACATGGATAACATATTTTTTGTGTTTTTACATGATTTTGCAGGTGATTATCAATACTAGTCTCATGAATAAAATTATTTCCTTTGATAAGGTAGACTCTTCTCTTCTATGGCATATTTATGTAAAACTAATTTTTTTTCTCCATATGCTTATTTTTAAAAAATACTTGTCCTTGTGCTGGCTAGACTTATACTATCGGATGTTTATAACTTGTGCATTTTCTAAGTATGCAGCAAAAGCACAAATGTGAATTATGCATTAGAATCACTTACCTGTCACTAGAAGTCCTGGCCCCCCCCCCCCCCTCCCTCCCTCTGTTTGTTTCTAGAAGTCCTGACCCACTCTCTCTCACATTCCACATTGTACTTAATCAAAGAAATTCTTATGGAAATATAAAAAGTGATCAGATTGTTGAGTAGATATTTTAAGTTCCCTAAAAAAAACCATATGTTATGTCTCATTTACTGTATAATGCACATACTCGATGTGAAGTATTTGACCTTATCCCATTTTCTAGGTTAGTGGAATACTGGTATGTGAAGCAGGATGCATATTGGAAAACCTCATCACCTTCTTAGACCATGAAGGGTAAGTTCTACTTCACCGTTATTATTTTGAAGGGAGACAGTCCTACACTGCCTATAACTATATCGGGCGCACCCTTATTTAAGAGTTACTGTCTTCATTTTGTCCTTTTGGCTTGAAGATGCTTAAGATGATCTGAGTTTCTTTTCTTCCTTTTGTCTCTGAATTTTGGGCATATAAATCACCTACACTGTGAGTCATATGATTAAGTTCATTAACTTTGTAGAAGTTCGTTAGCTTCTGTTCTTGTATAATTTCTAGGATTTTTTTAGAGTTGCATATATTAAAAGCCATAAGAAAATCTAGAGAGAAAAAAAAAATCAGAATTTACTTCCACATACATATGATCAATTCAAGCAAAAAATAACTTAAGAAAAATAGTAAGATATATATGTAAAACAAAACTATTTTTAAAACATATAGAATATTAAAAATAAAAAATTAGAAGTTTAATAGCTAATAGTATTAAATACTCAAATATGTGTTTTTATTCAAAAACAATTAACCTACTGGTTTGAATAAACTCTTTAACTAGATTAAGCTTTATTACCTTGAAATCCTAAGGAAATTCCTAACCATATTCCACATGAAACAAACCCTCGTGCACCACGTTTTGTATATGTAGCATTCCTGTTCCCATGTTCCCTTTGCAAACGAACGAATTGCGTTCCAGGTGACATTGGTTGTGGCTCTCTCCAAGCATCGTAGTGTCACTTCATAAACCTCAAAGCAAGCATCCACATCATTTATTTTTCTTTCCTTTCCCTACAAAGATATGGAATCCGGTGAGAAGTTTACTCTTCACTGAATCATGGAAAATCCAAGTTCCCGAGGAGTTCCTAAAGCACCTACCACTGGCATTGGAAAAACAGATGAGATTGCGTTAAGCAGTTATCCAGTATAATGATGTAGAAGGTCTGAACTTATTAACAGTTACTTTTTCATGTTCCCTTTCCAATGATCTTTTTGCTAAAAAGTAATGGGTGATTCTGGGTTTTTGTCATGTTCAACCCCACGTTGAAAATCAAGCAGGTTTTTCCATTAAATTAAAATATGTGCAATCTTTTATTGATATTCTTCTTATATTTTAATTTTTAAAATTTCTTTCTGTGTTT
The DNA here is from genome assembly GCA_014636745.2 of Centella asiatica. NCBI lineage: Eukaryota > Viridiplantae > Streptophyta > Magnoliopsida > Apiales > Apiaceae > Centella > Centella asiatica. Next base: position 45,814,378 of record CM025784.1, on the reverse strand, counting down.
GCATGCATACAAATGTTGATCAGTTTAAGTTTCTGTAACCAGTGTTTCCTTGTAATCGTTATACTCATGTACTGGACAAAAAAATTGACAGCTATACCATCCTACTAATATTGCTATGATTTTTTTCAGATTCATAATGCCACTAGACTTGGGTGCAAAAGGAAGCTGTCAAATTGGAGGAAATGTTGCTACAAATGCTGGGGGTTTGCGCCTTGTCCGTTATGGATCACTACATGGGAATGTATTAGGTGAAAATTAATTTTCATTCTTATATTTATACAGAATTCATTTCATTAGTTCATGTCTATACCGTTCTTGATTCGATAATTGGTCATATTTATCTTGCAACTATATAAGGATAACACACAAAACATGTGATATTGAGGATCACTAAAAGACAAAGTCTCTATTAGTCACCGAAACTTTCTGATTTCATGATAAGACGAGGGGTTACCACCACATCTTCCCCCAGTAGACTCGGAGATCTTCATAGTCATGTGGCTATGAAATCTTCTCCCCTCACTAAACCTGCTCTTACCGTTTTATTGTCTATTGTCTTCCTATTATATTATATTATCTTGTGCGATAAATGGGAATGTCAAGTTTTCCTTATATTCATCTTAATGACTTTTAGGACGGAGGATAGATATCTGTGGCAATAGAGTCATGGAAGATGTAATAAATGGTCCATTAGTTTGAGCAGTAATTCTTGGATGATGTTTTCAATTTAATCTGCTTAGTTTTTTTTAAGAGTAGATAGTTTATATTTCCAATATTCATTCAGAGTAATCTATGTTCTCTTTGAGATAATCTACCTTTAGTAGGAAATTTTAGTGTTTACATTATGATTCAGCATTTATTTCCCTTTTCTTTTCTTTTTTCTCCTTGGTTTTTGAATGATAATTCAGATTGATCTTTCAGGTCTTGAAGCTGTTTTAGCGAATGGTACTGTTCTCGACATGCTTGGGACTTTACGAAAAGATAATACAGGATACGACCTGAAACACTTGTTTATAGGCATGTGAACAATTTGGTTTTATAAGTTTGGAATTCATTGACAGTTATTGTGACTTTCTGAGTTTTCTGTATCCATGTATATATCTAGGAAGTGAAGGATCTTTGGGATTGATAACTAAGATTTCCATACTTACCCCTCCAAAGTTGTCTTCAGTAAACCTAGCTTTTCTTGCTTGCGAAGATTATTATAGTTGCCAGGTAAAATAGTTATCTATCCTGGTAAACGATCAGAGTTCATTTTGCATATCCAAAGCATTTGTGGAAGTTTTCTCTATTATACAGTTATATCTAAAAGGACCTATGTATGTGTGTTTGTGTTCAATTCCTTAACCTATTTGGCTTTTATTCTGATGAAGTTTATTGGTTTTCACATCTATAAACATCCAATTATTATATTAATTGTCATAATCAAAAACTTATTTGTTATAAGAGAGCACAGTTCTGACAAAGCAAAAACCAAACGCTTTCCAGAAATTATTATTTTCAATTTTTTGGCTTAGCTTAGTACCTCTGTATCAAATTTCACAATGTGATGAGGAAAAATGACCAAGTCAAAAAGAAAAAAAAACGTCTGAAAACGAGTATGCATATCGATTCTTACTTCTTCCATTTTTCACTCTCCATAAAGTTGATCGCATGGTTGGCTTAGCTCATCTACCATTTTCACTTTCCATAAAGTTGATCGCACTGTTTATCCCACCTGCTTTCTGTCATGACTGACGAGATTTACTATTGGTGGCGGGATTGTTGAGCATCTAGCTTTAAGTTCTTGTAGGAGTTTTCCTTTTGCTATTGTAATTGTTTCTGAGGTATGTCCTGTTGGCATTTGCCACTGTGGCACTGTAATGTTTTTTGTTTAGCTAAACACAAGGATAGCAGAAAAAAGACAAAAAAAGAAAGAAGGTAGATTTGACATGTATAAGACCACCTTATTAATTTTGTTCATTCCTTCCATAGTATTATCTATTTCTTAGTGTTCTGCTTGAATAGTTCTTCACTATGTTATCAGAAACTTCTAACGGAAGCCAAACGGAAGCTTGGCGAGATTCTGTCTGCGTATGAATTCCTGGATTCCCAGTCACTGGATCTGGTAAGTTTTGTTTTTTCTGCTTTTATATGTAAATAGATACTCCCTCTATCCCAATCCACTTGCAACACTTCCCTTTCTAGGATGTCCAGTTCATTTGAGCACTTTCCTTTATAGAAAAATTTCTCTTTTAGTTTGTCCTACTCATCCTTCTACCTCATCTACTTTATGTTACATCACTTTCATTTCAACCATTTCTCTTCCTGACTTGTTCAAATTCAAATTTGTGACCCACCACTTTTACTCATTTCAAAATAGTTCATTCTCCGTTCCTCAATTACAATATGGATAATGTAATCACAATCTAACTTTTATCTTAATACTTGTGCCAAAGTCGAATGTTGCGAATGAAATGGAATGGAGGGAGTATTACTTTTCATTCAAATTTGATTAGCAATCAATGAGTATTTTATTTTATTGATCATCATTATAGTTACATTCAAGAATTTTCCCATGAAACACCATTGCTAAGGGATTGAAAAAGTCGCTTATTGATGTAGTGTGAGAAAGAAAACTGAGGAATAAGTACAAGTTTGTAGCTTTCACGACATATTTTGTGTGTTGCCATTCCTTTGCATGTTATCGTGATCCAAAGGTCGATCCTGAATTGTTGGTCAATGATTTAGTGAGGTGTAAAGTAATTGATGATTGTCCATACTCCATCCACAAAAGGATTCTTGATTTGATATTTAATTTTAAAAAAAGGAGGACGAGAGTTTGAATTTAAATTGATGGGAATTCATTTGATTTTAGTTGATAGAATTGATGTAGTTGGTATAGTATGTGAAAAGCATTTCTACAGATTTACAAGGGTACTTCAATCCAAACTATCAAATATTACATGAAGTTTAAACTCACGAACTGACTTTAAAAGGTCATTATGGTGCTCTTTTTGTTGACGGAGGGAGTATTATTGTCCTAGTTTTAATTATTCGTGTTTTGATGCTGAGCTCTAGACGATTCAATATCTTTTTTTACTAGTTTATAAGTTTCATCTTGTTATGTTGATCGTTTCTCTCTTGTTTTGTGTTTTAATTTTATTACCGAATGATTTTTTAAGTTTCATATTTTATGAATATGTTGGTGAGGTCTATTTGCTTCTAGACTTTATCCTGAGTCCAGCCTAATTGTTTGGCCCCTCTGTCTGGTTCAAGCCTTGTCAATAGTTTCAAAAGGGTAACTATGAGCAGAACCGGAATATCTAATTAATGAGTTCAATTTGTTTTAAGAAATTGTCATATGCTATTTCCTAGTTTGTCTATTCTCCTATTGTGCTCTTTTTATTGTTTGAAAAGGTCCTGAAACATCTAGAAGGTGCCCGGAATCCATTGCCTCCCTCAATTCACAACTTCTATGTTCTAATCGAGACAACAGGCAGTGATGAATCTAGTGACAGGTAGTTTCCTTTTTAATTACTCATATTCCTGTCATATCTTTCTAATAGCCTGAATATCAGGAAACTAAAAAAAGAAAAGGAAATAGATATCAAAAGAACTAAGTTCAATCCCTTGTATCCTTTTATTGAGACTATTTCATTTGTAGAAAATAAGTGATAATTTTCTTTTTTTACAATTTTCCTCCCTTTTCTGTAGTTCCTGTATACAACACTGTTTCCTGTACCTTCTGTAGGATTTGTTAAATGTACAACTGTTTAGTACAGTCCTCTCTCAACATGGTCCATGAGGTCGATGAATATTGCATAGGCATCGGATGAGTACGACCATGACCAAAAGTTGAGAATGGAACCACCTGGATGTGATAATTGAGTACGTTGTAAGTGGGTTGCAGACTTGCAGTTGTTCAAACTTCAAAGCCCCTTGTAATATCATGCATGCCAGTGGCTTACCTTGCGCTACATGGCTGTGATCAAACTCAATCTTCAGTTCAATGCCATGACCAAAAACCGAAAAGTAACCTATATGAAATTCTGTATGTTGTTAGTGGGTTACAGTGGTTAGAAGCAGCTTGTAGGATCATGCATGACATACCTTACATTGTGGGCTCTTCATCGAACTTAATTTTCATTTCGAGTATTATAAGTGATAAATATTATGCATGAAATGTTCTGAAGTTTCTAATATGAATGTGGTATTTTAAAGTGTCTAGGCTTATATTTAATTGTGTACTTAGCTGTTGGCACTTCACCATTTCGTTTGTATTTCTCAAGTTCAAATCTGCTCGACTGGCTGGTAATCACCAGGAATATTCTCTTGAAGTAAATATGGTTGTTTTGATAATTTAATCTCAACGTCTTCCCTGTCACTTACGATTAATGTGTCATGTTACTGAGGTTCAATCTTGTAATTTGGTGTTACTTAAACTATACTGTTTTGTATCAATGTCTTCAGAGAAAAGCTTGAAGGTTTCCTTCTTCGTTCTTTGGAAGCTGGTTTAGTATCTGATGGTGTTCTTGCACAAGACATACAACAAGCATCGTCATTTTGGCATATTCGTGAGGTTTCTAGTCCACTCTTCTCCCGTGAAAAAAGAAAAAAAAAAGGGAAAAGATGTCTAACTTTTAATATTGTTAATGATGAGTTCCATATGCTTTCTGCCTTTCTCAATTATCTACTTGGCTTCTTGAATGAATGCAATCCCCCTGCAGTAGTAATTTAATTAACTCCATTATAATCAACTCTATTGGAGGTGGGCCTCTTTCTTTTTTATAGAAAGAAAAATTAGGAAACTGACTTGCTTCACTACTCTTATCAGCTGTACTTTTCAAACATCATCTGCATTTCTTTTTTTGTGGGTTTTATATTTGCCTCATATTGTTACTTCGATGGGGGAGTATGGAACTGAGAAATAGTTTCCAATTAAGTGATTTGAAATTTCTGCTATGCGAGTGTTAGTATAGAAACGGAAAAACTTTTATTGCTCTCAGAATATCATTTTAGGATGTTCTTAATGGTAAATTATTCAAAATTGTCTCAGGGTATACCAGAAGCATTGATGAAAGCAGGAGGCGTATACAAATATGATTTGTCAATACCTGTTGAAAAGATGTACGATATCGTTGAAGAGATACGAACATGTCTTGGTAATTGTTTCATCTTTCTAATAGTATCTTGCTATAATTAGTATTCATCTCCTCGTACGGAGAATAGATGTACATAAAAGTTCTCTCTACTGGAGATGATTGGACTGAAGAATGAAACTGAAGACCAATGGTCAATCATGCTGTAAAACTGGGTTTTTTCTGTAAATCATCTTGATTAAATGATTTTGAATGAGTATAATGTTGGACTATGCAGAGATCCTTCTTATATTTTAAGTTGGGTTGTTTTCTCTTGGATTTCTGCTTCAAGGCATGTGACTGGTTTATTGATTCTGTTGAGGTTGGTGGGATGCACTTTTATAATAGCTCTTTTTTCCTTGTTTCTCATTAGTCTGATAAAGGTGGAACTTGTCCCCCGTTTATCTCTTCTATAATGGTAAAATTTCTTCTTTTATATGTTAAAGAGATAAAACTCGGTGTTCATTTATTGGTTACATAGGAGGTGACTGCGTAGAACTCACACATTCACGGATTTACTATCACTACCTTGCAACATTACTTCTATGTTGCCTTGTTTCTTTTGTATCCCTCTTTATAAATTTAGTTTATTTTGAATTTGCACTTGAAAGTAACATGTTTTTCAACGGCGCTAAATATTATTGTTTGTTTAAACTTTTAACAAGATGATGTATTCCACAAGACTCAGAGAGCATATATTACTTATCCCGAAGAAAGAAAAAAGAAAAAGCATAAATAACTAATATCTAAATTAGCTTCTTTCATGATCTTCAATGGTTTTCTAGGTTCGGCAGCTAATGTGATGGGATATGGTCATCTTGGAGATGGAAACCTCCATCTTAATATATCAATTCCACATTATGATGATACTGTAATTTCCTTGTTCTGTCTATAATGAATTACTCATGTATTCTGGTGATGTTTGTTTCCAAACTAATACAAAGTCTTGCAGATTTTGGCAAAAATTGAACCCTTCGTCTATGAGTGGACATCGAAGCACCATGGCAGTATCAGTGCAGAACATGGTTTGGGACTGATGAAAGCTGATAAGATCTACTATAGCAAGTCACCTGAAACCGTAAGCCAAATGGGCACACTGTTTTCATTGTGTTTTTTGTTGGAAGTTTGGGATTTGTGTACATGCTTTTGCCTCATAAGTCACATTCTCATATAACCTAACTTTAGCTTCTAACAGTTATCATAACATAACAAGTGAAGTTTGAGGAGGAACATTTTAGAATCTTACAGTGAGGCACATGTTCAATGCACTATGAGGATATTTTCCCTTAATTTCTGTTAAAATTTGCTGTATAACAGCTCTATATTACACAGGCGAACTAAAAATTGATTTTGGTACTAAAGCTTAGTCAAGTTCAAGTATTTTCCGTAGTGCTAGTGAGTACCATGAAGAAGAGTCCCTGACTTTTATGTTGAATTTGGTTTCCATACTCAAAGTAAGGATTGGACTACTTGGGCTATCTGTTTAACTTTTCTTGTGTGATACTCATTTCTAATGTCCATTCCATTCCATTCAATGAAAATTTCTTTGTGTGCCCCCTCAGCACGGTTTCCCGATTACAACGAGATCAAGACTAATTTACACACCTCGTCATCTTCTCCATTTTAAACTTCTTCATTTCTCTAATTTTTCCCTTTCACTGCCACTTCTCTTTCTCATCGTCCCTTTCATTTGCTTGAAGAAATGGATGGTAACCAAATCCAACATCACGTTTCTTGAACTGATGGAAGCATTCCATGTAGCAAGGTGCTAGTAGTCTCTGTAATTCCAATGAAGAAGTGTTCTGTTACATGGCGATGCAAATAGATTAGTTGGATAAATTCTTTATCTGGAGCTGTGATTTCTTACGCAAATGAACTGTAGAAAATCATATCATGTTGTGATTTATATCGAATTCTATGCTTCTTGGAAGAACCAAAGAAAAACTTTATAGTAGATGAAGTAGCAAAATGTTTGGGTATCTGTTTGATTCTACATTGTGAATCTTGTGGTTGACACTTCTTGCATTATAAAGTAGCTTTATTTTCCATTCTTACGAGTAAGAAATTTGTGAATTTATACAAACATACTCAGGGACATTGAAAGGAGGTCTAATTAAAACATGGATGCTACTATTTTCTTGTCTTCTTCAAACCCTAGTTTAGTTAATGCTGTAAACATCTTCCTGGGCAGGTGCAATTAATGGCATCCATTAAGAAGTTGTTGGACCCCCGTGGAATTCTCAATCCATATAAGGTTCTCCCACCATCCCTTGTATCTTGAAGGGTGAGGAAATCAGTCCAAGAGGTTTTCAGGTTCCAAGGTATCACAATGCTAGCTTATGAAAAACTACACAAATAAAGTTGCATACTTTTGTCAGTGAATGTGCACTAAATGTGATGACTTGTCTTATGAGTCTTCAAGATGATAGGGTGGAACCGTAGGACATCTATTGCGTGGACAAATAAAAGGAACTAGACTTAAACACTAATATTCTTGTTAAAAGTTGTTTATTTACTTTTAAGAAATGAATATATACCCTAGCGACTTCTCAATGTGAAATAATCCTGCTAAATGGTATTTGCTATGTGCCAAAATATAAGATCAGTTTTGATTTTTGAAAGTCAATTTTGAGTTTGAAAATGAGATATATTCACTTTTCAAAATCAAAATTGATCTTCTATTTTGGAACACAAGGAGTACCAGTTCAAATAATCTATGACGGATGTTCCATCTTATGTTCCATTCTCCTCTATGCTTACACGTATCCTTTTTCAGTTTTTTCTATTAAATATTAAACCCTTAGGATGACATATTAACCCCAGAGGGGAATGGGACACAAGATGGGATCCCAAATGGGATAGGGGATTTCAAGTCAAGGAGTATACCTTACCTGCTGCAAATTTAATTTAAGAACCACCGGTAATGGTTCTGATATTAATTGTAAACTTGTAATCTAGAAACATTTTGGGATTGGAACAAGCATGTATAACTCTGATATTATAGTTATGGAACTTTGTTAGTGATGCGCATGTATTTTAGTTCAGAAATGTCATAGTAGCAGTTGAAGTGCTTGCTACACAGCTCTTACTTTAGTATCTCTTGAACTAAATGTGTTGCGGTTGTCAAATTAAGTATTTGCCCTGTGGTTTGCACTGCAAGGGAACTTATATCCAGGAAGAGAACGATAAAGGTGATTGATGCCATTCAGAGATAGAATTATAGATGAGACTAACCTTTGTCTTGAGTTCATCTGGATCTTTTATTGGAATCTGTACGGTTGTTGAGAAGTAAGATTATTTTCAGAGGTGGCCAAAGAGATGAAATGCTAGTTTAGTTTCTTTTCATTAATCCTGTTCTTATAGGTCAATGTTCTTCATTGAATCTGAATCACACGATTTTGCATTTGTTTTCACTTTTTGTTCCGCTTGTGGTTTCCTTATTTGTTCATTGATCAAGTACGTCGTATATGTTTCCTTACTCACCATACACTTTGTGAACTAGTGAAGTGAGGTCAGACTTCATGGAAGAGAGAGTAAAACCCAAGCTTTGCTGTTTCTAAGTTCCTGGGATGATGGTGAGAAAGTATAGGCCAGGACTTTGTTATCAATTGCTGTTACATTTAGATATTCTCCATTCAACTAATGCTTCTGTCTCCATCAGTAGTATGGTTATGTAACTCCCAACACTGCTAAATTAATGTAGAGACCAGCTATCTCGATCACCTAGCTGAATTTTGTGTAAATGAAAATTCTTGTTTTAATAGTAACTATTAGATAATTTATAATATTGATGGTTGTGTTGTTAAATAGCAGTGAAATTATGTTATTCAAAATACTTTTAGCAAGTGAAATGATTTATATTTCGTTTCTTGAGAATACCCACTCATTTTTCCATTTGACTTTTAAATTTTCATTTTTTTATGCCATAAAGTTTGTTAGTCTTGTGTCCTCGTCAGATTATGAAAGCCTGACGCACAAGTTTTGTGTTTAATTAATGAGGAATTGGCTTAGTAGAGTGAGAATATATTTAAGAATGTTTAGGGACGAAGTAATGGTATTATAGTTTCTCCCAAAATCGTCATCTCTTTCAATGCAAATGAAGAATAATTGAGAAACACTGGATGTGGGTTATTGTAGAATATGCTAACTCCCACCAACTGAACTGGGAATTATTCTTACATTGTGATTGGTAGAAATTGGTGAGCTCTTTCGAAAAAGGAATGGGAAAAGGTACGTAAAAGATATGATAATCCATAGAAAGTTGGCTTCTTGAATCAGTTGGTGGTATTGCCAAATAAATAAATAAAAGGAAATATCTTATACAACGTGAAAAGATTTGCTAAATCCCAAAATAGCATCCTTTCTCTATTTAAACTAGAGAAGCCACCCATGCCGACCGTTTTTTAGTAGTAATTTTTTTTATTATATTACAATTTTATTATCTTTTTTTCTCAAGTTTATAATATTAAATAAAAGAAATTATTTTTTATTTAAATTGATTAAATATTTATATTGTAATTATTTTATAATAATAAAAAATTAGACAGTCAATTTTATTATATATATCAGATCGATCAAGTATATGTTTAATTGTATTTGAAATTCTATTAACAATATCTAAAAAAAATTAATTTTTCAATTTACTTTGTTTGATTATATGATATTGTAATTTATTTTATTTTATGATTAATTATGAATAAAAATATTTTTCATAAGAAATTTTGATAACATTATTCATAAAATTAGTTACAAATAATTAAATTTATTTGAGAAAGGTTTTCTTGTTAGAGAAATCCTCGTTTCCTATTTTTCTAATTTGTTAATTTCATTAGTTGATTTTTTCATTTTAAAATTTCGTTTGCTCATGTTACAAAATTTTTGTTATATCAATTTTTGAAAATATTATTTACAATTAAAATTTTCAAAAGTCTATTACTTATCTAGTAACTCTAAAAAACACTTAAATAAATTACAAAATAAACAATTTAAAATTAAAAAGACACATAGGTAAATTAAAATCAAATATTTAAAATTAAAAGTAATTAAATATATACATGTAATTCCGTTGAGTCAATAAACTTAGTGAGTGTATTGAGTCAACTCATCGAGTTACCAACGAAAAATAATTACTAAAAGATTAAAGTCACGTGTTAATAATACAATATATAAATAACTAATATCATGTATATTTATTTACTTTTTGGTAATTATTTATCCAAATTTTTTTTATGCCATTTAATGTTTCATCTTGTGTCCAAGGTTTTAGGGTCCTTAATAACAAAAACTTTTAAGAAAAAGATACGTGTCAATTATTAAAAAAAAGTTACATAAGATGAAAAGTGAGGATTTGACATGCATTTGAACTATCTAATTTGTATTATTTTTTCAGATACTTCTTCCATCTAAAATCAGAGCTATATTTCAATATTTATAAATACAGAGAAATCTCTATGATCTTACAATTTTGAAGTTAATATGGATAAATAAGACAGTGGCATGATGTATAAAACTATTAGTATCTCTGTCTAAAACTATCGCAGCACATAGTTTGTCTTATATATCACTTAAAAATATGTGCACTATTAATTATTTTTGGATGGAGAGAATATAAATTAGATTAGTTGTACTAGTTATTTTTAATAATCAAATTCAAATATCTACATACAAACTTTAAGCTATGAAATTTGATAAATCAATTAAAAGTGTGTGCATGCGTACACACATACATATATTTATATTAGTAAATTTTAGCATACGGTTATACATGTATAAAGTGTATATAAAATTTTCGTTAAATTGATCTAAATTAAATTAGTTGTACAGTTATTTTTAATAATCAAATTCAAATATCTACATAAAAACTTTAAGATATAAAATTTGATGAATCAATTAAAAGTGCGTGCACGCGTATACACATATATATTTATATTAGTAAATTTTGGCATATACTCACACATGTATAAAGTATATATAAAATTTCGTTCAATTGATATAATGATTAAAGTATTGAAGGAAAAAATTGAGAGGTAAATTAGAGATTTTAAAAAGCCAAATGAAAATAATAAAATACTCTAATATAGTTAGTATAAGATGTAATTTAGAGGAGTTGTTTTTTTGAATTTAAAATGCTGACCCAAAACACCAAGTTGTTACTAAGAGGACCATCCTCTTAATAAAATAATACTCTATATGTTCCAAAAAGGAAAAGAAAAGAGAGAAATATTTCATTATGTTTGTATTATATTGTGAAATGTTAAAATTCAAATTGTGATAATAATTTAATAATATTACAGTATAATAAAAAGTTTATTTTATTGGAATTTATATGCATTTTGTAATATTAATAATTTTTAATTGAAATCAATCAAATTCAAAAAAAATATTAATTACTAATTTTCGCAAAATTATTTAAAAACTTATTGAAAGATTTTTTTTAACAGATGCAATGGATTGAATAAATATCAGTTTCATAATAAGTGAAACCATAAGTGACGTTTGAATTTTTTTACAGGTATATTTAGTTGAAATTTTCGTATGTTAAAACCATAACTAGTAGACGACTACGACGACGACGACCCGTCTATCTCTGTCTCCGGCTGTCGCTGCTACATTCGTTTGCTAGAAGGAGCCATGACCAGTTCCTCCTCTGCTTCCGTTCGCAAGGTCCTATTTCGACTCTTCTGTTTTTCTTATTTGTAAGATGTTTGTTTGATTTATTTTTTAGTATGTTAATTAGTTTGATCGATGATAATCATGTGGGCTTTGATGTTTTTTCAAATGTGTTGTTGCAATTTAGGGTTTAAGTAAGATAGCTAGCAATCGACTTCAGAAGGAACTGGTCGAGTGGCAGGCCAATCCTCCCGCTGGATTTAAGCACAAAGTCACCGATAATCTTCAAAGGTCGCTCCCCTCTCTCTCTCTCTCTCCCGTCTCATTTCTATCTTTAAAATTTTCTACTCCGGTTCTCAATTTACAGGTAAATATTGGCTATCAATTATGGTAACTTATTTGTAGACTCAAATTTGACAGATTTTTGTTGGAGATTTCGAAATAGTAAAACTTGCGATTACTCCTAGATGTATATTGGATGAGATTACACTATCCAATATTTATTTGGAGTTAAAAGTTTATTGACTTTGCATATAGGATATATTTATAGTTCTGAAGCAATGGGAGTATTACTCTCCCTATCTACTATAAACTTTTATGTTTCTTATGAATCTTGATATACGGGTGGATTAGCGCTATCGATTTTGACTTTAGGCTCATTTTTCAATCAAATTTCAAGGAAAGGAGGAAGCTTTCTTCAAATTGATCACGTAGCTATGAAATTATCTTTGCCTTTTTCATCTTCACAATATTAGTATTATGAATATTTTAGCGTCGAGGCTGATTGATTTTGATTCAAAGTTGGGTGATTGAAGTTAACGGAGCTTCTGGAACACTCTATGCAAATGAAACCTACCAGCTTCAGGTTGATTTTCCTGAGCATTATCCTATGGAAGCTCCACAGGTGAACTCTATTATTATAGCTACCGAAGTACCATTTGCATCCTGAATTTTTTAATCAACTAAAAGCACCTTATATAATTTGCAAGTAAACAAAATAAACTCTCTTTCATTCTTTCAATGATAATTTTGTTGTAGTAAATGAGATTTAAGGTGTTTATCTTTTTTGTTGCTTTAGGGTGCTTTTATTCAAAACGTAACATGGGTGCAACTTCTTTGTCATGTAGAATATGGGCTCAAATTCTCTCTCTCTCTCTCTCACACACACACACAAACACATGTTTTTTACATTATTGATGGTGTTCCTCTCTTTGTCTTGGTTTGGTGCAGGTGATATTTTTGCATCCAGCTCCTCTGCATCCTCATATTTATAGCAACGGTCATATTTGTTTAGGTAAATGTTGCTAGTGATTTACTCTGTGTGTGTGTGTGTGTTCTATTCAGATTTCAGGAGGCTATTCTTATATTCTGATATTGAAGTGTTAGTTAGTATTTAGTTGTAAGTACCACCACATGTACATTTGGATGGAAGAACTTTAGATTTATTTAAATCAGATGGTTACGTCTGCCTAGTATACCTATAGTAGTTTGTGCTGATGATTAAGTAATCAAGTAATGCTAAACTAATATCTAGAGAATGAGACACATGCAGCTTTATCTGGTACGGTTCTACAATTCTAGTTTGTCGTATCTTGCCTTTTTGACCTTTTTTGTTGGATAAAAAATTTAAAAAGATGAGAGAACTGTATTTGTAATATCTGCCTTCTTCCTCTCCGCACTCCTGACAAAAAAGGAAGAAAATGTTTTAGAAGTAATAGCAGATGATTACCCTATTTGGTAATATTTATGGCAATCAATGTGAAGCATTTATGTGCGTAAAGATTTTTTGTGCATTATTCGCATTCTGTGGTCTCGAACCATATCTCATTATTTTTTTAAATAAGTTTCTAGGTTGGTCTCCTCATTATGGTCCATGTCCTACTGTCTTGTCACTCAAAAACAGCTGGACAGTTTTTTTATTTAAGATGCGAAGTTATCTTAACTTAATCAGTATGACACTACAAACAGAGTAGACAGTATTTTCAATTATTTTGTCTAACAAGCATGACAAATGATGTTATAATTAAGCTGTTGATGCGATCTGATCCACTCTGTTCTAAACAAAACGCTTAAGGACACTTGTTATTACTTAGTAGTAGCTCCAATGTGTCGTGATTGTTGAATCATCATGGTTAGCCATTTTTAATTACACTTGGAATCTTTAGTGCAATCTTTACAAGTTCTCTGAGTTGTGTTTCCATGTTATCATAACCATATGTTTGCCACAGTTCTGCGGGCTCTTTTTAAAACTTGAAAAGTTCATTTGACACGGATTCAAGTTGAAATTTAACGTGATTCACTTGAAATTCTATTGTAATGATTAATTTTGCTTAATAAACTTTATGGGTTATTTGACAATTTTTATCTTTGCACTGATTAAAAATAAATGATATTATATTAAGGATTGTTTCTTTTGGATATGGAAGTAAAGTGACTTTCTACAGTTTAATTATGATAGTATAAATCGGAAGAGGTGGAGTATTTCAAATTTATAGCAGTTATTATACATTCTACTTATTATGTTATGCCTCTTACAATGGTGAAGTGTCCTCTTTGATTTTTTTTTAAAATTATTATTATTATTTCACATATCAAATTCATGTCTGGCGACACAGGAAACGGCAGTTGGTTCCAATCTGTATCAACACATTCTCCAGCTAAATCAATTAAATTTATGTTACGGTTGTGCCTTATCATTTCTCTTGGTAACCTCAGGTTGTAGTGCACATTTAATTGAACTTGATAAACCCCGGATTTCTCTCATGCCCTCAGCCCTCGTCATAATCCATAAAAATTAGACTTAAATGAATATTCTGTTGTGATCTGTTTGCGTGACCTACAACTCATTTATATATTATATAGATTTGTGTACTTGCTTTTACTTTTAGGGGAAAAAACGAAGGATTTATAACAAGTTTATTGATGTGTAGATATTCTGTATGACTCGTGGTCACCTGCCATGACTGTTAGCTCCATCTGTATCAGCATTCTGTCCATGCTTTCAAGTTCAACTGCGAAGGTAAGACATCATTTGTGCTATGTACCTTCTACTTAAAGATATCTTTTGACAATTATGAATCTGGAGTATGATCCTTGTATATTCCAATGGTAACCACTAACCAGTTACAACAGTTCAAGATTCCCCTTTAAAAAAATCCAACTGTTTATGGTAATATAGTTAGTTTGCGCTCTATGTGCAGCAACGACCAGAAGATAATGATCGCTATGTAAAGAACTGCCGAAATGGAAGATCTCCGAAGGAGACCAGGTGGTGGTTCCATGACGACAAAGTATAATAACAAATCAGCTCTCAATCAGATATCCGCTGTTCAAGGGATATCAATGTGTATTCTCTTCTTTTTTCAAGAAACTAAAGCTTACAAGATAATCCGGAAATTAGAGTTAGTGAAATCTGCTTAATATCTGCGCTCTAAAATAGCAACGCGAGATATTTGCAAATGTCAACCCGACTTTCGTTATGGTTTATCTTTGTACTATTGTGCGTCTTGCGGTTCATATTTTACGGTTGTAACTTTCCGTGACAACCTCCACCTTTTGATTCTTTGGCTTTGATGAATCAGAATATAGTTTAGTAATCTCGACATGTTCAAGTAGATACTCCCCCAAAAAAAAGAATGAGAGAAAAAAAAAAGGTGCCATTGAAGATAAACTCTATTTTACAGAGTTATATCTGATAAATTAGTTTAATGTTATGCTAAGATTTTTTAAAGTCTGGCATCACAATTTTATCCTTTTAGATTAACAAATTATTTAAAAAAACTTTGCTATTTACAAGTGTAAATTTTGAATAAACGTATAATCTTAACATTTGTAAAATATGCAACTTTTTGTAGAGATGGAAGTAGCATTAAATTTCTACCTATAACATCTAACACAGGAAGAGCTTTCGTTTTGTCGGACAACATGGACATAAACGGAACAGTGTTATCTAGAGGATATGAAGCCTAATGGCCTGTTTGGCAAGAACTTATTTTACGATTACTTAGAGGTTATAAGTACAGTAATTAATTATTTTAAATTGTGACTTATTTCTCAGAATTTAATAATCATGTATTTGTAACAAAAATATATGTTAAAACCAAGGTGAGTATGCATTTGAGTGATAATAAATTATAAATCAATAAATATATGTACAACAACTAATAATGATTTATAAATTGAAGTATAGAAAATAAGGATAACTAGAAAAAAAAATTACATATGGTTATTCTACTTATGCAAATTCAAAGTCATGTTTTATCATTCTAAACTAATTTTCACTTCAAAGCTCCAATAAGTTACTGCTACACGTTTGGCTCCCTATAGTAGTGCTGGGATAAGAGTTTAAAATTGAACAGTTTTGGTGTTGTTTCATGATGTAAATATACATAATGATACGCATAAATATTGAAAGAAAGATACCAAGAAAAGAATGAGAAATGTCAGTCTTTTGTCCTTGCCAACTTCAACACGTTCATAACATTTTCATATACAATAAATGTCAATGAAGCCGCAGGAGCATTTTTCAGCAAATTAGCTGTAATACCCCTGTAGAAACCTCGCAAACCCTCAAACCTGCAGATGGAAAAATGAAGTTAACTAAGTTTAATGGTCTACAAAGGATCTAATCTACTCTTAAAACAAATCAGCCAGCTGAGTAGATTATATCAAGTCCTCGGTATGTTGGTATGGATTAATTACCTTTTGTGTGTGTATGTGTGTGCGCACGTGAGCGTATTGTAAATGAAGATCAACATGTATAAGGCAGATGTGAGGAACCTAGATCTAGTTGACTATCACTCTAACGACAATTGACAACCCATGCTATCAGGTTCTAACTGGTAACTGATTTTCATGCTAATCTTTACTCTTACCGTGCTGTTTCTTTAATAACATGCCAGCTATCTATGTATCTTGGAATTCCATCTTTGCTAGGTCGTTGCTACAGTGAAACAAAGGTTCAATGTTAGCGTGATGCCTAGAAACGAAGTATAAATAGAATGACCTACAGAATGCCACCTTTCTAGCGAGGTTGGCTTAGAGGAAGAAAATCTGAGCCCTTACTCAGTTTTAACAGTAGCTCATTAAAATCATGGTATGAAGTATAAGGAAAAGGTTTAAGTTCCGTACCTGCAATCTAGCTCTAATTACCTGGAAACATGTTTCAAAATGAAAATCAAGAAATGATTAAACAAAAAACAACTGCAGTTAACAAACTTTTTACGTTGCATGCTCAAACTTGCAGTTAAATAGTAACCTGGGATGGATATGTCAGGAGAATGGCTGCTACTTTAGAAGAAGCTCCTAGTGTTGCGTAGTCAATTGAACCCTGTAGGAAAGATGAAATCTAGTGTTACCCTAAAGGCATGTCAGTCAACTTAAGAAACAATACCCAAATTCGTCCTCAATCTAACATTCCTAGGCTTGTGGTAACAAAATTTCCATCAGTGAAAATCCCAAGATTTCACTATTTTCGTTTACATGAGAGCCCACTGACATAGACACACACATAACTCCACAAGTAGCATGACCAAGACCAGAAAATGGACATGCTGACCACCAAACAGATCTTGTGTTATGCATGAGTAAATATAAAAAAAATAAAAAATACTCCACATAAATGAAAAGTTACCAAACATAGTTGATGTAACTATGAAGCTTAAAACAATATATATATCTCAGAAATGACTCACCAAAGAATTTTCTCTACTAAAAAAAATTCTGTTGTCTCGAGACCTATAGCTAACAATAACTTTACGAAGTTCCTCATATGTTGTAAACTGAATAGCACCATGAGTAACCTGCTGATGGAAGAACAAAACCAGAAAGAAACAGCTTAATAAAATAAACACAATATATATTACTCCGTATATGGGTGTGTGTGTGTGTGTTTTATCCATCTAGAATGAACTTCACTCTTATTAAACTATGCAAAAACGTACAAGGAACATAACAAAACCTAAAAAGTCTTTGGCAGAACCAAAAAAAATGATATACTTGAAGATTAAATGCATAATATTATTGAACTTAAACCATACGAGCACATTACAACGAAATAACATAAATGAACAGGTGAAAAAAAATAATAGATCTAACCAGGAAAAGACTAGGAACAAGCCCTCTGTAAAGTGCCCTCCACCCTTCTTCTTTTAGTATAGTTCTTATAGCATCTGAATTAAATTACACCAGCAATAAGAGGAATAAGCGAATGATATATGTTTGTTTGAGAGAGAGAGGGAGGGAGGGGGGGAGGGAGTTGTAGAATAATTATAACCTATATTCATGAAAGATTGCATTTTACATTCTGCGTTTTTTATGTACGATGTGGAAGTTAAAATCACTCATAAAATGTTATCATGGAAAACCAAAAATATCTCATATATATACACGAAGAATATACGATAAAATTGACTTGAGTTGTTGGGTGCATTGGTTCGAGCACAAATTATAACAATAATTTCTCAGGGAGATTTTTTTATGTGTTAAATGCAAGCCAAAGAAAGTAAGTCACAGAGCACACCGTGGAAGCCAGAATATGGCTGGGCGTGATGCTGAGGAGTTTGAAGTTGTAATCTTGTTTTCACAAGCCAAATAGGATTGGTGCATAGACAGACCTGTCAATGCCAGTTAGTTTTTTACTGTAAGTATGATATTGCAGGCACAATTAAACTTCTACTTTAAGATATTTAAAGGAAGTTTTAGATGTATACATGGGGACAGCTGTGTGCAATGAAAACTGCAGTAACACAGAATCTATATTTTCAGAAAGAAAAATAAAAGAGGAAAACTATTCATTGTTTTACAAAATTATTATCTATTTATTTTAGTAAGTACGAACGGTTTACAGCTAAATGTAGGAGTACAAGTATCTTCCTTTTAACCATAACCTTTCTGCGTCTCACTGTTGGAGTTGTGTTAAAGTCTAAACCACAGTTTTCTATTACATTAAAAGAGTTTAATCATCTGATGAATCCTGTGAACCCAGTGAAACACTTAAGTGATGGAAAAGAATTACAGGAATCAGGTAGAAACAGCCACATACCTCAACTCATCAGATATTCATGTATTTCATATGATATGTGTGCAACCCATACAGAAACATTAATACTAACCAAAGCTCCTGCTTCTGCAGCTGAAGCAAGGTGAAGGGATGCACTCAACTCCTCCCTGTTTGTTAAGTACCTTTGTTTGGCCTTGCTATAGCTTAAAGCAGAAGCAGCTCAACTTTATGAGTAAAAAAATCATAATCACTAATATGTCAAAGATAAATCACAGAAATGCAGTCCAGTTGAAGATGGAATGCAGTAAGGCAACAGAATTTATACATTACTTCCAAAATAAGAAAGAGCAAGTAAAAGACCCTTTCCACCAAGCACATAATATTATAATCATCATCCAACTATCCAAGGTATCAATGTATCTTAAGCACTGCATCAACTAGGGCATGTTCATTCTAAATCAGATAAAATAACCACAAGCAAATTTCCTGGTGAAAATGAAACAAGTAGAGAAGGTTCAAATACAGAGAGAATCAGAACAAGCAAGGGCAGGTACTTACAAGAAGAAATATAAACCCCATGAAATAGTTGACCCGAGAACTGCAGGATAAAACCCTGCATAAAGACCTCTAAAACCCTGAAAAAGAAAAATTTGACCAATGAGGTTTAAGCAAACTGCAACTATTTGAGTCACCTAAACATCGTTCTGAAATAAAACAGACAATTCCTGAAAATTTCCAACCTAACATTTGCATCACCATATTCTGTGAGCGAAAAACCGATAGCTTGAAATTAACCAAAGCAATATTGGCTACTATAAGATTCCATAATAGGATAACCTATCAGTTATAATCATCAATATAGAAAACTTCATCTCAGTTCAATACAACAATATAGAAAACTTCATCTCAGTTCAATATGAATTGTGTATACTTATGCGGCATAAAACACTTTTTTCACTTGACAAGCAACCATAATTTTACTCCCGCAACCATTGAATTGAACTCTTGGTTGAAAAAACATAGAATGGTAAAAGCTTACTTGGTTAGTTCATTTTCTATTTTTTAGTTTTAAAGCCAGCAGAAAGAATACAAATTACCTCAGCACTTGCAATATTGAAGAGGGCGTGAATAGTGTTCTTATAGGTCGGAATATTAGGTATTCGTCCGTCGTTAACTGGCGCAAATTACTTGTTAGCGTATTATAGCGACAATTGTATTGAATTATAGAGAGAGAGAGAGAGAGAGACCTTGGAACCTGGTACGGACAACGTCTAGGGGGTGAGTGAAGGAGACTGTAGCGAGACCGGCGACGGAGCCGGCGACGGCGCTTTCCCATTGCCAACCCACCGACTGATGATACGCCGCCATTGTTTTTTCACGGCGTCAACAGCATCCGCCCTACTCTCATTCCCAAAGAGTTGACAAGTACGCCAGATCGAACTTCCGACGTCGTTTCTGAAACTTGCAAACTTGGAAAGTTCGTTCGCCGCAATCGACTTACTGTGTGCGCGCGGTAACTTCTTGCCACCGTCTATTTCTCTTATTATTCTTTTCAACCCATTGTCAAATGCGATTTTCTTTTTTATCCGAGTTTTTTTATCTGTTCTAAATTATATAATGAAAATTAAAATTTAATTTATTATTAAAATAAAATTCAGAAAAACAAAAATATAGTAATTAATAGCTAGGGAGTTATACGGTTTTGACTTGAAAGGATAAAATTAACTTTGAACATAATAATATTTACATTTTCATTAAATTGATCATATATTTTAGAATGGATGAAGTATTAATGTGTTATTTATGATTTCAACCAGTATCTTAATTAAAAATTGAAGTTCAATTTATGAGTAACAATGTGCAAAGTGAAATAGAAAACTTATCAGAGAAAAAAATTAAAAGTAAAACAAAAACATGTACCAAAATACAAAATCTCTAAGATTGGGTGTTAAATTTTTGGGTAAAAAGGTGTAATTGGTAAAATGGAGTAACTATTTAAATAGAAGACTCCTAAAAATAACTTTCTTTCTTCTTCTTTTATCTTTTTGATTTTTGAGGGGGGAAATTATGAACACATGTATAAAAAAGAGGAAGAGATTTCAAAGTAAATAATAGAACAGATCATTCACTTATAAGCAAAGCATTATCTTTAATTACGGCTGTAGGAGGAAAAGAAGTCTTAACAAAAAAGCGGAGCAAAGAGTACGGAGCACGATAGAGGCACAGAACAGAGAGAAGTATTAAACAGTTGCTCCAAATTGAACAACAAGGATTCACACTTACGATTTAAATAGAAATTTCCGAATCAACACGAGTAAACACTAAAAGTAGAACAGCGAACAAACTCCAGTAAATGGTTCCCTGATTTCTCCAAAGAAAATTCAGAGATAAATGAAAGAGAAAAGAAAAAAACAGAGAAAAAGAAGTGCTTAAAACATGACAATAATACACATGAATAAATAGTCTCAACTGTTGATCTTCCTGCAATTCTTTCTAATCTCTCCCTTTGAACCTGTCAATGGAGTAATGTTCCCCATTCTGATCATGGATTTTGCGAATTGCTCGAAAAATGCCTGGTTATCCGATGCATACTTCTTCACTAGCTCCAAAGATGCTTCATTTTTGGTGACAAGAACTTCATCAGAATTTAACAAACCCTTGTAAGCTAGCAAGTTCTTGAAGTAGTAGTTGTCGAACTTTGTTGGGGTGACAAAGTCCAACACAAAGAGGTTTTGATCACCACCAGATCTTGGACACTGCGGTCGCAATTTGGCTGCATAAGATTGATCCAACGAGTTATCGGGTTGTCCGTTACCCGATTGGTTGTATAGCCTTTGCCTGAAGCTGGCGCATCGAGAATCACCAATTGTGTGGCTTCCTGCATGACAGTTGCGTTAGACAGTTGTTTTAATCTTTTTCTGAAACTCCATCATATTAGTATGTGTACATCATCTTTTATTTTTGGAACAAAAGGAAGTAAACAAACGCACGCACGCTATTTAATAGTCGCAAGTACTAAAGTTTTAAATTTGCAAAATTTACCGGACAGGGCGACAAGATCAACAATATTAAGCCCTTTAAGCTTAAATTTTGTGAGGATGGTTTGAAAAGTGTTGTTTGGAGCAGGAATGTTGTAGTTGGAGCCACTTAAACTTGCACCTTTGGCGTCCCTTCTTCCTAATGGAACTTCCCAGCTAGGTCCACCAGTCTATATAATAAATAAACAAAGATTAGCATCCAAGTTTTG
Source organism: Centella asiatica (assembly GCA_014636745.2). NCBI lineage: Eukaryota > Viridiplantae > Streptophyta > Magnoliopsida > Apiales > Apiaceae > Centella > Centella asiatica. The sequence goes on along the minus strand of CM025784.1, from coordinate 45,792,402 downwards.
GCTAAGGTGAAACAATACAGCACAAGCCAAATATAACACGTGACAATTACCAGAACCGTAGAGTCTCTTGCAGCCAAAGCCATGATATCTGCACAAGAGACAGTGTGAGGGCATTCCTTCTCAAGTGCAGATTTTATCTGATCAATGACTTCGAAACCACGAGCCGAGTTTCGGTTAGGATTAGACCTCTTCTCACTTATTATGCTACCACTACTGTCCAGTAGTATTGATGCATCACATCCCTGCATCACATAATAATCATCAATTACACATGAACGAACTCCAGATTTTCTAAAGATAACCTCATCTTTTAGTTTTTAAGAAGAATAATAATAATTGTAGTTTGAGACCTTGACAAAGCAATCATGGAAATGGAGACGAAGCAATGAAGCAGCCATACGCGTTTCTTTCGCGACAGCCTTTGCAACGACAGATTTAACTATCTCCACGGCCTTGGGGCAAGATCTGTCGTAGAACTGTGGGTAGAGGTAACCAGTGTCGGTGTTGATGGATAAACAAAGTGGAGCAAAAGCTAAAAGAGTTGTGAGCATGACCATGCTCATGAATTGAGCCATACTTTTGTTGCTCTCTTGGGGATGTTACAATGTTGTAAAGGACTTGTTATGGCAAGTTTATTTGGTATATGCAGGTTTGTTTGTTATGATGAAAATTGATCATACGGGCTTGAGTATTTTATAAAGGAGGACCTCAAAAGCAGAGTGAGGAAACAGGGGAAAGAACATATTAAAAATGGAGTTGTTAGCTAATTAGTTGAATTTTTGGGTATGCTGATTATTCGGGCTATTTCCGGGGGAATAATTTCAGGGGTATAACTCAAAGCTCTCAACTTTTTTATAAAGTGGAGTTGGATTAAGACCATATTTGAGCAATATAACATTCAAGATTACGATTTAAGATTTTGAATAAACGACAATATATGAAATTTCATAAATTTATATAACTACTCTATATATAACAAAATTATTAATCACAATATATATACCGTTATGACTCATAGTTGATTTTAGGGCTGTAATTCGAATCGAACAATTCGATACTCGACTCGACTTGACTTGATTGTTTTATCGAGTCAAGTTTGAACACTTTTTATAGATCGTTAGTTATTTGGTTGAGTATACATGGTTTAATTCGATATTCTTATAAATTCGATTTGACTCGATACTCGATAAATTATTTATTATATTTTCAATTTTTTACTTGACTCAACTCGATATTTAACAAAATACTTGATACTCGAAATTATATTCGATAAGTGATTAAATTGTTTGAATAACTCGCGAGTAGCTTGATTGGATTGAGTTCGAACATAATAATAAATTATAAATGTTCGTTACATACTCAGACTCAAAGTTGTTAACAAACTTAATAAAATAAATTCAATCATTTAATATTCAACTCGATTTAATGCCTAATCCATTCAAGGTTCTCTTTGCAAAACAAAAATGCATCTATGCTTGTGTCGGTCAACAGTGTACGTTTTTTAATTTGTAAAGATTACCTGCTCCCTTATAACAAGGCCGGATGATCTCAATATTATTGACTCACACCATGAATGTGGACAAAATAACTACTGTAGAAGACTATCTACAGAAACTAATCACATATCAATTTACAAACCTTTAAATATGCCTTTTTCATAACTGTTCTGATGGAACAAATAATCTTTTTTAAAGCAAACTTTAGAGATTAAACAAAAACAGTTTTGTGCATCCACATCACAAAACATTTTCTTTCTGCCATTTTAAAGAAAAAGTGATGATATTCTTTTATGTGTATATGGACCTATCTTTGACTACATAAGGGTTTATTTATGTTATTGCTTAATATTTAAGTGGAGAAAAGCTAACCTAAAGATGGATATGCGGATATTAGGTGAATTTTAATCAACAACGTTATTGATACAGTAGGTAGAATGAGACTCATATCGGTGTTGTTCAATTTATAGTTATTTCTCCATCTTTTATTTACATTGTAATTAAATGTTATAAAATCAACGGTAAAAATAAGAGAAAATAACAAGACAGTAATTTTAATAATATCTCAAATCTTTTGTCTCATTCCATCTCTCATTTTTTTATTGTATGTGATGTTGTCACTTATACAAACATTATTTATAATTTTTTTAATTAAATAATAGATTTTACGTGACATTATGTATGAAAAATGAGGTATTTTGTAAGAAATTATGGATTATTCAACAAAAATGATCTCAACTTTTAATTTAATAAAAATTTTTATTGAGTTTTAGTTCAAAATAATAAAGTTCGATTCGATAGCGACTAGGGTAGGAGAACTGCTTCTCAAAAAATGAATATATATGACAAGCTTTAGGACTCTTTCAATTATTGCAAGTTTCCAACTTTAGTTTTAACCTCTAGACCAATATAAAGTGGCATCATTTCATTGATTTACCTCTCGTTGTCATTGAAATGGATTGACCCACATCAATTTAAAATTTTTATAAGCAAACAAAATATGAAGTTAAATACAAAATTAACTTAATTTGACGCAGGAGTAGGTAATTGTGCCAAAAAGACCACGGCAACTATTTGAGAAAATGTAGAAAAATATATATAGCTGGTTTCAACTCGCAATATTGCAAACAAATTCACTATAGCAGAACCTTACCCCAACACCCCACCCCACCAAAAAAGAAAAACTACAAAGGCGATAACATGAAAATAAATCTTTTCCATCTCATTTTAGGAGTATTAATAATGATTAATTTGTCGAAAATTTCATTCTGATTTGTAAAATTAATAGATGTGTCAAACTAAAGTGAGCGTAAAGTTAAATTTTGGGTTGTTGCTTGTTCTGTGGGTTGGGTTTATGAAGTAGAAATCAGGCCGAGAACTGAATAAGTGAATGCTAGGTAGTGGAAGGACATTATGCGTTTGTTTTTTTGAGACAAGAGGAGGGGCAAAAGCCCCAGAAGTACATTATACGTTAGTCCATAGAACTTGGTACATTTTGGAGTGGTGGGACTTGGGAGGAAGTAGTAGTACTGGCATTACCTCCGTCCTGTGTCTGACCGTCTATTTATTTTGGTTAAAATGTTTATTTATATTTTTTTTATTTAAAATATTTTTTAATTAAATAAAATATTTAATATAATAAACATTTATATTTATTTATGTGCAGAATAAATTGAACGACAATTATTATAAGACATATGGTGTATTCTGTAAAATTTTATTTACACACTAGTTTGTGTGTGACTTGATGCCAGTATACTCACACACACACATATATATATACATATATATATATATTGATCTTCTTTGTGTCTTAGAATAATTGAATAACAATTTTGTGTCATCAAAAAAAAAAAAAAAAGGACTCTAAGAACCGCCACAACTCTCAAACACCCAAACCATATAACAATATCAGGAGTCCACGTTCCTTATTTCTATGTTTTCAGTAACAAACCTCCACCGATTCAAATCATCAATTGCAAGTCACTATTCATCCGACTTTATTTTAAAAAAAGATAATTATATTCTTACGCACATAATAATATTTTATATTAAGATAATTCGCACAGTATACATTAGCGTGTGTATATATATATATATCGATTTAGATATACCGTATAAAAAATAATTAACATATAAAAACACTTATGTATTTTTTTTTATCTCAAAAAAAGAAGTAAATTGTGTGAAATAAAAAGTTCCACTCATATATAAATAAATTGACATAAAAAAGAAAACACTTTATTTTAAATAATCGCTTACGTAATAAGTCAGTCCCAAACAAGCGTATCCCATAGTCGCTTATGTAATAAATCAGTCCCATACCTTCCTCGCAAAATAAAACACCAGATACATAGAGAGCGAGAAACTGAAGAGGGAAGCTACTGACTGGGTGGTCACTAGGCGAGATCCAACTGAAACTGAAACATTGCCGGTGTTCAGTTCGTCACATTCAAATAAACAAATCTCTAATTTCAAGTGCAAAAACTCACCAGATGTTCGTATTTCACCACTCCGATCCAGTATTCCAATCCCTAAAATGCACAAATCTAATTCATTGAATCTTCTTCACTCGAACCCTAGCAATGGCGAAGCAATCGACGGCGTTTGGCTCCTCCTCATCCTCCTCCTTATTGCAGAAACGATGGTTGTTACGCCTATTAGTCATGCTATCACTCGCCGCGGCTTTAGCATTCATCATTAGAGCAGTTCTAGATTCTTCTTGCGACCGCCATGACTTTAAAGTCCAAGCTGATAATAGGTTCCAATCGGCACCGCCAGCTGTCGTCGGAGCCGCTCAGAATCCACTGAGTTTCATGAAGTCTAAGCTCGTGCTTCTCGTTTCGCACGAGCTTTCTCTTTCTGGTATCTACTTCAAATTCCTGCACTAGTTGTTGATCGTTGTTTTACTTCTGTACAACTTCTGTCTTTGTTTTAAGTAATTGTTTTCTGTTTGACCGTAAGATTTAGCTGCAGGAGGTCCAAAATTTTAATGCTAGTGTTACTTGATCTGCTGGAGATTAACCTGATTTTCTGGTCCTCGATAATATCATGCCATTAGTTTCTTCTTCCTTCTCTCGTATCACGTGACTGATGATTTAGGAATTGAAATGCTATTGCTGCAAAAGCTGCTAGAGTTGTGATTTCTTAGGAGTTTATGAATATGTATTATCGTCAGTTTGTGTGTCTGATTAATTGTCAGCAAAAGTGGTAGTTATGCATGTATAGATATGTTATATATACTAAGCCTCCATATATATTGTTTGTGTGTTTGATTAATTATCAGCAAAAGTGGTAGCTATGCATGTATAGAGATGTTATATATACTAAGCTTCCATATATATTCTTAATGGGGTAGCTGCATAGAACCTAACAAAAAAGAAGGCAATGTATAGTTAAAGTTCTGTAAAGATATCAAAACAAGGAAACAAGAGAGGGAAAATATCCAATGGTACAATTTACTGTTTTAAAGCCATGCTGTCCATTGGTTTTGTAGATACTTCATTTTTTTAAGTAAGATTGCTGACACGCACGGTTCTGATAACATGCAGTCCATTGATTTTTGGATGTGTTTTCCGTTTGTATGTTGGATCAACTGTCACCAGAATGTTTAATGATGTCCTCTTCTGCTCCCATGCTTTTATTTGGAATTATTACCATTTATACACTATAGATATTGTCTTAGAATTAAAGCTTGATTCCATTTTCTTCAGGTGGACCATTGTTGCTAATGGAACTAGCTTTCCTGTTAAGAGGCGTTGGCTCTGAAGTCTGTTGGGTAACGAACCAGAAACCAGCAGGAACAGATCCAGTGACATATAGTTTGGAGAACAAGATGCTGGATCGAGGTGTACAGGTAAATTCTTTCTTAAAATTCTTATGTTAGACATGATTGTACCTGTGTTTTATTATTTATCCTCTATTTAGTCTGGTCAAGTTGCAGTCTTTTGTACGATAATAGCATTAACCTACAAATCTATGCCCTAAGGTTCATCTGGTGCCTTAGTCATCCCTTGTGGATGTTTTTTTTTAAAAGGATGTTTGTCTGTTCTAGTTCACTTGATTCATTATAGAAATACTGCTATAAACAGTATATGAAGTAGTTAGACTCTCAAATCATGAGCTGTCTTGCAGATCACTATATTCACAGAATATACTGTTGGGCACATTATGCAATCTACATATATGTTGATGTCATAGAGTCATAGTTGTTGTGCAACATTTAAGTTGGCTCTTTCTGTATTTTGGCATGCTTACTGGAAGCTACTCTTATTTGATCAAACTATTGATTGATCTTCACATGATCACATCATTTTTGCAGCCTGAATGTGGGACTCTGTTTGGTGGTTACTTGTGTATACATTTCAGCCATTATGTGTCTAACGTGTTGATATCCTTTCAGAAAAGTAAAAAGATAATATTCAACTTTCATATCATTTCTCTATAGCCTGCTCGATTTTATGCTTCTTCTGGCGAATCACCTTTCTCCTAAGGATTTCAGTTCTCCACCTTGCAACTTCTGCTTCAGTTTTCTTCTTCGTGTTCCACTTATTTTCTGATTAGTAATAACTACTATAAACAGGTCTTCTCTTCAAAGAGTGAGGAAGCTATAAAAACAGCTTTAAAAGCTGATATGGTAGTTCTAAACACTGCTGTTGCCGGGAAGTGGCTGGATGCTGTCCTCAAGGAAAATGTCCCTCATGTTCTTCCAAAGGTGTTATGGTGGATTCATGAAATGCGAGGTCATTACTTCAATTTGGATTATGTAAAGCATCTTCCTTCGGTTGCTGGGGCAATGATTGATTCTCATGTAACAGCAGAATACTGGAAGAACAGAACACAGGAGCGCTTGAGGTATGATCAGACATTTACCAACGTCATCTATACCAGTAGCTTGTTGAAGACCCACCTTTGCACAGTGATCACTTTTCTAGCTGCAATGTTTTTTCAATTTATTGTAGTAAGAATTCAACAAATAATTCACAATAATTACTTGTGCATCCAGATATTCCGGCACCTGTTGACAAAATATAGTTTTCATGCAACACTTGTTGGTATTGACTTTGTCCACTACCTCTCTAAATGTTGACTAGGTAAACAATAACTTTTGATAACAATTTTATTTGTCCAGACATGTCCCTCGTATTAGATAGGACATGAAATAACGGTGACATGGTGGTGCCCTGTCTACTTTGAATATAATTAATGGCATAGTTAGGCACTGCAAGCCACCTTATAAGCTAAAAGTAGAAAAGTATCACTAACATAGCTAAAATTATAAGGTGCACTGTACCTCTAAATTTTGAATGGGGGAATACTTGAAACTCTTCAGCCATCTGTTCAACAGTGGGTTCTCGCCAATAATGTTATTATATCTCACCTGCAGGATAAAGATGCCAACGGTATATGTTGTTCACCTTGGCAACAGTAATGAACTAATGGAAGTTGCTGAGGATAGAGTGGCCAAGAGGGTTCTGCGTGAGCATATCCGGGAATCCCTTGGAGTGCGAAATGAAGATATACTCTTTGCTCTTATCAATAGTATGATTTTCTGCTTAAAAGATTTATTATTATTTTTCTGCTGTTGAATCAAATAAACTCTTACATCAAATTTGTTAGCGATCAGAATGATAATATTACTGTCTTTAGTCCTATAGGTTATATTCTTTTGTGTGTATATATGTTTATATGTTGATGACTGTTCAGCTTGATGAGAATGCTATAGACATTTATCTAACCTATCAAACATTATTAACCAACATCAACTTAATCCCAAACTAGTTAAAGAGTCTGTGGTTGATAAAAAATAATACTCCCTCCGTTCCAAAATTAGAGATACATATTCGTTTTTGGTTGTTTCAAAAGTAGAAATAAATTTCTATTTTTGGACTATAAAAAGTCATGGAGTTCTTTAAATACCATTACACTCTTCTACTACTTTGACTAGCTCAACTACCTCCACTACTTAGTGATCTCTAACATAACCACTAATTTTTCTTTATATAAAATAATAATAGGGATATATTTGGAACATAAATATTGTCTTAAAGTTGTAAATATGCTAAAGTCACTAGTTAAGTTAATGCACAAGATTGCTAATTTAGTGCCAATATTATTATTAATATTCTTTGCTAAATTAGTATGCCAATATTAGCATTGACATATCCTGAATCTTGTTCATTGCAAATTTATATCACAGGTGTTTCACGCGGAAAAGGCCAGGATTTATTTCTACGTGCCTTTTATGAGAGCTTACAATTGATACAAAAACAAAAGCTCGAAGTGCCATCAATACATGCAGTAATTGTAGGGAGTGACATGAGTATTCAGACTAAGTTTGAAGCAGAATTGCGGGATTTTGTAAAACTGAAGAAAATTCAGGATCGGGTTCATTTTGTAAACAAAACCCTGACTGTCGCCCCTTATCTTGCAGCAATTGATGTACTTGTCCAGAATTCCCAGGTGGGTGGTCAATTGTTTCTACTTTGGGCTGATTCTTTTTCATCACTGGATCCCTTTCTCTCCCCCCACCCCCACCCCCACCCTAACAAAAGAAACGAAAGCCCGCTGCATTTTTCATTTATCTGCCCTTAAATTTTTTAATTCAATTGGTTAATCAACAGTATCACACCACTGTTTCTTCCTATTCACTTAAATGTATCTCGAAACTTCCCAATTTTGCCATCGAAAACATTTTAAAGTCTAATTCAACATTCACGACAAGCATGTTTGTTCAATTGTTCATTCTATGGTCAATTAGGGTTTCCGTATATCTGTAAGAATGCCGCTCTGATGCATGGGAAGTGCAATACATGGAAATTTGCGTTTGATTATTTGATTATTAATGTTGGTAGATATTTAGCCTTTCCATTATCTTCCTACATTTGTGAAGAGGGAAGTTTTGCCTTTGTACTTGAGTTTCACAATCTGTTTGTTAAAATGGTTCCCGACTGAAATGACCTTATTGTCACAGAAATATGGTGTCTGGCACCAGGTTCATGGGGTGGGCTTTCACCATTTTTCAGTTTTCTGTCCATTTTTACGTTTCATAGATTTTTTGGCTTATTGAAAATTATTTTTCGTTTTAAGTTGTACTAGTTTCCCTCACCTCTCTCCTCTGCATAGGGTCGTGGGGAATGCTTTGGTAGGATAACAATTGAAGCTATGGGGTTTCAGCTTCCTGTACTGGTAATCTTTACACACTTTTCTCTCATACAGTACCTTCACGCACTTGATGTTGCAGTTGCATACTTGCCTGTTTATTGTCTCTTGATAATAAAAGCTTACGTCATTGTCCTCTTCACCGCTTGTTCATGATATGAACTTTAGGGGACAGCAGCAGGAGGCACCACAGAGATTGTAGTGAACGGAACAACAGGTTTGCTGCATCCTGCTGGGAAAGATGGGGTAACTCCTCTAGCAAGAAATATTGTCAAACTTGCCACTCATGTCGAGAAGAGACTCACTATGGGAAGAAAGGGTTATGAAAGAGTAAAAGAAATGTTCTTAGAGCGTCACATGTCGCATAGGATTGCTGCTGTTTTAAAGGAGGTTTTGCAAAAGGCAAAAAGGCAGCAAAAATTTTAACATTGAGATTATAGCAGCCCTCAAATTTTCAGGACATATAGGGTTGGTTGTACATTTGTACTGTCAATTGGCTTCCTTAATATCTAAAGAGGACAAGCTACGAGTCTGTTGTGAAATGGAGATCATTTAGGAAAGCTCCGCCGTATGTCCGTTCTACACAATGCCGTTTCAAAAAGTAGATCCCTTGCAAAGCTAGTGTATATTTTTGAATCTAATACGCTTTTCAAATCCGTTGAGATAATGAAATTGCGAAGGGTGTATTTTAGTAATATTATTTTTGAGGTTAATAATATTTAGAATAGTTTATAACTGACTTTTACTTGAAAAGACTAAACTGATGTACAATAAGTTTGAGGATCTTTCTCCTTCTAACTTTAGAATTACATTAAACTTGGGTTGAAATGCTATTAAAACTATAAATTTATTAAAGTTTGGTATTTACTTTTAGACTTCTAGTCGACGTTTTGAAGATTGGAAGAGTAATAAAGTACACACTTCTGCTTTAAATTTGTAATCTCCATGACTCGTATCATTCAAATAATGGGTAGAATATTGATTTTGATTTTTCAAAAATTTTATTACGTCGCTCGGCAGGAGTTGTTATAAGTCAATTTTGTCTACAGTCTTAATTTCTCTCGCTTATTATTGGTCGCCATAAAAAACAGAATCACCCGAGAAAGTAAAGAAATTGAATTAAGAGATTCACTGATTCAGAATACTCATTTTGACAGCAGATTTGCTATAGAAAAGTTACAGAATCTGAAGAAGGAATATACATATTGGCAGTAATTAAAAAAATAAAACAAAATTCCGTCATATTTACAAAAGCTCAGGCTCTTCGCCGGCCACCGGAAAGTTCAGATTTTTTAAAGGGAATGATGCACAACAAATGGATGTGACAACAACTGCGAAGCCGACCACCTTTTACTCGACTCTTTCTGTAAACAACACTCGATAAAACTCCGAAACTCCTCCGACACATTTTCCGGCAAGCTCGGCGATCCACCGAAGCAAATCGCACACATAAGGGTCGCCCAATCGGGTCTCTGACCCGCCGGCAACAACGGAAAATGACCCATATATAGCTCCAGCATAGTCAATCCCAAGCTCCATATATCCGCCGCATACCCGTTGTAGTTCTGTCCGTATGTTTCCGGGTCAAATCGCTCCGGGCTCATATATGCACAAGTCCCGACGTAGGAATTACATGGATCAAGCGTCCGGCACATGATTTTACTCACACCGAAATCTGAAATTTTCACTTCCATCTTTGAATTTACCAATAGATTCGCGGGTTTGATATCTCTGTGGATGATTTTGTGGGCGTGGAGATAATTGAGTCCGTTGAGGATTTGAAACGCTATATTGGACAACAATTTCTCGGAAAACGTGCCGTTGGTCTTGAGGAGGGAATCTAGTGTGCCGGCGTCCATATACTCCATGAGGATCGCGATGTCACCGTCAGGCTTTTCGTTTATCCCATGGCAGTGGATGACGTAAGGGGAATCAGTACGGCGGAGGATCTCCATTTCACGGAAAATCTGTCGGCGCGTGGTGTTGTCGGTATCGCCGTGGACGACCTTGAGGGCGTAGAGAGCAGATGTTTTCTTGTGCTGAACTTTGTAGACTGTGCCTCCATTTCCGGAACCGAGTACGTGGAGTTTCTCGAGGTCTCCGACGGGCAAGCTAGGGGCGGCGGCGGCGGTTGTTGTGGCGACAGTTGGGGGAAGGGGCAAGGGGAAGCGAGGGCGGCGTTCGGAGGAATCTGGCAGAGGGAGGGTGAGACTAAGCTGGCGGCGCTCACGAACTAACGCCATGTGATGGGGGAGGATGGTGGAGCAGCAGAGCAGGGAGGTTGTGAGTGTTCGATGGAAGAAGATGTTTACAAAAAGTAGAGTTTATATAATTGGGGAGAGAGAACATCCAAACACGTGCGTTGGAAACAAGGAGGAAAGGGCGTACGTGCGTGAGCGGGGAGATGAGTGAGGGGGCTGATTTCTTGTCGTGCTTTACTTTTTGTCTTATTTTTAACAAATATTTCACTATTTATTTATCGATTTATCTAAATTTTATAAAGTTGTCATTGACAATGGTAAAGTTAACTTATCAAAAATTTTAATATTTTTGTTATTAGTACATGTACAATTACTATTAATATCAAATTCTTTATTATATCGTTTAGTGACTTTGTGAATATAAGATAAATCGAGAAAGCAAAAAAATAATGAAATGTTTTTAAGATATAGTGCGAACAAGAAATGAGCACAAATAGAATGGAGTGAGAGAGTGAGGTATTTTTGCTATGAATATAAGTAAGCATGTAATCGCTACTAATATCAAAAAAAATTATTAAGTCACTAAAATTTAGAGTTTGCGAAAATAGGATAATTGGAGAAAGTAAAAAAATGTTGGGATATTCTGGAAAAAAAAAATAAAGAAAAGAGCCAGAGTAGGTGGTGGGGAGGCTGGGGGTGGGGGTGGGCGTGGGATGAGGATTGGGCAGCAGGCAGGCGGCTAGGTTCGTGGTACGTGGAGCTAAAAAACAAATAACGGGGGTTGGGAGTTGATAACGAGTGCATGATTTAAACATTAAAGAAGTGGGGTAAGATTATCCCATGTGATTAATTCTGCTGGCCACTCCTAAGCAAGTGGGTATAATAATAGTTTATACATTCACGTATTCCACCAGGACTTCCATTTTATTAGCAATTCATTTCCTGATAATAATACAGTACAGTATAAAAACATTTATGTTTGATTTGTTTCCTTAAAAAATAATGGTAAACAAGATATAAGAAAAATCAGACTAATATAATGGGCACCATACCATTCCACCATAATTAACTTCATTTCAAATAAATTGAAAGGGCGTTTCATTCCTCTTTTCATTCTTTCTTTTATCTTTTATTTTCACCATTATTTGTTCTTATTTTAATTAATCTTCAAAATTCGAATACAATAAAAGAATAAATAAAAATGAGTCAGGCAATTGGATCAGCCTAATCCATTCTTGGCCGCCACTTCATTACAAAACAGTGTACGTCGTTCTCATACAACAGCTGTTGGTAGGAAGGGATGAGGTTGATGTATTTAAGAGCTGCGAAAATGGTTTTGATTATTATTAAAGAAGTGGGGTAGTTATTTCCATGTGATTGATTACTTTGCTAGCTACTACCACTTAAGTACTAAACAAGTGGATTGTAAATATATTTCTCCAAATATCTGATATTTCTCAATAGGCGCATACCATACATGTGATGTAATTGAGAAAATAAAATATACTTTCGACCCACGGGAACACTCAAATTACCAACACCAGAAACATTACATGATGTAGCCTACTGGCTTATTTATACATTTCGACAAAATTGCTTGCATCGTCTTGCCCTTGGGGCTGTTGAATTCTCCGCTGCAGTCCATAACTCCGTCAGCTATAAAGACGGCTTCAAATACCTTCTTTTTTTAGCTCTTCATTTTTTGCTGTCGTAGGACACGAGACTTGAAATTATGTTATGACTAGTTTATTTTGTGAAATATGGGTGGAAAAAGAATGAAAATGAGGTAGGAATAAATACATGAGGAATGTGAATAAAAATTTAAAATCACATTCTTTTGTTTATTTAAATATAAAATGAATAGTGAAATGAAAATTTTTGTATATTACATGGACAAAATTACATTTGGAACATACAATTATATTAATATATGTATTCAATCTTTTTTTAAATTAAACAATAGAATTGGACCATTCTCATTCTATCTTCCAATTCATAAAGTAAACATTTAAAACAATAGAATTGAACCATTCACGTTCCACCTTCCAATTCACAGAGGAAACGAGCCTTAAGGTATGGGGCGAGTACCAGATGAGCAGCAAGTACCCCTGGGCCCTAGGCCAACTCTTCATCTCAAAAACTGTAAGGTTGTTAAATTCTAAATGCTAATGTTGCTGGATAGTAGTTGGATGTTGTTTGTTTGATCCGTTTATTGTTTAAAGTCAAAAAGATTTTAAATTTTTATAATATAAATTAAACTATCAAAATTTAAATTATTTAAAATTTAAGCTTTAGACAAACTTGGGTATGTTTTCCTAAACACGCAACGAAGAAATTTACGGATATATTATGTGATATATCAACTCCAACAGGCCGCCTAGGATTGCTACATAGCCCACATCCTAATTCAAGGTTTCAAAATGGACATAAAATGAACAATATAGAAATGAAATTTTGTCTAGACTAGTGTCTGGAGTCTTGTCAAGAGCTCAAGAGAGAACAAACAGCAGCCAACTCACAAAATCAAGAGGGGATATTAATGGGCATAAAATATTCAAAAGGCACTCAAAATACATGCTCAAACTCGGGTTTTTTAGAAGCAAAGTAAAAACAAGGTTCCGTAGAAGGACCCAACAAGTGTCCGGCCTCCCATAATTCTACAATATTTTCATTATTTTGGTGTGTCCACTGATCCAATCCACAACACGTAAGAGTCTGAAACGGGAACCTCAAAAAGAGAGCTGATACTGGGGAACCATGTGAAGGTTTAACATGGTATTAGAACTTGAGATGCATCCCCCTTGGATGGGTAGCTATGACTAGCACTGGTTCAACAATAATCTCAAAAGGCGTCTTCAATTTAAGTGCGAAAGCCAACATGGATTATTGTCATGAAGAGATTGATTGTTATCAACAGGTCCTACTCATCTGACTTGGTACTCCATGAAGTTCACTATTTTTGCTGTGGAGCATCATCCCCAGCCCTTGTCTGCATGATGTTGGCCTTTGTGAACCAGGTCGTATACAGAAATTGCTTCTGTGATCCCACATGATTGCATATTTGCCTAAGCTTCTGCCTCTCCCTCATCCACCTCAATACAATTTTCATGTGCCTTTTACTTGTCAAGCCTCTTACACCAACTTCCTGAGAATGTTTGAAAGAAACTTTACGGAACAGAGAATCATGTAATGGAACTCAAATAGTTTATTCGTACAACCAAGTACCAGATAGAAAAAGAAGAGACGCAACAAAACAACACTAACGCTTCTCCACTATTAATAGCTTCCATCCTAAATTCCAAATCATATCTTGCGACAATACTCCAATTTTGAGAATATTACACGAAATAAGGAAATATAAATATATTAGGAATGGAAAGGGAGTGCTTACAAATTACAAAACTTTTAACCAATAGAAAGATCTACTTGTTTTGCACTTCATCTATTTTTGAAAGTGTTCACACGAATTGATGTACAGAATCTCTAAGATTCATGCACATTTGGTAAGCGCCGACATGCTTCTTTACTCATCAAAAAGAGATAGGAAAGCAATCAAATATAGGGATAAATGGACAAAAGAAATAACAAACAAAGATACAACGGAAGCTTCTCCATGATTGTGTTGGAAGTTAATGAGGATGTGAATGAGAATTGATTTTTTCTTTTGGAATGGAAGATGCAAAGATGAGTTAAGTAAAGAGAATTTTGTCCCACATTGAAATTTGAAAGGGTTGTTGCTTACCTTTTATATGGGAAAGAAAGTTAATTAGTTAAATTGAGTGGTTATATTATGTTCCATCCTCCACGCGTGCGCGCAAGGGGTGCAAATCCTAGAATTTCTGAAGGGCACTTTGGCGCGACCTGCGGACACAAATATCGGACCGTAATTAGGTGGGCTTGATCAACCCAACGTTTTGCTGGTTTTCGGTGTTGAGCGTCAGGGGAGGCTCCGTGTCGTGGTCGAGGCCGAATGACCCGTCAGGGGTGACAAGAAGGCTCATCAGGGGATGTGAATGTCCGTCAGAGGTGCCGAGAAAGCCTGTCAAGGGATGCGGGTGCCCGTCAGGGTGTGCCGAGAAAGCCTGTCAGGGATGCGGGCGTACGTCAGGGTGTGCCGAGAAAGCCGTCAGGGGATGTGACTATCCATCAGGGGTGCCGAGTACCCGTCAGGGTGTGCCAAGTACCCGTCAGGGGGTGCCATCCGCGTCGTCAGGGGATGCCCGCAAATAGAGGGAGCGTAATCCACTAACGATGACGGTTGGGAACATGACCTTGTAACTTAATAGTTGGGAACGTGGCCATGTATCTCGACGGTTGAGAACGTGGCATTACATCTGAGTTAATGGAAACGTGGTCTGACTGAACGGTTCTCCCTTGCCTATAAATTGAGGCTCATTCCAGCAGAATAAAATAACAGAAAATATACAATCTTCCAGCCCTGTTTTAATTTCTCATTTATTCAAGTGTTCATTACAGTTTCTAGTACTGTTCGACAGTAGACAGACTTTGTGCCAAGTTCGGTCTCTATAATCCGTTGTATCTTGGGAAACAGTAGTCCAACGATCCTCTGAAGCACCTAGTGAGGGGATTAAACTGTTTTAAGGAAAGCGTGTTTACACGTGCCTCGGATTTCAACTTTCTTTAATTTTAATTTAGCCATTTCGAATATCTTATTTCCCCCAAATATTTTCCAACAATCTTAAAACAGTTTAGCTTTTTATTCATGATGGCTAATCTCGAAGAGACTCCCGTTGATGTCACTTATGCTGCTGCTGCCAATACCTCTGCTTCAAATCCCACAAAGATGGATACTTCCACCGTTAATGTTGTTCCTGTTGCTGCCACTGTCCATGTTCCACCAAGTTATGTTGAAAAGCCAGAAAAATTCACTGGCGTTGCTACTGCGTTCAAATGATGGCAACAAAAGATGTTGTTCTTTTTGATTACCTTGAATTTGGCAAGATTTTTAACGGAGGATGCTCCAGTGATGCTGAAAGATAACGTAGATATGGCAATACATTCTGCAGTTGAGGTTTGGAGACATTCTGATTTTTTATGTCGCAATTATATTTTGAATGGTTTAAATGATTCATTATATAATGTTTATTGTAAATTTAAAACTGTCAAAGAACTATGGGAATCAATGGATCGGAAATATAAAACTGAGGATGGCGGCGCAAAGAAATTTGTGGTCGGACGGTTCCTTGATTATATGATGATTGATTCCAAGACTGTAACAAGTCAAGTGCAGGAAATGCAATTAATTTTGCACGATATCCAAGCTGAGGGTATGTTGCTCAGTGAGTCTTTCCAAGTGGCTTAGGTCATTGAGAAATTACCTCCGGGCTGGAGAGACTTCAAGAATTACCTTAAGCACAAACGCAAGGAAATGTCCCTAGAGGATCTGATTGTTAGACTTCGAATTGAAGAAGACAACAAGAGATCTGAGTCTAAGGCATCAAACGGTGTTGGTGCTAAACTTAATATTGTGGAGCATGACTCTAAGGGAAAGAATGCCAACAAAGGCAAGGGCAAGTTGGGGCCAGTTAACGGCGGTTTCACAAAGCCAAAATACAAGTTCAAAGGCAAATGTTTCAAATGTGGCAAACAAGGCCACAAGTCAAATGAATGTCACTCATCCAAAAAGAAACACGAGGCCAACTTGCTGAATGAAATCACCAAAGATGTGGATGATTTGAACTTGGTGGCTGTGGTTACCGAGGTAAACATGGTGGAGTCCAATCCGAAAGAATGGTGGATGGACACCGGTGCTTCTAGACATGTTTGCACTAACAGGAACCAATTCTCTACTTTTGAGCCGGTTAACGGTGAGAAATTGTACATGGAAAATGTTGCTGTAGCGACAGTTGAAGGCAAGGGAAAGGTACTGCTGAAAATGACTTCAGGCAAGGTACTGACACTACAAGACGTGTTGTATGTGCCAGAAATCCGCAAAAACCTTGTGTCTGGTTCTTTGCTTAACAAACATCGCTTTCGCATTGTAATAGAGTTTGACAAGCTTATTCTGTCTAAATCAGGAATGTTTGTAGGAAAGGAGTATGCCACTGATGGGCTATTTAAATTAAATGTAATGACTATTGTCAACAAAATTAATGAAAGTACCTCTTCTGCTTATTTGATTGAGTTTTCAAATTTATGGCATGGTAGACTAGGTCATGTTAATTTTAATTCGATTCGTCGTTTAATTAACTTGAACCATATACCAACATTCCAGATTAATTCAGAAAACAAATGTGAAGCTTGCGTTGAAGCAAAATTAACCAAGTTATCGTTCCCATCTACAAAGAGAAGCACTGAATCGCTTGAATTAATTCATAGTGATGTTTGTGATTTGAAGATGATTTAAACACGTGGTGGTAATAAATATATTATCACCTTCATTGATGATAATACAAAATATTGCTATATATATTTGATGAAAAGCAAAGATAAAGTCTTAGAAAAGTTTATTCTCTATAAAACTGAGGTTGAGAACCAACTTGGTAAAAGGATCAAACGATTGAGGAGCGATAGAGGTGGCGAGTATGAGGTACCGATTGGTGACTTCTGTGCGAAACATGGAATTATTCATGAAGTAACAGCACCTTATTCTCCACAATCTAACGAGGTTGCTGAACGGAAAAATCGCACTCTAAAAGAAATGATGAATGCGATGTTACTTAGTTCCGGCTTACCTCCAAATATGTGGGGAGAAGCTATCTTGTCAAGCAATTACCTTTTAAATAGAGTACCCCAGAAAAAGGAGGACAAGACTCCGTGTATGAACTATGGAGAGGAACGAGACCATCCTACAAATACTTGAGAGTGGGGTGTCTTGCTAAGATTGCTGTTCCAGCACCTAAGACAGTTAAAATTGGTCCTAGAACAGTGGACTGTATCTTCATCGGGTATGCACATAATAGTAGTGCTTATCGTTTTCTCGTGTATGATTCGGCAATACCAGATATACACAAAAATACGATAATGGAATCAAGGAATGCATTTTTTTTTTGAAAATGTTTTTCCATGCAAGTCTAGCAGTGGATCTAGTTCAGTTAAACGGACTAATGAAGAAATGCAAGATCACACTGAAGTTCAAGAAATTGAACTAAGACATAGCAAACGAGCAAAAGTGGAAAAATCATTTGGTGATGACTTTGAAACCTACCTGTTGGAGAAGGAGCCACTGACTTATGCTGAGGTAGTGAGTTCCACTGAGGGACCTATGTGGCAAGAAGCCATAAAAAGTGAAATTGATTCCATCTTGCAGAATCACACTTGGGAGTTGGTCGATCTCCCTCCTGGGAATAAACCATTAGAGTCTAAGTGGATTTTCAAAAGGAAAATAAAACCAGATGGTTCCATTGATAAATACAAGGCAAGACTTGTAATTAAAGGGTATAAGCAACGCGAAGGCTTAGACTACTTTGATACGTACTCTCCCGTGTCGAGAATAAATTCTATAAGGTTGATTCTTGCTATTGCAGCCTTAAGGAATTTGGAAGTTCATCAAATGGATGTGAAAACAGCTTTCTTAAATGGAGAGTTAGATGAAGAAATCTACATGGAGCAACCTAAGGGCTTTAGAGCTCCAGTAACTGGGAAGAAAGTTTGTAAGCTAGTTAAATCATTGTATGGTCTCAAACAAGCTCCAAAGAAGTGGCATGAAAAGTTTGACTATGCAATGATCACTAATGGATTTAAAATCAATGAGTGTGACAAATGCGTTTATGTTAAAGAGACTGAAAGTGATTATGTCATTTTATGTCTATATGTAGATGATATATTCATTGTTGGTAGCTCTGACAAGTTGGTCAAGTCTACAAAGGATATGTTGAATTCCAAATTTGACATGAAAGACATGGGTCTTGCGGATGTGATATTAGGAATTAAAATCCTTAGAACCGCAGATGGTATAGTCTTAAGTCAAGCTCATTATGTGGACAAAATTCTTGATAAATTTAACAAGGATGATTCATGTGTTGCAAGAACGCCATTAGATAGTAATTTCCATTTAATCAAGAACCTTGCTGAGGGTGTTTCCCAAGTGGAATACTCACGTATTATTGGAAGTTTGATGTATCTAATGAGTTGCACACGTTCTGATCTTGCTTTCGTGGTAAGCAAGTTGAGCTCCTACACGAGTAATCCTAGTACTGAGCATTGGACTGCTATAATTAGAGTATTACGATATTTAAGATATACTCGTGACTACAGATTATATTATACCAGATATCCTGCTGTGCTAGAAGGTTACATGGATGCTAACTGGATATCTGACATAAAGGAATCAAATTGCACTAGTGGTTATGCGTTCACACTAGCTGGAGGTGCAGTGTCGTGGAAATCTGCTAAACAGACCGTGATAGCCAGATCCACAATGGAGTCAGAGTTTATTGCTCTAGATAAGTGTGGCGAGGAGGCTGAATGGTTATGCCATTTTTTGGAAGATATTCCAAATTGGGGTAAACCTGTGACGCCTATTAGCATTCACTGCGACAGTCAGCCTGCTATCGGTAGAGCGCAAAGTACTATGTATAATGGTAAATCAAGACATATTCGTCGTCGACATAATACCATTAGACAATTAATCTCAACTGGAGTTATCTCAATTGACTATGTTAAGTCAAAAGAGAATATTGCGGATCCGCTAACCAAAGCATTGAACAAAGAAGCAGTTGAGAGATTGACCAAAGGAATGGGTGTTAAGCCTATGAAATGTTAAAAGTTTTACGAAGGAAAACCCAACCTAGTTGACTGGAGATCCCAAGATCTAGGTTCAAAGGGACAACCTAATTGTGCGACTTCGTGTGATCACTGTGGGGGTAACCTCAACTCATTCTTGTTAAGAAACAATGATAAAAATGGTAAGGTTAGCATTATGTGCTTTAATGACTACTAAGAGAGTATCGTGTTTATTCTGGATTTAGGCAATCACCTATATGAGAGAAAAGTGGGGCCGCTTCAAAGGAGAACTAGAAGGCTTAGTTCTTTAACAACTCTTGCAGAACCAAGGGGGTTCCATGGCCACAATGGACCAAATTATGAGAACAGAACTCCATAGAAATGGTTCCTGTGTACTGTATGCGGGTCTCTTTACTATAATAGATGGACAGTTCAAAGACATCATGTCTACTGGACAGCTGGTAAAACAAGCATACTTTACAAGGGGGAAGTTCAAAGGGTAATACCTACTTTCTCTATGCAGGGATCAATTAATGAACACTTTAACCTAAACAATATCTCATCCATGTGGGGGATTGTTGGAAGTTAATGAGAATATGAATGAGAATTGGTTTTTTCCTTTGGAATGGAAGATGCAAAGATGAGTTAAGTAAAGGGAACTTTGTCCCACATCGAAATTTGGAAGGGTTGTTGTTTACCTTTTATATGGGAAAGCAAGTTAACTAGTCAAATTGAGTGGTTATATTATGCACCATCCTCCACGCATGCGCGCAAGGGGTGCAAATCCTAGAATTTCTGAAGGGCACTTTGGCGCGACCTGCGGACACGAATGCCGGACCGTAATTAGGTGGGCCTGATCAACCCAACGTTTTGCTGGTTTTCGGTGTTGAGCGTCAGGGGAGACTCCGTGTCGTGGTCGAGGCCGAGTGACCCGTCAGGGGTGACAAGAAGGCTCATCAGGGGATGTGAATGTCCGTCAGGGGTGCCGAGAAAGCCTGTCAAAGGATGCGGGTGCCCGTCAGGGTGTGCCAATAAAGCCTGTCAGGGTGCCAAGTACCCGTCAGGGGGTGTCATCCGCGTCGTCAGGGGATTCCCGCAAATAGAGGGAGCGTAATCCACTAACGATGACGGTTGGGAACATGACCTTGTAACTTAACAGTTGGGAACGTGGCCATGTATCTCGACGATTGAGAACGTGGCATTATATCTGAGTTAATGGAAACGTGGTCTGACTGAACGGTTCTCCCTTGCCTATAAATTGAGGCTCATTCCAGCAAAATAAAATAACAGAAAATATACAATCTTCCAACCCTGTTTTAATTTCTCATTTATTCAAGTGTTCATTACAGTTTCTAATACTGTTCGACAGTAGACAAACTTTGTGCCAAGTCTGGTCACTGTAATCCGTTATATTTTGGGAAACAGTAGTTCAACGATCCTCTAAAGCACTTAGTAAGGGGACTAAACTGTTTTAAGGAAAGCGTGTCTACACGTGCCTCGGATTTCAACTTTCTTTAATTTTAATTTAGCCATTTCGAATATCTTATTTTCCCCAAATATTTTCCAACAGATTGACCCTTTCATTATCATGTATAGATTACTATGTCTTTTATTATTTAATCTCCGGTGATTCCTCATGTCTTCATTATATCTCCCTCCCTTGACAGATTTTACATACCAAATATCGAACGTGAGTATATAAAGATGAGCAGGTGGTTAGGTTGTTAGAAGAAATGATTAAAGATGAACTTCAAGGGATACAAAAATTCAAGATGTGATTTCCTTATTTTCTTCCAAGTCAAAAACATAAAACAAACAGACACCTATTATGGTTCTGTTCTCTCATCTCTCCATTGTTATATTTCTAAGTCCCTACAAATTACAAAACATATCCTCATACATAAATGAAAGAACAAGAACAACAGTTAACTACCTTGACACGCTCCCAAGTGTCTGCAACAGTGAGAGGACCATGCTCCTTCACGATATCAAAAATTACCCTAGTAATTGTTTGTGTTTGCTCAGGTGGGGTTTTAAGCTCTATCGGTTTCATCTTCGGCTTTGGTTTCTTCCCAACATACCTTATTACAGTTGCAAACATGATTGTTCACGAATGAATAACAGTCCCTCGTCTCTCACAATAGACAAAGTAACTCTTGATCTGGACGTTCAAAGTAACAAGAGAAATTTTATCACAATCCGCAACAAAATATCAATCCCTTTTGCAAAGCACACAATTACATTGACCTATCACGAAGAATGTTTCTGTGCAATTAAATTGTTCAAACAAACATATTGTACATACAGCTAAGCTTACATCAAATAAGCACGTCAATTCTAATCTCCGTAGAAAAAAAACAAACTTATATTAAGACTAGAAGAATAATAGAGAGCCGGTACCAGATATACTTGCTCGAATCAATCTAATTCATACCAATTAAATCGCAGACCACCATGTAACTAATTTTCCACGACTTTACAAATCAAACTCTACTAATCTACTTTATGAAGACAAACTAATGTGAGTATGCATATTAGAATCCACAGTTTCATAGAGGAAGAAGAAAGAGGGGTTTAGGGTTCGTGAAGTACCTTCTTTCAGTATACTATGAAGTTGGAAGCAGAGTAATCCCTTTTCGCTGATTCCAGAGTAGACCAAATTCTCTTTCTTTCTTTCTATGTATATTCTATATGCTATTTTGCTATTTGATGGGTTGTTTGGGAGTACTTTTTAATTTTTACATGGACGAACACACCGTGACACTCTACAAATCAATTTTTGAAATCAACCAAGATTTTCTTGGGACGGAAAAAGCAACCCCAAAAATTATATGTGAGGCAAAAAATTTAAATTAAAATAAATTTTTCTAATAATTTTAGAATATTTATGTATTATAAAAAAAAACTGTCTATATTTTAAAAATCTAACTTTTCGACAGATTTTCAAACCAATAAGTCTCATTTAATTTTTAGATTATATGTGGTAAAAATTTTGGATTAAAAATTATTTTTGTTAATTAGTTTAGAATATTTATGTTTTTCTTAGAGAAAAACTGTTTATAGTCGAAAATCAAGTTTTTTGTTGATTTAATTTACATCCAAACACACATGCAAGAAAATAATATTTCTGACACAATCATTTACAGGAAAATAATTTTCTTTTTTCTGTTCATTTTCCTTCCCCTTTTCCTTGAATACAAAACTTAAAATCAATAAATACAAAAATAGTACTATATCATTGTGAATAGATCTATTTATATACAATATACTTTTATTACTTCACAACAATATTATCTATTACTCGACTTGACTACAATATTAAGAAACTAATTTATGCATATAAAATTTATTATAAATAACGAATATTCGATTATATAACAATTTTATAATTTATATATTTCGATTTTTTTGGATTTAGTTATCGACATTAACCGGATGTTAGTAGTAACTAAACCGTGTCATTCGATTTATATCGGTTTTTGATTTTCCAATTTTTCGGTTTAATTTTTTTAAACCAGAAATCTTCTTGAAATTAAACCTTGTTGCAAGCAATCCATCGATGCAAAGAACATTGTAAAACACGCATACATATATATACAACAATACAAAAGAAACAGCGACGATGTCGCATATACATACTCTTGGCACAGCAATGGACACTATGGCCGAGACATTGCTACTCGCAGGCAGCAGCACCAACCACAGGAATTGCTACTTAATTTATTACAAAGAAAAACACCTTTGGAAGTCTAAAGCTTCCCAAAATCAAACCGGAGTAGCTACAACACCAGAAAGGATCACATACATAGACAAAACGAGTTATTTCAGGTATACAGAGTGAAACAAGATCTGTATATAACATAACGGTATGTATGTATGTATGTAACCACACATGACAAGACCTCATTGAACAAATTAATGGTGATCACCACCGCCAGGCAGCTTCTCCTTTATCTTCTCCATCATCCCTTTCTTCTCATGCTGTTGCTCTCCATATCCAGCCTCTCCATACCCAGTACCTGCCGTTCCTGATTGGGCGTGCTCGTCCTTGTGCCCGCCTGGCAGCACCTCCTTGATCTTCTCCTTTATCCCTTTCTTCTTCCTTCTGCCTCCCATGCCATCATCCTCCGACTGCACACAAACATTTCACATTTAGCATCATCTTAAATATAAAACATATGTAACACTCCGGCCACTAATCGAAAGTACTTACAGAGCTGGAGCTGGAGCTGCCAGAGCGGTGAAGCTTGCCCTGGCCAAGTCCCTCGGTGCCCGTACTAATGCCGTGAGTGCCGGTATGTCCGGTACCGGAGCCATAGGCTCCAGTGCCGGTGCCGGTGCCGGTGCCGTAGTCACCCATGGTGCCACCTCCGGTATGGTGCACAGGGTTTCCATGCTCGTCTGTCTGACGAACAGGGTTGCCATAAGCATCTGTCTGCTGCTGGCCGTATCTTTCTCCATAGTTTGCCATTTTTCACGAAGGTCAAATAGTAGATTTACAGACAATTTTTTGATGAAATGAATCTCAGTGTTATGTAAGACTTGCTGATTGAATTGGTGAAAAAATTGGTTATGGTTATGGGTTTATATAGGAGGAAAAGTAGTGCAGTTAAAGAAGATTGTGACACGTAGTATGATTGGGTGATATTGTGGCAGTTTCTCAGGACGCCAGGTTTACGTTTTAAGTTATGTCGGTAATAGATAAGATAAGAGTCATCAATAGTAAAACGAATCCAAATACTTGACAGATACTACATCCGTCCACAAAAAATGTCCGAATATTATCTAAACACATAAATTAAATAAAAAATTTACATAATAATTCACTAACTAAAGTAAAATGGAGAAAAAGAAAAATAAAGTGTACTTAATTATTTTTTTCAAAAAAATACAATTTTAAATATTTTTTCAAAATACTTTTTTTGTCGTCGTTAAAACAGCTTTTGAGGAGTGGAGGAAATATTACTTATTAACTACTGCTATAGAAACCGACTAAATTGTCTGCTTCTTAAAAGCAAGAGGACACTTCACCGCGTCCCTTAACACATGGAGGGATAATCATGGTGGTGGGGTCTTTGAGTGGCATTCTAGATAAGCATTGTGAAAGACGATATTTTCCGGGCCCCAGCCCAACTGGCTGTTGGGCTAGCCCAATAACCCAAGCTTGCATCTCTCGCTCTTGCTTAAAAATGGATGTTCTAAGCAACTTGATGTACTACACTGACTAAATTAACCAAGATAGAAGTAATGTATAGTATGAAATATTGAAATTCAGTAAAACTATAGTCATTAATCACTACAATTACATGCCCCAAATTATTAGTGATTAAACCTGGGAATGATTTCACGTCCCAAAGGCATTCATTTATTAATTTAATTGGTATGTTGATTGTTTTTAGTTTTTGAAAATTGCCTAGTTTTTCCTTAATCCTTATCCAGCTTCTTCTATTCAAATTGCTAGACTATTATTCGTACTTATTTGTACATAAGCAAAAAGGAATATACAATACACACCATCTAATTTCATGTTTCTGTTAAGGATATGCTTAGCGCAGAAACTAAAAACTTTTGATTCTTCTTTATCTATCCCTATTTATCCCATCATCTAGTATAACTTTAAGCCTTCCTTCTTCATAATTCTGAATGAATCTAAAGATAAATTGACCTAGTTAATAAACTCAAAACAATGCTCGTGTGGACAAAGGTCGCACATCTGCAGACAAATTAATATCGATAAATAATAATTTTTGAAATTCTCTGTCTTTTTATTTTATGTCTCATCTCGTCTCATGTTATATATGTAATGTCACATGACCTTTATTATCTAGAAAAGGAATCATGAGCGAGAGACAACTAACGCTACATATAATAATGAGAAGAGAGATGAAACACAGAATGTGACAAAGTGAACACTGCATTAGTACATAATATACAAATAACTCATAATAAATACCCAAAATAAAATACTCAGGATAATGTATCATGTGACCTGCACTCTAACAACTGTGTTATGACTAGCACAATGCCAAAATTCATACTAGAGATGTCCAATTTTGTTACACATTTTGGAGTCATATAATAGTCAAAAGACCACAAAATAACTAACTTGCAGAGAATTATGGTAAAGTAAAAAAACACTAAACGTGAACACATGGTAGATTACATTTTGGCGTGATTAAGAAGAGAAGGCCTAGCATGAAAGAGAAGAGTTTGTCAGATTAGCCAAGTTGACTGCCTGGGAACCCAAGAACAGGGTTCATATTATATGTGTATATATAGACATATACATATACTTGTATATGAAAGTTGAAAACAACCCTTTGGATGGGAGCAGGCAAGTCATCCTTGGCTACCGAACAAAGACTCTTACATTCATGTAAGACCCCTCTTCCTATCTTTTATTTCCATGTTAGCTCCAATCATATTGTTTCTACTGCCTCATTGGTTCTGAAAAATTTTAAATTTATAGCCAATTAGCTTAGTCTACAATGTTTAGCAGATGTCAGATTCGATGCAATGTAACTTTAGCATCGCTGACCTAATATGCATTATATTATTATATATATTCATTACTGTGTTACTTTCCTTGATGTTACTTTTACCCATTTTTTCCGGAGTATGCATGAATTTGATATGGAGCCTAAATAGTAGTCAAATACATATATAAATGTCTATATCTATATTCGTATCCGTTTATTACAATTATGAATATAGATAATATTCACTGAATTAAATCGAATTTGAATACAGATACGAATTATTTGTTACTGTTTAAATAAAATAGTTTTCAATATTTTAATAACTTATGGGAGACATTAAATCACTTGAAAACACAAATGAAATATCATATTAGTAATAATATTCATCTTTTTATATATTTTAAATTAGTTTTTGCTATAAATAATTGAATGAATTAAAAATATTTATATTCTATACAAATAAATAATACAAATATTGAGTAAAATATATTATAAATAACGGATATTTCGGATATCGATATACATATACATATATATATATATATATATATATATATATTCGCTTTAAATTGAATACAAATATTATTTACTTTTTTAAATACATATGCGAACGAATATCAAATATTTCAACATAAGAATATATTCTTGCTCACAAGATTTGTAATCACTATTGGTGCTAACCCGGCCAGCAATTTGACGGAAATCGAATTTCAAAGATGAAAATTGTAGGATTTCAGCATCTAAGACTTCTCCCCAACTTTTGACATTTTGGCCCAACTAGCCTTCAATATACTCTTTATTGACATTTTCGAATATACAACAATACAATAAATTTTTAACGGGTGTCAATTTATTAAATTTTGGGTGATATAATAGTCAAATTCTATAGCTCATTACTAAAATTTTTGAACAGTATAACTAGTAATAGTACTATAAAAAAAATTCACAGACCTAACGGTACTACATTAAAATATTTTAGTCACGTGAATTCTAAAATTCTATACTTCTATATACGGTAGTTTCATTAAAAAGGCAAATATAGCTTTACTCAGAACGATAAGCAAACAACTTTGCAATCACCATATAGGGAAGAAGCGTATAGAATTTCTACAAAATTAAGTCTATATTGATAATAATTTAATGGACTGAATAATCACTTAATTGACCAATTAAGCCATTAAGCATGTTTAGTTTTAATTTTATGTAACTGAATAAGGAAGAATGAAACCGAGGGAATAAGTCAAATATGTTTTGTTGAATTGGTAAGTAACATAAAGGTAGCGAAAGAGAGCTTTGAACTAGAGATTTGTTTTCGATTCATTATATTATTATTAATCTTTGTATTTGGACATCGGGTAACATGAGTGGTAATGGAATGATAGAAATAGTATAATGAATAAATAGATAGTACCAGGGAGCTTTGAGTAAGCGACTTGTTTTCGATTTTTTATATTTGTTATAGATAGTACAATGAATAATATTCTTATTCTAGTAGATTTATATAAAAATTATATTTGAAATATTAAAAAGGATAAAATTAAAAAATTATGTCATTCCGATGATTTATATCAAACTGATATTCATTCGACTATTAAATTAAAATTTAGTTTCCAATTCATTCAACTCTTTAACTTATTTAT
Source organism: Centella asiatica (assembly GCA_014636745.2). Lineage (NCBI taxonomy): Eukaryota > Viridiplantae > Streptophyta > Magnoliopsida > Apiales > Apiaceae > Centella > Centella asiatica. The sequence goes on along the minus strand of CM025784.1, from coordinate 45,764,740 downwards.
TCAACACTTTTGATTCAATTCTATCAAATGGAACCTAAAACTTACGTTTATTGGTATGTCAAATGGACGCCCTTCCCTTATCCTTTCCCAACACACACAAAGAATTATTCCATCTTTATGATTTAGGCCTCATTCTGACATCTTTTTAATTTTAGCATTTTCCCTGACCTTCAGCCGATTCAAGGGGCATTTGACTTCTAACACTGTCTGATAAAGGGAGGGACAAGATCTAGATTAAAGCATATTGAAATTCTTTGACATAATTGTTTAACCCTTACACTCTCCTACTAAAATAAAATAACTAACCTGAGCACCAATGTCAATGAACTTGCCCTGAATATCTATGGACCTCGCTAACCTTCACTAGCTTGGGCCCAAACTCAGATGTGGAGAGCTTATTCAAACTAGGTTCCAAGTACAAATAAGAAAACCCATAAAAGCAATTACAAAAATTAGTTTAGAATAATCAGCTTATGTATGAGAAAAACTATCCTACCTGAGAGGCATTATTAGCTTATTGAGAAACTTTGGCAATTGCAAGTGCATGCCTGCCTCCTCCTGATTAAATTTCTTGTAATCTATAAACATCATTCATGATGTACAAGAAATTTGTAAAAAGGGAAAATGGCAAACAGATGATAACAAATTACTAAAGGGAAGCACAAAAACTGATAAGATATAGAGAAAAGCAAAAGCCCTCTATTAAATTCTTCTATGTTGGATATAATTCTGTTTTTGGCAACAAACTTATAAACGAGTTATCTTGGAAAAGGAAAGAGAAATCCATCATACATACTTTGTGTTTTCAATTAAAGACAACTTTTTTCGTCCTCCATACGGAGGGAATATTATTTAACTTCAACCCCCCTTAATCTTCCAAAACTTGATCTTGAAGCATATTAAGTTATTAACTTATATGGATCTAGGAAAGATTTATGAATATACTTCATCATCGGTATCATAATAATTGTCATTTGACTTTCATAAAAACTGACCGCCGTGTATTTGACATGAAAAATAACACGATGCGACTCTTACTAATTAATCTTGTCTGCTACAAGTTTACGGCGTCAGACCAGTCAGGGAAGAAAACAGTTAAAGGAAAATGGGGACAATTGAGCAATTGTATTCTACTTGTTCTAGCAATGCTAAACAACCGATTGTTCGTGTTTCCTTTAGCATATACATCAAATTAAATGACAATGTTCAAGCCCCACGTACATACAAACATTGATTCGGTTGACACATATAAGAACGATATGAAGATATTAAGGCCAATGAGATCAAAATCAATATATAGGTATTCGTAGTTAAAAAGTTGAAAAACAAATAAACAATCATAGAAGCTACAAGTCTTGAACCATGAGCTCACCAGAACCAATTTTGAAATTGGGACGATTCGACGGTCAACATGGAGAAGATCCAAGCCTCTGAATGTAATGGGGGATTCAAATCTGCCGAACCTTCAGAGCAAGGGAGCCCTAAGTATATACCTCGAGTTCTTCTCCAAAACAGATTGTTTTGAGTAGATAGATTGTTCATGGCGAGATTAGTTTACAATCAAAACGATGCATTACATTGGGAGTCGAGAAATTGGTAGTACATGATTTTGTGATTTGCCAGATTGCAATTGGAATCGCCATTTTTGTGGAGCTTTCAAAAGGCGCGAAGATCGGGCGGTGGACATTTTGAATTTTGATAACAAAGTTAATTTGGCGGTCATTTTGTCAGGTTTTCTTCCTGGGCTTAGGTAATTTTGAAGCCCATCCTTTTCTCTTTAGACAAACCAACCCATGGAAAATGACTTTCAAGTTATTTACATGAAAAATATTTTAGCCAGAATAATGATGTTTTCAAATTATATAATTCAAAGTGCTATTTAAATTTTGTGGTTAGTAATTTTATTGGAGCTTTTAGTAATTTTAGGGTTTTCGTTGACAGCGTCGACAAATAATATATTAAAATTATTAAATAATATATTGATGTTATTAATAGATCTATTAATATTACTAAATATTGATTTATATTGCCCTAAAAACTTTTAAAACGCACATAACTTGGATATAATTTTGATATCATAATTTAATCGGTTTGTCATTTTCTCAAGAAGGTAACCCATTTTATGATTGAATATTTAGAAAATTGCAGATATGATACACTCGTATTCGTTTTGACAAATTGCAAATATTTATGAATTGAAAATATAGTTGAGTTTAATAGGAGCATTTAACTGCCTTGTTCGGATTTAACATGTGTTTTGATTAGTGATTTTCCTGATAAATATTATTTGCTCAACCGGAGATAGAAGAATTTGTTTATGTTTGGAAAACCAATCAAAATAAAGTGCATGGAACGAAAAGTAGTGTAAGATTAAGAAATGAAGATATATAAAAGAGGATTTAAGTTAAAAAAACGTGATAAGAGATTGCATATGAAAATGTGATTTAGGAATAGCTAATCCAAAATGCGGATAGCCAAAGATATGTCGCCATTTGTCTTTTATCTTTTATTCCGGTATAAAAAGCGATCTTATCCAAAATCTCATAAATACGTGTCTAAATTAACTCTATCATTGTTCTAATTTAATTCAACATTCAATTAAACCGATACTGAACAAATTAGAAAAAGTCAAATTAAAATCACTTATTATTTATTTAATTAAAATTTAATTTGTAATCAACTACAATTTTTATGTAATAAACCAATTTATGTAGAGTTTTAAATTCTTAACTTTTTATTGTAATAAAATTTATTAAAATATATACTAAAATATATAATTATGAGAAACCATGTAAAATAACTTATTAAACATACATTCAAATAATCTAAAAAATACTTTAAAAAAATTGAAAAGAAAAACTAACTAAATTGATAAGTCAAATATTATTATTATTTACAATAATTAAAAATATATAAATTAATTTAAATTTTATAATTAGTTTATACAAATATATAATTATAAAAAATAGAACTCGTGCTTGACACGGGTAACAAAACTGGTATATATTAAAAAATAAGTTGTTCATAATCTAATACTTTACACGTTAAAATAAGTATAAGCTACGAATTCCATAAAATATATATTCAGACCAATTTTTGAAGTCAATATTAATAAATTGACATTTTTAATAGCTATATATAAATTTAAATAAGTTTTACTAAAAATCAACAACAACCAAAAAAAACTCTTATTCTCTAGCTGATATGTTGTATTGAGCATTGGCACAGAAGTTATTTTTATTTTTATTTTTATATATAGCTTATAATAAAAACATATTATATGGGGGTATATAAATGAAAAGTTCATCAAAATGTTTGCTTTTAGTTATGGTATAGATACATTTCAAATTTGCATAATAAAGGCGTCAAACAAGGAGTAGTACAAGTTAGATGTTTAGATACTGTATTATATACATCAATATATTGTACAAATAAATTTGCACAAGCATATATGGTTAAATTTAAACCAAAAATATTTGAAAAATAGGCTTTTAAAAGTTTCTAAAAATAAATTTAAACTGAAACATAACATGAGTGGATTATGATATGATTATAAAATGAGCTATAATTTAATCTTTTTTTCTAAAAACAAAAATAGAACACTAAATGAAAATATGAGATAGAGATTTGGACTCCTAAACACTTTGATTTGGACACGGTACAGAGGAGTGGGTGGAGATTCGCTTGGACAGGGCTTTGGTTTCGAAATCATGGATAGAAAGTTTCCAGGATGCTAAATTGTCGAACTTGGAGGTGTCAACCTCTGATCATACACCCATTTTACTGGAACCTTTCATTAATAGGCAGATGGTGAGGAATAAAAAGTTCAAGTTTGAAAATGCTTGGCTTCGCGAACCTATGTGTAAGAAGATTGTTGAGGGTGTTTGGAGGGAATACAAGAATCAGACGTTTCAAGCTAAACTGCAGAAGTGCTCCGTAGTTCTTAATGAGTGGGGACAGGAGGTAACTGGTAGTTTTAAAAAGAGAATAGCGCACAGTAACAGAATAATCAGAAGAACAAAGGGTCGTAGAGACGAGCATTCAGTCAAACAATTCAGGGAGGAGAATAGGAAGTTAGCTGAGACCTTGACCCAGCAAGAGGTATTTTGGAAACAGCGATCAAAACAACTGTGGCTGAGGGAGGGAGATCAAAATAGCAATTTTTTTCATTCCACAGCAAAAGCAAGAAGATGGAAGAATCACATTAATTCGTTGATTGATGAAAATGGAAGAGAAATAGACTGGCAAACCGGACAGCAGGAGATGATGGAGAATTACTTTAGAGGCTTATTTAGTGCATCTGATACGGAGTGGACGGCGGTAGTTGACTGTGTTCCTACTTCTATCACAGCAGAGCATAATGCAAATATGGTAAGACCGGTGGAGGGTAGAGAAGTAAGGGAGGCTCTGTTTCATATGCACCCGGATAAATCACCGGGTCCAGATGGAATGAGCCCTGCTTTTTATCAGAGGCACTGGAATATTGTTGGAGAGGATATTATCAATTTGGTTCAAGTTTTCTTTGAGACTGGAAAGTTTGGTGAGCATATCACAGATACAAACATTGTTCTGATACCTAAAAAGCATAATCCCAGAAATATGACAGAACTTAGACCAATCTCCCTTTGTAATGTAGTGTATAAAATCGTCTCCAAAGTGCTGGCAAACAGACTGAAAGAGGTGATGAATATGATTATATCTGAGACACAAAGTGCGTTTATCCCAGGGCGGCTAATTTCAGATAATATAATGATTTCGTACGAGATAATGCACTATATGAAGAGGAAGACGGTGGGTAAAAAGGGGTGGATGACTCTTAAACTAGACATGAGCAAAGCATATGATGGAGTCGAATGGAGCTATCTTCGAGCAGTAATGTGTAAAATGGGGTTTAGGGAGAAAATTATAAATTTGTTCATGGAGTTTGTCATTTCTGCTAGGTACCAAATTACACATGCAGGGAGAGAATTCGGTAATATAGTGCCAGAACGCGGATTGAGGCAAGGGGATCCTATCTCATCATATCTATTCCTTATATGCATTGAAGGGTTTACAACTATTATTAAAGATTATGAGAGAAGGAAGTGGATTAAGGGGATTCAAGTGGCTAGAGGTGCTCCGATAGTATCTCACATGTTCTTCGCAGATGATAGTTATATATTTTGCAAGGCGGATAAGGAAGAAGCATCTAAAATAGTCCATCTGTTAGCAATTTTTGAGAGAGCCTCAGGTCAGGAGATAAACGCAGACAAGTCTAGTGTTTTCTTTAGTCGTAATGTGCAGACAGAAACAAAACTTGAAGTGTGTGAGGTACTTCGATTCCGTGAAGCTGATGATAACAGGCTCTATTTAGGTCTACCAAACTTTAGAGGGAGGAATAAATCAATGTTGTTGGGATATCTGAAAGAAAGAGTACAGGAACGAGTGAAGAGCTGGGAAGGTAAAATGCTAACTAAGGGTGGGAAGGAAATTTTATTGAAGACAGTTACTCAAGCAGTCCCTAACTATGCTATGAATGTGTTCCTGCTACCACTCGAAATGTGTCGAGATATGGAAAAAGTAATGAGTAGGTTCTGGTGGAGGTCATCTAATAAAAAAGAAAGGGGTATCCATTGGATGAGTTGGGATAGAATGTGTAAATCGAAGGCGAGTGGTGGAATGGGTTATGCATGATTTCAATGTCGCTCTTTTGGGTAAACAAGGGTGGCGTCTTATGACAAATCCAGATAGCTTGGTGGCAAGACTATATAAGGCAAGGTACTACCCTCATAGTAATTTCTTAGCTGCCTCAATTGGTGGGAATCCAAGCTTTATATGGCGAAGTATAGTGGCTGCTCAGGGTATTATAAAGCAAGGCACAATGTGTAGAGTGGGTGATGATGTTTCTGTTAGTATAAAAAACGATCCCTGGCTGCTGGATATAGATAATCCCTTCATTATTACAGAAAATGAGGCAGTGGAAGGAAGGATGGTGTCTTCTTTAATGGTACCAGGTGAAAATAGATAGGATGAAGATCTTGTTGGGGATGTTTTTGATGAGAGAGATGTGAATTTAATTATATCTATACCTTTGAATCACACAAATATTGATAGAGTTTACTGGAAAAAAGAAAAGCTTGGTCATTACTCTGTAAAGACAGCATATGTTCTTATTCAAGAAAATAAAGTAGGTTCAATCTCGAATTGTAGCTCAGGTTTTTGGAAAAGACTGGAGTTTAAAAGTGCCACCAAAGGTTAAACATCTCATGTGGAAAGCAGCCTCAACATGCTTGCCCACAAAAGCTATGCTTCGTACAAAGCAGGTGGATGTCAGTCCAGTATGTCCTATGTGCAACACTGAGATAGAAACCATTCATCACGTCCTACTGCAATGTTCTTTTGCTCAGGCATGCTGGGAGAAGTTTGGGGATGCTAGCACGGTGACCTCACATGAGTCTTTTATTGATTGGCTGGCAAATTCTTTTGACAGATGGGAGGTCAAGAAAAGGCAGGCAGGTGCTATGTTATGTTGGTCGCTTTGGAGATGCAGAAACGAGTTGGTTTGGAACCAGCGAGGCATGGAGGTAGTGGATGTGGTTCAGTCGGCTAATATGGTCCTTAATCAATGGTATGGTGCTCAGGATAAATCATTTGATCACTCTCTAGGTTTCATGAACCAGGAGGACGGTGACGAGCATTGGGTTCGTCCAATAGATAATAAGATTAAGGTTAATACCGACGCAGCGATATTTACATCTTCCAATTGATTTAGTTATACCTTTGTAGTAAGGAATCAGAATGGTCTGTTGGTCGAAGCTCGTTCTAAATGCTGCCAGGGTAAGGTTTTGCCGAAAGTTGTTGAGGCCATGGGAATACGGGAAGCACTTAGTTGGATCAAAGATCAAAATCAAAATGGTGTTGTGGTGGAGACAGACTGTCTAGTCGTAGTTCAAGCTATGAGAGGGCCTTCAATTCTTCTGTCTTACTTTGGCATATTAATAGAAACTTGTAAGACTCTCCTAGTGGAGCTAAAAGGTAAAACAGTATCGGTTAAGTTTGTTAAACGGTCTGCGAACAATGTAGCTCATTATATAGTGAGGTACAGTAGTTCTATATCTGATCGTATCTGGAAGATGGGTGATGCTCATCCAGAGTTCATTAATGTATTGATGAATGATTTGAATTAATGACATTCAATCTCTTGGCAAAAAAAAAACACTTTGATGTAGATAAGCGTCTCATTTGTTGGGAGGGGAGGGGGGTACACGATACCTAATTCATTGATGATTTGGACCAATTCACGCAAGCCAAATGTGGATAAATAATAACAATGTGAGGGGTGGGTGGGGGTGGGGGTGGGTGGTTATTACATTAGAGAATCTCAAAAAATGAAATCAAAATTAATAGCGCTATTAATAGTGATGTTAGTCATTCTTATCTCTTTGTTCCGAGTTAAATTTGTTGATTTTCAGAGATTTTATAGGAGTGTCTGAGGAGAAAGCATGTAATAGATAGGTTTTTGGTTGTTTCAGGGACTTTTGCCCTTCTTGTTGCAAAAGAAAAAAAAACCAAAACAAATACTCTATTCGTTTCAAATTAGAAATATATTTTTAAAATAACAATTTTTAAAAATAATTTTTATATTTCAAATATATCTCTATTATTACGTTGTTTAATAGTTGTGAGAATTAATATAATTTACACTAAAAAAATTTACAATATCCAAAATTTAATTTCTAACAATCGAAATCTATATATCTATATCTTTTCTATTAATTAAAGATTTAGTCCCTAGAATAATCGTCTTATTATTATGATATTTTTGTGTAATCATTAAATAAAAAAATAAATGAAAAAGAAAAAAGATATTGTAATGGGAAGGAAAATTACTGTACCCTTGTTTTCCACCATGGTCCACCTCCAAATCTTTACGTTTTTACGAAAAATCTCTAATAATATAAATTTTATATCAAATTCAAGATAATTATTTACTTATTTTTCATCATTAAATTATATATTTTTTGCATTAAAAAAATTGCACATGTACAAACTCGTGTGTTCTTTAAGCCAATATACATTAAAGATTTGCGTACAATTTTTTTTGAAGGATAGAGAGTGCGAATGAAATAGCAAGCTTGCAAGAAACAATCTTTAGAAATGATGATCAGTTATTCCATTATTTCATGATGACATATCTATAAATATTATTCCATTATTTCATGATGACATATCTATATATATATATTGTGTGTGTGTGTGTTGATTTGATTTTTGCTCCTAATTTAAATAAATGGCAATATAGTAAAGCTAATTATTGATGTGTCATGATCAACCAATCTCATAAAATTTAACAAATAAATTCGTCATGTAGCAAAAGGTGGAGTCACTGGACTTGACATTTAACATGTAAATTAATACAGAGGTTTGCGGGATGATTAATTTCGCTGCTAATTTCTTTTAATATATATATACATTTGAAAATGTAAAAAAAAAAATGACCAAGAGAAATAACAAAAATTACAAAGTTGTATTCAAAAATATTTTTTGAGTAATTTATAGTGTTAACTTTGTCATAATTTAAAATAAAATAAATTAATATCAACTTAAAATATAAAATATTATATCCAAATTAATTAAGTCGTAACATCAAATGTATATATACTGTGGCCGGAATGAAAATTGAAAAGAATGTTATAAACAGCAAGTACGATCTAAAGATGCTTGTTGGTAAAGGTCGTCGTCAGTGATCGTCACAGTTGCACTTCCCAAACTGGAAACCTACTAATCCCCACCATTCAATATTTTTTTTTTTATACTTCATGTCCATTACCTAATTTTTTCTCGACTAATTTAGATCGTATTTTGGTCAAATCTTTTATGTGAGAGTAACACCATTCATTATTCAATTATTTCATTTTTGCCTCTTTTTGTCCCAACTCAATCATATATCAAGTGGTTGCTTTACGTAAATATAAACGGGTGCTTGTTATATATAATATTATCTTCTTTCCAAATTAAAAATAAAAAATTGTTTTAATATAACAGTATTTATAAATATTGTAATTCAATTGTGATATGAATTTATAAAATTAAATATATAAATATTAAATTTTGTATTTAAGATCACTCTTCATGTACATGAATATATTACTATATTTTACTTCAAAATTATTACAAATAAAATAGTTTACTCAAATTATACAATTTCGTAAATTTATTTTATACAAATTAAAATATATTTTTAATTTTGGATAAAGTATAATATATATGCATGGGTGTCCAATTGTCCATTAGGTTTATTATCATAAATTTTCGTTCTAATCGGCGTGAAATGAGAATCCTTTTAAAATAGACACCGGCCAATTAGCACTCAATACATATGACCAACCCATTAGTTGTTAATAATTCTGATTAAAAAAGGACAAATAGAGTATTAAATATAGTGGAATTTGAAATATGTAATACATCTGTTGCATGGAGTGTGGTATCATGATTAATGGTATATACTAAGTACTTTATATCTATATATATATTGATTAATGGTTATTCCTTTTGTTTGTAAATTATAGGTTGGGAATTTCAATTTTTAGATGTCCACAATATATAAGATGTGAATTGCAATGTAAAGTTTGATGTAGAATTGCTCGTTATTATGTTTCAAATCATCTGAAATTTCGAATATATATCATGTTCATATTACTTAAATAATACCAATAAAAGTATTAGACCTTGGTCTTATTAGGTCATCAACTATCTCATTTGAAAAATGAATTTTGAATTTTGCACGTCAAAAAAAATCTTGTAATTGATGACTGTGTGAATGTTTGCGTGAGTTTCAAGAAAGTTGTCTCCTCCTCTATAATAAAGAGAAAAAAAATATATTAAGGAAATAAAAATATATTAAGCATTATGGTCATCTAATCTGAAAATGTAAATTAGAATCTGAATCTTTCATATATATCTTAATTTGCTAAATTATGGGAACAGTTGAACGAAGATAGATTAGGTTCAGATTATTCATTGGCCTAAAACAAAAGATATACGTGTATGGAATATATAAGAGACTTAAAACAAGTGTCAAGGTACTGTTGATCATCTATAACTCTCTATATAAGATGAGGTCGAAACACAATATATTTAATTATATATGTGTATAATTGAACCAGTACGTATATTATTCTAGTGGATAGAAAAAAAACAGTACGTATATAGCTTCATTTTATTTCTTGTTATATCAAAAATTTAATCTATTGCTAGGTTTTGTCTGCGTAGCATATTGCCAAAAGTTTAAGTTTAATAGTGTGTGTCATCAGTATTATTGGTGATTCCAGAAACTACCATTTACATTCCAAAATACTACGTGTGAAATTGTGATGAATTCATTAAATTATAAAATAGATTTTGTTAATCAGAATTTGAAACAATTGTTCTGAAACTTAAATAAATTATATTTACATTAAATTGGCATAATTAACATAAATCTCAGAGTTTATAGATACTTGCATATTCTTTTATCTAAGTGATAATAATAATATAAGACATTTGATACTCGCACTCAAAACGAGTCTTGTTAGTCGTCCTTCTGAAAGAGTAGTCGTCCGTCTTAAAATGTGTCTTGTTAGTTGTTCTTGTAAATCCTTAAAGAGACCAGTACATGCCTCAAATAGGCCTTATGGTTTGGTCTTAAATTAAGAAATTTTCTCTCACTCAAAATTTTCTTTAAAAAAAAAAAACTAATACAGGTGGATAATGTTTTTAGAATACAACTAATTGCATGTTGTTAAGTCACTTTATCATCATCTTAATTTACAAAAATCTACCTTAATATTGGTGGTATAAGTGTGTGGTTAAGACATGAAGTAAAAGCCATACAAGCAAATATTGCCACTTTAGCTTTTATTGAACATTATGACTAGAGAGATCATAAAATACATAAATATCATACAAAGGAACTGATCCTCGTTCTGCTATATAATAACTACCCAACCTTCACAAACATATTTTATTTCCAATTATTAACAACAATATTCATCTCAAATTAACAAACGTCACTGCCACGGGCATAAAGTCAATAACAACCTTAGCCATGGTCGAGACTCGAACAATGCACAAACATAGCTGCAGAAGCCATGACAGGTTGATCAAATTGGACTAAACTCCAGGGATTAAACAATTCATGATCACCATCGGTACTCATCATCATCATCATCATTTCTGCTGCAGCCGCATCATCGGCCATTTCCAAGAACCCACTGTTAGAATTCCAAGAATCAATGATGGCAATCAAAGAGCCTAACCTGTTATTCAACTCTACTAATTGAGCCTTGAGAACGGAGTTCTCAGCTTCTATATTAAGGTACATCTGATACGTAAAAGTCACGTTGGCGCGGATGTGGTGGTTCTCAGTTCTGAGTTGACCTATTTCTGTCACCAACTCATCCAAGCGTTGCTGTTTTCGGACCCGTGATCTTCGTGCTGATTCGCGATTCGACAACATCCTCTTTCGCTTTCTCTGTTCCAGTTTAATTTTCTGAATATCCGGTTGATCATGAGTACCTGAGTTCTGAAGCTTCTGACTGCTTGATCCTGAAGAAACTCCACCACCAGAAGTCATTATATATAGCAAGTTATCTATATATTATGCAGATAAAGAGAAACTAAAATACGTATATAATCATATATATTATATGCGTGTTGTGAGTGCGGCTTTATGAGAAGACGTAGAACCAATAGAGGAAGACAACAGAGAGGGATTGAACTAGATGGGTTCGGCGGTGAAGGGCGGAGTTTATGGTGAACCCAGAGAGAAGAATTTCACTTAGTACAGGAGACATGAATGTTACTAAACATATATGTACATGTGCGCCTGTATATTTAAGAGAAAGAAGGAGAACGAAACAGAAAATATGCAAAAGAATTGAACAGATGAGTTATAGATATGCAGGAAAGTTTCTGCAGGTCTTTCAAGTATAAGTGTGTAACTGAGGAAAGAGGAGAAAATAGTATTATGCAGGGGAGAGTAGAGATAAATGAAAGAGGATTTTGGAAGTGTCAGTAATGGGATTTATAGACTAATCGTAAGCATGGAGTTAATGAAATATTCTGCTAATCAAGTGGGAAGGTATTAACGAAATGTAGCGACCCAAAAATTAGGGAAAGTTGTAGTTTTAGGCCCCAATACACATATGCTCCTTTCAAAGTTTTGTTTTCTAATACTTAAATTAATAACAGTGATATAGCAAGTCCTGTACCTAATAAAAACTGCAATCAGTGCTACCTTGTATAAAAATAAATTCTAGCAATTATGATTGTGTTGGCTAATACCTTTTGCTCTCTCGTAGGTCGGTAGAAAGGCATTATCCAACAACTCCAATGTTTTGCTCTCCCTTTTTTCACGAAATTCAGAAACCGCATTAACAAGGCATGGATAAGCTATACACAATCCTCTTTGCCACATTATCACTAACATTTGTTATTATTATTATCATTAGTAGTGGTAGTAGTAGTATTTTACGGATAGTGAATATATGAACCCATAATTTCGCTCTTAAGTATCTTCAATGAACTTCATTAGAGCTATAGAAGCAACCATTGCAAATAAAATTGTACCCTTTGAATACAAAGGTCATGCAACATGCATTACATCACATTCATTGGAATGATGATAGCACAATACATCTATCACGCTTCTACTAGTTCAAAATTAGAACCGCTTTCCAACACGTAGGGAGAATAGCAAAATCTCTCTTTTCTGAAATATAAGAGAAAAATGGGTACCTACTGAACATTGTTAGTGCATAGAAAATGAGTTTGTATATACAGCTTGAGGATGATAATGAAGCATTTCCCTCAGCATCATCTCCCGAATCATGGGTTCGGCCATGTTCTCATTGATGTCAAGATCGTTTGGTATCTGGGCAGGAGGATTGAGGCTTGAATCATACAGACCTAACATGTAAGGGTGATTTAGAGCTTCTGTAACTGTAATTCTCTTGGAAGGATCGAACACAAGCATCCGCTGCAACAAGTCCAAAGCCAGAGGATCCGCGTTTGGATAAAGAGAAGCAAAGCGGGTTCCTCTACAGTAGGGAAGTGATCTGATGAATCTTCTAGCCTTTGGATTATCTATGAAATCAAGATCAGCTTCATTTTGGCTGCCAAGTACGCTGATGATTAGTTTAAGCTGATTGAGGCCCTCCGTTCCAGGGAAGATGGGTTGCCGTCCAAGAATTTCGGCAAAGATGCATCCTACAGACCAGACGTCAATGGATGTTCCATAATTGTCACAGCAGAGGAGAAGCTCTGGTGCACGATACCAACGAGTGACGACATATTCGGTCATAAACTGTCCGTTATTTCTCCCTTTGCGTGCCAACCCAAAATCACATATCTTCAGTTCACAGTTAGCATTGACAAGAAGATTACCCGGCTTCAAATCACGATGAAGAACATTTGCCGAGTGAAGATACTTTAAACCACGAAGTAACTGGTATTTAAAAAGTCATCAGTCACAAGCAAAAGAGGTCTGAAAAAAATTTAATTTGCATGCCTAAACAAAGAACATGTCCAAGGGGGTTCAACATGGAAGTTTCTACAACACCATAAGTTATATTTAGCCTTCAGGTAAACAATCATATATATCAGCCCAGTAGGACTTGTGTACCATTTTTAAAGTTTGAAAGTTTTGTCGAGGTTATTCAAATGTGGAAAGATAAGACAATTAACACGAGCATTCATCATCTAGCAATTTCCGGATCAAGTTGCTGACTGTAAACATAATCATATAAAACACTTCGCTTCTCAGTTCTCTCGGACTCACATCCCCAATTGTTGCAACCGAAACTAATTTAATTTACTATTGTTCATAGTTCATTTTCTAAATGGCATATCACAATAGGACAGGATAAGTAAAATGCTAAAAGGTTACACCGCAAGTTAAACCTTCCCAAGTGTGATGGCAATTTGTGAAGTCAATTATTATAACAGGAAAGGAAAACAGGTTCCACGAACTTATTTCTGACCATAAAATAAAGTCATATATATTCTGCAGTGTAGTTGCAAATTGTTCCAGACTTCCAGTGCAATCATCAACAGGTATAATAAGCATACAGCAAAAAATCAAAATTAATCATAGATGAAATCATGGCTAGGGTAGTCTAATAGTCTTCAAAGTTCTATAAAAGCATCTTGAGTGTCAAATCTCAATATTGCAATTACACCACTAAGGAATGTGCAGATAACAGCTACAATCATACAAAGCACACTAATCACCGAAAGATGAGTAAAATTCTCCGCTGTGGACATGAAATCAAGATTGAAACAAAACCTACAAGCGAAAATATAAAATATCATATATCTCAACCGCAGAGATTTCTACATACCTGAAACAAAAAATACTTGCAGTGGTCCCTTGAGAGAGATTGGGAAGACTTTATAATGTGATTAAGATCAGTATCCATCAATTCATAAACCAAATACACATCTTTAAAACTAGTTCTGTAAATTGGCATCATCACATCTTTCAAAGCAATCACATTCTCGTGCCTGATGTGCCGGAGCAGCATCAACTCCCTAAGAGTTCTCAACGCATCAATACGATTCCCAAACACATTGTTAATCTTCTTAATTGCAACTTTTTCATTAGTCTCTCTATTAACAGATGAACACACAACACCATAGGCTCCTCTTCCTATAGGTTTAATCGGAACATATTTCGTATCAATCTCAAACAAGGTCTGGTTAATCGTGTAATAATGCTTCCCTCGATGCCTATTACCGTGCGGTGGCTCCACGATTGTCGCCATCGCGCCTGCAAATTATCATTTCGAAAATCTCTTTCACTACAAAGCAATTAAGCTTCAAATTCTACTAAAACAAACTACTACAGGTACAAACATATTATTCTGAGCTTCAAATTCTAATAAGAAACTAGTAAAAACATGAAATTGACGAGCATATAATTCAAATACTCTTATCAATAAAGCTACAGAAACAAATCAACGAGTGAGAATCAAAACAGAGAACCGAAACTTACAAGCTTAAATCGATGAAATTTCGATGATTGTTTAAAAAGATGTAAATTTGCACGATTATGGAACTGAAAATTTGGATTATCTTCGTAAAATTGGGGGATATTGGACTTTTTATCAAGGGAAAAAGCATAATAGGAATGAGTATAATTGGGAAATTGTTGGGGCGAAATTCAAAGCATGGGAGGAAAGAGAAGGAAAATGAGGGCGGTGGAGTGAGAGACTATTCTTGGTTTGCACTCCATAAACACGGAAGAAAGCAGCTACCGAATCTTGTAATATTTCTTTTCCCCACTCAACTGCAATTACGCCACTATACTCCCTGTTTCTTTCTCCTCCTCCGATTTTTTAATATCCCAAATCTCTTCATTCATTCTGGTTCATGCACATGTTACACAAACTAAATAAATTTTGTTTTTATAATCATTTATCGACGGTAGGAAATATATCTGTTCCGCGTTACGTTCTTACCATTAAGTATAAACTGTTATTCGTTCGTTTCTTTTTTGAGAAATCAGTCAACAGGCTGCTGATTAAAAAATTCTTTCTTTTTCTTACAAAAAGTTTTGCTAATTCAAGATTTTTTGATTTGGTTAAGAGCATGTTTCTCAGTCTATTTTAAAGAGATTATGGGCATGTCACATGTATTTACGGCTTAGCTTATTCTTTTTAAGAGAGTTTACGGTGAAAATTTATAAATTATTCTTTAACAAAAACGATTGACAACTTAATAAAAATATTTGTCATTAAGTCAACATTTGTTTGTCATACCTATGTTTATTTTGTTAAAGATTTTTGTGAGACTTTATTTTAGGTTACATTAGAGATTATATATAATCATGCACATAAAAGAAAATCTAAACAAATCCAGAGGAATTTTACCTTTGCGCGTGTTTGTTAATGTGCCACTTGGTGAGCAAATAAATTCAAACTTCAAAGAAAATTTTATATGTTGCCAATACAATTTATAAATATTGAATTAATTCGCTGGAACATAACCAAACAAGCTTCTAAGGAACTCTCTGAAGATATAAGATATTAATATTGTGGCAAGTGTTTATTATATTTGTATTTGTGAATCCCGTCAATATTTTCTAACATAAAATATACAAAAGAACTATGCGTAAAAACATCAATTCCCTCTATGGAGTATATATGTATGTACCATCATCAACGTAATTAACTTCCAAGCTATTTTATCTAATGGGTCTAAAAAATGTTTGAAATAATATTATTAAGAAATTATTTTTATCAGTAATTACATATATTGTATTAACTTATAACATTAAAGTTTAAAAGAATATATAAATAAATAATATATGTAATTACTGATAAAAATAATTTCTTAATAATATTATTTCAAACATTTTTGATGAAGATGAGCACTTATACTCAAAGATCTAATTAAAATGTGATACAAATTAATTAAGATAATTTGAATAATGGACGAGAAGTAACAGTCAAAAAAACAAAAAACAAAAAAACAAAAAAAGGATAAAAAGTGAGTGAGGGGTGGGAATGGATATTAGTGAAATGTAAGGTAGCGGCGGCAGCCACCACGTGGAGGTTGGAAGTGGAATACGGAAACGCGGCCGGCTCACTACCATTTACGTTTATTCCGAAAAATCTAATCGCCGTGCGGTTCCTTCTACCGCTTCGCGTGCTCATTCGACTTCGCTTTGGATAAGTATTACTCTTTCCAACAACGTTTGCCTAATTTTTTTTTTTTAATTCCTTCTACCCTAGCTTCTAAATCTAATAATTGAATACAATACGTGGATAGTTGATGACGTGGAAATTATTAATAGGTGTG
Source organism: Centella asiatica (assembly GCA_014636745.2). Classification (NCBI taxonomy): domain Eukaryota; kingdom Viridiplantae; phylum Streptophyta; class Magnoliopsida; order Apiales; family Apiaceae; genus Centella; species Centella asiatica. Next base: position 45,747,919 of record CM025784.1, on the reverse strand, counting down.
TTTGTATTTTACAATTTTAGATAATTTAATAATTTTCTGACTCATTCTAATCACGTTTTATCTCTCTACATAAGCAAAACATAAAAATTAATTATTACCTTACAAAATTACGATACATATAATAGGAACTGTTACATAGTTGAACTGTTATGTAGCTATGTTGGCTACTTAACGTTCAGCAGATCAATGTTGACCTGTTCAGAGATTGCGGTAGTGAGCTGGTGAGTTTGAGTCGTCTAGTTCTCTTTTTGTTAGTGGACTGGACATGTGACTGGTAAGCTTTCAGAAGAGACAAATCTGTTGTTATCATATTTTGAGTTTTTTATACTCATTTCATTCATATTTACATGTTATTTAACTTTTTTACATGTAATGTTAAATATGTTTTAGTATATAATAAATATTTTATTCATATTATTTCTCATTTAAAATATTTTTATTTATTAATTTTTTAAATTAAATTAAATATTTAACATATATAAAAGTTGACATAAAATTACTTACAACAAAATCAAACTACTAGTATGGCTGAAGTCATTGTTTATAAGGAACATATAGTTTGAAATAGAATTATCGAATATCATTAGTTATACTGTTAGGTCAATTTAGTAAATTGATTGATACTTGTAAAAGGGAAAAATCAATTGGTATTTCAGGTGCTAAAAATTTTCATTTCTCCTTCACGTGACACATTCACAAACCTACATAATTGGTTAATGTAATACTCCGTATTTCATTATTTTTGGTTTGGGTAAGTTGTATTTCTCTGTTTGTTTTATTATTATCGTTAGTAGTTTCATATATTCACACTGAAGTCTGAATAATCAATAAGGAACTCCGCCAAACTCGAGTCATAAATGTTATGTAGGTGGCCTAACTTTAACAAACTACCAAATTACAAAATTGGTGTTGATATACTTTTATTTTTTATTTTTGCAAAAAGAATAACATATGATTTTTGACAAATATTAATATTACATATTTAATTGAGAATTTTATATGTATATATAATAGTTTTTCTTATCAAATTTATTATGAATATTCTATTAATATATAACATTAGAAGATTGTAGTAACAAATTTTAGAAAATATAATATTATAATAAAAAAATTATGCATATTTAACATTTTTGGAATAAATTTTATTATCAAATGTTTTTTTTTTTTGAAGAAAAGAGAGTATTAATTTCTATAATAAATTATTTGAAAATTACATCTGGATACGATTCTTTGAGACATTTATGAAACATTAAAATTTTTTTTTTTGGAAAAGAGAATATTAATTTCTATAAAAAAAATACATCTGGATATGATTCTTTGAGACACTTATGAACATTTATTAAAAACTGTGGCTGCTGGGATTCGAGCCCAGGTCTCCACGGCCACAACGTGGAATTCTTACCACTAAACTACAGCCACACGACGAATGTATTTTTCCTCTATATATATTAAGAGTACTTCATTAAGGAAAATACATTTATTTTTTGTTGTTGCTAAATTCCTATGAATACATTTGAACAGTGTCTAAATCTAATTTATTCTATCATTACTTGATTTAGAATAATACCAAGTAGTTACAATTATCTACAACGGAAATTAGTCTCAAAAACAAACAAGCAAAAGACAAAACTTCCATACTAATGTAGGCAATAAATAATCTGCTTGGTCATTAAAATGATTATATTTCAAATGAATAGTAAACATGGTATTACTGGTAAAGCTCATCTTCTGCCTCCAGTTCTTTTTTGTGCAAATGCCTTTGTGCCATTGTTTTTCTTGTCTTTCAAGCGCAGATATTCAGCAAGGCAACAAACAGCGGCATCAGTCTCGTCGCTCTTCAACAGTTGCTCTGCTACTTCAGCCGGCGTCACCTCTACAGTTTCGATCAGTTTCTCAATCTGGTGAAAATGCCAATGCTCATCAATCCCCAGGTATTTTTCGGCCACAAGTTTAAAGCTGGAACTGGTGCAATAAGGCAAGTTTATGTCCATGTCTATGCACTTCTGCAGCAACATTATTGCAGGGTCATTTTTCTCTAGTTTACGGGTTGTGGTAAAGACGACGATACCCTCATCTTGAGTACTTGACCATAATCCATCAATCCAGTCCAGCAATCCAGATAATGTCACCTATATATATAAGAAGATTACATTATCATGTTAACATGTTTGGAATGAGAATCCTACCATAGTTAGAGATAGACAAGATTCAAAATCAATTAGATAAGTGAAACACACGAATACTCTTATGATACTAATTTTGACATTCAACAACTTCATGTATAATTTCAATTCAAAATTTGATGCAATTCATTTGAGTTTTGAAAGCAATATTATGTTGCAAATTTACTGGCATCCATATGTCGTTTTTAATAAAGGCATGTTACATTTAAGTTGACTATTGTAATGACAGCATTGATCTTATACATGTCTTGAAAAGTTTGTAAAGAAGTATTAACCGATGATTTTTGTGACAAACAAAGCAAAAACAAAGAGATGAAGATAAAAGATTGCACCTCATTCTCTTTAGAAGCTCCTGGTGCTAAAGCTACCTGATCCTGTGAAATTAACAAGTCGAAATCTTTCACCACCACTAATGAACAATTAGTCGTTGCAGTCAACACTTGTTGGAGCACAGAGTAATACTTAATACGAGTCAATTCCATGTTATAAATATCAAATTTCAAGTAATTAGCCATGGCAGCAATCAAGCTAGACTTTCCTGCCCCGGGCGGCCCATACAACAAATACCCTCTCTTCCAAGCCTTACCCATTTTCCTAAATTTCTCCCTCATATTCACAAACCTCTCCAAATCCTTGAACACCATGGGCTCAATCACAAGCATATCGAAGGTAATTGAATCACCAAGACCTGTGGAAGACCACCAGCAGTCCGTAGAATTTGCATAAATTTGATAAGCAAGAGTGAACATCTTTAACACTCTAGTTTCTTGTTTTAAAGCTTTCCCTTGCTTCAAAACACATGGTAAGTAAGATTCAACTGCCATTTGTTTGTGCTTTTTATTAAATGAGACCTCAAATGATCGAAAGACATAAATCCCAATGGCGCATTGCTCATGGTGGGCTTGTTTTTCTTTACAAATCCATGTCCAAGTGAACTTGGCCCCATGATAATAATCAATCACGCATTCACCTGGTTCCATTGCAAGCTTCATGTTCTCACTTTCGGGTTTTTGGGCTTTGAAGCGACAAGTGTTGGCCGTGCAAGTTTTGGAGCCTAAGTAGATTTCGGCAGCCTCATAAAGCTCGTCCTTGTCAGATGCAGTGCAAAACTCGTCAATCACTATTGTTAAATGGGTGGATAGTCGTTTGAACAAGTTCCCAGATCCTGAGATGAGGTAGTCTTGGAACTCTGGTCGCGTGATGCCTCGAACCACCAGTAGTGCGGTGGCAACGGAACCTACTGCCGACAGGATTGTTTTTACCGTGGAAGATTCGTCTGCGGTTGCGGACATGATAATTGGTATGACCTTAGAAAATAAATAAATAAATCAAATTTATAGCAAATTAAAACGGAACAGAACCAGTAAATTGTTCATCCAATAACATAAGTTCACCCCAAGTAAAAAAATTTGTACAGCTGCTTTTGGATTGTACGAGTGGAATAAACTAAAAAGTAGAATTAAACTCCGATTAATTCCATATCCGACTAATATTGACCATATCCAACTAATCCCATAAAACTATGATTAATCTCCAAATAAGCAATAGGAGTTCCTTTCACTGCCTAGCTTTACGATACTGATTCCAAGTGACGACTCAACAACTATAGCTCTACATCCACCGTTAATACCCGTCTGTCTAAACTGATTAATCATCTATCGGCCCTAGATGGTTATCTACTGCCTAAGAGCACTCGCATAGGTATTCTTATAATCTCTATTTGAAAGAATAAAATGTTAAAACTCGAAAAATTATCTCTTAAAATAGAGAATCTGTTAACAAATTTGAACAGTGAATCTCTTGCATCAAAGAATTTACTATTCAGATTTCTCTAATACATAAATTCTAAAAATATAGAGATTATGAAAGATATGAAAAATTGTAATTTAATTTATAAAATAGATAATCTGTTAGGAGATACCGTGTAATTGGCTAATGCATTATCCCATCTAACTCTCGTTAATTCTGATTAACTCCTATTAAACCTCCGTCTAGCCGTTATTGCATGCATCCGCTAGCACTTTTCGTAACATTATCTACATATCAATGAATTTACGTAGTGGTAGCCAGGCACAATCTACATGGTTATTGTAATTGACAAAAACAAAAGTACTCGTAGAGTTGGTGCTTGTGAAAATTCATGTTGGAGAGACTAACCTGGATAAGAATGCAATGCAGCTTGATTAATTCTGCTTCTCTTTGGTACGTTTTCTGTCTCCTAAACCCTTTTTCGAATTGTATCTCCACATCTATATAGACAGGAATTAGAATTCGATTGGGTAAGTGCGTAGTTTTCTCGCTTTCTGATTTGTTTTCGGAATTAAGTCCTAGGGTTTTTAAAGGATTTTTCATGTCATAGTCCATTACCCTTTGTCACATTAATTTGACTAGTTTTGTTTCCTCAATTGTATATTCCGCCAAAATAATGCTATTCTATTTCAAGTAGGGAGAATTGTTCATCGATAAGGGTTTTATTAGGGAGAATTCTTAATGATATTAGTGCTTTTCATAGTTTACAATATACTTGTATCAAATAAGATTAATTTTAATAACAATCTATTATTTGTTTTGAGAATTTAGAAAACGTATTATAAGAGTTCATCTATTTTCTAATTTGTTTTGTGAACCATTAGAACTACCTATTGATGGTTTAACTTGAAATTAAACAATGATCCAACAATTGTTTTATTTATTAGAATAGTTAAATGTCTTTCACGATTTATTATTCATATATTGTGACAATTATGAAAAGGCATGTGACTGTTACTAAAAAGCATATAATTGCCTTCATAGAGGTTTGTGGTATACGCTATCCTAAGACGGGAAAAACTCTCCACAACCTAAATTTCTTGTATCCAAAAAAAAAAAAGTAGAGCATAAATTTGCAAATGAAATATACTATGAATGATTTTTTTAAGTGATCACTTTGAACGAGGTTTCTTGAAAGAAAAGAAAAAAAACTTTAAGAACATATTACTGTAATCTTAGCCATGAGTACTGAAAATTCCAATGAATTTGTACGGAAAATCGACTATGAAATTTTATTTTATTTACTATTAATCTTTCTGGCGAATATTTTTCCAATTTTAATTAAGGGTGTCCATACATCCTTTAGACCATTCAACTGAACTGGTGGATATTTCCTATAACAGCTAACATCACGAAATTGATTCTGCAACTTGTAGTGGTATGGATTCAAACTTCCTTGTCAAACTCATCTTCTTGTTCATTTTCCTTGTCCACTGCAATTGATTCTGCCTCCACCACTTTCTCTGCCCTGCCCTCTTCCTCCACCTTACTCTTCACATGCAGAAAATTAATTAGGCCATCAAGCGAAACATCAGGGTCGTCGCTCTTCAACAACTGCTCAGCTACGTCAGCTGGAGTGACATCTACTCTCCGAATCAACTCCTCGATTTCGCCGAAAAGCCCATGATCATCAATTCCAAGGTAGTTATTTGCCAGAAGTTTGAAGCCACAAGGGGTGCAATAAGACATGTGAATGTGCAAGTCCATGCGGCCAGGGCGCAACAATGCAGGGTCGAGCTTTTCTTTGTGGTTTGTGGTGAATATGATAATTCGCTCGTCTCCACAACTCGACCACAATCCATCGATGAAGTTCAGAAAACCCGACAATGTCAACTGAATGCGACAACAAAACATCCTCTAGTTAAAAGAGTAGTTGCCAATAGATTAAGGGCATGTTCGGGATTTACTTTTGATATGACTTTCAATTCAAAGTTACTTTATATGAAATGTGAAGTTTTTATACTGATTTATAATTTATACTTACTTTTCAAAAGCAACTTTTTAAGTTAATATTTGATTATAATCCAAAAGTAGCTTAATTAACTACCCTAATACTAATGTTACACTAGAGTTTGTCACTAACCATTAACATGTTGTAGGCAAATGGAAAATGAGCAAGAAAAAATAAAGAAAAATCTTGAACATGATCATACTTGCATGTTTTCCCCACTTTTAATGGGGAAAAATAGATTAAATAACATACAAAAAAACTTACCTTGTTTTCTTCCTGGTGATGAAATCCTCTAGGCTGTCGAGTTGCAGTAACCCTATTTTGCAGCTCAATGGTGCAGTCAATATCCTCCACCACCAGTATGGACCGATTAGCGGTTGAAATCAACAGCCTCCGGAGGTCCGTGTTAGACCTCAATGCAGTCAACTCTAAGTCATAGATATCAAATTTCAAGTAGTTAGCTATGGCAGCAATTAGACTCGACTTTCCAGTACCCGGTGGTCCATACAACAAATACCCTCTCTTCCAAGCCTTGCCAATTTTTCTATATTTCTCTCTTCTCTTTACAAACCTCTGAAGATCCTCTAAAACCGCCTTCTTCACATCCGACTCCATAGCAAGCGTGTCAAAAGTAGCTGGATGATCAAGGCTGACGGACATCCAAGACTTGCTCAAGTCACTGTATATGATGGTAGTATCAAATGTGAAAATCTTTAAAGTTTTGCGCTCTTGTTTCTTAGTCTTTGATTCTTCCAGAATGAAGGGTAAATAACTGCTGACAGCCATTTCTCTGTGTTTCTTATGAAACGTGAGACGAAAACACCTGTCTTCAGATGTAATGGATGGGCTCATGTTTTCGTAAGAATTGAAATGCCTTCCTCTGTGCGTCGTTTGCTGAGAGACCCATACCCACTTGAATTCAGCTCCATTGTAAGATTCTATGACAGTTCCATTACGTTCCATGGCGAGTGTAATGCTGTTTTCTTTTTCTGTTTTGCTGGCTTTGAGACAGAGATTTTTTGGTGAGATTCTGGTGCTCAAGTAGACAGCTGCAGCCTCATAGATTTCATTGTTAGCGAATCCATCAAACTCATCTATTACTATTGTTGATTCAGTGGAGAAGTGGCTGAACAAGTTTCTGAAGCCAAGAAACAGATAGTCTTGGATTTCGTGGGGCAAGAAGTCTCTAGCCACGCTACGAGCCACCATCGCCGTTGCAGCGATGGAGCCCACCGTGGAAATGACTGTCTTTGCAGTAGCAATTCTGGATTCTACAGATGAAGACATGCTTCGGAGTTTCTTTTATCGTAGGAGAGGGGTGAAATATTTAAATGAGAACAACTTTCGGTTTGTTGGGACTTTGAGCTTGAGAAACAATTATACATATATACTGCCAAAACCGGACTAAAGCAAATTAATTGATCCAAATAGCTTGACTAATGACTAGTTCAAGGTGACTTGGTGAGCATAATTTGGGTTCAACACTTCAACGTACACTTTGGAAAGATAGAAGTCAAAAGTTTTTCCAATTTCTTGGAAATTTACTTGATGGCCAAGAGTGGCCCAATGTTCGACACAAAGTCTTGGTATCAATTGCATGCATCCTCATTTTTTCAAGTCGTAAAAGAGGTCAGCACTGGTGTCACGCTGGGGTGTGTGTGTGTGAGAGAGAGAGAGAGATGCGTTTTTAACATAATAATTTATGTACAAATATTTATTTTAACATAATACAGTACTGAATTTATGCTTTTAGATTATTTTTTTGGTCCTCTGCTAAACATTACATAAATACAAAAATATAAATGAAAAATTGAACGATGAACATGTATATAACACCAGCACAATATTCTTTGAAAATTCACTCCATGGAAATAGCTTTATATTGTTGGACAGTTGTTTTTATAGCTTGTTCAACTGGAAGCCTCTCCAAACTCGATGCTCCATAGAACCCATGAACTCCCTTGGTTCTCTTTAGTATGAATTCTGCTTCTTTAGGACCAGATATTGGACCTGTAAATCTCACAAAGTTTTTTCTATTATTTACTGAGCTACATATGCCAGAAAAGAAATATGTTATACATGTTATTAATATTTATACCAGTACAAATTATTGGTCTCCGGTTAAAACATTTACGTTGGTAAATTTGAATTATAATGGGTCAACATTTTTTCATCGCATAATAACAAGTTTCCCAAGATCATACCTCCGTGGCAGAGCACAATAGCATCAGGATTGATCCTATGAGCAGCATCAGCAATTGCTTGTACACGAGACACACTTTCCTCAAGTGAGACTCCTGTTTTTGCCCCTATCGACCCAGATGTAGTTAGACCCATATGAGCTACTATAACAGCAGCACCAGCTTTAGCCATTGCATCAGATTCTTCTTGGTTAAAAGCGTAAGGGGTCGTCAAAAGACCCATTTTATGAGCTTTCCCAATCATCTCAACCTCCAGGCTGCATACGGAAGAAGGAAAGAAATATTAATATATTGACTTAAAAGAAAAACATCTAGAACTAATTTGCAAATTTAGGTGAACCTAGGACAAATATTAAGGACTTGCCTATAACCCATTCCAGTTTCTTCTAAGTTTTGTCTAAAATTACCGTCAAAGAGCCCAACGGTCGGAAAATTTTGCACTCCAGAGAACCCAATGGATTCTAACTGCTTTAAGAAGTAATCCATTCTGCGGAACGGATCAGTTCCACATACCCCAGCGAGAACTGGCACTTCTTTGACCACCTGTAGAAGAATTGAGAAGAAACATGTTCAAAGAGCTCTGCTGATCCAACTTGTTACTCGAACATTCACCACTTCACTAGCACATCTTCATATAACAAATGATCACTCATTAAATAAGAATGCCAACATGACCGCAAAATCATAAGATTAAATTTTTTAGATTACTTGAAAAGAGTAACTGCCTCGTCTAGCATCTACCGTCCAATTATGCCAGCTAAATAACCACTCAAACAAAACATTACTAATTCATAACCCTCCTTTAGTAGGTGTTCAGATATGATGATCCTAGAGCCAATTCTAGTTACAACAGCATTTTAATAGGTCTTCACAAGTGGTCCAATTGCAATCAGGCCCACTTCCTTTTTTTCATCAAAATGAGCTTTACTACCAATGTTGCAAAAAGCGATAGGCGGGTCTAAGCGGTTCGGACACCTTCGAGCGCCTAGACCTAGTAATTGAGATTTAAGCGGATTTTTGAGCAGTTATTCTAGTTGCCGCTATGTTATATTCTTTTCTTATCCTCATTCTAAATTGTAGCAACATAAATTAAGTTCTATCAATCACGTTTAAAATATAAACAAATAAAGAGATATCACATACTTCTCTCACTGTATGACACAGTTCTGTTGAATCAATATCTCAGTAAGGAATCAAATAATTTAATTTTCTATGAACACAATGCACAACTCCACACCAAAAATTATAAAATTAAATTTCAAAAAACATTTAAGACTAGTCAAGAACTAAAATTTATAAGTGTTTTAAGTTAACAATTAAACAGTAAAAATATAAAAAAAAAAAATTAAAAGAGTTTACATCCGCCTAGGAGCGCCTTAGCCCGCCTAATAACGCCTAGCTACGCCTCGGGCGACTTCCAACGTTTTATTAGCGCCTAGGCTATATTTTAAAGGTTAACCTTCCGCCTCTGCCTAGGCAGCCGCCTAGACCAATTTTTGCAACGCTGTTTACTACTCTGATGATACCCAAAGCCAGTTTACATCTACCAAGTTCAAGCACTTCTTTAGGATCAGGCATGCTAAGAGTACTTACAGGCAAAACTTCATTAGCCATATCTAGCACTACTGCATTTGCATCAGCAAAAGGCAATAATCCAGCTAAGGATCCTCTTCCTGCCATACGAAAGCGCCCAGAGTTGTACAAGACTATCAGATCGACGCCCCCAGCTTCCTCGAACTTTGCAGATATGCCAGTCCCTGCACCAGCCCCTATAATGGGTTTCCCTGCCTTTATTTGATCATTTAGTTGCTGAAGTATTGCCTTTGTTCTTTTCAAAGTTTCTGTTAAGGGAAAATAGTAGGTGATCAATTATATTACTGTTACATGATACTATGTTATGCAAACCTACCCGACATAGTAATGTATGTCTCTGTGATTAGGCCATGCAAACATGAAGATAACAAAAGGACAAATTACCAAAACCACCCATTAAGGGTAGACATGTTACAGAAGATATCCCAAATGCATCTCTTAAATAAGAGACAATAAGTAACCACCTATACAAGTACACCCTTATTTTTTAAATGACATCTGTTTCGGATGCATAAAGTCGTGCAAAAGTTCTATGGATCAAGCGGAATATGTCAGCCAAAGTTTTGTAAATTTCCACCAACTAATTAGATAACAAATAAAAGAGTAGCATAAAAACCTGATCATCAAGAAAAGGCAAAAAATAAAATAGAAACCTGGCTTTGCATTTGGGAATTCATTTAAACTGTAAGAAATGATTCCACTGCCTTGGGCATCCATCTTAGAAACTGAATTGCCTACTTCAGGATCTTGATCAGGTTCAGAAGTAGCTTGATGATGATCACCTTTAGTCCTCTTAGAAATTTCCAAGAATGAGTTCACTAATTCATTTGCAAATTCAGGGTCATTGATATGATAAGGACACACCTTGACCTATAAAACATGACTTCCAATTTAAGTGCAGACCTCAAAATGGTGGGTTAGAAAATGATGCCTGGGAAATAAGTGATGACTGAGAACTGCAACACACACTATCATAAGCATATGAGGTACCTGCTTATCTTCATTTTCTTTGATGAGCCTCGTTAGTTCATCAATAAGGACGTGAGTAGCCTCCGGATCAAAAAAGGGCTTCCCTGGTGCATCTAAAGCAGATACACCTTTCTCAGGTAAGCAAACACAGACCTTTCCCGATGAATTATTCAATCTTTCTGCTATGAAGCTAGCAAATTTCTTATTTTCATCCACAGTAGTCCGCATCAGTGAGACCTGAGAATAATGAAAAATGACTAATCATGTTTAAAGAAAAATTGTCTTAACTCCTAACAACCTGAACTATCATAGAGAAGATCTTATTGTCACCCACAGTGATGTTATTAAGTGGATGAAGTTTAGCCTTTTCTTTCTTAGAAAACAAAAACAAGACATATTTGACTGCTATGCTTTTCCTATTGAATTATTATAGTACATAAACTTCTCAAACAACCATCCCACTAGATGACAATAAAGGTGAGACAGGGGAAAATACAATGTTTGCTTGAATCAAGTTTCCCCATTTTAAGATTATTCCTCCCCTTGCTCATCCAGATTATCATGTTACATGAGCTAGGAAAATTTTGTATCATCATCAGGTGACAACAAAGATGTTTTACCAACATCAATCCACACAAGCACTCATCTGGTACAGGTTTGGGTTGGCAAATCCTCTGAGCTGATTGAACTAGAATAGGAGGATAAAAGAGAGGGAAAACAGAAAAACAGAGGCCTGTACCTGTTCATTATGTTCATGAATCTTTCTTTGCTGAAAAATTCCAGGAATAGTAACTTTGGCTCCAAAATTGACCATGTCCAATGCTCCTACACTCAAAACAAAAGGTATCTTTGCTTCTAATATGGCACCAAAGCGAGAACTGTCACATGCCATGACACCTCCAACAACATAATCTGCAACCTCTGTTGTTGTGATATCCAAAATGCCCTAAATGGAAAGGTTAGATCAATTTAAACATGATGAACATGAAAAATGACACATGAGCCTTAATTTATTCCAACTGTATTTTCCCCTGTAACAGAAAGAAATGAGTGTAAAGGTGCCATAATAGTTATTCTAATTACTGCAAAATGGATTAAGACAAATCATAGTTCAAAGTCATGATGTATTCTTTTACCAGCTTCTTTAGTTAATTTCAATCTGACATTCAGTTAGAAGTAGTTAACTGAAGTAACTTGGTCAAGCTCAGGACATATTGACTCATGATAGGTGGTATGTGTGGGCTCAGTTACCTAAAAAAAATAGTATCTTCACCTATAAATCTTTTGTTTCAAAGTTCATTAAACAAACAAGTAGCCTCACAATATAAAAAGTGAACATGAAACTACGCTCATCAGGTTCACACCATGTATCTCTCTAACTTATTCTGATGATTAAGCAATATGGTAACTACTTCCCAAACTAGTTAGGTTGTATTTAGCTTTTGTGCATAAATAAAAAACAAAAACAAAGCAAGATTAAAATTTAACGACGTTAGAAGACAAAAATCAGATAACAGGACTTCTGTACAAGAAGAGAGATACATACAACTGAACAAGTATCGACTTCGGCACATCTGAGTTTTCCACTGAATTGTGAATGAAAAGGTTCATAACTCGCAACAGAGCACTTATATTGATTACATTGCGATTTATGGACTAGAGCATTTATTAATATAAATTTACTACCTGGATAAATCCTCCCTTAACGAGGTCCTCCATTGCTCTTCCTCCTACCCCAGTGGCATGAAAAACCAAGGTTTCATAGCCTTCTTTAACCAATCTTTCTTTGACAGCAGTTACACAAGGAGTCGTGACCCCAAACATGGTTATACCAACAGTGAACTTTTCATTATCATGACAAGCTTCTTTTAGTTTTTCAAGCCTTCCGATCACCATTCCAGCAAAAGCAGCACCAGCATTGGATAAAATGGACTGACTAACATTGTTAATGCCACATATATCCACCACAGATGGAAACAATACCAAATCTGAAGTGCCAACATAAGGTTCAGTTTGACCGCTCGCTACAGTTGATACAATGACCTTGGGTACTCCAATTGGAAGAGACCTGAAAGCAGAGGATAGTAACGATGTTCCTCCACTGCCACCTAGGCCAATAACTCCAGCAAGTGCACAATCCTTATGAGCTTTTGTAAGGAAATTTTTCAATGCATTATTCATTATTGCAATGGCTTTGCCTCGATCATCTGGAAGCGGGATGGTAGATGGCTCTGCCGGTTCAAAGTAACACGAGAGTACATCCGTCCTTGATACAAACTTGAAATCTCCACAACTTTCTGTTTCCTTTGAACCAGTTGAAACATCAACTACTGTCACTTTTACCTATACATATATTAGCATAGGGAAAAACTTTGTTTAAATATAAAATAATGAAATCATCGATCAGCACAATTTCTAGTCACATTGCAAATATCATTATTAATCGGAGTCTGAGTTCATAAAAACCGCAAATAAAGCAGGAAAATTAACACTTTATCATTAAAATGATGCCTCCATTTCCCAAAGATTGACATTTCACGCGGATTAAGAAAGTAAATATGGCTGAGAATAAAATGAGAGTTCTAACTTTATCCATTTAAGTAAATTTCAACCCTTTGCGCAGTTCAAAATTAATATGTAGTCATGTAGAAGCAAATTGAAATTGTTCCAACTAAGAATTGGAAAGTATAAGCAATTTCAGAATTAGTATCGTAAACATACTTTAGAAATAGTAATGAATGCATGTGCAATGACGATAATGAATGAATGCAGTAGATGCAACCTTGGAGGAAGAATTAGGAGAAAAGATGGCGAGATTGGAGCGAATGGACTGAGAGAGGAAAGCAAGCTCCTCCAATTTCGTATCGGCCGTTCCGATACAGAAAACGTGAAGATCATTATCGTCTTTGTTTCTCATCGTCTTCTACTTCCTTAGGGTTTTTCAATTTTGAAGAAAGTTTGATTTGAAGATTGGGATCTAGTAAATTCAGTACCGTTGCTGGACTGAGGGAGTACTCATCTTCTAAAGGAAAAAAAAAAAAAAAGCACACGGCCGCTGAAAAAATAAAATATATATTGTACCAACGAGTAGTCGAAGCGAGGAACGTGAAGAGAACTTATTTTCTTTCGCATATTAAGGACTACTATTTCATCCATATATCAAGCAACCTTTTACATTTATATCATTAAAAGAAATTACCCACGGAAGGAACGCGACTCCTTCGACTAAAATTAAATAAAATTAGTGCGGAACTCGCTTGTAAAGCAGATCAATTTTTCTTACATTTTGAAGATATTTATATAATATAAATTTAACAATATTTTTTTTAGTGAAGAATTATTTTGTGTATTTGTAATATATTAATTAACTATAATTGTCTCAGTTTGTTAAAATTTCTAATTTTATTCAAAAGGGTAAATTTATTATTTTGGAATTCTAATTTTCAAATAATTTATATCGGTTAGAAGATTTTTTAAAAGATAATATTTTGTTTCTCTCAATCTATTCTATATTAATACATGTGTTTTATACTAATGTATGTGATTGAAGGTATTAACATAACATTTTAAGTCAATATTATTATTGTGTGAAAATGTGGAATTATGAACCAAAGTATTTAATGTAAACTTGAATTAATTAATTTAAACGATTTATTTTTAGAGTCTTATAAATTTATAAAGATACTAAAAACTTCATATGTGTACTTAATACTAACTTTAGTAATATTATTTTTAAATAAGTAAATAGTAAAAAGTATTATTTTCATAATTAATTAGAAAAAGTTGAGAAAATAGTAATTGTATGGAGAAATTAAAATAATTTTTTGTGTTGACTATTTGAGATAATAAGTACTTAGAGTTATTGTGTTGAAATTTAAATACAATTTGTTGAGATAGTTTGAATTTACGTTGCAATATATTAACAAATTTTATTAGCTTTTAAATTTTTAGTAATATTTTTAATTTGGAAGACAAATGAACAAAGTCAAATAATAAGATATGTACAAAATTAAAGAGGACGTATGAAGTGGTTTTTGGGATCTCAAATCCTATATTAATATACTTATTATAGATTACACACATACGGACATGGGTGTCTTTTCAACATATTAATAATATCTTAAGGGTTATAAAGAGGCAATAGAACAAAGCTCTCTAACCGACTTAGAGAGACTAATAAAGTGATTTAATATTTTTATAGAATAACTAGGAAGATTTTGTGCGAACAAAGTCTCTCAATTTTTTATTTTTTTTATATTTTTATTACTCTGTGTGGTATAAAAACACCTAAACAACACGTAATAGTAAAATAGGCATTTCAGAGATTATTTGACTTCATTATAATTCTAAATTTTTTAAGTAAAATTGTTATTAATGCATCGATAAACTCAATAATATACATATTAATTATAACATAAAATTTGAAAAAACAAATTATCAACATATTTATTACCCCGTATCTAAGAAGGGCTTATGCAATTCAATAGCAACCGTTCTCTAAACTCAACTAAACAATAGATATTGTTTCGGGTTTGATTTTTCTGTGTCTAACATTGTATCATCGCATATTCTAAGCTACTAAGGGTTCCTTCATTTTAAATAGAATTTTAAATTTTATTTATTAAAAAATTAAAAAATAAACACTTATTAATTTTTTAATATACATAACATGATGTAAATCATGCATCGGTATAGATAAATTAGTCCTATTGCACCTCCTCGTCCCTTGGGTTTTCACCTAAGCTCGACTAGTGACGTTGCACCGGTCCATCAATTGTATCCCACACCTACAAGCCACAACAACATATTACCCCGCACTTCCATCAATTTTATTGGAGATATCATGTTGTATCATTCTTTCCTATTATCAAAATGTATGGTTACAAAAATTGGACTAAAAACTACTTGATAATTCTAAAAAAAGGAAATGAGAAATAAGATAAAATATGGACTGAAGTTTTTCTATCTTTACTTTTATTTGTGTACAATACAAAAGTGAGATTTCAAATCTAACAACTCACAACTTGCTTTTATGTATTCTCTGTTTTGGTAGACTAATTAATATAGGATCCCGCTAAAAAAGCTACAGTCGTCGCAAGATTTCTCGTCTTCATAGCAAAAATAGCTGATCAGTTAACAAAGGAAGCTTGTTCGCAAGAAAAACCACAAAGGGTGTTTAATATTGTACTACTAGTGATTAGACAATTAGATAGCAACTTTTATGGGGGTTTGTTCCCCATTTTCGTTTGCTTTGTACAATTAAAATTAATTGTACGAATTGATATTATATGAATAGATTAAGAGAGTTTTAAACTTTTTATATGATGATGCAGAGTTTTACTATTGAAAAATCAGCAAAATTTAAATTATTCAAACTACAGTCTTTTTCTTTTAAAAGGAGTAGAATTAATTTGCTAATTTATATAGAAAATGTTGGACTCTCTTATTTCTTCATATTATTTTCATTTGCATAACTCAAATTATTTCAAATATGTTTTACTTAAAACATGAAATATACCCTCTCCGCCAAAGAAAATTTGTGACCCTTTTTCAATTTTTCAGAGTATCTAACTCAAACTTTAAGATAACTAAAAAAATTTAAAAGAAAATTTAAAAACATAGTTTTGATAATTCTTAAAATGCATGCCACGCGAATGGGAAACAAGGTATTCTAATTTTTAAAAGACAGAATGTAATATGTAAAAATTAAAATAGATGGAAGCCGTACTCAAACAGAGAAACGGGAGAGGAGAGGAAGTTTAACTAAAATCAATAATACTAGCAACATTAACAAATTATGCATCCAAAAAAAAAAAATATAAATTTATGTGACAAATTTTGAAACATTAATTTTTAAGATGCGAATTTCTCAGGGTTCACTATTCTCACATTAGATTTAGCCATATCAATATAAGTTGATATATCTAATATCACTCAACAACCGCACTATGCGAAGCGTAAAGGCTAAAAGAATTTTAAAATACTTACAGCAACATAAAGCATAAAATACTATTTTCGCAACATTTTTATATAAGTTTCATATTACATATATAAAATATTCATATCATGGCAACATTTTTGATATCTTCACATATAAATTTCATATTACATATATAAATTAATCATATCATGTAAATCAAATATTTTTTAAATATGAAACCTCATATTAAAATATCAAATTTAGTTACACAAATACAATAGAGTAGTAGTTGAGCAGCAAAAGTAACATCATGGGTACTAGTTGAGTAGCAAAGCCAAAAACAACATGAGTGGTGGCCACTTTTTTACTTTTGTGCGCCTCCTTGTGTGGTCTATGCTATACTACCCTACTGATCCCAATGGAAACGACCCACTTATTGTTTAACAGACTTTTCTCCTTAATTCCTCGTTTTTATTCAAACCTTAATACTATTTCCTTCCTTGTTCTTTGGAAGTAGGCTAATGTAGATATCTTGTTTGATTATCAGTTTTTGATTATGAAAGTTATTTTAATTTCATTTTTTTCTAACACAAATTACTTTCTAACAACTCACACATCTTCTTGAACAATTTGACATCAATATTTTTTGAACTAAATACGCATTATTATGTTTAAAACCATACTTATATTGAATTATTGATCGATCTTATTATGTCAAGATTCTTCTAAGTATTTGCTCAGGAAAAAATAAAAAAGAAGTTATATTACGTATAGAAAATATGGTTGTCAGTATTATAAAAAACATTAGATGTATATATACGCTAAATTAAGTACATAATGTATAAACGAATATTATATAAAATTAGTTAAATTTAAATGATGATTGAACAAAGTTAAGCACTAAACGACGTTACAGTCACCTAAACGAGAACTAATCAAACTATACATGACTTTTAGAATCTTTCCTATCAAATTACCACAAAATTCAATCTTTTGCCAAATATATTCGATTCTAGCCTAACTTTTTATAGATAAATAAATTTGAGTGGTAGCTAAATCATGAAAAATATATCGTGCCAAATCATGAAAACTATTCGCTAAAGGGCCATGGCAACAAGAAAAACTGTATCCAGAATTGAAATGTATCCCTCTGCCGACAAATGTCAATTGGTAGCTTGTACTTATTTTAAGCAAAAGAAAAAAGAACATGAATCATATTGACATATTATAAATTACTTGATGTACACTAATACTAAAGCAACGACTATAGGTAGCTCCTCAAGATTTGATTGACTAAGACAAAGGTTCATGCACAAGAGCATCAGTGGATAGTTGAGTCCAATCAAGATGCACGCCAGACAACACTAAACTGGAGCATCAAACAGAGTAATTCTAGCTACTGCCCTTACTCCATTTTTGGCCGAATTCACTTATCATAGTACATATTTAACTTGTTTGGTAGTAGCAAATATTTATACAGTAATTCAAAATTCCAAGTAATACAGTTTTAAAAATTGAATGTACCATAAAGATGGGAGTAGATCATCGGTTATATGTTTAGGTGTTAGATAATTTTTTATTTAGAAGTTTCTCCTTAATTTAAGTAGTCACATGTTTAGGTGCTGGACAATTTTCTATCGCCTAACACCGTTTAATGCCTAAGTCCCCCTAATTATTGTTTAATTTTGATTAATCCCGTATAATACATATCAAGCATTAGGTATTTTTTTTACCTCATAAATCTGTCTAATGTCTTTTATAACACTGAAATGTAGATTTGAGACTTTTATTAAAAAAAATTCAAATATAAATATAAGTATGTATCGTAAAAACAATTTATTCACATGAAAACTGTACATCATTATGTCATACTCCGAATAATTCTAAAAAAATGAAAAGAAAACCCCACTATATATATCGTGCATCTCTTTATATTGATGAAGTATTATTTATGTGTTTTATTGATCGATCTTTGGTTATTAAATCACTGATTGCTTCAAGCAAAGAATTAAATAGATGGAGTTTACCGTTAATTAAATAATGTTGGAGATTTAGTCACTAAATCCTCAATCATTTCCGTATTGACAATCTTTATCACCAAACAAGAAAGTCATCAATTTTTCAACTAGTTTTGTCTTTTGTTGATTGGTTGCACAATAAAAGAGTGCTCCAATTCCTAACCCCAGAGCAAAAGAACCACTTAATTTTTTTTTTTAAAGTTAAAGGAAAAAGTGAAAGAATCACACAGTGGATTATCATTCTATATAAGGAGCTGGGCTCAAACCAAAATGTATTCATCAACTCATACTGTCTTATAATCATGGATGTTGAGAAAATCTTTCACATGGCTGGTGGAGTTGGAGAGACTAGCTATGCTAGAAATTCCTCATTGCAGGTTCTCTCTCCTCTCTCTCTAGACATATACACATAGGTAGATTTATGTAATTTACAAGTACAACTGTTTGACATTTTCAAACTTAGAAAAAAGATTTACACCATCTTTCATCCAACTTTAGTAGAAAAAGGCTAAAATAAATTATGGACTCTGTATTTAACGAAATATTACATGGTAGTGAATTATCAAGTTAAATGTTTTTATCGCACTAAATGATTTTCTATCGCCTAATATTATTTAGTGCCTAAATCCATTTAGTCATTCCATATTTCTGAGTAATTCCGTATTATAATACATAATTAAGTGATCTAATGTCTAAATCCACTTAATCATTCCATATTTCTGACTAATCCCATATTACAATACATATTTAAGTGATCTAGTGCTTAAATCTACTTAGTCATTTCATATTTTCGACATATCCTGTATTACAATACATATTTAAGTGATTACACTTTCTTTATCGTCTATATTTATAACACTGATTATGTAACGTACATACGTGCAGAAAAAGGCTGCAGATATGGTGAAGCACATTACAATAGAGACAATTCAAGAAGTATACGTTAAAATTGCTCCAAAGAGCATAGGCATAGCTGATTTGGGCTGTTCCTCCGGACAAAACACATTATCAACCATTAAAGAACTTGTCGACGCCGTCGAAGGAGCGTCTCAGAAATTCTTTGAATTATATTCAACACCACCGCCGGAATTTCGCATCTATTTAAATGATCTGCCCACCAATGACTTCAATGCGATCTTCAAATCCTTGCCAGATTTTTACAGGGAATTAAGAAAAGATAAAGATAAAAATAATAATGAAAATGGGAATGGGAATGGAAATGGAAATGATTATTCATCAGGAATATATATAGCTGGTTATCCGGGCACATTCTATGGACGAATTTTTCCGAATAAATGCTTGCATTTCATCTATTCTTCCTACAGCTTGCACTGGCTTTCTAGGGTATGTTTCTTTCTTTAACACAATTATGCACTTTATTCACTTTCTCTTTTTCTTTATTTTTCACCATAACATAAAGTTATGCACGGCATGTTATGTGTAGAGAAAATGATGTTTCAACTTTCATTGCATAGATTCTACATAGAACCTCACATAACAGAGACGATGAAGGCATAGCTACTCAAACAATAATGGTTATATAAGTAATTTTTTTTCTTTCTTTTATGCGCCTATATTAAGTAATACAATTTTCCTTTCAAAATTTGTAATATGAATGTAACATCTATTGTTACAAACTAACCGTGTAGGAAAGTATACTTAGTCCCCGTTCCGTTTTCTAGTTTTTATTTGTTAAAGTTCAAATATTTATTTCTTACATTTTATGTCACTAACTAACTTGTTACTTAAATTAAAATATAAGAAACAAGTGTTCCTTGCTATTTATTTTTAACTTCAAATGAACTGAGCCTTATAGTTGTAGAAGATTTATTATGATAAAACAGGTTCCATCAGCTATATATAGTGGGAAGGGGAGGTCAATAAACAAAGGCGGCATTTACATATCTGAATCAAGCCCTCCGGAGGTGTCTCAAGCATACACCAGGCAATTTGTGGAGGATTTTACTTTGTTTCTCCGATCACGATCTGAAGAAGTCGTTGCCGGCGGACGAATGGTGCTCATCTTATTGGGAAGAAGTGGTCCTAATCATGTTGATAGGGGCAATTCTTTTCTATGGAAACTTCTGTCTAGATCATTTGCTATTTTAATTTCTCAGGTATATTCATGTTGTTTTTCTTTTGATCAATTTTTCCTGTACCAAATGATACAACATTCTCCGCTATAATCCCTTAAAAATTTTCTTAACCTTGTACCAAGTAATTAAACTCCACTTATCAGTTTTTAATTAATAGAGACAAGGAAAATTTGGAAAGCAAAGTATATTATAATTTGAAAAGATAAATAATAAAAGGGAGAAACAAAAATTTTGGAAATGATTATTACCACAAAATTTGGTCTTTTATTTTTTAGGAAGAAAAAGAGGTAAGTCATTACCATCTTAATTCAACTTAGCGAAGTATGCTCCATTGTATATGATTTGAATGAAATTTTTATATATCGAAAATTATTATTTGTTGGAAATTTTATGTAATTTGTAGTATTAATTATTTTACAGTTAAATTTAATCTTAAAGTAGTAATTAACCTTTTACATTAATAATATGTTGTGCAGGGGAAGATTGAGGAGGAAAAACTTGATGAGTATGATGTTCATTTTTATGCCCCATCAAAAGATGAAATAGCAGATGGGGTGAGGAAAGATGGTTCTTTTGTAATGGACAGGCTTGAAATGTTTGAAATGGACAAGGAAGTTGACGGCGGCAGGAGCTACGGCACGGTGGTTGCCATGGCGGTTAGGGCTATACAGGAGTCCATGATTAGCCACCATTTTGGTGAAGGAATTTTAACTGATCTCTTTGACCAATATGGTAGACTGGTGGATGAAGAAATGGCCATACAAGATATTAGGCCCATCTCTTTTGTTCTTGCACTCACAAAACTTTAGGGTCAATGACTGGCTCAGCTCATTTACCTTTTTTAAATTATTCCTTTGCAGTTGGGTTGTCTTTAAATTATTCCCTTGCAGTCGGATATGGTAATTATAATCCCAAAAATAGCCTTCCAATAAATTCAGTATTTTAAATTTCAACATCTCTCCAAGTAAAGCGATAAATTACAGCTTTTTTTTGGGTATCATATTACTGCTATTTGAAAATTCTAAAACTCCCCTATTAAAGAAGAGATAAACAACATAATTATTATTTTTGGTATAAAATTACTGCTACACATACCAGCTTGATCAACTTTATTTGACAATTTATTGGTCTTTATTTCCATTCACTAAGAAATCTGTAAATGCATTCAAGCAAGAAAGAAAGTTTGAAGACAAAGGTAATTTAATTAAGTTTTAATTTTTTTTTTCTTTCTGATATTGCTTTGTAGGATTCAGTATTAAATTCATCTCTATCTCTCTCTCTCTGTATCACCAAAAGATTATATTATAAGGGTTTCTAATTGTGCATATTTTAAGTTCGCCTTTTTAAAGATTAACATGTAACATTATTTTATTTTATAAATTTGAGATTAAGGTAAGAGAATTAGATGAAATTGTTAAAAAAATATAATTTTATGGTTTTATATTCATGTAATCTAACGATTTGTTTATTCAGAACAAATAGAAACTGCTCGTGTCTTTAATATGTAAGAGTATTAATTTGTTGATGCAATTGAAAAATATTCGGAACAAATAGAAAATGATCTCGTGTCTTTAATCGGTAAGAGTATTAATTTATTGGAGTCTCCAATTTATAATTTTATATTACTGTAATCTAACTATATGTTTATTCCCTCGTAGTTATCCTCTATCTATTGTTTGGAAATTTCAAAAAGTTCGAGTAATATTTGGGTTTTCTTTATCTATTATCCTACTGCAGTTTTCAATTTGAAGATTTGAAAAACGGAAATTAGTTGGTTGTTGGATCATGGAAAAGGGCAATTAGACAGATAACTCCCCTCGTGAACTGGAAAAGAAAATAATGAACTTATTAACACTTAAATTAGAATTGAAAAACCAACTGGAAGGCAATTGACCGAACACTTTAGGGTTTTGCAGTTCTTTGGGTTGGGCTTTTTCTCTGATCAGAAATGTAAAGGCCCAATGCTAATTAGTTCGTGTTTATGTGTAGACCCATTTCTCTATTTTTAAGATTATGATAATGTCAAAATTGTACAACCTTTTATTTTGTAAAAAGATCAAAGTCAATAAAAATGGACAAATGGTAAAAAGATCCAAATCTGGGAAGGAGGGTTTTAGAAGTTTTTACTGTCACAAAAGATGATACAGTTTTGGAAAGGTGGGGATCGAAGGTGATTATGTATGTCTAGGGCGTGTAGGCCTTTATATAAAAAGGATACGTGTTAATCGTAGAAAATAATGAGATAGTATAATATTAAATGAAATTAAGGGCTTTCATTTAGGGCTTTCGTCTAGGCCCATTTCTTTATTTTAAGATTTTGAAAATGTTAAAACTATACATCTTCAGATTTGAAAAAAATAGAGGCCAGCGTGCACTAATGAATTTATGTTAACTTTAAGAGGTTAATAATACTCCCTAAAAAATAAGTATGATAACCGTTCTTAGCACTAATGACCGAAAGTAAAAGTACGAGGTCGTAATTGTGAGTTATGATGATAACCAATCACAGAGCACTTGTATAAATGGATGTATCATTTTTTATAATAAATTCTAAAAAAGTGATAAGCTAGAGATTATACTATTTAATATACGAAACCAAAAAAAAATATGACTTGTATTAGTTATTTTGATAATATTTCTATTAATAAGTGAAAGATTATACTGCTTAATACAGGGGTAAAAAAAATATGACTTGTGTCAGTTATTTTGATAATGTTTTAAGCGATTTATTATTAAATGGTACAATAAAACTCATCCTAATCAATTAAGAGGTAACAATATTCACTTGAATTCTTTTATTTTTGTAATCTAGAAAATATTATTAATAAATGATATAAAAATAAAAGAAAGTAAATTAAAAATGGATCTTAATGTCAATATAATTTGCCTATTTCGTCAATCAGTTACCATTATGTGTAGCATGATGTCATCCATGAAGAACAACGTCCGACTTCTCTTCTATATGAAACCCGAGTTGCTTCCCGACGAAATCTTCAATAGCACGCTGGAAATCATCATTACTCAGTTCATCTACCGATTCCTCCATCTCCGCGGAGATACCACCGGAGATTTTAGTTCTCCAGCATCTTCCGGTCTCTGACTGCCGGAGCTCTCCACAAGGCTTCTCCGCTTGCTCTCTCTTCAGAGTCTCCCAATGGCTTCCGCTGAAAACTTTCTGATTCAAAACCAAAGACCTCCGATTGATGCAAATTCATCAGCATCCAGAGAAGAAAATAAAGTATTTAATTCGCATTTAATCCGCTTGTCCGAGGAAACTATCTCCTCTCTCTGTTCGGAATCTGAAACATAATTATCTAGCTCTAACTCGCCGATGAAATTTTCAATGGTTTAAGTGATTCCTTCAAATAGATTATGTTCGGACTCCATTAATACCGACGATTGACCGATAATTTGGTCGGGATAGGTAACGAGAGTAAGGACAACAGCGCCGCAGAGTTGGAAGATAAAGAGTGGACTAACAATAATAACAATAGGTTGCCGGAGAAACTCGCCGGAATTTGTGACGAGAAACGAAAGGCGATTGAAAGTCCAAGAGACGAAAACTAGTCCGATGCAGAACTCGAGTGTTGAGAACAATTCGGGAACGTTCCGGAGACGACGGTACCTTGTTCGTATGGCGATTACGGCTTCAGTTGCGAGGTCATTGCAATCAAGTGCATCCATTAATAGGCTGAAGAATTGACATAATCTAGAGAGAGAATTATTGAGTGGTATTACGAGGCGTGAGTAATGTGAGCTCATCTTCTGCAACAGGAAAATTAAGGAGGAGGAAGTTGCAAAGAGCGAGCGAGATAAAAGAGAGAGTGGCGTTTTTATATGTAGATTGAATCATCGATGATTGTTAACAAGGTAATTACCATATATCATGAATGAGATTTACTGCAATATTCCTGTTACATATCCTCCAAGGATTTTCTGTCTCCCTAAAAGAGTTTTAGTTTTAATTAACAAAAAAAAAAAGTAAAAAAATATTCCTCCGTTCCGCAAAAAAAATATTTAGATTTTTGTCAACTATTAATTTTGTATATTTGACCAAAAATTAAATGTACAAATTACAAGTTTTTTACTCAAAATTTGTTATGAATATTTAAATTATGACGAGATCTATAAATTTGTAAGTGAAAATTTTTAAATTTATGGTAAAATAACAAAAAAAATTCAAATGTAACTCTTTTTTAAAATAAATATTTTTTTTAAATATAACTTTTTTTTAGAACGGAAGAGTACATGAAATGATTTAAATAAATGTTATATACAATATAGTTGCAACAGTAATATTATACCCTATCAAAAGCGAGAACGAGAATGAAAGGAGAAAGAAAACACAAACGACTACCGTCAAAAACTCACATATTCGTAGCATACATGACATGACATCATATATTTCTTGTGTTATTATGGTACGTGAAAGTTAATTTTAAAGTTTGTCCCCGTTGTAAGTTAAAAATTACAATATTATCATTATTGAACTAGATATCGAACATGTGAAGTTACTAGTTGACAGTTCAACTGGATTATTATTTTATTAAAAAAAATATTATATAAATAATAAATATTCTTAAAAATTCATCAAATATTCTAAAAATTTATAGTGAATTGACAATATTCTTATAAATCATAAATATTATTATATAAAAATTCATAGTGAACTAAAAATATTCTTATAAATCAAAATAACTTTATCAAATATTCTAAAATTTCATTAAATCAGTTGAAAAAAAGATAAAAGACACAATTTAAGAAATAAAAAAAGAAAACTCACTTAGCCAAAAAAAAAGAGAGAGAGAAAAAAGAGAAAATTCGGTTTTTCCCGGTTTATCGATTTTTTCTCTTTTTTCTGAACTGTTAATTTTAATCGAATCGACTAAATTCATGACCAATTCGCAGTTAAATTGATCAAACCGGCAGGTGAGATCCGATTTTCAAAACATTGCAAAATTGTCTTAAATGCGGTAATCTGAATAGTTTATGGGGCGTGGGAGAGCAGCCCAGCCCGCCTTCCTTTCGCGAAGCGTACAATTAATTATTTGTCTTAAGTTGACTAGCAGTAACAATAGCACTTGTTTATCAATCAACCGATCGCCCCATTGGATCCATTCCATTATACACTTTAATTCATTTTCATTCCTATATATAACTTCTTCCAATTGCCTCTTCTCGTTAGCTAGTTTTATCAAAAAGCTCAAAAAAAAAAAAAAAAAAAAAAGGGGAAATGTTGGGAACCGTAGCCACTGAATATACACCCACAAAAGCCCTTTATTTCTTCCCAATATTGATACCGCGTACGACCCTCCCGCGTGCAAAAGTTCATAACTTGGAACTGAATCTGATTTCGTCTTCAAATTTAGTTTCCAAGAAATTGGTTTTGTCTGGGAGGAGTCCAAACACAATGACTAGGTCCATTACTACAGGTTATGTATCCAGAGGGAGTAGGAGTAGTAGTAGTACTGGGGAGGAACAAGGGATTAAGGCTATTGACCAAGAAGATAGTTTTCTTGTTAATGAATCTTCTGGGTTTCGCCCAGATGTTGCTCTTGCTGGACTACAGTCCACCCTCAATGATCTGGTTTGTATTCGCTTCCTTGTTTCTAATTCTATGTTTTTATGCTATTCTATTGTTTGATTTTTTCGAAATAAAGGTTGTCAAAGGTTATGTTGTAGAAATTATTTCGTGTCGTTATTAACTTTTCCTTGTTTTGGATTTTTCTGTATTTGATTTGTAAGTTGAAAATAGGATTGGGAATATAATTTTGGTTATTCTTAACTTTTGACTTAATATATGAAACTTTAAATTTTGAGACACAGTATTAGGAGTGAAAAAGATGACGACCGTCTGGAGGATTGACATATACATTGAACCGAGCTCCTTTGTCAATTAAGAGAGTTTAATTCACCTATAGCTGTTTAGATGGTGCTTTTGACATTGTCTAGCTACTGGGATACCCAGTATAAACACATTGGTTTAACTCAAATAGCGATGTTTTTTTCGGAAAGCTGTATGAAATTTAAGTTAAATTGATTCCGTTTAATGGTCAAATATATATTTGACGTCTAGTTGTATTATCTGTTTGTTCATTGTTGACCATCAGCATTGCTTTCGTCTTGTTGGCTATAGATACTATGTTGATCGTTTGCAGCTGTTGTTCCAACCCGAGTGATTATGAATCTGTTTTTAGAATGCTCTTTAATATTGAAATGAATTGCTTGAATTGTTTTTTTGTTTTGGGTATTTAATATTTTACTTCTTTGACTCTAGAGCAAGTGGCTTATGGTGGCGCTTTTTTGTCTAGTCATCCTTTCAAGACATGATGCAAAAGCAATTTGGTTAACCTGGGGTGCTATCATGAATGTTGGGCTTTCAGTCACTCTAAAGCAGATTCTAAACCAGGAGAGGCCGTTATCTGCTACGAAGTCGGACCCGGGAATGCCTTCGTCACATGCTCAATCAATATTCTTCATTAATTTCATCTTCATTCTGTCAAGTAATTATTGCCTTCAATTTTCTGAACTGATATAAAAAAGAAAGTAATAGATATGCTAGTTTCACAGGACCCCTCACATATGAATGGTAATACAGTTCCATATTCATGTGAAAACATAGCATCACAGTACAGCACTTCTGGTTGTGGATGAATTTTATTTGAAATATTGTTTTGATGTAGTATATAGTGTTTCGAAGACCATCAAAATTTGTTAGAGTAGAGCTACTAGTATATCATAATCTTGATATGCAAAGCCATTTTAGATTTATTATTGTTTGTAGTTGCATTTCTGGATGGCCTCTTAAACAGAAGATATCACTCTTTGAAATTATATGTCCACTGTCTCCTCGTTTCACATCCGTGTCTTATCTTCATGTCTTATGTCCATGCTTCTTAAG
This sequence comes from Centella asiatica, assembly GCA_014636745.2. Classification (NCBI taxonomy): domain Eukaryota; kingdom Viridiplantae; phylum Streptophyta; class Magnoliopsida; order Apiales; family Apiaceae; genus Centella; species Centella asiatica. The sequence goes on along the minus strand of CM025784.1, from coordinate 45,720,278 downwards.
ATGTAGCAATAAATATATTATAATTTCCCTATGCCTTAAATGAACATTAAATAGAGCTCTTCTTCTCTTTTATGTCATTTTAATTTTTAAAATAATATTTTTGTTGTAAGTCCTAAAAATTAGATTTCGAATGTCTAAATTTTGCCAAAGAAATCAATTTTTTGGTTCAATAATATGAATTATTTTGTGAAGGTTAACATATATCCAAGGAAGATTCTGAGTCCATTAACATTTTTGTGGTTCATGTAATGGTTTTCTCTCCCCCCTGCCTCTTTCATTTTCCTCATTTGGTCTTTTATGATGATTCAGTCCAGGTTATTTCTTTGCTACATAAATATTGGTTTTGTAACTGCACTGGTTACAAATCTCTCTCACTATCTCTGTCTGGTGCACTCGTGTGCACACATACACACGCGAGAGATGGTCACATGCCACATCATATTCTTTTAGAATTAAAAAATTGTTTTGGTTCTAATTTGATATCACCATTTATATTGTTTGCTATTGCAGTAATGGAATGGCTTGGGGTGAATGGATTAACAACTACTATTGCTGTGGTTGCGTTAGCACTTGGATTATATTTTGTATGTATAATCTGGACTTGCTCAAGTTCTGACCAACTTTTTTCTTAAATATCTAGCCAGCATATATACTCGACGTCTATGTAACATAGGGGTCATAGTCTTGCAAAATCACTCTTTACTTTGGTCTTTCAAGTGTGTTGTTTTTAAGAGTTGGTTGAAGGCAATGCTAGTTACAGAGGGAAAAAATAATTGTTTACTAGACTGGGTAGTTCTTGTAACATCTAAATACGAATCAAGTCATATTAGCAACTAGATCCTCAATCTTTCCGGAACATAAACAAGCTTCTCACGTTGTGTTGCTAATTTTGCAGACATGGTTACGGGTTTCTGAAGGGTTTCACACTCTCAGCCAGGTGTTTGTAGGTGGCACGGTTGGATCCATATTTGCCATATCGTGGTTTTGGATGTGGAGTGCATTTGTATTAGAGGCATTTAACTCGTATTTGTGGCTTCGAGTTCTTTTAGTTTTTGGAGGGGTTGGAATGGTTTTGCTCTTTACTGTATTCATCATTCAGCACTGGATTATAAAAGAGAATTGAACTGAATATTGTGCATATATAAATAATCGAGATTATTATTTGCTTTTATTTCTTATGTATTCTCTATACAATCGCTCTATTTTCCCGAAGTTCGATATTTCATGTCGCCCCTGAAATGCAATTTCTTTAGGTCTTTCCCCTTTGATTTGGCATGTATTCCGGGAAAGAAATAACTAGAAGACCATAGCTGCATACAAGTTTGACGATAATAATATACAAAGCTCAATACCAAGAAGCCCTTTATCCAATTGAGCACATGATTGATGTAATACCTACTTAAAAGAGTAAATTGAGCACATAATTTGTCATCTCATATCTGTACTAATAAGACTATATAATTAAAAGACAATACAAAAAAATATATAGTCTTATTAGTACAGATATCACTAGTCAATTTTAACATCTTACATATTGATTAAGAAACAACGTCAAAATAAGCTCTTGTAGGGACGCAACCGCAGGACCCATCCGAGGATTTTTCTAAATGCACAATTTAGAAAATTCCAAGCTTCAGCTTGAGCAACTGCACAATTTAGATTCATGTCAAGAATTTATTTATGCGCTCCGTTGAGCTTGCATGAAACGAAAAATGAAATTTTTACTCATTTCTAGCGTTATTCTAACAATGATCATTAAAAACTTCAATATCATACAATGTAAAATTTTTTTACATTTATAAGTCAAATGAAGCCAACTAATTGTTCCTTGAGCAAATTGGCAATAAATTATGTGCTAGCTCTGCTCACAGCAACACTGAAAATGTCTGAGAACTTTGTGTTTCAGGCAATCCATTCTGACTAAACAGGGAAACCTTTCTTCTTTTACTCAATCACAGCGATGCAAAACTTTGCCAACTTATCAATTCTACCCCTGTTTGCTGGACTTGCTGCAGAATAGAAGAACATTTGTCTCAGGAAATGTCTACATCTCTACTGCTAACTGAAGTATAAGCTAATCAAAACTTCCTGCCTTGGCACGCAAAAAGCCCTCAGGTCTTGTAGCAGGAAGATCGAAAACCTGATCAGGAGAAAATACATCCACAGTTGAGTGATCTGGTACTCAAGAAAACATCTAAACTAATACTGCTAATGATCTTTCTGACCATTTTAAGTAGCATTAACAATTGAAGTCTCACTCGATATTGCAAAAACTCTCAAGATGACTCCATGTCTCTCAATTATGCCTCACCAACCTAGTCACAAAGCCAGAAAAAGATATGATAATTGTTTACTATTGACTCAAACTTGTTTGAGGTTGACAAACTAAAATCACCAAATCTCATAATCTTCAAAGTGAATCCTTAATCATCCTCCTTACTTCCCTCAATGATAAGATAACCAACTTGATTGGCAAAATCAATGTATTCTTGCTGTCTTCTAGCCTTCTGCTCTTCAGTTACACTATCAGAGGCTTGGAGCATGAACACAAGTTCACAATTTGGAATATGGTTGACCTCCTTTAAACATCAACATCGTATAGAAGAGAGCCCAAGTCCTGGTTGGCAAATTCATCTATCAAAACAACCAACTCTAAAATACCATAGATATCTTCACACTCTGGGTGTGACCGATCACCAGCAACAAATGCAAAAACCCAATCCTTGACCTTTATCCAAGACCATCCAGGTTCCTTTATCACACCCTTTAATCTCATCAACTTCCTTACCTTTGCTGCTTCCCTCCACCTCCCCTTTGCAGAATAAATGTTTGCCAGGGTAATGTGGGTGCCTGCACAATTTGGATCAATTTCGAGAATTTTCTTGGCTGCTCTCTTTCCACACTCAACATCACCATGTACCCTACAGGCCCGCAGCAGTGTTGACCAAACTACATCATCCTGTTTGAATGGCATGGTTTTGATCATGTTCTCTGCTTCACTTAGTCGTCCAGCTCTGCAGAGGAGATCAATCATGCAACCATAGTGTTCTTTGGAAGGACTAATTTTGTACTCCTCCATCATCAAATTAAAATAGTGAAAACCTAGGTCCACAAGACCAGCATGACTACAAGCAATAAGAACACCAATGAAGGTCACAGGGTCGGGTTTTAGACCAACTTTTGGAACCTTGTCAAACAAATTAAGAGCTTCTTGACTGTATCCATGTTCAGCATACCCACTGATCATTGCTGTCCATGAGATAATATCATCATTTTCAGCCACACTAAATATTTTGGAGGCATCCAAAACACTTCCGCATTTAGTATACATATTTATTAAACTGCTTCGTATCATAGCTGTATGATCTAACCCAATGGTCAGGACATGAGCATGGAGTTGCTTTCCTTGCTCAAGAATAGCCATATTTCCAGAAACGCTTAACACACTAGCGAGAGCAAACTCAGTTGGCTTTGGTCCTTCCCTTTTCATCCATGAGAGATACTTGAAAGCCTCATCACCAAAACCTCCTTGAGCATATCCTGCAATTATAGTACTCCACGAAACAATGTCTCTCCTGGTCATTTTATGAAACACCAGAGAAGCCAAATTTTGCAACCCACATTTTGAATACATGGTCATGATGGAATTTGCCACAGATAGAGAATCCGAAAGACCTAAGTGCAAAACATAAGCATGCAGTTGTTCACCCAAATGAATCTCTGAAGCATTTGCACAGCAAGCGATAACTGCTGCAAAAGTATACTCATTAGGACTTACATCTGATTTTCTCATTTGCAAGAATGCTTGAATTGCTTCCTCCTCCTTACCCATCTGAACAGATGTTGTAATTATTGTTGTCCAGGAAACCACATCTTTTGCACTCATATTCTTAAACAAGAACAAGCCATAGTCTAGTTTACCGCACTTATTATACATATTAGCTAGAGTATTTACCACAAATGAGGTAACATCAAAGGCCTTCTTGATGGTTTGCGTGTGGATTTCCCTTCCATAATTCAAAAAACCAGTGTCAGCGCATGCCTTTAATGCAATTGCAAACGTATAAGAATCATATGCTACACCTTCTCGCAACATTTCAGAAAAATACATTAAACCCTGCTTACCATAACCAGCACGAACAAGCCCAGTAATAATGGCAGTCCAGGAAACTACATTCCTTATGGGCATTTGATCAAAAACTCTACAGCCCTCATTAATTTTACTAGTTTTTGTATACATATCAAGAAGGGCACTGCCGACAAAAACGGAGTCCACAAAGTTAGTCTTTACACTATACCCATGTAGAGATTCCCCATACGGAACATTTATATTGAGAGCACATGCCTTAAGTGCAAGACTAAGTACGAAGGGATCCATCCTTAGTTTCGATTGAACCCACATATCTGAAAACAAAGACAAAGCTTCGGAAGAATCAGATGCATTGACATAACCAGAAATAATGGTGGTCCACGAGATTTCATCTCTGTTGGGCAATTTGTCAAACATATGCCGAGCACCCCTCAAATTTCCAGTTTTTACTAGCTCCTTCAATTGAGAGTTAATCTCAAACATATTGAAGTGAATGGCCTCATGGGTTTCTTGAATTAACTGGTTTTGGGATTTTTCCTGAGTAAGAAAATTAGTAGCTTCTGGATAAACGATGTTGTTTGATGCTGTATATAGTCTCCTGATATATGGTCTAACTGGTAAATGCATGATTTTTGTTCAACTTAGCAGCCATACAGATTACAGAGTTATTCCATTGCGGCAAGCAAATAAAGGTTTCTCTCTTGCACCACCACCAAATTTTTGTTCCACAAACGGATGTTGAAGCCCGGAGCTGAGTGAAAGGTGTACAATGGAGAGAATATTTAAATAAATTAAAAAAGAAAAAACATAGAAGCAACAAGAAGATAAATTCAACACCTGAGAAAGATCGACGAGGTGTAACAGTGTAAAAATTTATCCGATCGAGTTTATAGATTTTTTTTGAATATGTACAATTTCTAATCGAGTCTTTAACTTTCGAACGAATATATTAAAAAATAATATCGAGTAATCAACTGAATTTTACACTGTATATATTATCATAATTTTTAAATGTGTATATTACGATTGAATCAACTTTTTAATTAAACGATTGCTAATTTTTATGGTTCTTTTTTATTTACTTTTTTTTAAAGTAGTCCATCTGTTTAAAAATTAAATTGATCGTTCATAATTGTAAGTTCGAGCAAATTATGCCTTGAATGACTTCTCATCCTGTGAACTTAATGCACACAAAGTAACTTGACATCTTTGTGTTTTAGAAATTTCCAAGTATACTGCGGTAAAACTCCTCCCTCAGTTTTTATTTTTATCTTGGGATTTAAAATTCCTCCCTTATTTGTAAGATGACCTGGGACCGATTAGCAGTCTCACTCGCACTTCTTAAGGCCAGAAAAATTCAAAAGCTCAAGATCACTCATCGGATTTACATATCAGCTTTAAACCTACTACAAGGACCCAAAGGGCAAAGGGGAAAAAAAATAAAAATAAAAAGGAATTTCTGTTCAATACAAAACTACTTGATCTTACTACTGAGACCATCGACTGTAGGATTTTCGACTTTCCGAGTCGCTCTTACGTGATTAAGAAGTCATGGCTCAATCAACTTGACATATTGTTACCATGAAAATGTAGTGTGAATTCAACTTCTTCATAGAGCTCGAATTTGGCCCCCATAGCCATAATGTTTTAGAAGCCCTTCATCTTGCCTCCAGTTCTCTTTTATCTTCACTTCAACCTGCTCAATCAGCCGTAATTATTTTATCTTCCAACCAAGACCTATAAATCAATCATATACCTATATCTAGTTTTAAGCTACTACTTTGCAAAATACTCTTTTAACGAGTGTGATGACACCAGGACATGAAATTCTAGTAACGATATACATTTAGTGAACAGACATCAGATATTTCGGGAACTTCACTACCTCTAAGAAAACTTTCTTCTGCAAGAAATCTTCAATGTCCAATCGGGCAGCTGTTGCAAGGAGTTTCAGAGCTCTCCCTTCCTGCAGTAACACAAGAAAAGTGACATAAGCATACGACACAATCATTTAATTCCAAACTGAGCCTTTTCATCTGCAAACCATCACAAGCTAACAAAGAATTTTCTACATTGGCAGAATTTTTCTAATTTTCCATTAAAAATGACTAGCTCAACTACCCGTACTAAGAGCATTGAGCTGCAACGAAATACATGTCTTACATTTATCTTAACCCAGTTCGTTGGTTAAAAAATGCAGCACTATTTCTACAACTGGTACTTATAATAACAATAACTCCTAACAAGCAGTCCTCACTACTCCTCACCTCAGTAAATGTGTTGTACACAACATATTTTGAGGTTATAAAACCGTATTCAAGCAGGACAAGAATGCCTTCCCTGGTAGAGGTTCCTGTCTACAGCATCAAGAAACCCCAAAGTAAACTCGGGATTGCTCGAGGCAATTGTGGCTCTCATACAGGTAGCATGAGTCATAAAGACGTCCATAAGAGAGCCTCCTGAGGCAGTTTAAAATTTATTATACATTATTAGCTGATCAACTGTACTCTTGTCATCCTAAATTCTGCACTTGTTCTGATAGGCTGATAGCTCAGTTACTGTATTTGAGAATGCTAAAGCATTTTGAGTTTGACGTTTTTGTCGGTTCCACACATATTCCAGAACTCCTTATACTGCACTAATTACACTCTACTACTATAGACCATTTGTAACGCACATTTTCAAATTTTCTACCTCCCACTTTCCTAACTTCTAAGCAACATTCCCCTCCCCCTAAACACCCCCCGACCCAAACAAATAGTCAGAAACAATTTGGCTTTACCTTTCCAATGATAATGATCTTCTGGGAGTTTTTCTCCACAACAATCTCAACTTGAATGAAATCTTTTGCATTTGGTCTACTTTTGTAATTTACTACGTTAACCTGTTGAATACAAGGAGCAAATAAAATCAAATGGCAATTACTTCCTCAAGCGAGGGGAGAATTGGGGTGTTCAAGGATGTTAGTGTACCTGACATGCATAAGGAATCTCATTACGGTATTGCATAAAAATCTTCTCTCTGACAATTTCAGCAACAAAAAATCTCTCAGGGTGCTCGCTAGTAATATCCTAAAAACACAAAGCTATTATTTTAGGATGAAACTGCTAACATAATGACAAGAGACACAAAATTACAAGATAAATGCAAAGAACAATATGGAAAAGAACGACAAAAAACAAGGTTGTAAATAGCGAATTAAGGTACACAGTACAAGCGGAGAGCCTTCTCAAATAATACAGAGTTGTAAACTGAATATCACTTATAATTAAACAAATGCATATACTTAGTCACCACTCACTCATGGTAAGTTCCAGGATACAATATCTACATGCTAGGCCTTCTTTTTCTATGTAATACTGAATGAAGCTCAATGATACATGGATGAGTCACTATCAATTCCTGCAGTAACAAGGAAGTCCCTGACCTTTCAAAAAGAACATGTTGATACTTGGACCATCACAATTTCTTTAGCTCCAGAGTCAATAACTGTGCATTTTGGAAAAAAATTAACCTAAGGTAGGGATCCAAATAACTAACCTAAGGTCATGCAACACATTTTGGAAAAAAATTGCACCAGCTACATAATCATCAAGCTCTTTCTTCTCAGTTCTAAGATAATTCAGAAAAACATTATGCTCAACAGTAAACAAATTATCCATGATAATTAGTTAAAGGCTATTACAAATAATTTCCTATGATAGATCAAGTAAGAGAAGAAGACATCCACCTGTGGCCTTACCCTCCAAAGACCTCAACATAAATAGAGCTTGATATTTCAGGCATGAAGAACTAAAACAAGAAAGTTTAAAAAGTAATGACAGGAAGAAGTTCCAGCTTTCTTTGAATATATTTTTAACAATTTTTAACTTGTATCCCCAGACCACTTTATCTGAATTGCATGTACCTCAAAGAAATAGTAATTCGTTAGCAATCCCTAAACAAGATTATACGGTTACAGAATTGTGATAAAAAATTTGGGTGTTTACCCAGGCAGTAAAAACAAAGTTAAGAAAGAACGGGAAAAGAAAATAAACAAGATTTGTTTGACACCTTGGGAAAATAAGACGGCCCAAGAGGAAGCTTCGAAAGTATCCACTCCTTGACATCATCCACTCCCTGACCATATTTTGCACTTACAGGTATGACCTCATCAACATCTGTGAATTTTTCGTACCACTGCAAAGAATGGGATATTAGTCTCCATTAGGACCCATAAAGAGTTTGGGAATATAAAAGGCGATCCTCAATTATCACAAGAAACTATAGACAAACACAATTCCCATGCATCTTTATCTCTAAAAACATAGCAGTTGACTTGGTAGCACGGGCTGCAATAAGGGTGGTCAAATGGTCAATGAGAACTTATAATCGGGGACCGATAAACAACGAAACTTTCATGTCCAGATCTGGAGAGGGGGTGGGGGGGAATATATCCTACAGGATTTTGCATATAGCCAGGAAAGGGGAAATTGGAAAAAGCAGCCCCAATTATTTGCAATCCTCTTTCGAGAACAATTTATATGTGTCCTCTTAACGCTTTGTGATTTTATAAGTTGTCCACGTGTGGAACAGAATGCACTTTTAGAAGCATATTTAGAAGAATTCCACAAAATTCACTATGTAAACAGGCAATACATACTTACACTATATCTGCTAACAGCAATAACAGAAGTCATACTGAGGTCAGTCCCAGCCAGTACCACAGTAATGGATAATTTAACATAGGGAATAATTAGTTCATGAGAATTGATCGAGAATGTTTAAGCAAGATAACAGTAGGAATTAAGATTCTCTAACCTCCAATTTCTTGGCAATTTCTCCAGGTTTTATCAGGTCCTTCTTGTTCAAAACAAGTAAAGTGGGTACCTTATCTTTGAGGTTACCTCTACCCTCTTCCAAGATTTCATTAATCTGACAAAAAAAGAACGAATTTAGTAAAAGATATATAGTTTGACATAAAGTTTTCCAAATGAAGTGCATACATTTTGCGGCGCCTTACACGCATCTACAACAACCAGTATGCAGTCTGCATTAATTGCAGCGCTGCGGACATTCTTCATCATCATTGAGTCCAACTTATGCATTTTTTTCTCAATAACACCAGGTGTGTCATATAGTATCATCTGCAAGATTACATACATAAGATAGATTGATTTGAGCAGGGCCGTACTCTATACACTTTCTCATGTACACAGTACACAAAATCACAACACATGCAAAAAGGAAATTTATATTTACATTTCATGAAAAAGGATAAATTGGTGGAAATAAATGCATGTCCAGAGATGTATTAATGAAAAATAAAGGACCTCGTGCATATACTGTTCATGTCAATCAAACATAAGATATGTGCAAAAATACTAAAAATGCATTTTGCAGCTACCTATAAACTTAATGAATTTATAACAAGCACGGAAAAGTTGGCATGCGACATTAACTAGAATTATGTTTCATAATTCAAGGGATAAAATAAACTTGCAGGTGATTTATTTCTCGTTCTATTTAAAAAGGTAACAGCTTTTGGAGGACCTCAATGACCAGGTGATACTGAGTACACCAAATTCTGTCAGTAAGGAGACATCTTCCAAAGCCATATAATGCAAGTTATTCAAGATGGCTTACCAATTGAAAATGATTATAGGCTATTTGGCATAGGAGCAGAAAGAACAAGAGATTTTTTATTTTTTTTAGCGTAAACACTGCATAAGAAAATTTTCCAACGCTGGCATAGACACATAGTTCATTATTGTGTACAACGTGGACTGTGTACTTGCTTCAGATGTTCTCTATTTTTTTCCCAAAGAAACTATATCTTATAAATATGAATCAAACTCAGGAAGATTAAAGACAAGAAAAGACAAACATTCCAACCTGATACTCTGAGGCAGAACATATACCGAGAATTCGGTGCCTTGTGGTTTGAGGCTTATCCGTAACTATTGACAACTTCTGCCCGATCATTTGGTTTGAAAGAGTACTCTTTCCAACATTTGGCTTGCCAACTACTGCTACATATCCTGCAATGCCACTTCATATACATAATTTCCTTAAATTGTGAGCAAGGTTATTTAAACCTTTAACAAAATCTATGAGGGGCACCTCCACACCTATATTACCTGTGGAAATCCATAACTCCTGGTATGGGATGACCATTACCGCCTTTTCACTCGAATGGTATTACTTTATAATCATCATATTTAGTTCAATTATCATGATTTCAAGAGGTGCAGGAATCTTCCACTTTCGCTAACATCTGTAAGTAGAGTACCTTTTTACTGGTAAATAATATAGAATAGTATTTTTATTTATTTTCTTCGAAAATGTCAAAGCTTACAGAAGCTATCGATCCATGAACTTTCATCCGCTACAATCTTGTAGCAATCCTCTTATATCAGATTTGTGTTAATGTCCCTTATTACTGGGACTAGTCAAATGAGCCAGTTCACCACCAAATTGAGCTTAACTTTTTTTCTTAGTATGCATCAATTAACATCCCACTTCCCAAAACCAAAAAAAGAAAAGTAGAAACCCACACGGCAAATCATATGTATGGATAAGGTACATGAACTTACTACGTATTTATGACACACCTGGTACGAAAAATCTGGAGAAAAAGGAAGAGACAAACTGACCACTACGATGATTAGGATCGAGGTCTGGTGCGAAATCAAGCTCCTCCATTTCATAATCGTCGAGCAAGGCCGTGCTTCTATCTGGTTTCACGCTCAATGATAGTAACATCGAACTCTGTCCCTCCTCCGACGAAAAATAATCACCCTCACCCTCGTCCCCATCCTCTTCGTCTTCGTCTTCGTCTTCTTCTGTGTCAATTCCAGCAAGCCCGGCGCTGTAATACAAGAGATGTTTGTCGGTGGTGGCCTGAATTTGAAAATGAGAAAAATGCAGACGGAATCGAAGAGGGAAGAAGCGAGCGTCTGTAGAAAGATAACGTCGGGAGTAGATAAGAAAATGATAATGATTATTACAGTGACGAGGTTTGATGTCTCTGACTTTACTACTACTGCTTATACTGGATAAAGTGATAAAATTATATTGTTGCAGCGCCATCTCCATCCTCCTCCTCTTCTTCTTCCTTGGGAGTATGAATTGTAAAATCGCTCACTTTCCCTCCTCCGCCGTTTGTCTGAGAGCGCTCTTCATTGCCCCGTTAGCCCCCAATTTGCTATGGGGAAAATGATGTGCTGAGCCGCCGGATATAACGTTATCTATAAGAAAATTGTCACAATGTTTTTCTTCTTTTTCTAGAAATTCATTTGAAATATTGAAAAAAGAGAGAGGTGAAAATGAATGTTTAATTGTACAGGGTTACACACTTACACCATTTATTTATTTTAGTGGTTAAGAAAAAGAAAAATAAATAAAAAATAACGTCGAGGAGTAACAATCGACAAGAAATTAAGTGGATAAAAAAATATTTGTTAACTTTAAAACACTTCCAAAAGAAAGATAAACTTTGTGCTTTTAAATCTCTGGTAATTGATTGATATACACGTTTGTCTTCCAATTAATATACACATTTTATTTTCGAAAGCTCTAATGAGTGATAACAAATTACCATATAAACCCAGATAAGGCAGCTAGCTTTATATACAACTCTGCGTTATTTCCCTACTGGAAGTCTGGAAGTACTATACATCCTGAGACGCGAAAAGGTTTTAACTAAAAAAGGCAAGAGGTGGGTGTTCAAAAGAGGCGTATTAAACCTTTGTTTAGTTTGTATCTAGTCTATGTCTTGTGGTCCAAAAAACCCAACTGAGTAGAAGCTCATCACTTGGATGACTGGACACCCTTCTGAGCTTGAGATTGATTGCTGAAAGATGATCCTTTTCCACTAGGGAGATAAGACCATGCTATTGCGGTGGTTCCGATGGCGACTGCAGCTGCAACTGAACTCCAAATCCACCTCTGCCTTCGCTTCCTGATTTGCCTAAGACGCCGTGCTGCCTCTGCACAAGGCCAAAACACGTAGAAAGATAAGGACTGCTGTTAGCATAATTCCATATAATCAAAATAAAACAAAAACAGAAGAAGCAAATTCAAACAAAAGGCAGATCTAGGATTATACATGTAGTCCATGCAACTGACAAGTTCTTGTAAACAAAATAGAAATTGGAAAGTAAATGGAATGGAGAATGGAAAAGGCAAAATACAAAGTAGAGGATGTTCGATTCAAAACTACTGCAGAAGATCATAAACAATTCTGGGTTCAAATCGGGAAACAAGGGATTCTACCGGGCAACTTGCAAAATATAGCAAGGACAAAAGAAATATTATTCACATGTAAACAATGCAGGTGATTTGAAAACTTTACTGAAATAGGCATAACTAACTTATACATACCATGACAATGCAAATTGAAAAACGAAAATAAGGAAAAGATGCAATTCAGAAATTACATGGAAATAATGTTGCAATCTTGAAATATAATTGAAGATGAAAAGAAGTTTTTAAGCTGCACAAGAGTAATTGGCTACTTTATGGGACATAAATCTCACCTAAAACTTCCTGATTCCTTTGTGACATCTCCCGATTTACAGCCTCATAATAATTCAGTCTGTCCCATAAGCGAGCAATCTCAAAGTTTTTAGCCTCTAACCGGGCTTCCATTTCCACCTCAACCTCAGCCTTCGCAGCTCCCCTCCCAACAGAATTGGACACAAAACGAGCAAGATAGACTTGCTGGCACAGCTCTTCTGCGGGATCACCCACATGTTCATCCTCCATTACACCTATCGGATCTGCAGGGAGTGCCAAGCCAATAGTAGACAACTGTTGCTTGATCCTCAGCCAATGGCTTCGCAAATGATTCAGGGTTTCTTCTGCTTGCTTTCGCTTCTCTATCTCCATCGATAAACTGAATCTTACTTCACGCAATTCAGTATCGATGTCAATCATAGGAGGCAGGGGCCCACTCTCAGGGGAAAGCTCTAGAACAAAAAATGAAAAAAATTCAAGCGAGCGTACCAATTCATTAATGCTGTAGCTTGAATCATTAACTTCAAAAATTACGTTAGAAAAAAATAGCATAAAGAGGCTGTCAAATATCAAAGTACACCAATTTTTTGGATCAAGAATGAAATAGAACATTATAGCAGTATAAGTAAATATTAAAAAGTGACAGTACAGACAGAGTTGCCATTAGCTTGGGCCCATAACATGTCGATTAAATGGTCCAGCCATATATGTAGCAGTATAGCAGAAACAAAGTAAACTAATGATTAAATAAATAAATTTATACATAGAACAGAAGACCATGTACCTTCCCAGGCATCGTAAAACTCTGCCATTGGTGTGGTCAGATACATAGACCTCTCCACTCCGTCACTACCTGTGGCTTCAGTATTGCTCTTGCTACTTGTTAAGTCTTGAGAATCCAATAAATCACACAGCTCAGCGTCTGGTAGCCTGTTGAAGGTAACATAATTCACTGAACCATTTTCTGCAGTCAAACCACTATTTAATTCACTTTTTCCATAATCACTGGATGTATGATTAACCTCAACAGCCTCGGGAACAGTAAACGTAAAGTCAGCATCTATATCAGCACCAGCAGCCTCCTTTTCTTCTCTTTTGCATTCTCGGCTGTCTTTTCTTCATCTAAAGATTGTCGGCAAGAAGAAACATCAACCTCAGAGAAGCTCTTAAGAAGGCATGGCCCACGCCTCTTGTGATTAATGATATAAGGGGACTGAGGAAATGAAGATGGAGAATCAGGAACAACCAGAAGCGGGGTTGACTCAGGAGTGGCATAGAGTGCTGGAGAAATCCGTGCATGGTGGTATTTCTTGCGTACCTCTTTGGATGACACACTATTGCTCCTCTCTATCGTTGGTTTAGGAACACTAATTCCCCTCCCTGACTGCCCAGTAGGTAGACTGATTACCCTCACAATTCTTGAACTAGGAGTACCTTTTCTACTCTCTGGTTTTGGATCAGGAACATACTTTCCTGCTGTGGTAGATTTAGAAGCTTCAGGTTCAATTAACCTATCCAAAGCTACAGCCGTGAAAGTAGGCATGACTCTGCAACATTATAAAAAAGTGCATACATATCTAATTTCACTCTTGATGACAAAACATTTGACTGATCATGATAAACTTAAAAGGAAACACAGATCACATATACTATTACGAATTTGTTATAGGACTCTTACAGCAATTAAACTTGGGATGCAGCACAAGTTACCGGAGGAAACATTTTCCTCCAAAAATTTTGCCACAACTAAGAGTTATTATATGTAGTAATTCATTCATGAAATTTGATCTCCCTTTCTCCAAGCATGCATAAAAGGACTAAAAGCTTAAATGCTTGAAACAAAAGCTATTGCAGAGTAAAACCCTAAATTGAAACCTCATCTCATCGCATGTAACATTGAATCGACACGCTAGAAGGATATATGACATATTAAAACAGCAAATCGATCACCAATCATAATTTCAGCCTCTATAAAAAAACTTTTAAAACTGTAATTACAGTAGCAGGAAAAGGATCAGAAATAACACAACAACGAATCGTTAAATTATGGGGAAAAAAATAAACAAAGGGACATAAAGTTGAAATTCAAAGACAGAGATATATGAACAGAGAGAGATAAAATACCTGGAGACGTAAATGAGAAAGGAGGCAGGAATTAGGTGATGAGGTATGCAGTAGAGATGTTAATATAAAATTAAAAAAAAGGTGAGAAGAAAAGTAGAGGTAGGAGGGTGGCGCCCATTTGGTGATGAATCTCAGAAGTTCGTCGTCCTACTCCGATCCTCCTCCTCCTACTCCTAACCTTTTGGAAACACTTGCCCTACGTGTATGCCTCTCTCTCTCTCTCTCTCCTCTCTCTCTCTCTCTCCTCTCTCTCTCTCTCTCCTCTCTCTCTCTCTCTCTCTCACTCTCTCTCTCTTGGTGTTCTTCTCTGTGCTGTTGATCGTTGCAGGCTGCACCACGTTACCCGCTAAAATTTTGGAACTTCCCCCCCTTAATTTCTGTTGAATGTCCCGGGATGAGTCGATGAGATGTACTGCCCCGCTGTAACATGGATTCCGTTAGTCCAACGTTCTCCCTCCCAATTTAAATTTTACTTTTTTAATAGAAAATTAGACACTTATTAATTTTTTTAATATATATAATTGTGAATGAATCATGTATTAATTGGGGTCTGTATAACATACGCTCTGACAGGTGAATCTCCTGCTATAATAATATACTTAATATTTGAATCTTTAATAAATATTAATTTTGTATATTTTATTAAGAATTATATATATAAATAATAAATTTTTCTTATAAAATTTTAAAATTTATTATAAATGTTTAATTAAAAACAAGATTAGAAAATTGTAACGAAAACTTTTATAATATTACAATAAAAAAATTACATAAATATTACTTTTTTTTTAACAAAATTTATTTTCAAATATTGCACTTTTTTCGAAGGGAATGGAGTAAAATTTTAACCATTTACACTTTTTATCTTTTAGAATCTCCTATACTGAATCATGAAGTTTTATTTAACAAATTTTTAAATCATGATACAGAAAATAGTTTACTCAATGGTACAATCAGACTCGTAACTGCTTGGACATGAGACTTTTCTTATTCTTTTAGCCAAAATGTTTTGAGGATGGCTAGAGCATTCCAATGAATAATAAATTCTTTTCAAGAAATTTATTATAAATGTCCTAATAAATTATAATAATAAGTTTTAAAACATATATCATAATAAATAAAATTTAGTTAAATGTTGATTTATGGATGCAGTTGATTTATGGATGCAGTAATAAAAATAAAAATTCTCAAAGATATGAAAATAAGATAGTTTAATGCACAAAATATGAAATCTATTACTCCGTAAAAGATTATGTTAAGAGAATTCATAAGCATTGCAACTCATAGTATCCCATGATATTTAAAGAGCCATTCTCATTTAAAACTACGTGTACATAAATTAAAAAAAGAAAAAGAAAGATTAATGCTACAATTAATATAGTTTGTACATACACTATAAATTGTACTTTGTAATTTTTAGCAAAAAAGACAAAAATTGTACTACAAATAATAATAAGCTGTGATATCGTAACACTTGAAAGAAAAAAAAAAGACAAAAGCTTACGAGGGAAGAGAAATAAAATGAGATATTGATGTTGATAATAAAATTGACCCGAACCATGGAAATTTCCGAAAATGAAATCAAAGCATTTCAATTTTCACATGTACAAGACACGTGGTTGGCATTGAAACGGAGCAGATTCCATAGCTTCTTAAGGTTCCACCTTTTTTTATTTTCTTGGCATTTCAGTATTTTAATTTTTTAGATACCATGATTTCAACTTTATGACTGAAAAGGATGGTTGTATAGAAAGACACAAACACTATCTTGCCAGATAAATGTAACAACAAAGGGAAACCTCTCATTCAGGCAGTGGGATATAAGATCACACCAAACAATTAATAACAAAATAACTTTGGGTAGGCCATTTTGTCATTTTGTTATTTGAAAAAAAAAAATTTGAATCAAGACATAGGGTTCGTAACTTAAAAATAATGGAGTAGCAGTTCGAAGAACCGAATCATTAAAAAACACGTATCTAGTTGACATCGCACGTATATATATCAAACTAATAATAGAAATAGACAGGTGATGTGTCCTGACTTTAAACTAAAAAAACCTATTATTACTTAAAACTTTTTGTAACAAAATTTAACAAGTTAAGGAATTAAGATATTATATTTCCACTAAACAAAAAAAAAATTACACGCTTTTACCAAATGGTCAAACATCAAGTTACTCCTCTCAACAAAAATACATTGAAATGAGAAGGCCAAACACGCAAAGATATAACTAAAAGAAACAAACGCATTTGAAGCAAAGGTGGGTGAGTCGGAGGAGCTCGTACGCACCATTCTCCATCAGAAAATATATGGTAAGCATGAATGGTAGTTAAGCACGTGAAAATATGCCTAATATTCTAACTTGCTACTATACTACCACTTTGTCACTACATTATATATGAATGTTAATTTTATGTTATATGAACCAAGTACCAAAACTCTTTTGGCACACATTATCGGTGTAAATCTTAATCAGACATAAAAATGGTTGCAGACAATACAAATGCCTATGTTGCGGCGGCGGCGGCGGCGGCGGCGCCCACCACCGTATGTGTCACTGGAGCTTCAGGATATATTGGATCATGGCTTGTCATGAGACTTCTTGAGCGTGGTTACAATGTTCGCGGCACCGTCCGCGATCCCGGTTTGCATTTTATACTTCTCTATTTTATTTTATTTCTGTACAATTTATTTATGGTCAATTCTCAACAGCCATTTAGTAAATTCTGGAGTATATATGAATAATATAGTTTCTATGATAAACATGAGTATTAAAACATACATAAACATGCAACTAATGGTTTGTGTTGTCGCAATTTTGGTTGCAGAGAACTTAAAGAAAGTGAAGCATCTACTTGAATTCCCAAAAGCAAACACCAACTTGACACTTTGGAAGGCAGATTTAAGTGAAGAAGGAAGCTTTGATGAAGCCATACAAGGTTGCCATGGAGTCTTTCATGTGGCCACCCCCATGGATTTCGAATCCAACGACCCTGAGGTATATGTATGTGTGCGTGTGTGCGTGCTTGCTCTCTCGCTGGCGCCAGTATGATACATAATTAATATAATTGTCATATATCATCTTATAGTCATATATCAAATATCGACTTAAGAAGTGACAAGATTTAAAAGATATGTACCATTAAAATTATTTGTCCCCTTGCGGACACATATTGGCAACAAATATTTAAGGAAGTACGCAGCAGATAATTGCTTGATGCCCTGTTTTTAGAATCTCATTCTGTTTCTTACAGGATACAGGAAAGGATGCCTATAGACGAGTACGGGCACATTTATAAAAAAAAATAAAAATTATTGGATCAGCTCCCACATAATTCATAATTAATATGTATACAGAAAAGTGCATAACAATTGAATTTGACCAATTCTTTTGACACAGAACATCCATGATGATAGTGTGGAATTGTAAATGCAGAGCATGTAATTCCTAAATTTGAATTGCAGAGTGAAGTGATAAAGCCCACAATAAAGGGAGTCCTTGACATCATAAGAGCATGTGCTAAAGCCAAGACTGTCAAGAGGCTGATCTTCACTTCCTCTGCTGGAACTGTCAATGTTCAAGAAGAACAGCTCCCCGTTTACGACGAAAGAAACTGGAGTGATTTGAATTTCATCTACTCCAAAAAGATGACTGCTTGGGTTTGTACCTAATTAACTCAATCTTTCTTATTCCATTGTCCTTGAATGACCCTAAAATCAGATCCTTATATCTAGCATATGAGAAAAATAGCGCAAATTATCGTAAATTTCTTCTGAAAACAAAATCCCTACAAACTTTGCAGATGTATTTTGTGTCGAAAACCTTGGCAGAGAAAGCAGCCTGGGAAGCTGCTAAAGAGAACAACATCGACTTCATCAGTATAGTACCAACACTAGTAGTTGGTCCATTTATCATCCCAACTTTCCCACCAAGCCTAATCACAGCACTTTCACTCATCACTGGTAACATATTCATTTCCATATAATCATCATGTAAATAACTGCAGATATTTATAAATTCCCAGAATCCAATTTTCCTTTATTTTGGACAGGAAATGAAGCCCACTACTCGATTATAAAGCAAGGACAATTCGTTCATCTGGAGGATCTTTGCGAGTCTCATATATTCTTGTATGAGCACCCCACTGCACAGGGGAGATACATTTGCTCATCTCACGATGCTACCATTTTTGATCTGGCGAAATTAATCAGAAGCAATTGGCCTGAGTACAATGTGCCCACAGAGTATGCCTCTTAAAAAAAATTTGGACGTTACTCTGTGTCATTTACTAGTTTCCTATTTTTAAACCGATCCATATAAACACGACACATATAAACTCTAGTAGCATGATTGACAGGTTCAAAGGAATCGATAAGGATTTGGGTGTGGTTTCATTTTCATCAAAGAAGTTGATGGACATGGGGTTCAAGTTTAAGTACAACTTGGAGGATATGTTCAAAGGAGCCATTGAAACATGCCGAGAGAAAGGACTGCTTCCACATACAAACCGGAAGCAGAAGTTTGAAAATGGCCAGGACAATGGACTGCTCCCCCATCTTACTGAAAATCATGACAAATTGTTTGTCAATGGAAAGAAGAATGAGAGCCGCCAAGAGAAAGAATTGCTCAACAAAAACTATGGTAATGGCAAGAAATTGTTTGCTGAAACTCTCATGTGAATGGGGAAGATACCGAAGAAATGGTGAATCTAATTTTCTTCTCTTTTTTTTTTTTTTCAATTTTCGAAAAATGCTGCGGGGTGAATGCGTGATAAATGCTAGTTTGTGTCATTACAACTTTTTATAGTTGTAGGTACTCTAGCTTCATTACAACTTTTTATAGTTGTGTGGGGTGAACGGTGAACAATGATGTAATAATACGCTTTAATTATTTGAAAAAATGGACCCTGAAGATTGCTCTCAAAAAGAAAATATTATAGATGCACACTGATCAAGTACTCAACAAAAGAAAAGTTTTAATTTTTCTTTAATTTATTTATTGATAATAATGAGCTTAGTCTGATAAAATCAAATACTCCACGACTTTGGCCGAAATGAGGCTAATGAGAGCACGACTTGATTAAACCCTTCTTTTTTCTCATTTGATCAATGAGACGAGACAAATCTGAAAAGGTCAGCATCATACATATCCCCTATCAATATGTATTGACACTGCACCGAATCAAATGAGAAAAACAGATCAAGTTGACATATGATGCTGACCTTTTCAGATATCCCGTATCAATATGTATGATACTAGTATATCTGAACAGGGAATGTTTTTGACTCGTTGACAGGCCTATTAAAGCCGAGATAGAAAAGAAGAAATAGATCTTTCGAGTAAAAGAAGAAAACAGATTTATCATACCAAAAATACTATAGTACTGAAATCAAATACATTCCCTGTTTCAAACATATTAGTCGAAGTATAGACGATTTGTTTAGTTCTAAACAAAGTATGGGCATACCAAAAACAAAGTGTAATGGAAGAAAGCAGACTATAAACAAAGGAATTTTGTTCTACCTGAATTTTGATCTTGCTCCACTGTTGATATGAAAATTAGGGATTCATGTTTTAACCTATGCACCAATATTGTGTTTTTCCTTTCTTTTTTTAACTTGGTTTCGTAAGAACTTTAAATTTTGAAAATTCATGTGAATATATATACACATCAGAGATTTTTTTTTTTTTTTTTTTAAATGAAGAACATACCAGTTGCCCATATATCGAGTCCAGGAGGCTAGGGGAAGTAAACTCTCGGTGGCGTCCACATGCACAAATACATGATTTGATTCCAAGTAAAGGTGAGAGAGAAGCAATAATTCTTTTAATAATTCATATAGTATATGCTTGCAAAAAAACTAGATTCTCTTTGTCTTTATTTCTGGTCAAAAGCATGAAAGAAAAGCAAGTGCAGCTCACTACGAAGCATCTAAATACATGTTCTCCATAGAACAGTCATTTTCTCAATATGAAAATAGGTCTGAAACAAAAGAGGGTGAGCAGAGCCATACCCAGAATTAGATCTTCGACACTTGAACCTAGCCTCAAAAGAATTATTGGAAATGAAATGCAGTGGCTTCTCATACAGCCACATTAAATGGAAAGCGAATATCTATTACTATCAAATCTCATACAGTATCAAACATGGAAAATCTTGCACTTCAAGAAGCCTTTTGTGCTGCTTTTTCTGGAAGAACATTATCAGGCAAGATAAGCTCAGGGGGTGTTTCACGAACAACACCCAACATAGAATCATACTCCTCATCCTTGTGAGCGAACTTCTTGCGGAGCGCTTTCTCAAACTCAATTTCATGATAGCTCTTTGAATTTTCAGCAGAATGAACCTGTGCTAAATTGGTATAAGTTGTCGCTGACTGGGAAATATAAGCTATTTCTTCTTCTGTAAGCTTCCTCATAAACTTTGCCGGATTACCTCCCCATACCTGTAATCAGAACTAAAATTATATAAATAATGACTCATTGACCCAACTTCAACTTTATAACTGTGTGAAGGCATCAAGAGAGAGTTTCATGGAGCTAAATTCAGTGGAACAAATTCACATAAATGGACAGTAAAGTTGAAATATAACATATGAAAGTCACATAGCAGATGGGTTTACACTACAATAGTCGAACAAAAGAGGGTGAATCAACTACGATTCATTTAATTAGTATTTATGTACAGAATAACAATGACATATTCCTTGCACATATGAAAACAAACAAAAACATAATCTAAGTTCTAACAAACACGAAATGAATAACCAGATCAGGCATGGATATGCCACCATAAGTCCCAATCCTCTATTGCAAGTATCCCTTATAGACTATAGTCAATCCTACTATATATAAGCTTGCCAACTAATAAAACAACGTATTCATTTATTTTGGTTACATAGACCACCTTGACGATGTTGTTTCAATTACAAAATACATGTTTACTACATCAGGCACCATAACTTATATTGAAAGTACTCCCTCCACTTCAAATTGACATAATTTGGCTTTTATACTAAAATTGATCATTTCTTGACTTTAAAGTTACAATTATATTTTCAAAATTGTACAATTATAAAAATGAAGTCATAAAATTTTGTGAACTTTTTATGATATATAATTTCTTCGCCTATATATTTATAATAAAGTAAGAATTTTAATTTTAAAAATGGTCAATTTGACCACCAAAGTCCAATCATGACAATCAATTTGGAATGGAGGGAGTATACTGAAACTCCTTAAATTCATGTCTCATGCATGAAAGATGTAGAACTAAAAATTGCCAAAGCAATTAGAAACCTCTCCACGTGGGATTCTTGTATTCTGTTTCACAAGGGCACCAGCAGCAACCATGGCATGTTTCTCAACGTGGACTCCATCAAGCAATGTTGCACCCATACCAACAAATGCCTCATCTTCAACAGTACATCCATGTAAGATTGCACTATGACCTGTACAGTTCAACTTGGAAATCAAATATCAACTTTTCCACTAAAACCCAGATATCAACCAGGTATATATCACTTAATGATTGAATATATATTACTCACCTACAGTAACATTGTCGCCAATAGTAGTTGGAAGAACATTCCCAGATACATTAGATCTGGCCACATGAACAAGAGAATTATCTTGTATGTTTGTTCCCGATCCAATACTGATGCTATTGACATCACCTGCATAAAAGCAGTAACATTCACACGGAGTACATCAATACATGACACATAAATCAAATTGTCGATATAGTAGATGCATGAAGAAGATTGGCTAGCATCCCATACAGTTGGTTTGGCCAATCTCAGTTTTGGATCCTCCAGCTGATCTCAAAACAATTTTGTTTGATGATCTTAGAGGAAGGACATTGGATTGCTTTATGTAGTTTGTTTTTTGGCTTTTTCCCCATTGTAACCAAACGGGGAGGGAGAGGGAGAAAGACACACACACACAGAGGTGACATGATAAACAATAGCTCTCAAATTTAGTTTATCCTCCTCATCACCACTCAATATGCTTCCACGCCGGAAATAACTTTCTCATATGGAGCATAAGGATCCCTCAATTTCCTAGAAAGTGTGGTTCATTCCCTAAATCATTTTATAATCCTCAATATTGCACCTGAAAATTATCTAGTTACCCAATATATTATTAAAACCAAACCTTGTTTATTGTAGCAAAAGTGTTCATCAGTTCATATCACTTGTTTTGTCAGATCCATATTATGCATACTCAGGGTGACGGCCTCATGTGATATTACTGAAAGAAAATCTAGTAGAGAGTTGTGATCTCACCACCTCAATAATTTAGAAACTGCAACCATGATCTGCACTACTCTGAATACCAAACATACCCAAGTTTTAAGAAATTAGATGTTTGAATATCTAATTAATGGATACTCCAACCACTGCGGTTGAAACAACCATCTACAAGTCAACATAACCCTACTCATTGGACTGAGGAAACCATCTTGCACTTATTTTACTGTACAAAGATCAACAAAAAACCAAAGGATACACAGAGAGAAACAAGAACACGAACACGGATGGAAAACCACCAAAAGAACCAAAAAGTTGGTTCGATGGAAGCATATTGGCCCCAAGCAAACTTTACTTGTCAAGTGGTATGGGTTCAAAACTTGAAGACACTTGTCAAGAGAAGCAGTACCGTGGTTGCTCCACGTTCTGGAACCACCACCACCCTCCCCCCAAGAAAAAAGGGAAGTTCAAAGTATAGCAGTAATACACCATATAACCAAGTAAAAATGTTCAGAAATACAGACTGCATCACAATCATATTGAGATCACATAAAAAAAAAGTGAAGTTCAATGTATACGAATATCAAGAAGAAATAACTTATCATTGGAATCGGATATACAGGTGGTTTTAAGTAGCAATATGCATAAAAATAGCAAACTCATTTGTGGAATAGCTCACCTCTCAAAACACATCCATACCATATGGAAGAGGCATGTCCTACCCGAACATCTCCAATAATAGAAGCACCAGGGGCCACAAATACACTTTTATCCACCACAGGAGCTTTGTCATATACATTCATAATGGTCCGGTGCCGAGAAACTAGATACAGTGCATATACACAGACATGTTAGAAGAGAATATTGCTAAACAAGAAACTAAGACAAAATAAGAATAAGAGTACATGAGATCAAAAATCAATTTACAATATAATTACTAAAGAAGAGAGCCTTGACATAGTGAAAATGAAAAAAAAAATGGAAATGAAATACTTAATTGAATGTCTAAATCTCAAATTTGGAATATATATATATAACTAAGAACTTCCAAGAACTAAAACAAATTAGCAAAGTATAGGTTGAAATTTATACAGACAAGAAACAAGTTATAAGAAAAAAGATACAACAATAACATACTCTATAAGTGAAATCAGTTTATAAGATATAACTACAATAGATGTTATGCTTGAAGAAACACTGTATTGTTGAACATGATTACAAATCCACAATCCTTTCCTTTTTCTATCCTGTATTTGACTAAGCCGATTTACCTATATTAATAATACGTCATGGAAAAGTATTATACGGAGTCTGTTACAACGAGGCCTAGCTACAATAAAAGTATACCCAGAAAAAAAAATCATTAGCTACACGGATCATGCAACTACATACAAATATGAGGAAATCTTGGTATGCGGACTCAACCCCTTGACCTAACATCATTGACTTTTCAAACCATGACACAAATTGGAAATTAGTACCAAATGGGCAAAAATGAGGCCTTTCTCCTATTTCTCAGAGAGACGTACAACAGCCAGCTGACAAAGCAACGCAGAAACTGATATAGCTATATCCGAAAATCACTAATGTTGAGCAATGATGAACAAATACCTAAAGACACCGGACTTTCCTCGCGGCAACCCCAACCCGCCCACCCATCCCCATTCCCGCAATTAAAATTTAAATACAAACAAATGACAAACAATTCACATAAAACAACCCTAGAGATGCATATCATTTTGTTTGTAATAAGTTACGAAATCTTAAAATTCATATAATTTTAATAAGATTTTCACACGACAAACAATTTACGTCGTTGCAATTTTCATGTATTATGCAATATTATTACATTTTACAATCAATAAAAAAAATGTATTACAAAAACCATGCCCGAAATCAAAGGGCAAGTTCTCGATAAAATACAGAAAGAAGAAAGGAGGAATGTAGAGAATATACGTTGTTCTTGGAAGTAGTAGCTTCCCTGTAAGCGGCAGCCAAGGCGATCAATTGCTTGGCCTGTTCCACGGATCCAGAATCCAACGGTATAGATTGCTTTACCCAATGATCCCATCTTTTTATCCGACTACTCAACCGTCGTCGGAGAGAGTTGATTGTGTTGTTCCGATTGGAGCTCTGATTAGGGTTTTAGCTTTCAAAGGATTTGCATTTCAGGCGGAAGCCTTCAAGTGAAAGCAGCAGTGTGGAGACCACAAGAGAGAGCACGAGGGCGATGAGTCGAGGAGTATAGTATTGAAAATGATCTATGTAAATTTTTTTGACTTCTAATGATGTATAAAATAGTTCTGTTATAATTATAGAAATTTCTAAATTGTTGAAATTAAGTCCATCTATTATTAGAAAAAAAAAACTATCAAAACTTGTAGATTTATTATTTTAATATGTTTAAACTATTCATATAATGGATTTTTTTCAAATATAACATTATTGTAAAATAGAAGAAGTGATGAAATTTTCAATTGTATTGCGCAATCTCCAATGTTACGGTTAATTTTTTTTATAATTTTAATATTCAGTCCATTCTAAAATGTAATACTCCATCAAATTGTCTTATTTTCTAACGGAAAGTTTGTAAAGTTTTTTTTATTTCTTATATCAATATTGAATTTACGAAAAAAAAAATAAAAATTTTGGAACAGAAAGATTAGCAATTACTCTGTTTAAAGAGGAACTTCATTTTCTATTACCAACCTCAAAAAATCGACATGTATAATTATTATTACTAGACGTATGGGGTTAGACAGTGATTATAATCGATTAGTATATACTTCCATATATCTAGTAAAAATTATAACACTTTTTTTTTTGTACGTCACATATTATTTTTTTGAGTAATTTTTTAAATATAAAAAGACTAAACTAATTTTTTTCCCTCTTACTTTTATCTTATGTGCACACATATCATAATTAACTTTTATTTTTACTTTTATCTTATGTGCACATATATCATAATTAACTTTTACTTTATCATTCAAAAAGTTTTCTTTCTAAACTATTTTAAATTATACAACGATAAATTAGTCATTTACTACAACGTCAAATACATTTGTTAGTAATTGTGTAAAATCAAATTGTTTCAATAAATGTAGAACGGATGGAGTATTATTTAAAAAGTATAAAACCATACAGTGAAAATGTTATTAGCAAATCCAATCTAATGCTAGGTTACCTGTAAGATCATGTTTGTTTCGAGTCATTTTGGGTGATTATGTCAAATTATCGATAATCTGTGCATATTGTCTGAGATAAATGTGTTTATTTCACCGGATCATATTGTATAACCACTTAACGAATAAGTGGTAATATTTTGAAAAATTACTACTTAGGTGTTTATTTGAGATATTATCTCATGACAAGTGATTATTTTGGATATCCGATTTGAATGACTAAAAGCATATGTTGAATATTATACTAACTTTGTGTCATTCACACATTTTAATATTATATATATATATATATATATATATATATATATATATATATATATATATATATATATATAT
>CM025784.1:45524131-45693778 GCA_014636745.2 Centella asiatica | reverse complement strand
TATATATATATATATATATATATATATATATATATATATATATATATTATATAATATTTAATAAATTATTATTAAAAACAAATTGTATACAATATTTAATAATATATATAGGATAGTAATGTACATACACACACATATATTATGCAAAGTAGTATACATAATATAATATATATCACGATAGTAATAAACAATAAAATATATTATAAATTATATAATTATTTTGTACAAGTACTATAATTTATAATTATATATATAATAAAATATTATTATTACTTTAATATATTATATACAATACAATCATAATAAAAGTATATTTCATTTGTTATAACTAAGGGCAATTAGGTAAAATATACAATATAACCACTCAAATATTAATTTAAACCAAACATATTTATTCAACATTATCACTTAATATTACATGAAATAAACAATTTTGGTCATTACATTATCAAAGTTTATTACCGATCTTCTGAACAGTATCGATTACCGATTATTACCGATCTTCTGAACAGTATCGATTACCGATTATGTTATATTCTTTGATTATTCAAAATAAAACGAAACAAACGTGTCCTAAAATACTGGCAAAAAGTATCTCGTTTGTTTCAGATTAAAATTATGAGATGTTAAATTTTGACAATATAATTTACACTGTTAAAATCTAAAATAATATAATTCTAAACCGAAACAAAAACGCTACATAGAATGCTACTCATCTTAAGCTAAAAAAATGATGGGTTGAAATCCATGAGGTAAACTGGTAATGACCCTTTGTCACAGTAACCGTGAAAATGTTCATTGCGCAAATATATAACGACACGAAACACACGACCCTTTTTTTTTTTGGGCTTATAACCGCACAAAAACACGACTTTAAAGTATGTTATTATTCTTTGTTATTTTTGTTTGAAGACTACATTTGAATTTGCATTAATAGAATAAGAAGGAGAATAAATATAAAATTGTAAGGAATTTAGTGGTGAATTGAGAAATAAAGAAAAATAAGGAGGAAAATCACAACAACAAAAAAAAAATTCAGCGTAAAATAGTGATGAATTGAGAAACAATAAAAAATAAGAGAGAGAATCACAACAACAAAAAAACTAATCATTCGTTCTTCTTACTCTTGTAATCCTTCTTACTATTGTAATAAAGTTACATATAATAAATTCCTTTGCTCTCTCATTTCATTATTCCAAACCAAATGCACCCTAAGTTTCATAGAAAACATTTACTCCTTGTGCAGAATTCCTTTCTGAAGCTCCATTCATTTCTGGTAAAAACTTGTTGGAGATGCAACATTAAAGTGATTGATGCATACATGCTCCCAATACTAACATAACACATTATTAAAGAGTAAGATAAGCTGGCTGCAAGAAATCTATCAGCCTTCCTATTTAATAACTTGTTTATTGGTCACAGGGTTCGGAAGTAGCAAAAGTCAGTCATTATTGCCTCAAGCTTTCCACTATGTATGAAGCATACAGATCCCTGCATCATGAGACATTTGCGCAAATACAGAATTAGTTATACTCCGTTTATAATAAGGCGAGCTTCAACCTCAGTTGAAGAAGATGCTACGTATATATTACTATTCAGTCTTCATAAAGAATCTAAAACTGAAAGTAAAACGATTACTAGTTTCACTTTTATATAAATAACTTCAGGTGACTTACATGGAGTACTTGATTGCTTCTATAGCATCCTCAGCAGGCAGAAACTCATTCACTCGGACTGACTTGTTCTCATTCTTCTTGTCTATAATCAAGAAAGTCAAGGACAATACCATATATGAACGGAGAAATAGGATTTTGCTAACGTCAATAATATTTAGATGAATTCTTGCACTTAGTGTATATAATGCTGAAACTTACGGCCGCCCCTAAGTGGCTAAGTCCAACTATCATGAATTTAAATAGCTAACACTAGCACTGGCCTTCTGCAATATTTATCAGCCATAATCCTGTGTTAAATGGTCACAAAAAATAAAAATATAATGAGTTATGGTGCACTTCAATGGATACAGTCTTCAAAGAAGCGACGAATCTCGGCAAGGCGATGTGGAGGTAGTTCTTTTATGTCTGTGTAGTGTCGGAACTCGGGGTCATCAGCACATACTGCAATAATTTTGTCATCCTTCTCACCCTACAAGAGAAGTTTTTGGGGATGTCAATTAAACATATGAACTCATCAACAGAGGAATTGTAATTTTACTTAATAATAAGGCATCCATCTTGTTGCTCAAAAACATTTTGAATCAATTATTATGTGATCAGTCAATTGATTCTTCAGCACTCAAATTGTACAACCAAAATTAACTTCCATTATGACCTTGTTTGTTTCAACTTAAATTTTAGAGATTATAAATTCTGGTAGTGTAATTTATACTGTCAAAATCTAGAATCTCTAAAATTTAAGCTGAAACAAACATCCCCTATGCTCAAATACTAAAACAGGAGCTTTGAAGATTGAACCATTGACACAAATATGGGGTCTTCACTTTCCCAACATCTATTGTTAGCAACAATAATTTGTTTTATAGCAGATACTGAATGTCAAAGGAACAAGATTAAGCAGGCATTGTTTAGAAAATGCCTTTACCTGATCAATCATAGGCATCAATCCAATAGCACGAGCACGAAGGAAGGTAGCAGGCAGCACAGGTTCCTAAGCACGAAAAAAAAAAATATGTATACAAAATTGCATTAAGCTGCATTATACAATCCTAAGTAACGTTTAATCTAGCAGGGACATCACCAAGAAGAAAGCTACCTGCATCAGTACAAGGACATCCATTGGATCACTATCTTCACAGAGGGTGCGGGGGATAAAGCCGTAATTGTGCGGATAAACTACCGATGAGTAAAGAACTCGATCAACCTGTACTTCAAAATATCAATATTAACATGTTTTAGTTTATCCTTTGTCTCAGTTTTCATAAAGCCTACATGTCTTGATTGGAGAAAAGGGGACATTATTCACACTTAAATGAATAATCAATAAATTAGATTAAGAGAAAAGTTCTTCAGATCAACATAGGGAAGGTGTTTGAGATGTTACTTCAATTATTGCATACCCTGGTCTTACTATCATTTTCATGAAAAAGTAATGACCACGGTAATTGGGAAATTTTTCATGACAAATGTAGCCTAAAATCATACCTAGCAAGAAGCCTTCATAAGGGAGCTGAATTTTAAGAAATTGGAGGCTCATTAATATTGCATAAATTTAACACAAAAGGACTCAACCGAGTTCCGAATTTGAAACATCAACAAATAACCAATACAGACTTAGTGACAGTATCGTACAATCTGATAACCGTACACATTTTTCTTTTCAAAGACATCACCATTCACATTCTACAACCTCATAAACTGTAAAAAAAATTTAGCCAGCTCGATAATTTTCTCATTTTAAGTAAAAAAATGTAGGAAAAGGATAAAGGAACCGCACTTTGAAGAGGCCAGATGTCTTATCAAGCTCGTACTTAACTTTGCTACCCTTGCCAATTTCAACAACCTGCAAAAGTTAGTCCTCATTAGAAAGTGAATGGATTTTAAACACATAATTCACTTTAATCTCATAGAGCAGTATTTAGGTGTGCTCCATCACATGGCCAAGATTCCACCAGTATTGGAGGATGTAGGAACCACTTGATTGATTTTGCTCATCTTTAATTCCTGGAATCTCAAGTTACATCAAACTATATGAAGCATTAATCACATTGTTTCATGAAAGTACGAAGTATCACATAAACTACATCCACCAGGACCAGTGATACACCAGATATCCCAGCCTATAGCTTATTAACCAACAGTAAAAGAGTTCTATATTCATTGAAGGCCTGTAACGGTATTCATGTATAAAGGTGAGATAAAGAGATCATACGCAGTTGAAAACGGCAGGTGCTCCCGGCCCTGCA
Organism: Centella asiatica; assembly: GCA_014636745.2. Lineage (NCBI taxonomy): Eukaryota > Viridiplantae > Streptophyta > Magnoliopsida > Apiales > Apiaceae > Centella > Centella asiatica. The sequence goes on along the minus strand of CM025784.1, from coordinate 45,689,856 downwards.
TAAATAAAGAAATTTATGAATATTGTTTAAACTTGAAATAAACATGTACAAAACAGGCCAAATGACTTAAGTTAGTAGAGTAACATATTTTAATTTCATGTGCATATTTCACATAATCTGACAATGCGACATATATTGCAGGCTTAAAATGCTAATTCAATTAGTACAAAGTAATCTGCATGTTTTAAACAAGCTATACCAATCTCCAAATCATGCCAGGGATGAGCAGCAACAGATCGTCGAGACAGAGAGCTCAGAATCCTTTCATTGAGTGCAACAGGAGTCTTTCCTGATCTTTTATCATTCCCTTGCACACTGTTCTCAGCCATATTCACCTTCAAGATACTTAAGAAAATAAAGAACAAACTTAAAACAAGAACAATAGTGATTACACAAATAACATAAACCGGTAACAAATCAAAGTGAAGTCAACCTAACTAGAACAAATACCGTGCAATGAGAACTTGAATTATCTGTTTTGGCCCAAGGCAAATGGAAAAACTTGTGCATTACATAAATGCAACATTAAGATGAATATCAATTTGAATAACCACATTGATAAGAACGCAAGCAGATTTATCTAATATTCAAAAGGATCTACAAGACTAACGAGCTTAACGAAATAAGTCAGTCCAATATTGTTAGCCACAGTTGAATTACTAACACCAAATCACCAACTCCTTCAGTTCCTGAACAAGCAAATTTGACATTTACTAGTAACACGACACATATAACCCATTTTTGCAGTAGCCAACAACCCGTTCTATATTCATTACTACAGGATTAACTACTAGCAGAGTGACCAAATCAATGAATAAGGCCGTGAAAACTAGAAAAAAATAACTAAATTCGATGTTCCTTCTGGGATGTGATCGAAATTGATTAGTCAAAATTAGGCACGGTGTATAGAAGATTGGGGATTGTTAAACATCTCTTTAAAAGAAGCAGTGCCGCAAATGTTGCTATAGCATAATCACATAATTTATCATTCTCTACAAAAATTTAATCATATATAATTGCGTATGATAAAAGAGGAGCAAGTTTATACTGAAAAAAATACGAAGTTGAAACAAACGCAAGCATTGATGAACCGACTACTAGTGCCAAATCAAAAGCAATTTGGTTCTCCAGTTGCTAGGCATGTACGAGCAAAAGGTTTAACGCAAAAACACTAACAAAACAACAAAATCCAAAAATTCCTCGACCATATTCATACATCCGCACAATCTAATCGGAATCAAAACAAAACCTCCAATCCATCCAGTCATACATTTAAATTTAAATTTAAAAACAAACGAAAAAAACAGTTGACTTATTTGAAATTTTTGACAAAAAATTAATCAAAAAAAATATGGAAGCCATGAAACGGAGTGAGAGAAACTTACAGTTAGATTGAAGATGTAAATATGAGAAAAGCAGTGTGTAGTGTACGTGTGTGTGTGTGTGTGTAGAAGGAAGGTGAAAGGAGACACCACCGCGTAAGGTGGACGAACGAAGAAAAGATATAGCAGCTGCTGTTTTTATTTTACTGTGTATATATAAAATAGCAAAACACATCAAATAGTTACTGTACTTTTTATTTAGTTTTAATTTAATTTATGTATTTTTTTAATTATTATTATAGTACTTGTACTAATTTTGATAATTTCAGTTGAATTCAACATGATAAAATTAAATAATAAAATACTATTAACTTAGTTTTTTAATGCAGTTTTAATTAAATAACAAGGTTAAAAATATCTCTCTAATATTTTAATTGAAATTACAGATTTTGCATTTAAAAATAAGTTAATGTAAATTTCAAAATGCTATAGTTGATTCTTTATTTTAGACTTTACATTTAAAAATAAATTAATTTAATTAAAAATGATATAGTTTATCTTATAGTTTAGAACATAATAAAAGTATATTCTTTTAGATTTTAGAAAAAAAAATATATCAATCTTAGTAAAAGGTAATTTTTTAAAAATAAATATCATATTAATTTGAGGCCGCCGACATAAATCTCTCAATTCATTTGAACATATTGATAAATAATTAATTATTTATTATTATTAAAATTTTAAAATATGTATAGATTTTCTTAAATATGATAATGACCCAAAAATATGATAATTTTGTTTAAAAAATAAATTTTTACTAAGATTGATAGATTTTTTTTCTCAAATCAATTTTTAGCGTTTTAAAATAAAATTAGTTAAATTTTATATGCAAAGTCTATATTTTTAAAATAATATCAGGAGAGATATTTTTTAACCTTATTATTTAATTAAAATTACATTAAAAATTAAATTAATAATAATTTATCATTATATTTTATTATATTTGATCAAATTGAAACTATAAAAATCAATATAAAAACTATAATAATAATTAAAAAATATATAAACTAAATTAGAGCCGACCATAAAATATATGAACTATTTCATTTATTTTGCCTATATAAAATGTTTGGTTCGGGCATATGCTTTCACTAATCGGGTTTACTGTGGACCGTTGTTTAATTTTGTCATTTGTTTTTTCTTGGAAAGTGCGACTTTGCAGGAGTGAGAGGTCTATTACATTTCCGTTACAGTTAGCTGAATAGCATATCGACTAGCGACACGTAATATAAGTGACTAAAGAAGAATTATGTGCGACACTGCGACGGTAATAATTCCTAGTTTTACTAGGAAAAGATGCTCCCTTTAGCATAAATTTTTTTTTTGATAAAAATAAGTACCGGAAATAAATCATTCAAGAAAAAGAGGAATTACTTAAATAACATGATGTATAAAGGTAAAATATAGGAGATTCTTGTCCTTCAAAAAGTATTTATTTTAAAATTTACGTAAAATATACCCCTTTAGAATGAAGGTGTATAAAACCTTTTTCTTCTAATTATTATTTAAATTATATTATACATAAAAAATTGCACCATATTTAATCGCTCGACCTAGAACTATCTTTATAGTATTTTCTTTGGAGTCAAAATTATAACAGAGTCTGGTTAATGTTAACAACGAGAATCTAATGCAATTGAAATTGAACAAAAAAAATAAAAAATTTACATGGTATAAAAAAGATTAGTAATTATCACAAAGTCTCGTACATGAATGTAGTAGTCCACTTACTGTGAGACTACGTTTCAAAAATTATTACGTAGTATAATTTATATATATATATATACACACACATATATATCGTATTGGTTATTTATTTGTTAGAATGTGTATACATATCATATATCATCATTCGATTAAATTAGCTAAACTCCAATCCTGTTTCTTGGTACATCACTTTCTATTGACCCCAAATAAATACTATACCGATGAAATTTTATAGAATAAATATCATCCATGATTGATGAATGATGTAACAAAATCATTACAAGCAGATAGTTTAGCTCCAATGTTCTCATATTATCAATCCCAATTCTACACAATATTAGTTTGACCCAAATCTTATAACCAACCATATGCAATCAAACCTATCCCACAAGAAAAAACAAATAAAAAATAAATATCCATGCGCAAAAACATAACTGCACACATGCTAACCCTCCCTCCCCTTCCTGACTAAAAAAATGACACTAATATTTACCGCGACAAAAAACTCAAATATTGAATCTTTACCATAAATATTATCTAAGATCCGTAGCAGTTAAATTTCGAGGTGAAATTCGCTCCTATGGTACATGACAGATTTGACACCATCACTGCGTAAGACTTCACTTCAGACTTGATTTTTATATCACTCCTGTATATAATTATATACATACAAATGCATGTATGACTGTATGTTGCTCAACAGATGTCTTATTCTATTATTATGGTTCTCTTTATATGGAACTACGGCTTTACAAAGGCAAAATGTTAGGGATAAGCACCAGCAGAGAACAGATCTCTAGTTCCAACCCCATGTAGACTATGGGTACCGATGATTGGAAGCATTCTTCCTGTATATGCCCATGAACTTCGCCACAAATTCTGCAGCAGACGAAAATTCAGACACAAGTTAATATTGATTAGCAACAAGTTAGCTATACAAAGCCATGGCGCTGTATTAGCACTATAATTGTTACAACAAAAGCTACGTTCCGAAGGTACAATCCAAGGAAGTTGAAAAAAAAAGGAAAAGATGTTTTAAGAAAAATATTTTGAGGCTTTTATGTGCTTACGTACCAGGAAAACAGTTCTCTACACTCAACGGTTAGACTTGCAATTTGTTTATTAGTTCCTTCTTAACATAACAACTACATTTATTTTTAGAATTATTAATACAATGAAATCCCTAATATGTTATTACTTGAAATAGGTACAATAAGCATTCTCATATTACTATATCATTTCTGTCTATAGTTGAAGACATTTCTGAAGAGTATAGTTTGATTCATTACATTTTCTAAATAGTAGAATTTGTACCTAATAATAGTTATTAATTACTTTACAGTATTATCTATTGCTAATCTCGATTTTTAGGATTTTTGCAAGCGAAGATGAAAAATTAAAAGGTAACTTATTTTGTGGAATGTGAGTTTAGAAAAGGGATACACAATAGATTTCTTAGTTTAGAAGTGTAAGCGGAATTTTGATTGGTTCTATATAATATATTACTCACCTTAAGTTGCATATATTGGTAAGTCAACCTTACTGGGAGTAGTTCAACTAACATATTGTGGAGTATGCACCTAAGAATAATAGATAAGATGATTGTGCACACATGTACGTGTGTAATAAAACCACCATATTTTCAACATTACCTTCTAGCTTTAGTATTGCACTCGTTCCGACTGGTAGTCTCTTATTCTGTAAAAAGACCAAATTAATATATAATTTTCATCAAAACATAATAAAAGACTGAAGGAGGAGAACTTACATAATAACCATGCCAATAATATAGTTCCCTTTTCAGACCAGCATCAACTCCCTTGAGGAACTGTTCAATGAGTTTCTGCACATTGACAACACAATAACAAAGTTTTCCTAAATAACAAAATATACAGAAAACTCGTAATATTTCTTATGTGATTGTAAGATCCCTGAAAAAGCCTATACAAAGCAGTATGTGAGGCCTGTAATGCTATATGGAGCAGATCATTGGCCAGCACAGAAACAATATGGGCACAAGCTGAGATATACAAGGATGGATAAGATAAGAAATGGAGATATTCGACAAAAGGCTAGAGTTATACTAATAGAGGAGAAGGTGGGAACATGGATTGTGAATTTGCAATTTTTGGGCATATTTTTGGAAGGCCTCTAGATGCTCCGATAAGAAAAGCAGTTTATTACCGAGAACATGATAATGAGAACAATTGTTGATGTTGTATGTTGAACAAAATATAGGAAATACAGCTGAAGATTATATGTTTTACCTGGAGAATCAATTTTGGGTGAACAAATTCCAGCAGAAGTCTTTGGATTTTCCCCCGTATGAAATGTAGACTGAAGAAATTAAGAAAGAAAGAAAGTAAAATATAAAAAATGATGTCACAGTTAATCTCAATCCACATATTAGGGAATAAATAAATTCAAAATCCTGGGCAGACTTCAGGAAGCCTGATAAAGTATCGTGTCTCTCAAATCTCAACAACATTGTTGACATGGTTGAAGCATTCATAGTCATTAATTACCTAAACCTGTATCAGCATATATTTCTTCAGATTCTATAGATTTCCACTGAATCACTGATCTTCCTATTACTATAATTCAAGTGGCACTTCGAAAAATTCCTGAATTCCTACTGTTCTGTAACTACGTAAAGGATTATCATCTATAAAATAGCAGCTCTGCCTGAGGTTCGAGTGCTGCATAGCTGTATGCCTGTATCTAGCCTTATCCCCTGTACCCAGGCAAGAGGATTTAGCATTTCTTTTATCTGGTTCAAAAACATAATTGAATTGTTTTTGGATAGATAAAGAATCAATTTCATAAACTATTGGAATGAATATTGACAAAAGAACCAAGAGAGTTTATATTATCAGCTAATCTCAATATTTTCCAGAGTCTAAAATTCAAGCGGGAGAACAGTAATCATATTCTTGTAACCTCATAAAGAATCAGCTCTACCTCTTAGGGGATGGATCAGCTAGGATTTCTGCAGCTATTTCCACTACGCTCTCTTCCCAACCTATTGGAATTGGTTGGTCTTCTGCAAAAGGATAACTGTGTGTGCATAATATGACAGTTAGTGAAGAACAACTTCTAAAAATAATGCAACAAAAGGCATCTCCTCTTCAAATCCTTACTGGTGTGTCTTGCATGCTTCAAGAGCCATGATTGCTTTCCTCAAGTTCTGTTTTGCTTTTGTAGAGATCTTAGCAGCAAAACTCATGGATATATCAAAGCTTTCCTTCCGAGCTATCTGAATAAGAACTTCCATAATCTGGCAAAAATATTGGGGGTGCAGCAATAAAGAAATATTAGAGACATTTAACCCTGAAAATTTTCCACAAGGTAGAGGTAGGTCATAATCTATATTACCTTGGTGAATACAAATATTTCAATTGCACGATTTCATCACAAACACGATTTACAAATTCAATTAACTGAATCTTCTGTTATTATTTGTTTAAAATTAAGACAGATGTTTTCAAATGTTACATTTCTCAAAGGTCCCAGATGATCAAATGATTTTTGCCTCATATATAATTACGTTTGGTTTAATTCATTATATGATGCTAATCCAAGATAACGAATTTCATTACTGTAGTACAGGCATCTATGTTAAAATACTCGAGGTCCTTGTAAATTTTTAAAAAAATATTTAAGATTTCAATAATTTTGTTAATGAAACTTTACATTTTAACTGTATTTTCTTCTTTGATCAAAGACAATTCTAAAATTGTGTTTTGCAGCTATCTTGTTGAAACTTTGGCACTTCCATTTTTTTGGGTTATTTACTTCCGGTACCCAACCAATGTGTTCTCCCAAATGGATCCTCACTACTTAATGGTACTATGATGCCTTTAATGTATTTGCCCTTGTTGGATTATTCTTACAATATTTACTAATGGCACGTTGGAATCTAGAAATAATGTTCTACCCACAGAAAGTGTAGCAAACCACGTCAAGAATGACAATATCATCCCTATCTCCTCCCATTATTCCCTCAAACTAAACAGGGTTCCAGAAGTAAAAATTTAGATTTATGAAGTATAGCAGGGTTGGTGCATGTACCTGACAATTCACACAATAGAGAGGCCAGTGGAAAGGAAGAGCCATAAAGTGCAAAAGGGAATTGTATATCCTATTCATTCTACAAACATACTTACCTCATGAGTCACCGGAGGATCAACCTTAATTACTTTACACCGGCTTTTCACTGAATCAAGAATGCCCACATCATCTTCACAACAGAGAATTAATTTACAAACATCCGTGAAACAGTCCATGATCCATCTTATCAAGTGCTGAATGTTCTCTTCAGCTTTGTCAACATCATAAAGAACCATTACTGTCATCACCATAAGCAAGATAAAGCTATATAAGTTTCAACAAAAACGTCAAACTTAGAAAAAGGAAAAAGGAAATGACACATGGTAACAGATGAACCTGTAAAATCCGCCTTCAAATTAGCACTAGCAGTGCTAATTTCAGGGATAACTGCGTGGTTGCTGCTTATTTGTTTCACTAAAGCCATTAATGCATAATTAGCATTAGGTTCCAGGTGCACATTGAGTTCCACATGGTGGGCACTAGAGGTTACGGGAAGAACGATTTGCATGGTACTGGCTTCCTGTAAATGGAACAAATAAATCGTGGTGTTTGGAAGATAGAGGAAGCTTAAAGGGTCAAAAGGATGCCTGTTATGCAATTATACTTTTCCTGTGCAATGTGCACAAAAATGGGCAGAACCTGATTTTTACTCGCCCCTGCCCCACGGTCTGTTCATACCGATTATTATATGTAACTGAAACAAATGTCAGAAACTTGATCAATGGGGAAATGGAAAAACTCTTTTATAGAGAGATTAGGCTTCCGTTCATGTTTACAATAACTTTCTCTGATAAAAACAATGAGACTTTTTCATTCTTTTTCTCTGCCTTGCTACATCAAAAAACTCTTCCAACGGCTAATAGAACTTATTTGGTACATAAGCAGAGATGGTGTTGATTGAAGATTGTGCATTAGTACTAGATGCATAAAAGGGATCCCTAAAAGCGTTCAAATTCTCTAGAATAGTACAAAACTACGAATTAAATAAAATCTCTCAACCAGATGTTAAACCATCAACCTAAAATTAATACTCCCTTAGAATCTTGGAAGAATGAGTTCTATATTTTCTTGAGTCATGTGATGGAGACCTATATCTGCGTACTAGAGGTAATTATCATGGTCCAGCAAATCATAGAAAAGACAGCAGGCATAGCTAAGAAGTAACAAAGCGAAATTAGTATAAAGTAAGATTGGAGAGGGAGATGAATGTTGTAGAACTGGTTTTCATTTTTCAACATGCAGCCCTGGTACCAGTTAAATCAAAGATGAAGTGCAAGAGTGCAGGCAATAACAACTTTGAAGTACATAGATATGATAAAGGTAAGATCTATATGCTATAGACAAGAAATTAGTGAATGCATATTACCTAATAAAGTGAGATGTTCTAGATGCACGTATATGATGCACCTGAATTAGCCTCTTTTGATATCTATTAGGCACTTTTAGGCTAGTGCAGAAATATGTATAATTAAGTAACAATGCTTGTCCTAAATAGAAAAGAATGATGAAACAGGATCCAGATGGAAAACTTTATACAAAGGGGATGATGCCAATGGGGTACACTATTCACAAGATTAATTCACACATCTTCAACTACAATGGACAAAGTTCGATGCATATTTGTTGGATTTATATAATCTCAAAATATTTGGTTATTAATTTAGAATATGTGTCTTTTGTCTAGGTGCACGAAATCGATAGTCACAACTTTGAAGTAATCAACTTCTTAACAGTTTTCAAAATCATGAATAGGCACAACTTTCCATCAATGAGCCACTGAGTAGAGACAACTTTCTGTTATCAGTTAATATCAATGGGGTGTTTCTATTAAAACTTAGATGTGCCCATTGGAAGGGCTATGATATGGTTAGAAGGTATGACAATTATCTAATAGTTATATCATTTTAACAACTTGTAGATAGAGTGCCTCATATTCATTCAGACAATAGAATTTCCTAGTTCTGGCTTCTTTCTCTCTGTACATCTTCTTTTACTAGTTCAAAGTAGAGTACAGTTGACATGTCTATGAAATTGCTACTTGCAGATATCTACCGTTTTCACCTGTATCCCCAAAGGATTAGCTGTTAGTAATCCATAATATAACAGTAATAATTTCAACACCATGTGACAGATATAAGCCTTAAGGAAAGTGTATCAAATACATGCTTGTAAGCCATTTTGGTTTTATTTGGTTAATTTACTGTACATTGCATCCATCAATACATATTGCTATTGTTGTATACTTCAAACAATTAAGAAGAAACTTTGCAAGACCTTGGCCTTGTTCATAATTAGTGTGTTTTTTCTATTGACTTACAGGAGACCACAGTACACTTAAAAATAAAAATTGTCAGTCATACATACCTGAACCTGGAAAAACCTCATATCATGTGATATCTGCCAAAACAAATAAGAAATTAAGGTGACCTCTTATATTGCATTCAGAAGGTGATCAAAAAGGGACTTGAGTATGTTCGGATGACTAAAAATATACATTCCATGCAGGATCTCCAAACATCTCACGCAGATAAGCCATTGTCAGCGCTTTCTTCCCAGAGCCAGTAGGCCCCTTGAGCAAAATGTGTGGAGAGATTTCATGAGATACCTAATATGATTATATATTTGCGACAGATAATTAAAAACCTTCTCCATCAAAAATCTTAAGCAAAGGAATTCACAGGCAAAAAATAGAATAAACAGGAAAAAATAGTCTACTATTGTAACCATCAAACATGGCGTGTTATAGCATACTGAGTATTGATTAAGCAGAATTCAACTGCTAGAGGTTTCTGTGGTGCATGAGAGTTAGCCAATGGTTTACAAAAGAAAGAATTACAACGAGATACTCACAAGTTGCTTCAGTAGCTGAGCTGCTTGCTTATGACAAGTGAATCCATTTAATGAAGCAGGCTGATGCTTATCAGTCCAGAATGGTCTGAGGCTTTCAACCACAAATGCCTTTTCAATAAAGGAAGCTTCATCAAAGGCTCTCTCTCTTTCTGCGGACTGCTTTGAGGTTCGACAAGATCCCCTCGCGATACAAGATAACCATGTTTCTGTTTGGCTCTTTCGCCTGTTGGCTGCAAATTTTCTGGCGCTTCCATTTGTCCTGTCACTAGCTTCACTCAGATAGCTACCCTGTCTGTTTGCTGCAGAGCTAATGACAGTACTTGGTCGTGTTGAAAAAGTACTAGATGGATTCCCCTGGATATTGAGATTCACAATTCCATGTGCTTTGTTTTGTTCATGAGATTTCTGAAACTTGTCCATAAACCAATTGTTTTGGGGGCTCAGATTTCTTTCAAGAGCATCATTGTTTAGAAGGATGATCTTCTGCATTGTCATGGCTCCATAGTCTTGAGAAAAGAAAATATCACCTGGTGATATGGAATCAGTGCTCTCCACAATTGGAGCATTACTAACTAAACCTCTAGAAAATTTTGCATTTGCAACTTTTTCATTCAGTTCACCACCTGAAGGAGTACTCCTATGGGCAGTTTCCCTTTCTTCGAGAGGGATATTCCTCAGTAACGAGGTGGGTGTCCTACCCCAGCTTTTTAGCTCTCCATGATAATATTTCATCTGATGGTCCTTGTCTGTTGGTTTTGGTCTTGGCTTAGGAGCAGATGAGGATCTGTGGGTATAGTTTGAATTCTGAGTTACCCCACTCGTTCCATTTACCTGTCTATGAATTTGCTTTCTATATAAGAAACCCATCTCATCATTCCCCAAACCATGATTCTCTCGAGTGGATTTATAGGGAGAAACATGTCTCCAATGTTCAGGTTTCGTAAAGGGGCTAGCATTTCTACGAATTTCAGAACCCGGTCTAGACAAAAGGGGACTAATATTTCTACGCCCTGGAGGAATAGGAAGGACACTAGCATCATCTCTATGCTGTCGGAATGGAGATTTACTATGCCTCCTTCTAAGTGGGCTAGTTGTGGATGTCTTGATAGGAGAATACAATTGCCGCTCAAACTTAGCAGGGAGACGACTGAGTCTCAGCGGACTAACATTCCTTGCTCGATTTGATTCTCCAAGATCTTCATACCCGGGATGTTTGTTGTTATCATAGAACAGACTCTCATTCAATTGAGTCTCCGCAAAAGACGACTCATAAACACTCCGTCGTGGTGCTGATTTTGATCTGCTCAACAGTTGAGGGTCCGCCATTCTATGCCTAAACAGCTATTATTTGGCTGAATTTAAAGTCCAATGAAAAATCTCTTTCTGGTATTTAAACAACCACCTCAAAGGGTATATTCTTTGGGGGGAAATATCTGATTCAGTAATTACATCAAACAGTTGGAAAACTAGTCTGGATGGAAGAATCCATGAAGTAGAGAGTCGAATGGCCACGGATGAGAATAAGGGTTTGACGTGAAGTAACAAGAGGATTGACCAGCAGATAAGTGATACTTAAAATTGAAAATTCGATGAGCACGAAGAAGAGGCATCGATGAAGACGATGAAAATGATGCTTGCTGGCATATATTCATGTACACATTTCACCAGCCGATATTCCTTCACTCATTCGTGAAGCGAATCCTTCTGTAATATCCAAGCTATTCATCGAAGACTCCTTTTGTTCCCTCTCTCTCTCTCTCCCTCCCCTCCTCTCTCTCTCTCTCTCTCTCTCTCCCTCCCCTCCTCTCTCTCTCTCTCTCTCTCTCTCTTCCCTCCTCTCTCTCTGTACTACTATATACATACAAGAGTACGGAGTTTTAGTATTTGTTTGGCGCTGCTTCCATAAACGCATCCCGCCAATAATTTAGGTGTGCATCAGAGCGTACGAACATATACTTCAAATATTTACTGCTCCTTCCCGCCTAAAATGTTCATTCGACATTGGAACGATTTTAACCTTTTTTTAAAAAAAACTTGCCACGGAGTCCGTGCATAGAACGGGTATATAGGGCGTAAACGAATGAGCTGCTCATGAAATATGAACCGCCGGCGACTATTTATATTTGATAAATTTTATAAAATATAAATTATATTTACATAAATTTTTATATTTTATAACACATTTTATATATGTAATAATTATTTTACTTACAACGTCACTCCTAAAATAAATTATACAATATATATTATACTTAAATAAGTTATTAAGACAAAATTGACTGTAAAAATTTAATATATATTATAATATTTTAGTATAAAAAGAGTAATTGAACTACTCACAAATATATTCGAGCGTGTATCTCGATACTCAGTTTTTATTCGTTTAACTTATTGAACTTTAAATAAGGTATCAAGCTTGGTTCGTTTTCATATCGAACTCGAATCGAGTTAATTAATTTTTGAATCGACTACAAGCGAATCCCGAACCATTCGAATTTTATTACAGCCCTACGGATATATTTTATTAATATGTTTTCTTAACATTTTAATTTTGACTTTGTGTATTTTTAAAGAAAATTTTAATACATTTCTCAATGTTATATAATATTTAGAGTATTTTTTAAAATTAACTTTTTCTTAAATTTATAGATACTACGGAGTATATTTTAAAATTGTGTTTTTTATTTTTTATTAATATTTTATAGGTTAAATTTTAAATTGGCGAAAAATAAATGTTAATTTATTTTGGTGCATTTTATTTATGGGTTAAAATGTTAAAGGTTACTTTGAGTTTGTTAATTCTTGGAGGAGCATTTTTTAATAAATGTTTCCATTAGGTAGTTTACAAATACTGTATTACTGATTATTTGTGTGAAAAGGTAATAACTGGATCGTGTATTAGTCGTTGATCCGTGCTGTGCACATTGTAGTTTTACATTTTTTGAATTGTGTTTTTTATTATGCAGTAGGTTTCCAATTATCTAGTTAACTTAATCTATTTTTTTGGTGTTTTTACAATTTGGGACTTTGTTTTTATTTTTTTAACGTACCAATCTTTATTTTTTTTCTAATATTTTGTCATTTTTAACGTGCTTACCTTGATATAATATATATTTTTTATATATATATTTTTTAACGTGCTTACTTTTTCTATAATATATATTTTTTATAATATATGTATATAAATATCGATGTAGATGTAAGTATAGCTTTGTAGCTGAACTTTTCGCTTTTATTTTTTTGTCCTACACCAACGGCAAAAATTATTACTCGATCAAAACAAATAGAAGTTCGTGACCAATTATATTGATGATCACATCCTTTACTCTGATCAATGCCCTATTTTGCGGTATATTTATACGGAGTGTAGTTCTAAACAGAGCTACAAAAGGTTCGATCGGCCTATTCGCGATATCGGTTTACCTCGGTTTATTTAAAACTCGTTTAGTTTGATTCGTTAAAATAAACAAATTAATTTTGAACATTAAATTGTGTCCGATTAATTATATGATTTGAATTGAACTTTTTCCTTATTCAGCTCGAGCTCATCTTGTTTAAGGTCGAGTTTGTTCGAGATCGATTCATTTCGTTATAATTTTAAAAAAAATTATATATCAATCAATCATGAGATTATTGCTAATCAACTCAAATACAAAATATTATTCATAATTTAGTTTAATATTAATTTAAATAATGCATTAGCAAATAAATAATATTTCATAATATACTTTTCTCAATTGTAATTTTTATTTAACTTAAATATTTAAATCTTAACAATACTATTGTGAAACTACAAAATATTAATACAATCGATAATGTCAAATTAAAGTGTGTGTATATATATATATATATATATATATATATACATATATGTTATATATATATGTGTGTGTGTGTCATATATACGGTTGAATAATTGATTAATAATATATGAAAAATAATGGATATAACTAATAAGTTAGAAATATAAATTATAATCCAATTAATTAAAAAATGGATATTTTTTAAATTAAAAAATTATTTAACCATAATTACGACTAACAACAAATAGGAAGTATAATTTAATTATGGAGTACATGTATGTTTTTTTAATTAAGAAAGTGTTTAATCATGTTCAATCATGCGAAATTAAAAAATGAATTTGTCTTTTTTAAATATATAATAGACTTTTTTAATAAAAAAAAGTTCGCAAATATGATCGGGATCAACTCGGCTTGAGTAAGCTCGAGAAAAGGTTCGTGTTTGACTCATTTATAAACAAGCCAATTTTGAACAAAATATTTCATTTGCTTAAGTTATCGATCCGACTCCACTCGAATTCGTTTAACATTGAGTTCGGCTTAACTCGGTTTGCTTGCAACCTTACTTATAAATAGTAAATGAGTTTGTTTTTTAATTGATGAAATTTATACCACTGTTAACTTTTAACCAATTCTCATTTCATAAGTTTAATTTTTTAACCTTAAAGTTATAAAAGAGTGTTTTTGCCAATTGAGCCAACCCTTCAAAATTTTCTATATCAATTTAATTGTTGTTCAAAATTAGTAGATTGAATGCAAACAGCTAAACTAATTTCCAATAATTGTTGTATAATGCAAACATGGGTTCGGGGGGGGGGGGGGGGGGGGGGGGGTTGGTCATTTTTTATTAAATAAATTACTTAAAAGAGAGAATGTGAAATTTTAAACTAGCATACATATCAAATTTCAAGATATTTATCTTTTTTTCTAATAATGAATAAATATAAATGCAGATACAACATTTAAGAGTAAAGATATCAGTCATCTCACTTATATACAATGTCGTTTCACACAATTAATTTTATTATCTGAAACTGCACGCACTAAAACCAATATTTACTTTATATGCTACTTTTCTATAATAGGTGAAATCTAATCTTATCTTCTCAAAATAGATATTTCATTAAACTTGTAACCACAAATAAATACATGTAAAAATAAATTTTTTTAATGTAATCTTGGACTTATATCGTATAATCAAAAGATGAAATTGTAATTTTTGAAACAGATGAACTTCGCCATTACTAAAGATATCCTTGCTTCATATTGAGAAACGCTAATATTCGTCGAATTATACAATATATATATATATATATACACACACACAATCTCAAAGTACCTGGTGGACAAAAGCCAAAAATTTCATACTAAATATGTATCCGTCATTTTAGTTAGTTTCATTTTGTAATAGTATAAGTCTCCAAACCAACATGATACGACAAAGAAGAACAAATTTTTTTTAAAAAAAAATTAATAATTTATTTTGATGCAGCTAATGCTCAACTGGTGGTAGGCTACATAGAAGGGATCAAAGCAAATCAGATAACAGGTTGGAGCATGACTGCTTGAGTTTGCTACTCGAAAACGAAAATAAATTAGGATGAAAAAGTTAATTTTATGTCTGAGGTTAAATAGGATTCCCTGTTTCAGATAAAATATTACGGAATACTTCATACACAAGATTATATGAAGTAATTCTGTTGTTTGGTAAAAATTGTATGAAGTAATACTAAATGTTAGGATTTATATTATATACATACACGGAAAAATGGATTTGTTTTATAATTTATTTTTATAATTCTATTAACTCATACTATGTTTCGATTTTAAAAATATATGGATTAAAAAAAATCATATAAATTGAAAAACTATGTACAACAATATGTGAAATTTACGCATAATTTTTATAATTATGTAAAAATCAATAAATCTTAGCTCTTGTAAATATATTAATTTTATATTGTTATAAAAATCATGTTATACTACAAAAATAATAGTAAATTTATATATTTCTCCATTTTTTTATACAATTTCAATCTATAAGGTTTAATTTTTTAAATAAGTTATAAATTTATAAATATAAAATTACGTATAAGATTTATAAAATGAACTATACATATATATACGTGCATATATTGAAGTAATGGTCCTTTATCCGATGATTATGACAAAATCAGTGAACTTCTCCTGTCGAGGACCCTTTTATCTTTATCACTTAATGTAAAGTATTTTGAAAAGTAACCAAAAAATTCTGAACATACCTTTTTGAAAAGATTATCGATGATGTAGGAGTTAAAAAAAAAAGCGATTAAAATAATAATTATCACTAAAACCAATTATTGTCTCTAAAAAATATCATTAAATATATAATCATTCTGATAATAGTTTTTTCTCCAATAATATCGACCTTTTTTCAGTTTGTTTTACACCTAAATTCATTTCCTTCTAAGTTCTAACTTCAAAAACTCGGCTCCTTACACTTCAATATCATAATTTTATCAAATTTTTGATTCCCCAAATGGAAGCTTATTCAATCAGAATCCTCAATTCCTCCAACTCCATCTTTCTCAAATTTCACCCTCTTCTCAAATCCTCTCCCAAATCCCTACTTCATCAATCTCCATTTCCATGTTCTCTCCATCTCCATCCCCATCCCCAATCGATCCATACCAAACCCTACTGTTGTACTCGCATTCCCTCTTCATTCCCACATCCTTCTCTTTCCCATTCCCTAGGGTTTCCCAATTCCTTCTCTACTTCTAATCCCTCACCCTCCCCTGATCAATTTGCTCGAATTACATCACCTTCTGAGAACAAGTCGTTTCAGTGGAATGTTGCAGTGGACGGCGTCAATGGAGAGAATGGAGGAAAGGCGGAGAGTGATAACGAAGCGATTGTGACTGTTGTGATGCTTGGGTGGCTTGGGTCGAAGCAGAAACACTTGAAGAGGTATGCGGAATT
Source organism: Centella asiatica (assembly GCA_014636745.2). Classification (NCBI taxonomy): domain Eukaryota; kingdom Viridiplantae; phylum Streptophyta; class Magnoliopsida; order Apiales; family Apiaceae; genus Centella; species Centella asiatica. Next base: position 45,673,046 of record CM025784.1, on the reverse strand, counting down.
GTATACTGCCAGAGGGATTCATGCTATAACTTTTGTTGCTCCGGTGGCGCAATTGCTTTCTGTTGATTTGGGGAGGAAGTTCCAGCGTCGGATAGCTGTAGTGGCTACGGAGCTTGTTTCGTGGTTGTCTGAGACAGAAAAGGATGGGCGAGAACGGTTGTTGCTGTTTCACACTTTCAGTAATACCGGTTGGCTTGCGTAGGTTTGATTGGTCTCACTTTAACGTTATTGATTCATAAGTTAAGTCCATTAGCATTTGTAATTTGATTTGGTTGTTACTGGTGAAATCCTTCAGCACCGATAAGAAATGTTCGAAAGAGACTCATTCAGAAACATCTGAACATTTGAAATTATAATTTGTTAGATAAAAAATGGAATGATCAAATTAATCAATTATAGTTCTAGAATTTAGGGTATGGTTATGTCCTTGAAAGTTAAATTTTGAACATGCTTTTGTTAATGACCTGACACAACTAAGGGATATTTATGTTTTCTGTTGTCTACAGGTATGGTGCAATTCTTAATGATTTGCAAGGAAGACCGGACCTATTGGAGAGGATAAAAGGATGCATTTTTGATTCAGGAGGGGACCCTAATATAGATCCTACGGTTTGTAATTACATTTATTAGAGAGTATTACATTCGAAGGGCTTCTTACTTTTGCACTAGACTTTTTGACAAATTCCCAAATTTAGCTAGCATTAGAAAATTCAGTTCTTCAGGTTACTTGGCTCCGCTGTATCTACTAGGCTGTCTTGTTCTGTTATTGTGGCTTTGATTTTATTTTGTACAAATAAAATATGGGTTTTGATGTCCTAAGAGAAAATAGGCTAAGTTACATAAATACTACGTACTAGTTACCTTAATCTAGAATCCGAATTTTTGGTCCTATTTTCTTAAGAAATTTCTTGTTATTTAGATTCTTAGACCAAGGATATTGAAACCAAGTTGTTTGTAGGTAAGTAATCTGGGATTTGTTATCAATCTTTAGCGTCTAGGTCAGTGGCATGGTTTTACCATGCTCAAATGACAAATCGTGGCAAGCAACTGTAAATTTGACATAAATCTTTAGTCAAGTGGCGTCCTTTGCATGCTAAGTAACAACAGAAAATGATGAAACATTACTAAAAGAAGATGTAGTTCTATCAATTGAAAGAAAATATACATTTCTTCCTGCTCAATGACAAATCATTGAAATTTACTATCCATTCAATGAAGAAACAAGATTTCAGAATGTTGACATCTTCCAATCTTCCATAACACCTATAAACGAAGCATAGGATAATAGATGACGTGGACTAGGATTACCATGAGAACTTCAGAAGAAATTCAGGCAAAGGGGTCATATGAAAAGCATCTGCCTCTTTGCTCTCTTCCCCCTCCTGATGGGTAATCATTTTTTGAAGTTGGTATAATTTTATAAGGATCTAAACATGACAATCAGTTCCTTTAAAAGTCAGCTATGCGCAGTTCTACTACTTGTGTAAAGGAGTTATACTAATTGAATTCTTATTCATTGGTAGGTTTGGGCAGCTGGATTTGCCGCTGCCTTGCTGAAAAAGCATAGTTCTACAGCATATCCCTCAGTTTTGGCTAGAAACGAAAATGAAATAGGTAACGGAAAGCCTGCGTTGGAGATGAGTCAAAAACAACCTCTGTTTGTTGAGATTTTCTTTCTGTCACTATTGGAGAAGTTGTTCTCCTTTCTTCTCAACTTGCCCGATGTCAAGCAGTAAGTCTTTATATGCATCTTGTTTTGAATATGAAGATGGCAAACGTATCCAGCTTTAGTTCCAATATCTGCATACTCTTTGTGAAGCAATCATGGATGACAGTAGCTCTTATGTTCTGCAGGAGGTTGACAAAGATCATTCATGGCCTTTCGGAGAACCAGCCACCTTGTCCTCAACTCTACTTATACAGTACGGCTGACAAGGTCATACCATTTCAATCTGTAGAATCATTCATCAAGGACCAAACAAAAATGGGGCGAAAAATTTTGTCATTTAACTTTGAGACATCCCCTCATGTAGACCATTATAGGACTTTTCCTTCCATGTATAAGTCACAGCTGGAGAATTTCTTTACGGAGTGTTTGGCTAATGTAAAACAAATGTAGAATCTGCAAATGCATTCTATGAAAAGTATCATTGGCTTTGGCATTTTCAGAAGGAAAAGTTCTTGAGAAAAGTCGAGCCTGTTCATGTTTAGCTCTAATCGTTAGCAATCTTTTTTGAATTATCTAGTATTCACTAGAAAGAAACCATGTTATGCTTATTGCAGCTTTTACCCGTGAATGGAAATATGATCCGAATGGATTGTAAATACTCGTAGGTGATGATGTTTTTTAGACTTGAACAGTTTTTGTTTTCAGGATCCCTAAAAAAACTCGCGAGTTATTTATTCAAATTTTTGGGTAGACAAGCACTTCTAAAACCATCCCACTCTCGTATAAATCCAAGTAAATATCAATTCGTTTTATTTGATGTTAAGACTTCACAATGATATTTTATGCATCAAATCAAGGATTGTGACAAAACCAGTTGATCAAATCAAGCGCAAAAGTACAAACTTATTCCATACACGGGAAACCATAAAACCAATTGACCCTCTTTTGACTAGTGCGAGTAACTCAGAGTTATGTACTTATTTTTGCATTTTGTTTCCATTTATTTAATAAAATTGGATAAAAAGTAAACAAAATATATGATTGCACTAGTTTCGAATTTCTTAAAAAGTTAATCTGACCAAATTGTAGTAGAATGGCAAGAAAATTACAGAAATGCATAAACCGACTACCATTTCCATCGCATAAATTCATAAAATATTAAATTTGATATGTTTTCCTTGTAATTTCATGAACATAACATAGGAAAATCATCATATATTTCTTATCTATCTAACTCAAAAATGAAGAAGATCAAAATTTTATTCTCTCACAATGCTCACAATTTACAGATAAGGCCAAGTCCCGGGGGGTTAATTATGTCCTCAACATTAATATTCTCCATTCCATTTTCACTTTCACATTCTTTCTAGAAAATAAAATAAAATCTGAAGGAATAAAAAGAAGATTAGAAAATGGAGAAACCATGGAGAGAAACTTTTTCTCGAACACTCCAACTTCCTTCCCCCTCTGTCTTCGGCGCCGATCACTGAGGTATAAATGGATATTGTTTCTGCTCAAATATTTCGAATTCGTAGTGAATTTTATTTAACGCAGCACGTTATAAAGTTGACTGTAGTGTGCTCGAGTCTGAAGATTAGGGTTTGTAATATGAAGATTATTTTTTGATTTTCGTGCCAAAACTGATTTGGACCTTATTCATTTGGATGCTTTTAAACCACCACTGATATGGGTTGGGGTGGGGTTTATGGTCCCGGTTTAACTTGAAAGTATTTTTGTGCTTAAAATTTTATGATTCAAGGATCAATTTATCTCTTATAGATTTTTCAAGAGGCGAGAAGTAGAATTTACCCTTTTAATAGGATCAGAAGTTTCATGGTTTTATAATACATTTGTGCAATATATTGTGTTTTTCTGTTTGACAGATACCGAGAGCAAAAGTGCCATACAAATCTAATTCAGAGGAACACTGAGGAAATATGGGGATATTAACAGACACCGAAAGGGATACTGGTGCTGCGGAATCTGGTTCAACCCAAAACTTGGTTGTTTCTCCTCCGAATTCCTATGGAGCTGTTGTTCTTGGTGGCACCTTTGACCGATTGCATGTTGGTCACCACCTTTTCCTGAAGGTGCTTGATTATGTTCTTACCCTCTAGATATTTTCTCTTTCCTCCTAAAACAAACTTGTTTACTAAAACCTAAAGGCTGATCCCTGCTGTAGGCAGCAACAGAGCTCGCAAAGGACCGCATTGTGGTTGGACTATGTGATGGTCCTATGTTGAGAAATAAAATGGTAACTAATATGCATATCTATTTATTCTTGTAGTTACATAATTTTCAAATTTAGCATCAAAATACTTGAGTTTTACTTTTTCAAGATCTTTTTGTGAACAAATATAGAAACATAATGGATGATTTTGTATCTACGACCTGCTGGTTGCTTTTGTATCGGTTAGAAGAAAGAACTGGTGAAAGTAATTTTCAATAATATTGAATTGTATTAGCACATTCAATAAAAGTCATACCTGCTCACAGTTGCACATCAAAAGGTGAGGTGGCATTGTCATCTTGCCTTAATTATCCTCTTTATTTCCTTTCATTCAAAGTCTACTACTCTTTGTACCTAACTCCACGCATAGTTATTCGAGGCACAAGGAGCATTGAGGTGAAAAAGGCCTGCTTGGGACCTACAGAGCTAGGGACAAGGCGAGGGTCACCCCTTACCCTTATTCAAAGTGAGTCATACATATTAAAAACAAATAAATTAAATAATACTCCATATATGCACACGAAACACAGACAGTCACAAATGATAACTTATTAATGAATATCTAGTTTCTATATATTATCCGTACCATAAAGGTAGTGCGTTTGCTTGAAAGTATGTTCCCAAAAAAAAAATTGTTAACTAATTTAACAGGAAGAACAATTGAAGAGATGAAACGGAACATGTAGTAAGCATCTTAACTTGAACCCAAATTAACTATGATTTAAGGGAATAAATAATAATAAATTAAAATATACCAAACAGGTTGATGTGATTAATTAATCAGTGTACAGAATAGAATGTACTATTCATTTATTACTTTTTAATAATTATATAACAATTAAGAAACCCAAAAACACAGCTTATTTAGTCATTGAACAGAATTTTTTCCTTGATTGCGCTGCTTATGCAGCAGCTCAGTTTTGAGAGAAGAAAATGATGATCCATTGAAGAAGAGATGAAAGTGAAGCTTCATTAAGATAAACAGAAAAATGATTGTAATCAAAGCAGAATAAGAAAAAGAACTCGAAAAAAATAAATGCTTGCTTTGACAATGTCAACTGATGATTTGGTGGTTTGACATTAGTCAATGGGATTATTAATATCCCAATAGCTCTAGACCCTTTGAAGGAGAGCAAGACTAATGACTTTTCTTTTGTTCTCTTATTGATTAACCTGTTTTTGTGAAAAAATTGACATCTAGGATCAATTGGCCTGCTTGAATGAATCGCACATCTTGTGTGCATCTGAAGCCTCTATGTAGCGCCACCTCACCTGTGACTCATTGAAGTTGATGCATCTCAGCACAGGCAAGGCCTGAACTGGTCACCTCGATGCGCCTTGCATCTAGCTTCTGAGGCATACTTGCACTTCAGGTTCATGACAGTTAGATTGATTCTCTAATTCGCTTCTTAAACGTAATGTACTGGTGCAAAATTCCAGAACAAAGATGGCGGAAAACCAGGAAAATGTAAAGGTCCTCCATGGAAAAGATCTATGGTTTTTAGTGCAAATTACCAGATAGCCAGATATTTTACATATTTGTGATTGTTTCCTTTATGGTTTCACTCTTTTACCAACTAGAATTTGAAGTTATCCAATGGTGTTCAAATGAATTAATAATCTCTCACTGAAACAACCTTTACATGGTTGAAATCAAAAGCCTGGTTTTAATATTTTGCATAATGTGGAACTATGTTAAATAACTTATATTGTATAATGGATTTGTGGTTCTCTTCTTCTCTGGTTGAAATATGGGGTAGTTCTATATTGGGTAGTTCTTCAAACATATGGTGTTTTCTATGTTGGGTAGTTCTTCAAACACATGATGTTTTCTATGTTGGGTAGTTCTTCAAACACATGATGTTTATGTATATCATTCATTATTACAAACATTGGTTTGATGATGCTGATGTTTTCAATCACTTTTGCAGTATGCCGATCTAATCCAACCCATTGATATACGCATGAAAAATGTCAAAGATTTTATTAAGGTATGTAATACAAGGAAAGATAGGTTGGTTGTTCAGTTGGTAGCAATCAGTGACATGTTTAAAGCATCCTTGAATTCACATTCCCCTTCCTATCATGCTTATGTGTATTAACTTCACGCAGAATTCTTGAGATAAGAGTGTAAGCCGTCACCTTCTGTGTTGTAGGCTTTAAATGTATTATGGACCATCGGGCCCAATATCTCAGTTGCATCCGCCCAATATCTCAGTTGCATTATTAGACGCCAATTTGGTCTTCTTGGGCATCATTTTGTTTAATGATTATCTATGTTTCTGTTCACCTCTCAGTCTATCAAGCCAGAGCTGGTAGTGCAAGTTGAACCTATCACAGATCCTTATGGCCCTTCAATCATTGATGAGAGTTTGGAGGCAATTGTTGTTAGGTATGCCTCCTGACTAATCTCATCTTCTGTAGTTATTATCTGTATGGTATTTTCCTTTCGCCAATAAAAAATTTCATCCTTTATGATGTTGAGAGTTCAGTCTGTCGCACCCTACCAAGACCTCGTGGATGAAATGTGCTGATTTCATTTAATGTTTATTTATTTTAGGATGTTGTAGCGTTTGGGTTCTCACAGTTCTGTGTTGCTAATTAGATTGTCAAAATAATGATATAGTTACGAATAATTTCTTTCAATTTTTATTTTTAATTTTTTAAACTCTTCTCTCATTGTTTTCATCATCTGTATCTGACATACCCTTTCGCTGTTGTAGTAAATTTACTAATTTGAGTTTTTCTTCCTACAGCAAAGAAACATTGCCTGGTGGACTATCTGTCAATAAGAAGAGAGCTGAGAAGGGCCTCTCACAGCTTAAGGTTCATAACTTTATATTCACGATGTCGGTTTTTACAAATGTTTATTATCCCAAAAATAGATGTTTTATTTGTAAGTCGTTAAAGATATAGACTCAGAGTTGAAAATTCTGCACAGGTTGAAGTCGTTAATCTAGTATCCGATGAATCCAGCAGTGAAAAGATAAGTTCCACGATGTTAAGGAGACTTGAAGCTGAGAAGGCTAAGCTCGAATAACAGGCGTGTGCATGTCTTCAGATGGCCCAGTTCTTGGTACTAAAACTTTTTAGGCCAAACTTTCTTTTTTCCCACCAATTAGTAGACATGTGAATAGAGAGTTAGCATTGACTTTATAGATGTCCCTCTGGATTAATAGCGTCTCGTACACATCTTTTTTAATTGCTTTTGCCTATTTCATCAGCAATATCAACTGTTTTATTCTTTTGTTGGGAACTCTATCTCCCAATCTATTCTTACGCAAAAAACTTACCTAAACGGAGCAGACTTATCATTCAAAAATTGCCTAGCCCTAGCGGCTGCTGGACGCATTTTGAGCAAGAGTCTTGTTAATTCTCCCCGGCAAGCCGATGGGGAGACCACAATAAGTTATGTTATATGCGACAAACACACGTAAGTTGGGGTTTGGCGTAGTTTTACAATTTTTGCTTTTCTTGAAAATGTTACTCCCTCTCATTCGTTTATTTACAAAAAGAGCAATATTTAGAGTTTTGATAAATATTAATTTTGCACCTATTTGTTATATGTGAAACTAATAAGTTTTTCTCAAGAAAATATTTAATTAAAGATAAGATTAAAATATTGTAATGACAAATTTTAAAAATTATAGCATTATAATAAAAAAAATTATGCCAATGATGTTTTTTTTTCTGAAACAAAATTTATTCTCATATGTTAGTTCTTTTTTTTTTTAGGAAAAGAAATTTATAGCAAATTTTATACATTTTGAAAACATTTGGTCTAATGGTGAAAGAATGTCATATAAAAGATTAGCTTAAATTGTTTTGGAATAAGTTGTTCACAAACGTGCGCAACATTATCATAAGAATCATAAGAAAGTTCGGAAAGATATCCATCCTTTCTATGAAAGACTTTTGTACAAGTGTGTTTATAATAAAACGATATTTCTTTGATTAAATATGTATGTAGTTTTACAATGTGGGCCCTGCGTGGACAAAATCAATTAAACCCATACTGAATTCAATTGTTACAAATATATCAAAAAAAAACTTTAATACAGATTTTTTTCCATTCGTTTTTTTTTTTTGTACAGTGAATATATGACGGAAACAAAGAAAACCCAAAATAAGCCAACCGAATTCAGAGGATAATTAAATTAAACGGCCACTTTCCAAAATAAAGTTATTCAGTTCAAATATCCGGAAACTAAACGATCCCTCCTCTTTTGATAACTGCCTCAAGAACCTCCCTTCTCATAAACTCCTTTTTTCAGTTTGATTATCATCTCAAATTCTACATCGAATATTTGATCTGGTTCACTAAAAATTGTCAAGGTTCAGTTAAACCCCTTTCCGATGTTGCTCTTTGTTTCTCGATTTTAGTTTCTATAATTCTCACTTCACTTACTTTTCTTGCATACTTAGAAAACTGTCTATTCTTTCCTTTTCTAACATCGAAATATTTCTCGTTGTTCCATATATCTTTCTTGCAGGTTTTCCGGGTTTGATATTTGAATTGACACTGTTTATATCCCTGATTTCGAATCTTTCAGAGGCTAAATACAACTTCTTCACAAATTAGTTATGGAGTCGTACATATGTAGTTGTAAATCTAAAATATTTGTATCTACACAAGCGTGGGCAGACTTACAAAATATATCATATGTATATGTTAATAGGCTAACAAACTCCATTGTGACTGATATTGTTGATTTTCGTTGCAGTTTGATTTTGCAAAAAATGAATGATCTAATGACAAAGTCGTTCTTAAGTTATGTGGAATTGAAGAAACAAGCCAAGATGGATCTTCAAGCGGAGGCAGATGTGGAGAAAGGCCAATATAACTCCATGAATGAAGCTAATCTCTCTCACTTCTTTCAAGAAGTCGATGCAATCAAGGCGGAAATGGAAGATATTACGAACCTCTTGTTTGATCTTCAACACCTGAATGAAGAGACAAAGTCGACTCACAGTGCTAAGATTTTAAGAGGGCTGAGGGACAGAATGGATTTTGACATGGTCTCTGTTCTCCGGAAAGCCAAGATTGTCAAGGGGAGGCTCGAATTACTAGACAAATCGAACGTGGCAAATCGTAGGATATCAGTGGCGTACAGAGAAGGCAGCACAGTTGACCGAACGAGAATTGCAGTAACAAATGGGTTGAGAGTGAAGCTGAGGGAGATGATGAATGACTTTCAATCTCTACGAGAAAAAATTCTGTTTGATCATAAAGAATATCTGAAGAGAAGATACTTTAGTGCGACTGGCAATGCCCCCAGTGAGGAGGTGATTGAAAAAATGGTCTCAGGGAGCGGGAAAGTTGAGATTTTTGAATCGAACAAAGAACTGTATTTGGAGAACAAAGAGAGGCATGATGCAGCGACGGACGTTCAGAGGAGTTTGAAGAAGCTTCATCAAGTGTTCCTTGATATGGCGGTTCTGGTGGAGGCTCAAGGTGGAAAGATTGATGATATCGACAACAATGTCGCCAATGCCAGAAGCCATATTGGTGGAGGAACTAATAGCCTTTTTTATGCCAAGCAGATGAAGAAGCAAGGTGAAAATTGGGTTTGTTGGGTTTGTTGTGTGATAGTGATCATATTACTTGTTTGCTTTATTGCAACGTTATCTTCTTGAGAACCAATATCTATAGAAAGATTGACTGGTTTATTGTTAAAGATGTTTGAAGTATGGATATGTAGGAATCGAGTTTCATTGTCCTCAAGGTTTCCTACTCTGTTTAACCTCTATTTTATTTATTTTTTACAAGTTCTTTAGCTTAAGTGTTTGATATTGGTTTCATCTCGTTTCAAAGCTTTTACTTTCAAGAGTCTATTCCATGAATATTATAGCTGTACCCCACTATTTATAGCTATTCCGTATTGCACAAATAGGATTTTACTTTCTCGGAATGATCTTGATAAGGTGGTAAACCAACAATGCAAAGTAGATGTAGTATTAGGGGCAAACAAATACAAAATAATGAAACAGAAAACCAAAAATTTCAGAGTATTTGTTATTGTAACATACAATATTATGATATAATGACATTTGAGACTTTTTTTTATTGGATTTTGAGAGTGCCTCGCTCTTGAAGAAGAAAAGTCCGGTATCAAGATCTTCAAGTAGAAGAGAGTTTTGAAATCTAGATACAAGGAAACAGGAAACTAATCTACAAACTTGTGCAGGCATCCACATTTTAGACAACGCTCATATGTTGAGTTGCTGTCCATGATTGCTTGGGTTCTAGTTGAACTTCTCCGATCTGAGTTGTACGTGCAAAAGCACACAGATTTAACAAGGAATTCAATTTCCAAGAAATATATGTCTACAAGACTAATTGCGTCAGGACGACAATGACACGTTTGTTTTAACTTAAAATTTGGAGATTTTAGATTTCAAAAATATAATATATACTATCAGAATTTAGAATCTCCAAAATTTAAAGCCGAAACAAATGTAACTTATCTAGGGACAATAAGGGAAAGTTAAATTAGAAAGAACACTGGATTACAGGGATGATAGTAACTCATGTTAAGATTATTTTATCTATTTTTCTCTATCTATTGCAGGATTTCTCCTCTTTTCTGAAAAATAATTAATTCAACTTCATCAATGCAGGAATATGCATTCAGGATAGAAATTATAGTTTATTTAAGGGTAGCATTCTCCAATACCTTAGCATTTTCAACGCAAACGAAGTCTTTGTAGCATGCCTCCATAGTCAAATATGGGTTCCACAATACTGCATCTGTCCAACTACACAAACAAGAAGGATTATGAATCCAAATAATTGAAGTGCATAAAATTCTGAGGAATCAAGCAATAGTTTTCCATCAACTTACTTTGTATTGCTAATTGATATTGTATCACCCAATCCATTGTCTAGTTGTAACTCACTGGGGGCTTCAAGGTAGATGCAATCGACAAATCCAGGAAAGGTGACTACATCCCTGAAATAGTGAAGATAAAGTGAGCATGTCGCTGAAACATAAAAGGGTAATCTCTCACGTATTGGATGCGGACTATATTTTGAGATTCTGTAATATCATATATTTTACACTGAAGAACAGCTTTATAAAATGTGATGCAAACCTTTTCTCTTTACTCTCCACTGGATTTTTGGGATCAGGGTCTTTGTTAAGTGTTTTGCAACCTTTTAAACCTTTCACTGATGCCCCTGCCGCAGAAGCCTGCACAGCAGAACCAGATAGAAGCTCTGAAACTTCTGTGGATATATACTCAGATTTTCTTGTATAAAATAGGCAGAAAAACTAATGAGATTTATGAACTTGATAAATAAGTAAACCTTCTCTTTGATCACTAAATAGTATAAGCTGTCCAACAGATTAAATCATCAAAACAAACCAAATATGTTGTACTCAAACATGCATTATTTTCCAGCTCCAAGTTAATACATCAACAATGTCATTTCCCTTTTTTCAGATACAGCTTGTTTAATTGCCCATGCTACAAAACATCACTTAAAAAAGTGTAATTTAATTTTCCAGCCACCAAAGAATAATAATATAATACTTACGCTGAAGTATGTATGTAGAGCAGTTGTGAATGAAAACTTCTTTGTGTCATTATTTGTTATGACTAATTCTGTTGAAAGGCTCTTCTTATCGAGAGTAACCTGCGAAGAAAGCAAAAGGTGCATATAGTCTATTTCAATGAATTGTTGAATAAAGATAGGCCAACAAAGTGGGACCGAGATTTGAGAGTTGTAGACATATATGGAAAATAACATTTCACTTGCATACATATAATTATATTTTATAAGGTGTCAGATTGTCAATAAAGTTGTCTTCAAAATGATATGCGTGATCTATCCAACATTATAACAGAAAGAGGGAAACTAACAATTGAGTACCTTGTATAGTGCCTGGAAACTAAAATCCCACATAGAGCGGCTGTATGAATCATCCTTCAACTCCAGAGTGATAACAGGTTTCCCTTCGACATTTTCGGAGTCAAGAATCGACCAGTTCACATTCCTTGCAAATCCATGCTATAAGGCACATAAGCATCCTCAAAATTAAAAATTAATAAGGAAAATTTTGAAGTGGTGCCACTATGGTGGTTATATCATCTTCTTTTCACAGTTATGAAAAGAAATGGAATTATCTGAGTATCAATGCAGTTGTATGCCACTAAAAATATAGAATTAAGAGTTGTCAATTCCTGGTGACTTTGATCACAACTCGTAATGAAGTAGGCTGCTATAAGCCTACAACTCATCTGCTGGTCAAATTCTTTTGCAGGGAATTGATCTGTGTTTATTACTCACAAATCACATTTCAACACAACAGTTGTTGGGAAAAAAAAAATGAATGATTTGCCAAGGGTGGAATCTTTCTATCCAAATACCACAATTATGATTTATGACAAAAAAGGTGTTCTTAACTTAAATTATATGTGGAGTATTTTGTAAATTATAAGAGAAAAAACTGGCATCCTACGTGACAAACTGAGAGAGATATAGAAACCACCCAGACAATTGCTGAGGAGAATGGAGTGCATACCTGCTGCATAACGCCAGGTCCAAATTGTGGGAAACAGTGAGGTACCCCTCCACTGTTGCAGAAAATTTTTGGTCAGTTAACCAGGAAACTCAATGGTTTGTAAGACAAGAAGGTACTAGTCAGAAAAATAAAAGACTAGAACGTTGCAAAATGTTAACTATATACAGATTATCTCACTCTTTAGTTTATATTAATTATTTTTTTAACATGAAAGTATAAGTTGGAGCGTTGGACAAAGATTCCCAAGACTCTGCTTTGATACAATACAATGCAAGTGCTGGAACTTATCCTAGATCTTGAAAATCACCACGAACCTGATTGGCTTTTCTCCATTAAATTTAGCATCAGGCCGCACAAAAAGAAGATCTTTGCTAGCAACTTTCCAAGAAGTAATACAACCTCCAAATAAGTATAGTTCCGCCTCACTGCAAAAGATATTGTCAATAAAATACATGGTACATATATGAGGTCTTGCACAAAATATACTGCCAGAAATTTTCAGTTTATGCAGGGGCATTGGTGGATAACCATCATTAAATCCTAAAAGAAGAAAATGACTACAGACAATAATTCGATGCTAGCAAGGCTCAGAGTAAATGTAATTAAGTTTCCAATGTTCATACACAATATGCAAAATAAACCAGATTTATATTTTCTTTTTTCTTTTTTGGGCATGTGCCATGTTTATAGTTTTTTGACATCAACAGCAAGTATGCACATATTATGGGAGTGCTATTCAGAATTCTTTATAACAGTTACTAACATAAACAAGTGCGATCGGTTTCAAGTGTTTTTGACAAGTAGTTGATGCATATTGAATCAGCCCATCAGTTTCATAATGCCAACAAAAGAAATCATGAAACGTTCACTACAAATTTACTGCAGGAGATCACTATAAGATAATCTCTCTCTTAAGGCAAGGGAGACAATCTTCTCCAGATGATTGACAAGCTGGTAATTACAATTTCTTGATTTGACCACGTAAGTCAAAAATCAGACACAAAGCACTTAAACAATGTCATGAAAGCTCATGCATTCGTAATCCCAAATTTAAGGTTCTTTAGTACCAGAAATCAACTAAAACACACCTTATCCACAGATTCAGCAAAAAAATGTTACCTTCCGTGAGAAGTCGTCAAAACGACCTTAGGCAAATTTCCCAAACCTTCAGTTAGCTTTACTCCCGTCGCCACCTCTTGAGTCCCACTTGCAATCGACATTCTTGTATATCTGTGCCCAAACTGTCAGACGTTAATTTCCTACAAACGTTTGATAAATCAGATTTTTTTTTGATGATCGCTAGATGAACGCTAAGAGAGGGGGTGGGGGGAGAGAATCTTAAAAACTGACCGATTGACTCGGCGATTAATGGAAAAGCTTCTGTTGGGGAGAGAGCAGCACGACATTGAAGCTGTCGCCATTCCTTTTCTTTTCCTTTCTTTTCTTCGCGATTATTATTATAACCGTGACGACACTAGTACACTAGGCTTTCTATGGTTGGCTCTGTTGCGTTAGGCAGTAAGGCCGTTGGATATTGTTGGATATTCTTTTCTTTTCATTCTTATTCTTCCTTATAATTATTTTCCTCCGTTGAGATATTAAAAATAAATTATATTTCGATTCCCATCCTACCAAAAAGTTAAATAAATTGGCGTGTTAAACTGCACTTTGTTAGCATCTTTATTTGATTGTGTTAACGTACATACTAGTCGAATAATTTTAAAATACGTGTTATATCAACTTAAGTATATTTTAAACAAAAAATTTATCATAAATGATTGATCTTATATTTGAAATCAAGTCTCGCAATAAAAAAGTAAATCTCACCGATTTAATTACGAATGTTATGCTGTTTTATTCAATATGTGATCATTTTAATAGAGATTAGCAAGGGTGATTGCAATATTCATTTCCGAAAACAATAAATGTGTAGACTACTTGCGAAATGAGAGTCTATTGATAAAGCTAGTATTTCCCCTACTAACTCTCCCTTCGACCGTATTTGTCCTCTTCTCCGTGATGATTTAATAGGTATTTATTCGATTTGTTATTGTTATTCTTCTTTGGGTTTATAAATCCATTTTGTAACGATATATATATGTGTGTGTGTGTGTGTATCTTAAGATTGCTAACTTCCATATGTTCACGTACTATTGTTTTTATCTTAATGGCCCTATTCAATGGTAACCCCTAATTAGTTTGATTAATGGCACTCTCTCCCCACAATCAATTAGGCTTCAAAAATAATAATTATGAATTATGGTATTTTCAAATGTTTAGGACATTTTGATTTTGGAGAACTTAAGCCTCAACTGCCAACAAAAAAAAACTTAGCTAGTATGGTTATTTCCCGTTTTCTACCACAAATGCTGCAATCGACCCTCAGCATATATTAAGTCTGTGATAAAATCAAACACCTAAAAATCAACTCATTAGCACCGTTAAACACGAAATTATGCATAAAAACTCAATTACAAAATGTATAATACGCTGTCAACTTATTTAAATAATTCGGGAACACATTTTACGATTCTTGCTCAAAAGAAGACCGAACGCTTTTGCTCATCCGACCAACCAACATTCATGAATCATGAGTCGCTCGTTCAATTGTCCCTTGGAAACACCGTTGATAAAATATTCGGTATTGTTCACTCTACATTTATATTCTTGTAGATAATAGCGCTGGGTTCACTTGGGTCCCGAATACATAGGAATGCATCGTTTTTTTCATGGGCTCTTAACATCACAAAATTACTGTGGTTTTACTTATTGATAATGGATTAATGGATCAAGGCCTAAACAACATTGATAATCTGTGAATATATGTGCCTATATGGAAATGGCACCCAAATCCAAAAAGGATGGAAAACTCTACCCCAAATTATAAAAAGTGTATACCATTGCCAATCGAGAATTCTATTCAAATAGAAAATATTACCATAAAAAATATATTAAGAACTTCTTTTTCTTTAAGTTTATTTTTTTAGGGAAGGGAAAGAGAGAATGACTCTGAGATCTATTAGATAATGTAGAAGTTCTCGCGCAATACGGACCAATTTTCTTTATATTGTAAAGATATTTATATAATAAAATTTTGATAATAGTTCTAATGAAAAATTATTTTATTCATTTATGGCATATATATATATATATATATATATATATATGTATGTATGTATGTATGTGTATCAATCCTGTTTAAATTCTTAATTTTTTGAAAAGGTAAATTTATTATATTTAGAATAGTAAACTATCAACAGTTAATACAGAAAGATTAAAATATGCACTAAATTTCATAAAAATGTTTTTGAAAGTATTTTTCTAGAAAAGACGGATCGAAGCGTGCTTTAAATTAGCGCAGATAATCTAGACCTCATACAAAAAGGCCAAAAAAAAAAAAGGAAAAAAAAATGAATAGGTTGTAAAATGTATCAAAGCTTAGCGCCTTAGCCGAAGGCAAATCCAATTTTGATTCATCTCCTTCATTTGGGTACTTCTGTTTTTCTTTTTTTTTTGGGTGGGTGGGGGTGGGGGGTTTCTAAATAGTGTTGGGTAATCTGTTTTGTATCCATATCAGTAGCTATATAGTATACAAAGTAAATATATTCCCAAAATATCTGTAGAAAATATCAGATTAGTGATATTGGCATTATTCGATTCGAATCTTGTCGTTATCCGTATAGAGGGAGTGGAGAACTATATATGTATCTATGTTTCAAATACTGTTTGGTGCCAAGTGAAGAGAGCATCTAACCACACTATAAAAAGGAAATATACTATACCTATATTTTGCTATTTATTTTTATTTTTAGTTAAAGTGGGAAAAGATTTTTTCAAATCCCACCGCAGAGTGGATTATCATAAAGTCAACATCAACTACGAAATACATGTTTTGAAAGAACGTGGAAACTACTACCAATAAAAGAGAAAGAGTTGCCCAAAAAAAAAAAAACAGAAGCAATTTGCCATTTTGAGAACTTAATAAATCACACTATCACATGGTATAATTTCTGAACGGACAGATCCAAATATAATTTCCTTTTATAGCTATAGAGGGATATCAAATGTCTTGTTACTGTTGGCAAGAAAACAGATAAAAAGGTGGTTTTAATTATTGTAAGTTGTAACCCCGACACGTCCCCACTCCACCCCCACCCCCACCTACCCTCTTCCAATCCTCGAATTAGATGAGATTGAACCAGGTTCAAATCAGAAATCTAATTAAAGGAAAAAGCTCACCTCTTCTGTAATTTAATTTTTGTTAATGAGATTATGGGAGAGCCACCAAATAGTTAAAAGACAAATGTAATGTCCAAAACGGGACAGCCAACTATTTTCCAAATTATAAAATGCCAAAACACCATTAATTATCTCAAAAAAAAGAAAAAGAAAACGATCCTATATATATATTATTAAATATTATCTATAATTTGTATATATAATGTCATAATATTTAATAATTATTATTCTTGTATACACTACAAAATATATATTATATTAAAATGAGAAACGTACAAAAATAATTTAACAGATGACTTTGATCATTTAAATTAGTCATCCAAGATAACTACCCCTGAAGGTGGTCATGAGATAATACTCAGATAACTACTTAAGTGATAATCTTTTAAAATATTATCACTTAATTAAGTGGTCATGTAAAATGATAGGGTGAAACAAACGTAATTATCTCAAATAACACTCCCAAATTACGAATAAACTGAGATGACCATCTAAGATGACTCTAAATAAACATGCCGCAAGATCTTATGTAGATCGAGAATGTGTTAATTTAATGGATTGGGAAAAAGACTTAATTATTTATATTATACCTTATATGTTTTAAAATTATAGATATATTTCTCTTTTAATGTAATATTATTTATGAATGTTATATATTTTTGATATAAATTAAAAATATCAAAATATAAAAAATTGTATGTAAGAGTATTTTTTTTATATGTTTTATGATATTTTACTTCAAATAAAATATTTAACTTCAATTTTGAATTAGAAATTTTCACAAATTTATATTTTGTGTGAACTGAAATATATCTTTAATTTTGAAATCCAAAGAATATATTATTACTCATTTATTATTGAAATTTCATTTACATTAATTGGGACACTAAATAATATTCCAATACTTTTTTATAGATGATTTTGTCCAAACCTCTCACCAAAAATATTTCACCTTATTACACCGTACCGCTGTATTTTGGCACGAAAAAATAAATTGTTCAGTGGCAGACTTTTCATTTGAGTGCTTTTAAAGGAAAACTACGACTCGTGTATTATGTAGGGAAAATTCTTTTAATCATCGTGAGTGATACACGATGACTTTAATTTAATTTTGTGAATACATGTATAAATGGTTATTCTTCACTCTAGCTTTATAATCACTTGGGAATTATCTCACCAACAAATACCTTCCATACTTTTATTCTTTAAAAATACAAATTTATATGTCGATATCCATTATAAGTCGTTTATCATAATCTTAGTGAAGATACTGATGCGATGAGCAAACCAGCCATAATGCAAAATAATATTATACTTCTTCTTCTGTTTCACAAAAAGTAATATTTAGATTTTTAATAATTATTAATTTTGTATTTTTAATTAAGAGTTAAATATACATATCATAAGTTTTTTTTTTATAAAATTTGTTATGAATCTTTAAATTATGATGAGATTTATAAATTTATAATTAAATTTTTTTTTAACTTATTACAAAATAATAAATAAAATTCACAAATATAACTTTTTTTTAGAATTATTTTTTTTCAGACTATAACTTTTTTTTGGCAGAGTCAATCAATGGATACTCCGTATTCGGCGATCGACAAGCTATGTTCCCATGCATCATTTTTGTCTTCGATCAGTTAATTGTTTAATTATTCTATACGTGTACATATATGTTATATACACACAAATATAGATACATGGTTGAGAATACATATATAGAGAGCAAAGACTTTGATGCATATAAGCAACAAAGCATATGGGAGGAATGGAGAACTCTCTGCCCGATATCACAAAAATGAAGCGTGGATGGGTGGATTAATTCACACTGTTCATGTTATGTGTGTCTGTATGCGTGTCAGTGAGTGAGTGCGTGTGTAGGGCTTGGCTTGTCAAAGTGTCAGCTGTCAAAACACACACACATATATATGTGTTATGTTCAAACCCCAACCTTGTCCTTGTCGAACATGACGACCCATCTTTACATACTACATTAAATATTTAATTTTAGCTAAAAATTATTGTTCAACTAGTTATACGTGGCAAAATTTTTTATTAAGTTGAAAATTTAATTTTTACTAATTATTTTTCTTGATGGTATATCCTGGACCCAGAGAATTTTTATTCACCCAAACTTTTATATATAAAAAAATGTATATATTTAATTTTATATTACATTCGTTTCAAAATTATAAATATATTTCAGTTCATATAAAATTTGCTTGTGAAATTATATATTTAATTCAAAATTAAAGTGAGTTTTGGTTTAATTTCATATTTTTAAAGTAAAATATCATAAAATATATACAAATAATACTATTCAATACAAAATTTTATATTTTCATATTTTTTAAATTTATATTAAAAATTAAACTATAATATTCATAAATAGTACTATATTAAAAAAATGTATCTCTAAATTTAGAAATGAATGCGAAATATTAAATAGACTTATGACGTATTATGAGTTAAATTAAATTTAAAATATTTTGTTTTCATTAATTTTAAAATAAACATTGCGATATACATATAAATCTTAGGTCAAATTTGGTATCATAATATTTGTTTATGTAAAATTAAAAAATTTTAAATATTCCCAAAAGGAAAACATTTGTTTATGTTTAAAACGAATGAGTACATTAATTAATTAAGGAGCCTACTCAGTCCTCCTCTCGTGGGACCTGTCACGGTCATCTCGCTTTCTTGCTTAACGGCCTTTTCTTTTTTATTTTTCTCTCTAGTGATTTCTTCGTAGTTATTTTGTTAAATAGATAAATAATTCAAAATTTTAAAAGATACAACTCCATATATCACAATCCTCTTTATATACTCCGTATGTAGGTATGGACGAATGCATGTAAGTATTTATATATTTGTAAGTTTTTATAAATGTAAAAGTATTCAAAAGGTGATTAAACCTTAAATTCTTGATCAAGTAATTAATTTATTTGTTCTAAAATTGAAAATAAATTTGAGTGCACATAAAATAATTTTATAAAAATTTTGTATTCAAAAGTGGAGTAAAATTTTTTACTTTTAAAAATTTGAAGTGAAATATATCTCATATATAAACTTTTATACTTTAATATTTTCATAAATTCACATCACAAATAAAATCTTAAAATTTCTAAATAATATTACATTAAAAAAAATATTTCCCTTATTTTAAAACAGAGCGGATGGTACAGAGTAATTTTTTTCAATCTATGTTTATATAGATTTTACATTGTTGATATTTCAAAACTTTTTACTTTTGAACTGTGCTATTTAATATATATAAAGTTTAAATTCTTAATTTGGTGTTTGTCGAGGTGGGTCAGCTCAATCAAATATGCAACACTTTCGTACATATATAATATTTAATGACAGAATATAGCAACAATAGACAAGGGGTTGCACATCCACTCAAGCAACTAAAGAAAGGAAGATTTGATAATTTCTTTTTTAATTTGATTTGAATAATTGATTATTTTGTTGCTGTTTTCAATTGTCATTTGATTTATGTCCTCTGGTAGCCAGGTCAGCAGCCAGCTCGTCTTCCTTCCGATATGGAAGCTAGCTATACAATAATTGTATATCCATCTACTTGTTTTTGTTTGAGAATGTTACGAGTGCATACAATGTTTATAAATACTCCCTCCTAAAATTAAAGTACTCTCTCTTTTTAAATGTAATCTAAGATTCAAATCTTATAATTTATGTATAATATGAATTTGTACAAATTTGAAATTTTGAATATTTGTATTAAAGAATAATCTTTATGTACTTTAAGTTATTCCATTTTAAAATTAAAAATAATTAATTTTTTTTTTGTAACAAAACGTTTAGGCGATGACAAATTTTATAATTTACTGGTCTCTTTGAAGGTCGTTAAAAATACTCAAACTCTCAACTTAATAAAAGTGTTTACTGAATTTGACCAATTAAATTAATCTTAATTAAAACTATTTTAAATAAAATGAGATGTACCTGTAATTTTAAGGATCTGACTCCTCTAGAGTTTTTAGGAAACTCTACAAGTTGGAATTCCTTAAATCTCAAACCATACATTCAAAATCAATGGCTATTATTAATTTATTTATTGTATATGTTATTTTCTCTCTTCAATCAACACAACATACTTCATTTTTTTTTTCTAATTAGCATTTGCTTCTTATTAATCTTTCGATAAATTTTTTCTAATATTAAATTAATTTAAGTAAGTAAAATATTTTACAAATATTTTTCTCAATTTATTGATTTCTTCATACACACATTTAACCAGTTAAATAATTAAAAATATTTATTTATAAGTAACAAGGTGGTGTGTGTAGTGCGTGTGTGTGTGATAGTATTACATTTATAATTTTCATTAACAGGACAAATTCATAACGACAATTAATAAGTTATAATTACTAGACTTTATAGAAATTATTCAAAGATATAATATGTTTCTCAAGTATTAATATTGAAGTATCTAAAATCATTAACTAATGATTATAAAATATTTGAAATAATTTATACTACATAATATTATTTTAAATCAACCCATATTAAATCAATGGCTGGATTATATTTTTAATAATATATTTTATTATTATAGATATAATTTTATATAAAAAATCAAAGTACTAATAAATAATACCCATGAATATTACATAAATTTAATTGCTATTACATACATGTTTTGTTTATATCACTAGAAATTATTTTACTCAATTTTTTATTGGATATATTTACAGGTACTTAAATTTTGTATCAGTGTACTTAATTCATAATTATATTTATATTATTTTAATTCACTAATTTTATACACTGAGACATACATAAATTATAACAATTATCAAAAATAAATAAGTTATATGATTTATTCAAGACAAAAGGTATAAATGGTAAATTGATAGAATCACTAAGGATTAAAAAAAATATGACGTTGATTAAAGAAACAAAAAAAATACATGTACAATAAATAAATTAATAATAATTATTGATCTTAAATATAAGGTTGAGATTTAACTCTAACCTGTAGAGCTTTTTAGAAACTCTAAATAGGCCCGATCCTAATTTAAAACTAAAGGAATACAAAAAAGTGGGACCGACTAGGTCAATGACACGAATACTAGAAGAAATAAAAAGATATACTTTAATAATATTAAAATCGTTAAACACATCATGCAAGTCAAAAATACTCGGTAGTTTACTTCTTCACAAGTTCTTTTTCAACTTTTTATTCAAAATAAATAAATAATATTAGTCAATTAGTGCGTGGAAAAAAAAGAAAAAACTCCGTAACAAATTATACAGCACGGTAACACCAGTATAAAACGGGTCTCCATAAAAATAAAAAATAAAAAGAAGAAGAAGAAGGCGGGTGCATATTTTGGAGCATTTATTTGGAGGTGCTGTATCCGTGTCCCAAAGTACCCCTTCCGTCGACGGTGGCGGAGACGGCGGTGTGGGTGGCTGACCGGAGATATTGTTATGCGAAGCTGATCCGTGGTTTCACTGTTAACTTTGTCGGAGAACACGGTTGCCATTATCTAGGTTTGCCGTGTTTCTCCGATCTAGTCGTTTCGCTTTCGAGATCTCATCTTAGCTCTCTTCTCATCTCCACCGCCTCGCCGTTCACGTATTCTCCGATCTCTCAGGTGTGTTGTTTTCTTTTTCCGCATTTTCCTTTCACATTCATACGATTTTCGTTTATAGAATTATAAACATCGTATATTACTATTGTTGTATTTAAATTTCCTTGCTTGTAATCTGTTGAAGGCATTGTGATATATGTATAAAACCAATAATGTGCTAATGTTTTATGAATTATAATAAATGGATTGGAGTCTAGTCCTGGATGCATAAGGAGGTAATTGCTTTTTTTCTTATTTTTTCCCCATTTTAGCTTGATGAGAAATTTATTAAGCTGCTTCTTAATAAAAAGAGGAAATGAATATCAAATCCTAAGTTTTTCTTTTGGACTATAATCATGTATTTCCTATATGTATTGAAGGAACTTTGATTGCGTTATCGATTGAGATGTCCTTCAAATACCTTGTACGAGAGCTACGTGAGATTAAAGATGGAATTGGGAACATATCAAGGAGAAGGCTGGAAGGGAAGCGGTGGCGAAATCACTCGCGATCACATATTGTTCCTGATGTAGCCGCCTCTGAACCAGTTCAGCAAAGCAAGTGGGCGGATATGCCACCTGAATTGCTTTTGGATATAGTCCGAAGAGTTGAAGAGAGCGAGACATCATGGCCTGCAAGAAATGCTGTTGTTTATTGTGCATCAGTGTGCAAGTCATGGAGGAATATTACCAAGGAGATTGTTAAGACTCCGGAAGAATGTGGACGTATCACCTTTCCCATTTCTTTGAAGCAGGTATTTATCAATCATTATCTCTATTACCCGTGACCATGCTATGTTAGGCGCTAATTTTCTTCTTATTTTCAAGTAGCCTGGTCCTCGTGATTCTCCGATTCAGTGCTATATAAAAAGGGATAGAGAAACTTCCGTTTTTCGTTTATACCTTGGCTTGACCCCACGTAAGTCATGCTCTTCTCTTGTGCTCACTTTTCTTGTTTGCTTTTGGAGCTTTGTATTTACTTCAAAAATAATCCTCAGTGTTTCTAACCTTTATCATCCTGTAAATTGGAATCTTACTGTAAAGTCTAGCTCCTATTACTTGTAAGGTAGTGGTCTTTGGACGATTCTATGAAATTTAGTCTTGATAATTTTCTCTACAGAAATAGAACTTTATCTTACGTGTAAATAACAAATTCTTTATTAGTTGGAATAATGAAAATGATAATCACATCTATACTGCCTTTTGGTTTATTTTTCTTCCCAGTTATTTATTGATTCATTTCAATTTTCATGTAAGAAGTTTGTCTGTGTTTTAGATTACTTCAGGAAGGACTAGAAATTCCGCAACAACTCCTGTTTATGTTCTGTAGATTAAGTCTAATTCCTATTACTTTGGCTGGATTATTTGTAACTGCATATTTACAATACAGGCGTGGTGATCAGTTGGACCTTTGATTAATTACTCTATCTTTTGCTTGCAAGTCATTAGAAACCAATAGCTACAACCCAAAGAAACCTTTACCCTTTATATCCCTCAATATTTTGTTTTTGAACAGATGAGATATTCATATTTGCATTTAAACAATTAGATATAAGGTTTAGCTGAAGATAAAGGAAGCACCATTTATGTTGATGCATCCTGGTATACCTGGACTTTATTGAAATGATGATAAATGAGGGCCTATTTTGTAACAAAATAGGTTACTACATAATTACAAAAGGTTTCTAGAAGAACTCAATTATATGAAGAATATCTTACTAGCCTATTATTTAAAATGACAGCTGAAGATGGGAATGATAAATTATTGTTAGCAGCCAAAAAGATCAGAAGGGCAACAAACACAGATTTTGTAATATCACTGGTTGCAGATGATTTTTCTCAAGCCAGCAACTCATATGTTGGCAAGTTGAGGTAAGTATGATCATGATATGAAGGTCTTCACACTATGTATGTATTTTTGTGTTTAAATATTTTTAATTGTTGATGATAGGTCTAACTTTCTGGGCACAAAATTCAAGATATATGACAGCCAACCTCCAAATGATGCAGCACTTCAATCTAAAAGTAGGTTGAGGCGAAGATTCCGTACTAAGCGAGTATCTCCAAGATTACCTGCGTGTAACTACTGTATAGCCACGATTTCCTATGAGCTCAATGTCCTCCGCACAAGGGGTCCTAGGAGAATGCAGTGTGCCATGCATTCTATTCCTATTTCTTCAATTCAGGAGGGTGGGAAGGCCCCAACACTGACATCTTTTCCAAATTCCATTGATGAAAATATATCTTTTGCAGTGGTCACAAAAGGAAAAGAGCTGATCAGAGAGTCCGTTGTTCCTAATCATCCTGCAACATTTCCATCTTGTGAAGAATCAATGGCTCTTAAAAATAAGGCCCCTCGATGGCATGAACAGCTACAATGCTGGTGCCTTAATTTCAAAGGTCGTGTGACTGTAGCTTCTGTTAAAAATTTCCAGCTTGTTGCGGCTGTTGATCCTTCACACAATGTACCAGCTGAAGAGCAAGAGAAAGTAATTTTACAGTTTGGAAAAATCGGGAAAGACATCTTCACCATGGACTATCGGTACCCTCTCTCTGCCTTCCAGGCATTTGCAATCTGCTTGAGCAGCTTTGACACTAAACTGGCATGCGAATGAATGTCATCTGTAAGGTGACAGAGTACCTTTTGCTCAGCTGCTTCCGTAAATCTGAAGTGTCTATATGAAGGTTGTCTAGTACATGCTCATCTGTTGTAATTGGAAATCTTATACGCTCAACGTGTAGTTTCTCGTCTAGCATTTTTGCTTTAGATAAGTGTGTTTTTATTCTATAGTTGGAAGGTTTACTGCTTCTCTTGCATCTTTTTAGCATTAGGTGTGTAAACAAGATGATCAGTATCTATGTTCATCTAAATGATCCGTGTCCATTCTTGATTACAAAACCAGTGAATCAAATGTGAACTTGGCAAAATACTGTTATGGTGCTGTTACACATTTGTTTCCTTTTTTGGTTATCCAGTGTCCAGCTCACTGGTAAGTCATGTAGTTCTTGACCGAGAGGCTTTTTGCATCATTACACTCTGATTCACTGGAGATGCGTTGGATCATGAGTTTCTTCCTTGTTACCCATTTGGGTTTGTGACCGGATGTCACCGGTGGTGACATCATCTTCCATACTCCAAACGCAAGTTATCTTCTTTCAAAGGCTTCCGAGGGTCGAGCTATCATAAAACACCAACGATCAACTCGAATTCGAGAAATTTTTCATAACAATATCTTGAAGTCACCACTTTGCATAAAGTAAAAAGATAACCATTCGAAATCTCAATCTTCTCATTTTATGTATGTTTAAGAACTTTAGGCTGCTTATAAGTTTATTGACGTTGGTTTTAACGGGTCACATATTTGCTTCACATGAATACAGATAAAAGTTCAAGCAACTTCAAGAAAAATACTGCCCTAAACATATTACAATTTCATGCCTAGGCTGTGAGAGATTTTTATTTTATTTGGCGAACAAAACTGACAATTTGGTTTTAACTTCAGTTTATTGTGTACTTTCTTGTGGCAGAGGTAGAAAAATCAACTCTGAATATAAGATCACATACATCAAGTGATGCAAAACTATAAATTTATACAACTACTATCTGCAAAATGCCAGAGATGGTTTATTCTGGTTAAGACGATCTGCATCTAAAATCCTACCAACTATATCAGTAATTAAGCACCAGGAAACCAAAATCTCTCTTCTCCAAATAAAATATACAAGCTTTTCAGCTATGGGGGATAGAGCGTCACCGGCATATTCTGTCACTAAATATTCTATCACTAACTGCTATTACCATGCCAAAAAATAGTGGCAGTTGTTGGTTGGTCTTAAAAGAGGAAGAACCAAAAACATAGTTTCACGTCCATCTTTTCTTTTTTGGGGATGGTTTGGAGAATATCTTTCTGAAAAATCCAGGATGCTTGCAAGGCAGTTGCTGCTCTTTAGAATATTTTGTATCATCGTTAGAGAAATCAAGATCAGATCCCGGACACTTTTGTATGTCATCATTATGTGTGATATCACGGAAGAGACGTAGCAGTTCCATGGCCCCTGCCTTTCCTTTGTCAGTACCATTGATAGATATGCTGACCAGTGCAGGGACAACACCTTCATCCATGACCAACTGACAGTATTGATCACGTTGAGAGCAAAACGATAGGAGAACAGCAATTGCATGTTCTTGGATTTCTCTATAATCCACCTCAAGCAATTTAGCTATGGAAGCGATACATCCATCAGTTTTAACAACAGAGACCCTAACATCTTCGTGATCACACAAATTTTTCAAGATACCAATGCAATATTTTGCAAAGGAGGCATCTTCAAAATATGGAAGCAGTTTATGAACAAACTCTGTTGACACAATATGCGAATGAAGATCACTGTCCATAGATAAATTATATAGTATCTTGATGGCTGGCTCATGTAGTTCACTGATCTGCGTCTCAAGTATCTGTAAGATGGAAGAAATTACACCAGATGCTGCAATATGAGATCTACAGTATTGATGGTGAGACAACACCTCCACTGTGGAGATAGACTCTGCAATCACTTCTGATTTGAGAAACGATGACAACAGACCATATACACTTTCATGCAAGTATTTACAACTGCTTCTGCCAAAAATTAAAAGATACCAAATCAATATCAAGAAGATAAATGAATATTACAATAGTCATTAAGTCAATAACAGATGTTTCCACAGTTGTGAATTGAAAGGATCAACTATTGTCGAGCAATATGAAAACCACTCAATAGCCTGAAGTAGTGGAAGGACACAAATGTGTGCTACCTCCACTGCCTACAACAATATTCGGTACTCATGTGCCACAACATTTTGCTGTAGTTGCCTCAATGGCAATAAAAGGAGAACTAAAGACGGTTCAAAAAACACTTCTAAACATAATGACTTTGTCCGAGGAAGGCGCTTACTTTTCCTACACAGTACTATTTCTTCTATCGTATTTTGGTTGTCCGCTTTTTCTAGGTTATGACATGCCAAAAACATTTGTGTACTATCAGTACTTATTAGTATACTATAAACTAGTTGAAAATTTATAAGCATGTCCTAATATAACAGTTTCGTGATGAAATATTTGTTTGCTCAATCTATTTCAGGTTATTCGAGGCCAAAATATTTTCAGCTCAGAAGCTAAGTGGTTATGGTCATCTTATAATCATCTAACAAAATTTTTTATATGGCACTTAAACCACAATATGTCCCAAACAAGAGCACAAGTGGTCATAAGCTAGAGCCTGTAAAAAAAGAATTTACCTGCATTTTGTTACAAATGCTAACAACAGAAGACATCCATCTTTCTGAGCTTTCACGTCACTGGTTTCAAGTGCCTCCTTCAAAAATCCAGCAAGTGGTTCAACAAAATTCTCCTGTGAAGCGAATTGAACAGCTTTATCGTTATATTTGAGATTCTCTTGGACATCTTTAACTTTCTTGCATTGGGCTTCCCAAGGAAGTGCTTCAAGTTTATTCAAATTGTCACTCTCTTGTTTGCGATCATTGGTACAGGTTAAAAATCTCTGAGAGCCACCATCTTCTTTCATAAACGTATCATCAGAGCTCTCTGTGAACTTCAAACCTGAGAAGTCTGAATTTTGGCTATCTGATGATCCAAGTGATGTGTTGCTAAAATCAACTGGAAGTCGAAGATTATACATTGAACTGCTCAAGCTAGCAATGGAATCAGATGAAGTTTCCCATGAGTCAGACTGCATAAAAGGGTTGGCAATGGACACTCCATACGCTGCACACCACTTTAATATTAGGCTCTTCATAGTGGTATTAGGTGTCAGTTGAAAATGGGCCAGCTTTCTTTTAGTCTTTGGACAAATATCATGACCTTCATTGAACCACTTTTGTATCCACATCCTTTCAAAAGTTTGCCCAGAAGCAATGACTACAGGATCATACATTAACTTTGATGATAACGGGCACCTGAACTCTTCAGGGGGTGCAAATCTACTGAACATGTCAACCTGAGCCTCATCAGGTCCACCTTTTGTACGAGATTCCATCTCAATGGACTGATCACATGAGCTCACCAGATAAACAGAATGTTCATGCTCCCCACAGGCATTCTCTATTTGCCCTCTCCCAATAGATTTTTCATATTTCTTCAGCAGAAACAAAAATAATAACAAGATTTGCTTCTTTTCAGGAACATTACCAACTTTCTCTATTAGCTTTTTGATAGATCTTTTCTCTATCAAGATATCCTTTCGGGATGTAATGTGGAGCCTATGAGCAGCAAATTGAATAGTCTGAACAGTAGATTCTTCAGTAGAATCTGTTGCAGATGAATACTGGTGGAGAAAAGTTTTCACGGCCTTCCCAGCCTCTTCTTCTGATGGGTCCAGGTAAAATGTTAGACCTCTAAGATCAGCAACTACTCGAGAGATCTGCAGACGAAAACCAATATTAACACCTAAGGCCATACTGCTAAAATAAAACCCCTTCTTCTTGTGCAGTATAGCATATAGATTCATGCAAATGCAGAGAGAGAGAGAGAGAGGGAATTAGTCACAGCACAGACAGTAATAAAACAAAGAAAAACTCAGGCATCATGATGAGTACATTAAGGCCAGTGAACTGGCCTGCCTGATGATTTTGTGATACCTAGAAGAGCTATGGCTTTCGTTGGTTCAAGAAACATAAAAAAACAAAAAATTATGTGCTTGAAAACTGAAATAAACAGGAGTTTGCAATCACTTTATGAATGAGAAGTGAAACGTAACCGTCTCTACATATCTAGGAGTGCTCAATGATTTTGATGGTATACTGCTATTAGTAAACCTCAACAAGTTAACAGAACTTGGTTTAGTAAGGTCTTTAGTTCAAGTCCTCCAAACTTTGTTTTGTTTACATTGTTACATGTAAGGTTTTTAGTAACATTGCACTCAGGTTTCTGTATTCTTACTCTACATGCTGGCAGGGTCTGCACTTGAGGCAAATCTGTTAAAGTAATGAGCAAATTTAGTTTAAATTCTAACATAATTAATAAATGCACAATAACTAAATGGAGTTGGGAAATTTTCTAACATTTTCAAAATAGTGAAATGCAAACAAAAGAATTCTAGGCAAGTATTAATACACACCTCTATTAGATAGGTCCATCTAAACTACATTCAATCTCATTGCAATGTTTCCAAGTTTTAGCTACAACTTGCCAATATTTGAAATCAATTTTTGCTTGTTATTTTTGTGTTCGATATCAGCCTGCTGTAATAAGTACTTGGTGTACTTCACTACTCATCCGTTATGAGAAGAGGAGATTACTATATCATAATATCATTACTAAGAAGGATACTGTACTAAATTAACCCAAATTGTTGAAATCAGTTATATTATGTACTTCGCACAGTTCTACAGAAAGTTTGTTTTTCACTAAAATATAGGTCACATCAATAAATTTCTGAACGGTAGAAGAAGGGAAAGGAAAACTAGAACAGAATATCAGAGAATGACACATCATTTGGCTAACCTCTGCAGCCAGCATAACAGGAACCATATGTTCAATCTGGCTCAAACTTTGGTCCAATGAGTTCCTTGCATTTTTACATCTCGATAATATTCTATCCCCTGTCATCACCTGAAATATTGTGGACAGGAATATCAACATCATGTGGTTATAAGAACAAGAATAATGATGATTCAAAGATTATGGCTTAATGCCTGTCCTATGATTTTTCCGAGTAAAAAGTTCTGTAAGATGCATACCAGATAGAGCTTACTAGATTCACTGCAGTGCTGAATTATTAACTTTGCTTTGTCAATTGCATTGTTCAACAAGCAAAGTGCTTGTATTCCTGATGAACATCGCGGCCGTGCGGCTTCAATTGCCGGAAATATTTTTGCTATACAATCAATCGATTTTAGGAGTTGTGTACACATTTGACGATGCACCTGCAATGGACTACAACTTATGAGTACTTCGTTTTGTTTTCTTTAGTAAATGAACTAAACGTTGAGCTACTACTTATATGAAATTTCAAACTCAGACCCAGGACAACAATTAAATACTAGTATCTGGCTTGAATACCAAACTTTTAACCATTCTGATGCATTACAAGACTATACCTTTTTACATTCAATTTGAGTATATAATCATTACAATATCATGCTCATCGCCCATGTGCCCACATGTCCTTTGAAATGAAATCACTAGTTTGTAGTTTCTCTACTGCTGGATCATGAATAAATACTCACAGAGCAACCATATATTATTACCGCAGAAAAAGATTTAGATGCAATGGTCTTCTATGAGGTCTGCTTCAGGAATACAATAATAAATGTTCTAAAGATGCTAGGCAGAATTAGGCGATAAATGGAGAGTCTAGCATCTAAGCAGGAAGTAATCAAGTTATGTGAGGTTAGACAAAATTAGGTGGGTGTAGTTTCCCTATATGGTTGAGAATAGCCTAGCCTAGAGCGGAGTAGTCTAATTAAGCCGGGAATTTTAGACTATTGCATGTAATACAACATCCATATACATGATCAACTACATTTGTTAGATATCGACTATAATGGAACATATGGAATTTTCAAAACAGATGGATATTGATGCAAAATTGTATGGAGTAGCATATGTCAAAATATTCACAGGTCTATCAATACCTTCAAAGCACTAGGAGGTGGAAGTGTCTCCACAACTTCAGCATATTCATTCCCCATCCAAAAGAGAATTATTATGCAACCTCCAAAATAAGACTAGTGATTTGACAAGGCAAACCAAATTAGAAGCTCTAATTCTCTGATCTGGTTTAGGAAAAACCCTTTTGAACACAACCCCACTTGACCAATTCTCCCTTTACAATGGAACCAAAGAGAATTACCTTTAGAAATCACCAAAAACCTACCAAAATCAACTTCTCAAAACCACAAGAATTATAGTAAATATGCTAACTTTCAAGCTGTCATGAGAACTATCCTTGCTCCTCTGATCCGTAGAAAAGCAGGAAATGATAGTAAACCAAATCCATTCTTTCACTTATAAGAAACCAAATTCTCCTAAAATTTCACTTCTTCGGTTCCTGTTATTCATAAATTCTAGTGGAGCAGAACAATCCCAATCCCCAAAACAGGTCAAAAACACAAAACCCCAGTACCCAATCACACACAAAAGCACCAAAAAACTTCAAGGAATGGGGCAAAATCAATATATAACACTGCCCCGAAAGAGAAGGCTAAAGCAACTCCCCACCCAGAAAGGAATTTATGACATATATATCGAATATGTAATACAATTGTACTAGTATGATACTGCAATTAAATTCTTGATAAATGGAATGGTGTTGCAGATGACCAAAAAGTAATATGAATTATGAGGTGGGTCTCCTTTGTTTCTTTTTTGTACTTTTGTGTGCTTGAGAATTGAAGAGAGGCACCAAAACCATCATCATCAAATATATAAATTGTAGATCAATAATAATTAGCCAAAAAAAGTAACAGCCTGCAATTGGCTAAACTTTGCTCAAATGGACCTTATAGCAATATTTTAAATTTGTTTAACAAGTCAAAAGAAATGTAGAAAAACACGCACCACCAACTTCAATTCAAAAGTTTTGTTTTATTAAACAGCATCTGATATTTTTCTTGGTGAATGTTACAATCCAAACAACCACAATTTTATTCAACTCTGAAGTTTATTATATATTGTAGCCATTTGTTTATCTATTATATATACAACTGAACAAGTCAGGGGAATTAGTCTTCGAGTACTTTGCTTGCAACCTCTAAAGCCACTGTTCCATTTCGATTCGTATAATACTTTCTATATATCCTTTGAATAAAAATTGTCTTCTAATCGAAAAGAGAAGTCATAATAATCAAATGACTAACATAAATACTATTTTACGTTTAAAATATAAGAACATGAAATTTACAACTTCTTTGTTAAGTACAAAACTAAGGGATTTTTTTTCTTTTCGTAATTAAAGTTTTCAAGATACAAAGAAAAATATAAATTTCTTGTTCTTAAGATATCAGAAGTGAAAATTAGTCAAAGATAATATAATCAATAATTAATAATGTATAGCTGAGTTAAGACTTTTATACTAAAAGATATTCAGTTTCTTTATTAATAGAAAATATACCTTTTCCTGCTTCATTTTGTTAAAAATTTAAAATACAAATTATAGCATGATTTTAACATAATTTTCATATGACAAAGATATTCACTTTTTGCTATTTTCATGCAGTATATAGTATTAAATATTTTACAATTAAACTTAATCAAATTTATATCAATTTTGAAATATGTAATTTAGGCAAATATTAGACACATTTTAAAAATGTTTTCCTTTCGAGAAATGGATGGAGTACCTGAAAATAGAAAAAGTCAAATAAATGATAGATCCGCCGTCATGTTGTTGTTTTGTGGCTTTCTGCTTCCTCTATTTTTCCTTGGTAAGCTTTCCGTAATAATTTAATAACCTCATTATTATTATTATTTTTTGTTACAAGTAACCTTATTATTAGTAAAGTGAATTTACATCAGCAGCGATGGAGGCGTATATCTTCAGCCCCAATTCTGACAGTATCCTGGTCTTCTTTATTCTTTTAAAACGAAAGATTTTTTTTAAGAAGATAATTTAAAATATAAACTACAAATACTATTATCATAAAGAATATGAATTAAAAAAATATATGTTAATACATACTAATTGACAATTCATGTTCCGCTATGCTAAGTTAGTTTATTAACTCGGTCAATTATCGATTTTAATCTTTAAGTTCTGCTGAAAATAATTTCAATTGATTTCAATCCAAATGTTATTTGGTTTCGAATTTAAACGTTTTCCACTTTGACTTTAAATTGGAATGCATAAAGGATCAATAGGATCAAAACATGTTAAATTTTTTTAAAATATTAAAACATTTGAAAAAGAAATACAGAAAAAATAAAAAATAAATAAATTTTGTATGTGTACAAGAGATATATAAATATTTACATATACTAAACTAATTATAACTAAAAAAGATATTAAAACAATATGTTCTATCTTACATCAATTTAAAAATGTATAGAATAAAAATACAAACACATGAATTTTTATTTTTATTTTTTTATATCACCTAATAGAAGAAAAAAAAAATAACTTGTGCTATGCACAAACATGAAAACTAGTGCTATGTATAATCATGAAAACATAGAAACATTATATATGCTATTTGATACCCATGGATCTATTTTTATATCAAACATTTAGCCCTTAGAATAACTATTTGGTCATGCATTTGTGCCATCAAATTTAATTTAAAGAAAAAATAGTCGAAAAACACATGTCAACCTGTCTTCTTTTTCTCCTATAATTACTCTTTTTCAATTTTTCTTAATATAAGTTCCTCATTTTTAACTATCTTTTTATCTCTTTGTTTCTCAATTCCTTTTTTCTCTCATCATTTTAAGGACCAATTAAAATAAAGTTTACTTTATTTATTTGTTGAGATAATATTTATTCAACAAAATTTTATAATTAATTTGTAAAGAAATAATAAGTAGGTTTTACACATACATTGCGTGTGCGTGAGATACTATTATCAATTAATGAAAACAAAGATGGTGTCCATGAATATGATAGTATTGAAAGTTTTTTTTTTCTCACAAATAATATAGAAGTTTTTTTTAATGTGTATTTCCCTCCTCCACTCTAAAAGTTAAATATATTTTTTTCAATCAAATAACCATTGCATTAAGTTGCTCAAAAGGTTGGGAAATCCGATAATTACCCAGATATCCTTCATTATATATCATGTATGTCTCACTTGTTCTTCTTTATTTCATCTTACACTACTAATTTTTATCAAATTTTACTCAATTCCCTCTACGTATTAAATATCTATGTAGTATTAAGAAAAAAATAAATTTACCTTCTTTTGTGGGGCGTGTGTGTTGGGAGTGGGGGAGTTGTATTTTCAAAATAAAATAAGTCGGAACTAAGAACTTGTTCATCTACTGTTTTTCTCTTATGAATTAAAGTAATAATCTAATTTTCGTTGCTTAAAATTGAAATGTAACAAAATTCATAAGTTAAAAAGTGTTTAGTTGAAAAAATTACTTAAAATCAAGAATTTAGTAAAAGTCTTAAGTAAAATCTAAAAAGTAACAAAAATTTACTTTTAAAATTTTAAATTAAAGTTAAAAATTAAGTTAATAAATAAATAGGAAAATAACACTCAAATAATAATTTTTATTTGAAAGAAACTTTTAATTTAAAAAAGGAGGAAAGGAACACCCACAAATTGGGTTAAGATCCGCATGCCCAGAATTATGGTTGAGAACGGTTTACGTCAATTGCAGTAGTTATGAAATGAAATATAACCCAATCCAAGTCAATGAACCCTAGACCGGACCAATGGCTGCGGTCAATCAGAAAATGACGGTTTGCTATTTCGCCATACAAGTTTACGAGTAAACCCTAACCGCATTACATGACTTATCATTACCGTCACCCGGTAAAACTGTCCACCAAATATATTGACACTTCCAAGAAGATTATGAAATCTCGTGTTCTATTTTTTTAAATTTTTTTTTTGAAATTACAGAAAAAATAATTTTATAACGGAATAAGATATAAACATTAAATGAGAGAGACAGAGGTTTTGGTATAAATTATCTTATAAGATTTTTTGTGTTGTGTTTGATTGCTTAAAATAAAGTGATATATTATAATAAAATTACAAAATAAAAAGGATCATAAAGTTAAAAGAGAGAGATGAGAAAAAAAAATGAGAGTATGAAATAAAAAATCTAATTATATAACATTTTAATCGTATAATGAGAAAAGACAAAGGTTTAATTTAATTTTGTGGGAATATATATTTATACAAATGACAAATATGCAAATAGTGTAAATTTTAATTTTATTTCATTTGAATCAAACGTACTGAACGCACTATTAGAACTTTTCAGTTTGTTCATTTACATTTATCTTAAAATTATACAAATTTCTGACTTAATCGTTAGTTTCATTAATCATCGATTACATAGGAGGTCAGAGTTTTGAATCTTTGCATGTATGAGTGTCTACATGAGTTTTTAGACAGTGAACATCTATGTAAATAATAATAATAATACAAACTTCTCATCGTGATCTTTGAACATGTATTAAGGAATTATCAGGCCCGGTTATGATATTTCTGAGATACTGGGGCAAAATAAAAATGAGGATCCTATAACCTTAACATATAAATAACTATTTTTTATTAACAAAAAAAATTTAATCAAGGTTTATTTTTACATCCAATGTCCAGAAAAAAATTAAAATATTTTAGTATTGACAATCACTTGTAACATAGGGACAATAATAATATAACAAATACAAATTAAACCCCTCTCATATTGGACCCTGGGCGGTCCCAGTACCGGGGCTCGGAAATTACTACTAATATTGAAAAAGAGGGACTTGCGTATTCAACCCACTCCAATTTTCCCTCCACACGTACAAAAAGTGGTAGGTGATGGGGGTTCAATTCTGTTCCACAAGGAGTTACGTCTGTGTGACAATTTTTTAGAAATCGTAGCGTGAGATGTTATACCATATGTGACAAAAGAAAATGTTTGAAAGACTTTTCGAAGTGATGTCCGGTCAAAATAAATATCACTCAAAAGTTAATTAGTAACAGATTGTCTACTCAAATAGAGTTTGACAAGAGTGTCCGAAGGAGAAAGCTTCACCTTTTTGTTTATAAATATTTCAAATGAAATTAACGTCACGCATTTGAATCATTTTTATTAACTTGAGACTTTTTCTTTTATCTTCTTTTCTTTTTTTTCTTCTCCCATTTCTAAAGTGTGAATCGCTGCAATTAATCGCTGCCGGTGATGCACCCGAGAGAACCTTTTAGTCCCTCCAACATGTGAAATGTATACTTCTAGATAATTATTTTTGCTCCCTATAATATGTTTTATTAGCATGTTCTAAAATCAGGAATTAAACTCCGTTGTTTAGCAACTAGGGAAAATGTGTAACCATAATATGGGGATGGGAGAATAGAAGAATAAAAAAGGCCAAAGCTTTGCTTCTTTAATTTCTGAATATTAGATAACGATTAATCTTTAACGTATTTTAGTCACTCAACCTCATATTTAACACAAACATAAAAGTTATTTCAATTGATAAAACTTAATAAACACTTATATTGAGTTGACAATTCCAATTTTGTAAAGCGCATGTATTGTCATAAAACTTTGTTACTCCGTTAGAATAAAGAGAGTACAATATTTTTCATACAATGCTTCATTTTTATTTTAAAATTTGCAGCAAGGAGAACAAGTGAAAGTAAAGACATATAAGGATGAAAGAAGCAATCCTGAAGAAGCATTTGTTGTTGAAAGGAACATTAGCTACATTATAATGACCTCCTCAACTACGGACAAGGAACATAACAACCAACATCACTCCAGGACAAATGGTCCAAACTCCAAGCCAACATGTCTACTAGCACTATATACATGTAGTTTCTGAGACTTTACCCATTTTACCCCCTTGAAAATTTTCACCTACTATGCTACTTCTCCCCCTCTATTCAATGCTAAATTAGTCTCCAGATAAAACATCATAATTGAAAGCTCAGAAACTTAATTAAAAAATGTGGACTTTGATGTGGATCCGTAAATGTGAATGCCGAGGGAAAACACTTTTAAACGTAATTATCATCTAGTTTATCAATGTGGCCCTAGTTGTGGTGGATCCATCCGTGTGCGACAGCTGAATGAGAACCAAACCTCCACCGGACGCAACCAAAGAAAGGACCATATTCTATGTAATGGGGTTGACTAACAAGCAGAGAGTGATAGTCTCCTCTTTTAGTCGGTCCCATCCTTCTGCTGGCCAAAATGTAATCACTGAAACATCCAATGGAAGCAGACTCACATTGTCTTGGGGCGTTGAACTGGATAAATAAATATGAAACCCACAGCAATTCACAAGAATCACACAAACACGAGTGGTGGAACTCCTGATAATATCCTGCCGAAACTCTATTCAAAGGCCTGCCTGCCAACTGATCAAATGAATGGGCCGAGCTCAAGTACTGTCAGTGGACTGAAATGACCACCTGAGCACAAAATCTATGTTTCAGGTTCATATTAATGATAAATTCTAACAAAGCTACTCAACAGCAACAACAGATGGAAGTATATAAATGTTGCTTCTGAGCCGTAGTGTATTCGTACGAGACAATGAAACAAGAGGAACAAACCGAGACACGTAATAACCACGCTGTCCTTAAAACAGTTTAGCCCTCTCACAAACTGTGCTAGAGAAATTAGAGCTACTGCTTCCCAGGATACAACGGATACAGTGAGAACTACTCCGCACAAAGTAAACTCACTCTCAAACTGGAACTGAGAAAATAATGAACACCAGAAAGACAAGACGCAAGAGAATTTTAGATAAGAAGTAGAAGACGATTTTTGATGGGATACTGAAACTTGGAATATGAGCATCTATATATAGTACAGATTGGTCAAGCTGAAACCTTCAATTTCGTAAAACGTTACATCAGTTACTGGAATTTAATCCATGGCGTTATAGCCGTTACAAGAATTAAATGTATACATTTTAGCCGTTACAAACGTTACAAGAATTAAATCCAAACGTTACAGCCGTTACAAAACTAGTCCCTGACCTTTAGTCTCCGACAACGTAAACACTAGTCCCTGACGCTTAGTCTCCGACAGTGTAAACACTAGTTCCTGACGCTTAGTCTCCGACAGTATAAACACTAGTCCCCGTCCCTGACCTTTAGTCTCCGACAGCGTAAACACTAGTCCCTGACGCTTAGTCTCCGACAGTGTAAACACTAGTCCTTGACGCTTAGTCTCCGACAGTGTAAACACTAGTTCCCGTCCTTGACTTTTAGTCTCCGACAGCGTAAACACTAGTCCCTGACACTTAGTTTCCGACAGTGTAAACACTAGTACCCGACATGCTTATTTCAGCTTAGTCCCCGACAAAAATAGTAAAAAGTTGGGTAAACACTAGTCCTTGACGCTTAGTCTCCGACAGTGTAAACACTAGTTCCCGTCCTTGACTTTTAGTCTCCGACAGCGTAAACACTAGTCTCTGACACTTAGTCTCCGACAGTGTAAATACTAGTACCCGACAGGCTTATTTCAGCTTAGTCCCCGACAAAAACAGTAAAAAGTTGGGTAAACACTAGTCCTCCCAAAAACAGTAAAAAGTTGGGTAAACACTAGTCCTTGACGCTTAGTCTCCGACAGTAAAAAGTTGGGTTGATAGGATGAAACATAATATAACCAATCAATTTTACTAATTTGTTTGCTTTCTCATATAAAAAATAAGCAACACTCCTTCTAAATTTCAATGTGGGACAAAACTCCCTTCACATGAGAAACTAAATTCTCATACATACTAGCTCATTTCCAATAATAAATATAACATAACATGGACCGTATAAGACTCCTGAAGCTTATCAGATAAAAGCTATCAATCAAATACAGAAATGTAGTGACAAAAGTTAGATCCTAAACTTCCTTGGAGGTTGAGGCCTGAATCTGCAATGACATTGTGACACGTAGGTGAACATATAAATATTCTGAAATAACTTGCTTCTCTTTCTTTCAGGGTGGGAAGTTTTTGTGTCATGGATGAACATGGTCGGATGGAACTATATATTTTTCTTTGCATAATATATTAATGTGTAATACTTTCAAGACTAGTTTTACGTAATGCTTTTCAATGGCTGATCTGCCTCTTGACCTAAAATTTGTGCTAACATATTTTATATGGTGAACGCTTTGGTTCTAATGGGAAATGTACTAACCTGATTAGCAAACAATGTCAGTTGGATCATCTGGCTTTCTGGATTGCATCAAGAAAATATATAGCTGGTCCCAGCTTCAGGAAATGCAACAATAGTAAAGAATAATATGATACATATTTTTTCATCACTTAAGTTTTAGATTTTTTTTTTCTCTTTCCTTTGGAGGAATACAGAGTCACTATTTTCCGGTATACACCGTGTACATCCCTAGGATTAAATGCCTCATAAATTTCAAACTCATAATCTATTCCTACTTGAAGCAAATCAATGATGGATGATTCTCACATACACTTGAGCATTCCCTTCAAAGTTTCTTGATTATTATGGACAATAAGTGGTGAAGGCTAAGGTAATAAAATTATTACTTTTTTATCGTCCAAAATACTGAAGATCATGTTCCTATATCCTTAATACGTGTAAAAGGTCTTATGTAATTGATTCAGCCCATAAACCATTTAAGGATCATATGTTATGCAAAATAAAATTAAAAAATATATGTGCTAAACACTAATAGTCCATGATGATTGGAAAACGCTCTTCTGACCAGAATATCCAAGTCAAAAGTTTTTATGAAAATTGCCTTTCCTATATTCTCAAAATGTAATTATCAAAGATTGTTCTAGCACAGGCGTGGACCAAATACAAGTAGTGGGTTCTTGCACTCGTCAAAGTCACTTCATAATGGATTTGACATTTTTAACTGTACAAAGTGAAAGGATTAGTTATAATAATCTTTTACCGCCACCAATAAGTGAATGAGCTTGATATTAATTTGGTGTTCTATTAGATTTCAAGTCCACAATTCATTTGTATAGTAGAGTTATCAACAAGCAAAAGAGATATACCAGGGATTTTATTTTGTAGGGAAAAGTCCCTTATGATAAGGATTCCATATATTTGTAAGGAAACACATTTGAAGGACCATATGCAAAAGGAGACCTTTTACATTTCAAAAGATTCTGTAATCGTATGATCATGATGTAAAATTCCAACTCCATCTTGTCTTGACGGATATAAGGTATAAATTCACAACTACTACAAACGTAAAGTTGACATACAACACACCCTAAAAGACAGCTTCATGGCATGGTCACATGGAATCATATGAAAACTAAATGTAGATACCAAATAAATGCAGCTGAAATTAGTGAATTAATGTACTTTTAATAATTTATTAAAGAAAAAAGACTATCGAACTACAGAAAATACCATACATGCACACCTGTATTTGATCTAATAATTAGAAAGGCAGCACTTGACGAGAATGATATATGAAGCAAAATCATTTTTGTGCATTCTTTCTCACACTTATAAGGAAATTGTTTGCATTCCGAGAAGTGATTAATCGAAAAGGCTGCTTCCACTAGTAAAAAGTTCCCGCACGTATGCGTCACACAAGTATCCGAAGATTTATTAAGAATTTTATCAACTTGAGCCTTGGATAGATAATTAGATTCCCAATAGCTGTTCTACTTTACAGTAACAAATCTAGACCACAAGCCAATTAGAATATTAGCAAATGGAAGAATCTAGGATTATGATGTAATATGAACCATCAACTAGGAGATCTTACATATGTAGTAGTATATATACCTGGTGCAAATAGTTAAGGCGCACATATGACGGAGCCCTTAATGTTCTTAATTCTTATTTTCTTTCTCGTCTCTTCTGGGATACTGGTAGGACTAAAAGGTCATAGAAATTTCTGTGAAGGGGGCTCAAAATTACACTGCTTATGTACGGATGGGAGGTTGGATGAGTTGATTAGATTGTCTTCGGAACATGCCTATGACCTCATCTGGAGCCTTGGCCACTTTTGAGCCATATTAAGTGCCAAAAAGTAAGAATCTAGATTCTGCAAAATATTCTTATGAAAAATAAAAAGGAACCATCCACAAACTTTTATATCATGTAAAATATCCTACCTTCTCTGGTGTTTTGCATGAAGAACAATACATACCTATATGTTACTCCATGCAACATTAATTACAAGTTTCTTTTCCAAAATTTATATTTCCTTGGATATGTTCAAAATTTAGAGTATTGAAAATTGAGATTTTTATAGCCAAAATGGAATGCTATTTTGGAAAGAAAAAAAATTGGTTGGGGGGGGGGGGGGGGGGGGGGGTGGAGGGGGGGTGGTGCGTGCATGGCATTCACATCTATGGAACTCAATAGGATCCAGAACTATCTCATTTTTCCGAAAGTTTTTGGTAGTCGTTAAAACCAGGAAATCTTACAGCTTCAAATTTTCATGCCATGCTGTCTTCCTATAAAAGACTGAATTAATTCACAGGTTTATTTAGGAAAGAACGATTCTTGAATATGCAAGCCAATGCTCATAGCTTAGAAAGTTGGAATACATTTCAGGCATTGGTATGAGGGTTTTTCATTTATGAGATGAAAAGTGAACATGAACAAGTATGTATTGCCCACTGACAGGAGCTGCAACATGACAAAATATGTTTCCTTCAAAAGATTTGAGTCACTAGTAAATGTTCCTATTTTAGGGTCTCAATGTGAAGGCACGCAATGTAGTTATACAGTATCAAAATTTGAGTAGCATTAGAGAAACAAAATGATAGCTAAGGAAGAAGTTGATGGTTGTTGAGAAGTTTGGACTTGTTTATACTTAAATTTTTAGGAATTTAGAGAGTGCCGCAGGCTTGGAAGCCAAATGAATGTTCAGATGCAAGTCCTGTACCTCATAAAGATCATATGGGCATACTCCCACATTCCTATTTGATAGATACTTATTATGATTAAACTCATAATGGTCCAACTAACTTAGATATTCTACCAGTGACGCTATTAAGCTCTTGTAACACTTCCTCAACCATATGATAGAATCTAAAATTAATAATAACAACAATAATAATAAGATTCTGGTTGATCATCTAAGTGCAAAAGAAAATAAAGTAAATTAACTCACATAATGCATAAATACAGAAGCCCATATTATTAAATTTTTCAATGTCTCCTCAGCTGTTGTCTTCCTGGTGGTTTAAGTAATCCAACCAGCAGAAACTTATGGTTAAATACTTAGATCAGTAATTACAGTAACAAAGGTTTAATGAATTCATTGTTGTAGTATAAACACGTCTATCGTTATTTATTCTCCTCTTATACTAGTTCCCAATTCTGCCCACAATTGTGTTTCCTAGAAGAGATTGGGCACTTATCCTCCTGCAAGATATATTCGTCCAACTGGCAAACCCCACCACCTTTCCCCCTGTTTATAATGAGACCACTAGATAACATCCACAAGCATCCCTTGACTAAGAACACTCCTCCTTCCTCCTTCCACCTTTCAGGATTCATCCAGTTATCCTTGCAATGACAGTGGTTCAACCCAACTTGTGCAGGCCCATTTCACTGTCAACCAAAACTTGATCCTTTTCATCCTTCCGAGCCTGTCAAAACATTAATTCCTCGTCAACCTAGATACTAAAAGTAGATATACAACTTTGTTATATGTCAATGGCATCCAATTCCTTCTCTTCGCCATATAGTTCAAACTCCTCCTGGACTCCAAAGCAAAACAAACTATTTGAGAAGGCCCTTGCCAAATATGATAAGGATTCCCCTGATCGCTGGCAAAATATTGCCATGGCAGTGGGAAAATCTGCAGAGGAAGTGAAGAGGCACTATGAAATTCTCATAGAGGACCTGAAACATATTGAGTCTGGCACTGTTCCATTCCCCAAGTATAGGTGAACAATAACCAATCGCCACGCCAGCTTGCAAGCAGACCAAAGGTAAGATATCTGCTTATTACCTATCTAGTGCCTATATATGCATTCACATATGCCAATTGTGTTTCTACGTACCATTTTCATTAATATCCTCCTAATCCATCCAAATTTCTTTTCGCCAATATTTAGAAAAATGTTGTTTACAATATCCTTCTGCATCTCTAGAAAAGATGCAACCATCTCTAGAAAAGATGCAAGTTTCAATCAGTGACATCGGTATAGGTAAACATACTTGTCATGGGACAATACGATCCAAGTGGGTACTTAAAAGGTTTGTAACTGTCTATATTATTGTGGTCCAACCATTGCACAGTTTATAATCAAGACAATCTCCCTTCACCATACATCTTATCAATTTCTATTAAAATTCAAGGTGCGGCCACCTCGATTCAACTACTTATCATGTCTAGACGGACAAGATCTAATAAACACCCTTGACCCTTTGTGGGTCATAAAATCATAAACAAATAATCCTCTGAATTCTTAACTCTGGTTCAAACAGTTCTTTCGTTCTACACAAATTGCCTTCCCCTTTCACAATTTTAAAGTAGATACTATGGCAGACCAATCTCAATATATATCCCACTTTCTAGACTTAAAAATATTGTCATAGATAACTAATTATAATACAGTTGGACTTATGCTGTTTCCACTTTTGGCAACATACTAAGTTCAGGGATTTTTCAACTTTCTAAAGGCCTTGACTTTTACTTTTGAGTCATAATTTTATAATAATTACTTAAGAACTGAACCCTTTTCCTGTTTCCAGGCATATATATATATATATATGAAGTACCTCAAGCTCAGAACTCCAGTTCCAGAAGCTTCTACTAGTTTCCCTCCGAATTACTCTATCTACACCTCCCTAAATTAAAGTAAAACATGCAATATCTTGTATTTTCAATTGTATTGAACTTAACACTTGCTATATGTATAAAGGAAGTGTGATGTTGTAATCCATTTCAATAATAATACAATACGTACTACTACTTCAATATGATTGACCTCTTTGCGATTACCACCAAATGCACGGTCACTACAAATACATTTCAAACAATTAATATATGTATATTACATAACCATCGTGCACTAATTCTCATTTCGGAAGCCTAAATAAACACGATAATTAGTAATTACCGTCGTATAGATTAACAATATCCTAAAATTCTAAATGTGATGTAAATTTATATGATTTTGATTTTTGATTAATACAAATATCAACTTATTCGGAAAAGTATTGTTAAGCACAAAAAGGTTGTTATTGCGAAACGCATCGTTAAGCCAAAAAAAAAAGGTGTATTGCGAATATTTTATCAAATCAAACAGACTCCTTCTGTAGAACAGGACTACCAGTCCATCACAAA
The DNA here is from genome assembly GCA_014636745.2 of Centella asiatica. Taxonomy (NCBI): domain Eukaryota; kingdom Viridiplantae; phylum Streptophyta; class Magnoliopsida; order Apiales; family Apiaceae; genus Centella; species Centella asiatica. The sequence goes on along the minus strand of CM025784.1, from coordinate 45,628,843 downwards.
ATTGATAAAACTTTGAGCTAGGGCTTGATGGTTTGCCTCAAATAATAAACACTCGTTCGTTTTCGACCCCGAACTAAGCTGTGGAGAATGTACGCTTTACAATTTCAATTTCCAAATAGCAATTGACACGGAGAAATAAAACGTTTTACGCGTCTTAAGTAATTCATCAACTACAGTGATCATATTCATAACCTCAAATTTATTGTTGTAAATCCATTAAGGTGATGGAGCCGTGGAGGATGCTAAAAGCCTTTTATGTAAATCGATGAGTTTTGCTTTATGCAAATACTTTTATTAAATTGTTGATGACAAATTCAATATTAACTTTGCCAATGTTTTTTCAACTACTCGCTTACTTTGACACATTTAAAATTTATTGCTGTGAGATTTATTTTAACTAAAGTAATCGAAGAAAATGTTTATTCTATTTGTTAAAAATTCAAATTTAACTCAAATCTTATCAAACTATACCGTAAAAATTTGGTCAAAATTCAACCGTATTCAAATTCAACTCATGTTTTATAAGTAAATAAAAATTCCAAATGTATATTAGTTCTATGGATGCAATACTTTGATTCTTGGTCAACGGCATGAGATCTGTACAATAATACGTTTTCGTGCATGAATTAGTTTACTTGTGAAGGGTTCTAATAAGATATATAATTTTAGACAAAGATAACGTCACTACCTTGTGAACGTAGTATTATCTACTATTTATAGAATGATGGACATGTGTCATGCATGTGCGTGAAGATTCCTTAGAAGAGCCGATGACAACAAATATGTGCAATAATGTGATAAATAAGGTGATTTAGCCTCAAAGGGGAAAGTCATCTTTTTGTTTCCTTCATATTAATCAAGGCAACTGTTGCATGTGGATTGTTACGTCAATATCTTTTGATGCGTTAAAAGTCTTCAAGACTGCAGACTCGAGTTCGGGACCTGACCTTTGTGAATGAAAGACCTTAGGTCTCGTCCATGATCTTGAGTTTCATCATTTATCTCGTACTCCGTTGTATCGAGTATTCGAGGCAGTAAAATACTTTACTTCTTGCTCTTTTGAAGAAAATTCCATCAAGTATGGTTACTTGGGCTCATAATATATTTTAAGGGGAGGCCATGGTTCGTCCATCAATATATTAATCTATTATTATACATTAATTCTCAAAAAGAGAATATGATCAAAATAACTCATTTGACTATTTAAAGTTACTTTTTCAATCACAATTGCAATAAGGACTACACCCCTTATATTTAAGTATTCTTAATTACATTAAAAATAATTATTTGCATAAATAATAACCAAATACTATCCAAATTTTGCAAAATAAATAAATAATAATAATAATCTAATCAATTTTCAAAAAAAAAAAGAATCATACAACCGAGCATAAATAATTCATAATTCATAATTATAATTAAATTAATTATAATATTAATCACTAATTAAACCTATTTAATTAAAATAATTATAACCAAATTAATAATAAAACAAAACATGGCCAACACCGTACAAATTAAGACAATTAAATCATGTATAAAACACGAGTCAAGTGATAAAATTTCTTTTACTTTCTCCTATACAATAATATAAAATATAAATATTTAAAACATGAGTTGTATATGTAAGATATAACTTTAGATAAATTATTTTTATTATAATAATTCTTTGTTAATTAATTTTGACATTACTTTACAATGATAATAATAAAATGAAGAAATGTAAACTATTTATTTTAGTTAATTGAAAAATATATATTCGAGTAGAATATTACATCAATTTATACTATTGTTACATTTCAATTGTAAAACAATCATACATAAAAATAATATGTAAAACATGAAAACGTTAATATATATATATATATATATATATATATATATATATATATATATATATATATATATATATATATATATATATAAACATTATAAAAAAACTATCAAAATATTTAAAATAATAATAATAAAAAACTCGTGCTATGCATAAGTTTCTATGGTAGTTAGATATTTATTTATCATAAAAAGAAAATTTATTAGCAGTATACCTAAAGGATTGAATATTGATCCAAATATACTTATATTCATATTTGTAATTGTTAGTACATATATGAATACAAATAATATGTCAGATAACGATGATTACGAATATTAGATATTTCAGTTATAACACAAAATAAATATATATATTTATTTATGTGACATGTACTAAATATATTTGCATTCAACAATCTAAATAAACTATGATACAAATTAAAATATTTATTTTGCTACAATTTATCAAATATTTTAGACTATATAATTGTACATAATTTCCAAAATCCAAATTTATAGGAATATACAGTAAATATTATATAGAATTAAATCAGAACTAAAAATTATTTGTTGAACCCGACTTGAGACAAAACACTCCGGTCTCTACTCAGCTTACGAGTTACGCCAAACTCAGGCACAAGAAAAGCCAGCGGTATTCTTCCCCGCAAGAAAACCCAAACTTCAAATTAGTGAAATACTACTAAAGCTTCCTTTACGTGGACCACGTGTTAAATTATTATTGGCTATCACATAAGCGTACGTTTGATGCCCTAGAACCATCACAGAGGGTTTATGCTTGCGCTCGGAGCTTAAACCCCACAATTTCCTGCTAACTCTCCGGTTCGATGTCCAATTCGAGCTCGACTCATTGACGAAATCTCCATTAATGGCTGCTTCCAAGCTTTCTTCTTTGGCAGTAATAGCTGCCGCAGCTGCTTCTGTTTCCACCTTCTCTAATTGCGCTTACGCCGACGGCCCCTATCGATTCAATCCCTTCGCTTCTTCCACCTCTCCGGCGCCGACAAAGGAACCTTCGGATTCAGATGATAAACCACAGGTCGAAGTGTCAAAAGGGGGATTCGATGCCGAATCGTTGGAGAGAGGTGCTAAAGCCCTCAGAGAAATTAATAATTCTCCTCATGCCAAGCAGGTGCGTTCATTTTCCGGGAAATTATTTTTGTCCAAGGGAATTGACGCATAATGCTAGGTTTTCTGTAATAATAGGTGTTTGAAGTCATGAGAAAACAGGAACAGAGTCGCCTTGCTGAGTTGGATGCCGAGAAGATACATCATGATGCACTTCAGTCTTATGCTGATATTGTGAGCATTTTGTTTGCAATTCAATTTCGCAATAGTAACATTATGTATCTCCAAAATATCCTTCTAATCCTTCATAATTGGAGCCTGATCAACTCTTGACATTTACAGCTGACTTCAACTAGTTCATCATTGTTGATGTCGATCTTCTTGGCGAAGAATTTATTTTGATTGATCTACTATGTCACAGTAGTTTTTGTGAATCTCATAGCTACTCTCAAACAAGTACTTTTTACTCTTTTTTTTTTCTTTAAATAAATTGATGTTCGTTTATCTCTGACAAGAGGAATATATAGATCCAAACTTAATGAATCTATGAACATCATTATATCAGAATACATCATGAGCACTTGTACAGTTGTACCTTTTATATAATATACACTTGTAATATCACATTAAGTACATAATTGATCCACCTTACTGAATACTGTTTTGGTTTCTTCACAATTTCTTAGTTAATCTCCCCGCCTTAATTTTACAAAATGCATATGTAGGAAAGGCAACGAAAACTGGCAGAAGATCAAAGGAATTTAGTGCAGCAACAATCTCAGGCTAAAGCGCAAATGCTGCGATACGAGGATGAACTGGCTAGGAAAAGAATGCAGGTGCTTGTTATTGCCAAATTTTAGGCTTTATTTCTTCTTTTTCTCTGACTTCCAGGCTCAGCCAAGTCAGTTGAACTGCTTTACAGGAACAATAAAAATTACCTGTGCAGTCATTTAGTTTTCATTAAAAGCCTGAATCCCTTGGTGGAAATTAGAATGGTGCACAAGAAGTGTATGAGGACTTCTTTAAATGAGAAATAAGTTCTGAATTGATGCTATTTAAACTAGTTGTATCATATTTTCAGACAGATCATGAAGCTCAGAGACGCCATAATGTGGAATTGGTTAGGATGCAAGAGGAGTCCTCCATACGAAAAGAACAAGCAAGACGAGCAACTGAAGAGCAGATTCAAGCACAGCAGCGACAGACTGAGAAAGAGAGAGCTGAAATAGAACGTGAAACCATAAGAGTGAAGGCCATGGCCGAGGCTGAAGGCCGAGCTCATGAAGCAAAATTGACTGAGGACCATAATAGGAGAATGCTTATAGAAAAAGTGAATGGTGAGAGGGAAAAGTGGCTTGCTGCAATCAACACAACTTTTAATCACATTGAAGGTAACTGATAACCATATTTGATGTTTCTAATCTCCATTATGTGCCCTGCATTTGCTTTATTGTTTGGATACCTAGTCATGTTTGGCACATGAAAATGCTGAATGTGTTCTGATTTGATTGCTTTGCATTAATATTGTGTTAACTTATTTTTTTGTATAAATGATTAAAGACAAACACCATTACTTTTCTGCCGGTAAAAAAGTTAAAAAACTAATTCTCACTTGCTACTCAGCTTAACTGTCTTCCAAATATATATTTGTGGTTGTAACCAAAATAAATAAATAAATATTTATTTGTGGTAATTTTCCTCATCTAGGTGCTTTGATATAGTCTTGCTTGCTTTAGCCATCATGCACTCAACCTTGCAAATGGTTTCCATCTAATTGTCTGGTTACATATGATTACTATTAGTCTATTACCCCAACTATCATGGTACTGCAGTTGAAGCTAAATAATGTCTATAGTTAATCCATTATTATATAATATATAAGAAAGCTGCCTACTTTATACTTATAATCTGGCCATAATTGTATGTAATTTTTTTGTCATTCTTATGTTAAAGTAAAACATATATTTTGCACTTAAATCGTTTTTGCTCTGAATATGCAGGTGGGTTCAGGATTTTACTGACAGATAGGAGTAAGCTTATTATGACCGTTGGAGGGGTAACCGCGTTGGCTGCAGGAGTTTATACAACTAGGTTTGCACTCTGTCCTTTTCTTTGTGTTTAGTAATATAAATCTTTATTATTGTAAACTCTATTAGGATGAATACCCAACTAAGCATGGTATCTCTAAAGAAACTTTTTATGTTTCTCAATCAGATTAGGCAGAACATCATAAAAGTTGAATAAGATCACTAGTAGAAGTTAATTGCTTTATTAGATTTTGTAGCAGGTAATTACTACGAAGAAGAATTAGGATGATACAGTGGTGAAATGGAGGTGGTAGTTGCAACTGATGAAAGAGAAGGTAGATGGTGGATGTGTACTGTGCCGCTCTGGCATTAGATCTGTTAGAAGTTACGGAATGCTTAATTTGTAAATTTAAGAAGAATATAGGATGAGAAATAATTAATACTGAGTATGAGAAGGGGACTCTCATAACATGTGATCTCAGATGTCATTTATAGTCAACATAAAGCCGGAGAACACCAGGAATATGCTTACACTGGTATTCTTATATGCGAACTTACACCTGGGAGTACACCAGCATTTAACACTCAACACCTGGAGTATGCTATATATAACTATAATTAAGTGGTAGAGTCTTCTTGTTCTCTTGCTAGACATACCGCCTCTTAATGTTAGTTCTATTATATATTGTTATCCCGCAAATTTGGGGTTTCGTATAAAATATTTCCTTAACTCACTAGATTGTGCAGTTTTCTTAAATTTGTAATATTGATTCAGACCCCATAGGGTTGTTCTTGTTCTGGTTTGGGAGACGTTACTTTCAACGTTAATACCCCTCGACGTTAATACCCCGTAAACCAGTGGCAGACCCAGACTTTTTTGAGAAGTGGTGTCAATATCTTTACTAATAAATACTACTTCATCGTCAATTTATATTATCGAATCTTTTATTGTCAATTTATACTATTGAATTTATTTTTTTTTAAAAAAAATTGCTAAATGGATTATTAATACTTTTACATTCCAATATGTAAACTTACGTTTTAAGTTTCGACTTTGAAAATTTACTCGATCTATTCTCTGAAAAAAATTAAGATCTACTCAATTAATTTCAATCAAAACAATAATGAATAATATAGCAATAAAAAAAGTGATAGTTTTTCTTTTCTCTCTTTTTTTCAAAAGAAAAAAAAAGTACTACTAGTTAGAAGAATTAGTTGTTACACCAAGTTCAAATTTGGAAAGTTTAGAGTTAACTTTTTTAGAAGCAGCGGTGATCTTATCTTTTAGAATGAAGAGTGCTCACGGTGCATGAGATGAGATAACTGCATTTACCTGGTTACGAAGTATTGAAGTATCATATGTAGACATGGAGGGTATACTTAATTTTATCAGGTCCTTTTGCCAACACTTAATATAACCACTATATATGTAACATACCAAAGCCCAAAGACGCTATCTCAATTTCCCGTAAAATCAAGAATCATCAGACATGAGTATACAGATTTATACAACAGATAGAACAAACGAAGAAACTATCATAACTTTATAAACATTTCTAATAGTGTTTATGTTCCACTTGTGATCCACGTGTGTTATTTATGTGAACTGAAAATATCTGCAATTGTTGTTGGAGCCTCACCCTTGTTTGCTTATAGTGGATATTGTTTTGGGGGTGCGGTGTTGGTGGTGTTTTGCTACACATTTTTTTTGGAGTAGTGTTTCACTTCAAAGCTGTTTTTAACTGGGCTTTGCTTAAATATTATAATTTTTTTTTTTGCAGGGAAGGTGCCAGAGTCACTTGGGGTTATATCAATCGAATTCTTGGTCAACCATCACTAATTCGAGAATCATCCATCAGAAAATTCCCATGGTCTGGTATGGTTTCTCAAGCAGCACGCAAAGTGTTGAACAATAAAACAGCTGCATCTGGGGAAAGCAGATCCAAGTTTGAGAACATAGTTCTCCATCCTTCACTACAGAGAAGAATAGAACATCTTGCTCGAGCTACAGCAAACACCAAGTCCCACCAGGCACCATTTCGTAACATGCTCTTTTATGGGCCTCCTGGCACGGGAAAAACGATGGTGGCAAGAGAGATTGCTAAAAAATCGGTATGGAAGTTTAGTTAGTTACAAAGTTAATATTTTATTTTATTTATTTTGACAAACCACGTGTGTCCTGTAAGGCCATAAGGAACTGAGTGTTTCTCTTACCATGAAAAACTCTCTCATATTTGTTTTCTGACCTGGGTCTGCATTGGTGACAATACTACTTCGGTGCTTGAACCCAAAAATGGGGGGCAGAGAGCTGTTTGATTTTTCTTTTTTCCCTTACTTTTTCTGCAAGCTGGTTTTTCTCACTAGCTCTATATGTTCTATCTACAGGGTTTGGATTATGCTATGATGACAGGAGGGGATGTTGCTCCCCTAGGTGCACAGGCTGTTACAAAGATCCATGAGATATTTGATTGGTCCAAGAAGTCAAAGAAAGGTTTACTTCTTTTCATTGATGAGGCCGATGCTTTCTTGTGCGAGTAAGTTACAGTAATCATCTCCCAGCCACACTCTTTATACTCTCAGTGGGAAATGTCTCAGTGTAACTGTTTCCTATTAAGGTCATTAACTCATTATTATTTCTGTTAGTTGCAAGTCCAATTTACTTTTTGCCAATGATGCAAGTGTAGGTAGACATGAAAATTTGGTATGTTATTTATACAGATATTTTGTGAAAGAGATGATATTTAGCAGAGCTCAGGGCCTTGCGGCTTAGTCACTACTACCTGTTATATTCTAAAGTCTCAACTCATTTTTTTGTTGAACGTGTAATGCTCCAGTCTCAGATCAATGCATTTCCTGATTTTCTGACTTGCATTAGTAAAGGATCATCCTAACTTTTAACATTTTTGAACCAAAATAAAAAGCTGAACTCACAGAAGAAGGGGACAGTACTGTTATGTTGCGTTTTTTAGTTTTAACTTGGAGGGGATGGATGGCAAATGAGAATGAAAGTTTGAATGATTTCTATTTTTCTTATTATTAGTAAAAGCTATCCAAGTTCTCGTTCCCTTTAGTTCCCTCCCAAAATTTAAACTCACAAAAGCACCTGTAAAGTTATCATCATAGAGTTGCATGCCTTGTAGATGCTCCTATTGTTATCATTAAGATGGATTAAATGATTGCAAATGTGGCTTAATTAGCGTAAATCAGTTTACATGCTATAGTTCATTTAGTGATAGTATGAATTTAGAAAATGTCTGCATTCCAAACATGCTAACAATAATAAGATTGATCCACAATGCAGGCGTAATAGCATCCACATGAGTGAAGCTCAGCGGAGCGCCCTAAACGCTTTGCTCTTCCGAACTGGAGACCAATCACGAGATGTGGTTCTTGTACTTGCCACAAATAGACCAGGTGATCTTGATAGTGCCATCACTGATCGCATTGATGAAGTGATTGAATTTCCTATTCCTGGGGAGGAGGAGAGGTTTAAGTTATTGAATCTTTATCTGACCAAGTACCTGTCGCATGACGGTGATGATAAGTCCAAGTGGGGCCCCATATTTAATCGAAAATCTAAAAAAATCACCATAAAAGATTTGACAGAAGACGTGATTCGAGAAGCTGCCAAGAAGACAGAAGGGTTCTCCGGCCGTGAGATTGCAAAACTGGTGGCCAGTGTACAAGCAGCAGTCTACGGGCGTCCTGATTGTGTATTGGATTCTCGACTATTCATGGACATTGTAGATTATAAAGTTACAGAGCATCAACAGAGAATATATTTGGCAGCTGAAGGTGGACTTCCGGCATAAATGACCGTTTTGGACTGATAGAGTTTTATTTGTAGGACTTTTTGGTTTTTATCACAATATTGTAGGAATTTTGCTTTACAGCGGGTGTTCTTTTTTATTTACTTCTCTGTTGTTCAATGTTTTGAGCGGTAAAATTAAGTTTCTTCGGAAAGATGCTCTATTGGCTCATTTGACATTTAATCATCAATTTCTCTCATACCGTGTCCAATATCTGTATGAATTTCTCCGGATTTATAGTATAATTATACGGAGTAGCTCTCAATCTCTCATCAATATTGGGGTTGATTGGTTGCTCGCTCAAAACTTATCAACTTAAATGAGTACAATATTACAATGTAATGATTAGTTGATGCAGGGGTGTGCACGACCGTTTATACAGTTATGAAGTGTGATGTAAGCCAATATTTTACAGTTAACAATGCAAGTACTCATTGTAGTAATTAACCAAATTGTTTCGGACAGATATTTGAAATTATAATGTTGTGTTTGATAGAATGAAATGACACGTGTATTGAAATGTATTTTTTACTATTTGTTAGATTAATCATGTGTAAGATCTATTTGTTCCTTCATTTTTTCTCACAAAATTATGTGTATTTTTAAAATCATATTGTCTATTCTATCGCAATTTCTTCATTCTCATATTTGCATCATAATTTTATAATTATTGTTTTTTACCTCTATTTAAAAGATTTTAAATATGTATTACACTAAAAAGAAGATATATATCTAATTTTAAATAGCTAAACAATCACCTTATACATTTGTACAGTATGATTGTGTGCAACTGATATTATATATTATATACATTGTAGAACAAGTGCTTTGACTCTCTAAACACAGGAGTATTATGACTATTATCTATCAAACATGTTCCTAATTTATCATAACTTGGTCCAAACTAGATACGAAATGGAGGCTTTGTCACTTTCTCGTTATAATTTCCCTCTTACACTTTTAATATATATCTCCGGCTTGAATTTTATGACCGCCCTTGGGAGGCTGTTGTTGTCCCTGTTAAGTGCTAATTAAGTTACACATGCATTCGTTATACGCCAACACTTTACGATTTTCCTTTTCCCATTCTCATACTACATACTACATATGTACTCCGTATATATCATTCAGTCCCGCCTCTTCTCTATGTTTGACATTTGACTAGTTTACCTATTCTTAATAATTACAATATATTTAAGTCTACGGTTTTTGAAATGGCATATATAATATCATTTAAACCGTATGTATCTTCGAGTTTAAGGTCATATGTATTTAATGATTTTTAAAATTTGTTTCAAAGAAAAATAAATTCAATTGTTACCGTCAATTGAATATATATTACAGTCGGAAGAAAATGAGCTATCATTCATGTTCTTAATCTATATATTTGTAAGCGGTAATAACACAGTTCTAATAGCAGTCCTAAGAATTATGTCAAGCTAATTAATTAATTACCCAACAAGCTATTAGAAGTAGTGCATAGCCCTCTCTCTCTCTCTCTCTCTCTATATATATATATATATATATATTCTCCCTCTCCCTCCCTCCCCTTCTCTCTCTATATATAGTTATAAGAATAATAATTACAGCGGAATGTGTAGAAGTGTCCTAATAATATAGAATTACATACAGTCATGACAGCCATTTGTTTTCAATTTGAAGCTAGATAAAGGATAATTAGCGTCTCAAAATTGTCAAACGTAGAACTGCAATATAATGATAACGAGGAGAATTTACATAACCAAAAGGAAGATGCAATCACAGGGAGATAGTTGATTTTCAAATTTATTTAGTACGGATCGAGACAATAAACAAATGTATACATATCATATATACCATCTTACAGATTGATCATGCATCATATATATATATATATATATATATATATATATATATATATATATATATGTATGTATGTATGTATGTATGTATGTATGTATGTATGTATGTATGTGCCAGCATCATATCATCACGAGGTGGTTAATTTCTTCTTCCTTGCTTGTTTGTTGATATGCATCCATAGTTTGAACACTTGTTTCTTCACCCCCAATTCATCGCAAATCTGCTTCGCTTGTTCATCATCCTGCTTCCGAATTTTCCACCCCATCTTTTCCGCCACTTCCTCCATTCTCTCTTTCTGCTCTTTACTCAATTTCGTCCTATACCTTCTCTTCTCATTCTTCTTCACACTCATCTCATCCGGCCCCACCACTCCCCTCGGGAATTGTGCCTCTCCTCCTCCTCTTCCACTAGATGACTCCGCGGTTCTCTTACCGGCCCCACCAAACGCCATCATCACAGGACCCGAGGTGCTCCGATGGGCCTGCCGACGACGACGTTGAGACGACGATCGAAGATTTGAAATTGTAGATATATTTCTGACAATATTTTCGTCATATTGATTACTATTATTATTATAGTTGTGTATCAACTGTTGTGAATAATTATAATTATCTCGGCCTTCAGTCTCTCTCCTGTGGAAACTGCGGTGGCATTCACAAGCTGCGCATTTTAGAAATTCCAGAGTTCCGTGTTCACCAGTTGGCGTGAATTCTCCGCAACCGTCCACCGCGTGGCCACCGATGCTGGCGGCGTGACTCCTTTGGCATTCTCTGTATCGAATCGACGGTGATTGTTCTGAACTTGCAGCACCAGCACTCGCAGCAATGATAACTATGGTTGTAGTAGAAAATTGAGGCGGATCCGGGTTAGGCTGATCTCTCCCTTGTTCTGGTGTTTGGGTATGGGTAGTGATTGGATTGTTTGTTGTTGTATGATGAGGTGAAGGCGCGAAGAGGTTTGAAGATGATAAAGCTTGTTGATTAGGTTGAGTTGATAATATGTTATTAAGAGTAGTATAATCTATAGAGCTTGGTCTGCCTTCCATATTTCAGTTTCATATGATTCTTTGCCAACACTATTCTCTCTCTGATTAATTCAAAAACATATTTAAACTTGATGGTCAATAAATTTAAGCCAAGTCTCCACATATGCTAATCCATACATATGAAATGAGTTTTATTGATCAAGTGCGTTTTATGTTGCGTTTGGTTGCTTAGAATTAAATAATATTAGCTTCTTGATCCATGCACCATTTTTTTGTGTGTGTGTGTATATATATATATTTTTTGAATTTATTAAAATTAATGAGTTTAGAATATGTATTATTTGCTAATTTTTAATATTGTTTCTTATATTAAATGTGTGGTCAGTATTTCATATTATTACATATAATATGATTAGTTTTATATTTATAAATTTAAAAATTGATGGGTGTTTTTTCTTTGTTTAGATAAAAGTCATTTAATAAGTTATTATTTCATTTGATTATATTTTTTAAGTTGCTTTTATATTTTCAAGCTTCTAAGTAATTTTCATCATCTAAAATAATTTATATGGTATTACACTAAATATATTTTACTTTATATTAATCAAAATAATGTAATAAATATATATTTCTTAATTTTTTAAAATTATTTTTCAATAATTTTATCGCAGTGCTCTATTGTTTTTTTTTTTGGGGGTCATATAAGTTGTTGTAGATTTTATTTATTTTATTTTAATTGTTGGTTATCTTGTTAGTTTTTATTCTTTTTTGTTCTAATACTTTGATTTTGAAATATGTGCATGATTTTTTAAGTGTTATATATATATATATATAGCAATGATGTTGACTTTTTATTTCGATCAATAATCAGATATTTGATAAGATTTCTAATTTTAATAATTAATTAGAGATGGAATATGACTCAAATAATAAGATTATTTCAAAAAGAGAAATGGTCTTGGTTGAAATACTATATAGTAATAAATGAGAACATGGTAGATGAATAAATTTATAAATAAATAAAAAGTGGAGGAGAATGATAACAAGAAAAATCAGGAATTGCGGATATGAAAATTTAATGAGAAACACTGGAAATTAAAAAAAAATTATGTACAAAATTTTGGTTATATTAAAATAAACTAAGCACATGTAGGAACATGAGAATGTAACTGTGGCATGAAATGAAACTATAGATGAATTTCATACATGAATAATCAAACATATACTATAAATATCAATTTTATTCTATTTTAAGTGACTAAACACAATGTAAATTTTTTAGATATTTCAAAGAAATAAATGAGAATAAAAATCACTTGTTAATCGTAAACAAATGAGGTAGAAGATGGGATATTGTTTCAGGAGATCATTATCCATATAAACAAAACAAGACTAATAATTAAACTTGATATGGATGGTCAATGTGTTAATTATTAATACAATTAATTTTAGTCATTTCATAATTTCATTTCAAATGATTAAGACTACGCAGTGGCAGTCGTAATCGCTCGACAGCAATTCATCTGACTAAACTCCAATTTCATTCCAAATTTGTAATCAAATTGAATAATTAAGTGGTAGAAAACCAACGAAATAGAAATTGATAAGCTTTATGCTTTTATGTATTTAAGTGGAGAAGATCAAAATTAACCCAATAAATAATCTTTTTGGTTGAATAATGGGAAAAAAGCTAGGAAGTAGAAATGCCAAAACTTACGGCAGCTTCGGATGGGACCATTAATTATAAGGGCTTTCTAGCTTAGTTAACACACTACCAAAAACATAAATAAGATATATAGACACAAAGAACTAATTCACTAAGTGTTGGATATATGATTTATAGAAAAAGAGAAGTTGAAATGACTCAATGAGATGACTTAATTAAACTATTCAACAACAACAATGTTTTGAACTATGAATTCACATCAAGAACAAACAACAATAATATTTTTTTGTTACATAAAATTTAGGTGAGTGAAAATTTTCAGTCTAGGGATGAGAAAGTTTGTATGTTTAGAACTCTCCAATCGATTTGAAACAGAAATGTCAAGTGTAAGCAGAAGAATTTTATACGAATAAAGTTTCTATTTTTTTTATACATTCTTATATATTATTATTGAACTTGAGATAAGATAAAAAGTATACATTAACATTTATTTTGTGTGGAATGAGATGTATTTTAAATTTTGAACGAAAGATTTGTTTAATTTTATCAACCACAAAAAAATAAAAAAAAAAGAGAGAAAATTGATCATATATTTAAGGGCAAAGTGTGCTATCCATATCGATTTTGACAAAGTTCGTTGGGTCTGCAGAAAAATTATCAAAGAAACGATCAGAGCATGGCATATTTTTTGTCTCTCTTTTTCTTCTTCTTTCTTTTTGTTGTTCCCAAAAGACCAAAAATAATTATTAAGAGACTCAGCTTCTTAATATAATAAATAAATAATAGACAGAGAATCAACAACTTAAAAAGACTTCAAAAAGATTTTTTTTAAAAAAATGAAAGTCTTAATATAAGAGAAATCCACTAAAAAAGTCTTTGGTTTAAAGGGAAAATATTAGAAAATTATCATTCGGTATATTTTTTATAAATAATTTTAATCTAGTTTAAGATAGTTTTAATTTTTTCTATTCAATTTATGTTATAATGTTATTATTTAATATCATTATATTACTATTCACGTTATAATTTTATTAAATAAATAATAACATTATACATAATAAGATAGTAATATAAATTTAATCAGAATAGTTAGAAAATTATTGTACGAAACAAGAATTATTTTGACAACATTAATTCTCTCGGAAAATATTTTCCAAATGAGCCCAATTAATGTCATTAGCGTAGTAAGCAGGTCCATTATTTTATTGTAGTCCTCAGTAACGGGAAAGCCCAATTATTTCGCCTGCTTCAATGATTCGCAGGACCACTGCTTCAACCTTCACGCTCTCTGTTCGAAATTAAAATTTTATTTCGTTAGCCGTTCTTCTTCTCTCTTCTTCCAGCTCCCGCCACCATCTTCCTCACACCACACACGCATACAGTCGACAGCTTTGAAGGTGAAAACGAAAATGGCGCAAAAGGAGTTATCAAACAAAAATTTTGTTGAGCTGAAAACGAAAATGGCGAAAGAAACCTATACGGACTCCATGAACTTGAAGGTGAGAGAGCTCTTGAAGGAGGTTCAATTCGATTACTCTCCTGCAAATACTAAACTTGTCGAAGACATCGTCTCTTCCATCAAGGAAGCCATTGATAAGATCCCCGACGGCCTTCAGGTCTCTTCTCTCTCTCTTTTTCCTTAAACCCTAAACCCCTGTTTATTAGTTGCGGCGAACAGTTGCTCCTTAACCTAATTTTGTTTGCATTTTAAAACATGGAATTAGTATAGCATGCTTTAAGTTCACTAACATTGTCGCTTTAATCGTTTTGATTTGATGTGTTGAAAAAAATTTGGTAGGTCACCAAAGATGTGGCACCGGGTTTTGTTAAAGACGTTGGAGCAGACAAAGTAGAGTTTAAATTTAAGAAGCCAGTTTCTATAGAAATTGGTGGTAGCTATGCATATCGCGGCATTGCAAAGCCTGATGTAAATATTGATCTTTTAATTCTGTTGCCTAAGGTACTTCTTTTATATAGTTGGCAATAGTTGAATACTCCTTGCGTTTCTAAAGGATCATATGTTACTATATAAGAACAAACGCAGGTTTCTTGCCTTTTTGATTGAATCTTATATCTCATAATTATCAATCTTTTGTAGGAGTGTTTCCATGAAAAAGACTACTTGAATTATCGATACCATGCCAAAAGGTGCCTGTATCTCTGTATAATAAAGAAGTATTTGAAATTTTCTTCATTAGTTCAGAAGGTTGAGTGGTCGACATTTCAGAATGAGGCTCGAAAACCTATCCTGGTCTTCTATCCAGGTCTGTTATATGGTGAAATTTAATTTTTCATTCTTGCAACCTTGCAGAAACTTATTTGGCTAGATTCAATTCTTTCTCCTCTACTAAATATGTACATACGCTGTTTTGCATCTTTGGTTATCTAGATGTAAAGTTTGCTGAAACTCCAATCTGTTCTGTGAGGCTAATTCCTGCCGCTACATCCCTCTTTAGTATTTCAAAGCTTAATATGCAGCGAAATAATATTCGTGCATTGAATCAAGGTAATACCTTATCATCTACTCCTTGTTTAGAATACATTTTTTGATTTGTTAATTGTGAGTATGATTCATCCAGTCAGAGATGACTTGTTTTTCAATTTCCAATTAGGCATTCTTCATGCTACGCCTATTTACAACCACAGTATATTAGAAGATATGCACTTGGAGGATAATGCAAAATTTATCACTAGTACTTTTTCTGGATGGAAGGAATTATGCGAGGCTCTCATTTTGCTGAAAGTATGTTACCTCATGCCTCAACCTATTTTGATTTTGATTGGTATTGCATTTTGTATCTAAATTTGTTGATGGCGATGCAGGTCTGGGTTCGGCAGAGAAGTTCTTTACATGCTCATGATTGCTTGAGTGGGTACCTATTATCTATCATATTGACTTACCTAGCAACAGCTTCTGGAAGAAATCGCATTACCAAGACAATGAATATGATGCAGATATTTCGTATCACATTGGGTTTTATTGGTATGGGTTTTATGCTAGCTCAAACTGCTTCTTTATTTAAAAATCATAATAATTACAAATTAAGTTTAATTTCACATCTAAATATTAAATTTAAGATATATCATACATGCTGTTATTTCTGACACTAGTGGTTAAGTTTTGCATACATCATACACAAGTAATATTGTCCATCTGCCATTAATTTATATACAATTTTCTTCTTCTAATACGGAGTTCAGGACTTCACAGTTAAGTTCTATTTGTTATATTCTTTTATTTTTTAATTGTTCTTTGAAATATTGTTTGCACCTATTGGTAGTGTCGTATAAAACTACTTGCAATAGCACTTTTAATATAAGTTCTAGGGATTGGTCGATTGGCTATAGTTTAGGTTTGTGATCACTGCGTCTTCGGACCCCTGACTGATTCTTTCAGAGGCCAGTGATAGATAATAAACTCCACTGCCCCCCCGGTGAACATAGCCTAACTGCAATGTTGAGATAAAATAATCATGTTCCACAATATGCTACTCCGTATTTATTAAAAAACAATAATTATAGGTTAGGGCCTGCTGTACTCAATAATTATAGTGAAAGATTGGTACTATTAATTTTTGGGATGGTTCACTGAACTTTTCATTTTCTTGATATTTATTTTTCAAAGCTATTAATTATTGTTTTATTAATTGATTTGCAGCTACTTCAGAATCATGGAAGAAGGGCATTTTTTTCAAATCTCTGGGAAAAAACAATATTTCTGAGGAAGAGGTTTGTCTCATCATGACGGTCTATAACTAAAGCATTTAAATTATAGATGTAAGCATCGTGATTTTGACGTTTGCTGTTTACTTTTGTGAATTCTAAAACATCCGGAATAGAATGCGAAGTGTCCAATTTTATGATAGGATGTCATTCCATGAGTAAACGTTATGGAAACAGTCAAGCCAGCAGAAAGCCTATTGCCTTTTTGTAGCTCATGTAATTGTATTGTTAAAAACTTGAAGCCCACCAATTTTTTCTTAATTCCTTCACTATCTGCTTTGAACACCATATTTTCCTCTATCAAGTTCTATAAGTAGCTCATATCAGTATTACTTTTGACTGTTGGAATTTCAGGAAAGGAAAATATATCCTCAGTCATTTCCAGCGGTTGTTTGTGATCCTTTTGGTCAATTTAATATGGCATTCAGGATGTCGGAAAGTGGTCTGCAAGAGGTACACAGAATTTGGTATACATTATACATTGATCTATGCACATGCTGATTCTTTTTTGTAATTTCATGATGTCTTTCTGAGTTTTAGAGAGGGTGAAGTGAAAGGATATGTGGAGGTTTTATATGTTCTTCTTCCAATTTTTGTGTTAATGAGTTGTTTAATTGAAAGGAATTGATTGGGCAACCTCACACTTTCACTGAAAGTGGAAAGATTTTAGCCCTAAGTAATTTGTCCCACTAGAACTCAATGTCGATGTTATACTCGTCAATTATGAAACACGTAAGTTTAATTCCTTTCATGTCCACTTCTTTCTCAACTCAATACAGCACAGAAGGCATTTTTTTTTCAGTCTCCCACCTTTCTCTTAACTAACTATTGGACTTTTCTCTCACCTCACTTTCTATCCAAATTCATATATACATTATCAGTGTACTCCCATAACAATTATCAATATATTTCCTAATTTTCAGCTACAGGACGAGGCTGCTTTAGCAGTATCTTGCATGGATAAATGTAGAGATGGTGGATTTGATGAAATATTTATCACAAATGTCGACTTTGCTGCCAAATTTGACCAGTGCATTAGGTATATAATTTATTTATTTTTGTGAAAGTAGCAGTCCAAATGTTTGTGACTAAGCTAGAGGTTGTTTTTGATCTAGAAGTGTTTATTGCTTTGATATGTTTGAGGCTAAATTAACTCGAGTAGAAAGCTTGACATTGTCCAAGTATCATTTTATTACATGAGCAACTTGAACTTTTAACCATTGAAAATGCTTAGGTAAGATGCATCCACTGAAAAAGGTTTTTTATCATCTTGTCCAAGTTGTTTACTGTAGCTGATACCTATAAATACGTAATGGCCTAGACTCTTATTCAAGTGTTATAGTTGTAGACACAAGACTCAATGTGGCAAAATAAAATTTATCTGGATTCTCGTATCTTTCTTGCATAAATGACCAGTGTAAGATATATGATGCTTATGTAAGGACATGTCACAAACTTTGTATTGTTGCCTCTTCTGATGTTCTGTACTCTTTAAGAGTAAATTTGAAGGGAAATGCTGAAGTTTATGCGTCTGGATTTTGTTTGGACAACGAGTGTTGGAGATCTTATGAGCATAAGATACATTCTCTGATGCAAGAAGCACTAGGAAACAGAGTGAAGCTTGTGCGTGCAATCTGGAGAAACACAGTTTCAGAATGCAATATTGAAGATGTATGGGTACCGACATTGAAGTCTAACCTTTCATTGTATTAGGTTGGTTCTTTTTCACTGAATATTTGTCTTTTCTTTGTAGGGCCTATCAATGTATGATAGAGAGGTATTGTTGATTGGAATTTTACTCAACTCAGAGGAAGCTTTTAAAAAGGTCATCAAGGGTCCTAGTCCTGAGAATAGAGACGAGGTACTTGGGTTTCTTTAGACCTCTTGTACAAAATCTTTATGCCCTCTGATAAATATATTAATATCATTTATGGCCACTTTAGGCTAGAAAATTCCAAAGATTTTGGGGTGAAAAGGCTGAGCTGCGTCATATTGATAGAGTCAACACAGAGTGTGCTGGTGAGTCACCAGTCATTTATTTATGATCCGAACCAATCTTTGCTATAAGCGCGTCATGGTAATCGATGTCATTTCTTCTTATTTTGTTAGTTTGGGACTGCAAACCATGGGAAGCCCATCTAATCATAAAATGGATAACTGAGCATATTTTGATGAGGCATCTTTCCTTGTCAAAAGAAAACATCATGCATGTTGTGGATCAACTTGATTTCCCTTTGGTGTTGGGTCACAGAGGTAGGCAATGCTTACTTGGCATCAATGATCTTTCCTATTTCCATATTTTTTGGCCACGTTTTGCTTTTTTATCTTGAAATATTCAAAATTACCCAAAAGTGATAATAATGACATGTCAGATCCAACATCTTTTGCCGGACATTTGCTTAAGGCGTTTAATGATCTATCAACACGTTTGCGTCAGCTCAACAACATTCCTTTGAAGATATCCAGTGTGCAGCCTCTGGACTCAGGTGTCCTTCTTTAGATGGAAATAACAACTTTTTCTTCAAAACAATCTTTGAAAATCTGTGCTTTTTATTTTTGCATAGCATTAATGTAAAACTATTTTGGTACAATATAGCATTAATTTTCAATCTACGAGTTCCCATTTACCAGCTCAGAAATTAGAAATAAAAAGTAAAACAAAGTCAAAGTTTCTGGGTTGTAATGTATATTCAAGAATTTGATCTGTATAAATGCATCATATGTGCTTATCATTTTATACAGCTTTTAGGTGTACGTCTGCCTGCCCGCCCCTACCTCATCCATTAGCTTCTGATGATAATATTGATAGGAGAACATTAGAATTAAGCTCGACTTGTATACAACCCGTGGACGTTCTGATTCAGGTAAGCTGATCTTGTTGTTTATTTGTTCCTGGTAATTCTGGAAGTTATTTCTCTATTTGGTGCAGTTGGAAGGTTCTGGAAAGTGGCCAGTGGATGATGTGGCTATTGAAAAGACAAAATCTGCTTTTCTTTTGAAAATTGGTGAAAGGTGGGTAAGGATTCTTTCTATGCTGACTATTAACCAGTATCTGCGTGCTTTCTGACGCCATTGTTTCATCAGTCTCCAAAAAAGTTGGAAAATGAAATTTTCTGCTACCGAGGAAGACATGAATGTTATCTTTTCTGGATATGCATTTCGACTGAAAATTTTGCACGAGAGAGGCCTAAGCTTGGTGAATAGACAACGTAAGTTTTTTCTGTTTTCTTTAAATAGTCAGGGTATCTTAAATAGTATTGACAAATTATCTAGCTCGTTCATTCCAGATGGAAGTGATCAATCCAAGAGGATCTCATCTACTGATAGGAAACTTTTTCTTCAGAGCCAGCATTCTAGCATGATTAATGGTTTACGAGGACGATACCCGATATTTGAGCCAGTTGTTCGGTGAGAATCTGTGTGTGTGTTCATTTCTCACTCCTCTAGTCATTGGCAATGCCTAATCAGGAATCTCACTTTTTTTTGGAAGGCTCGCTAAGCGTTGGATTGCTGCACATCTCTTTTCAGCCACATTAGCTGCTGAGGCGATTGAGCTTCTTGCAGCACACCTGTTTCTGAAGCCTTTGCCATTTTCTGCACCTTGTTCACGGATCACTGCATTTTTAAGGTTGAGCTTTCTGTTATTTCTTTCATAAGGCTCTCTCCTCTTCTTCTTCTTCTTCCTTTTTTCTTTTTTCCCCCCTTGTATCTATCTCTGTATGGCTCATAATATTTTTTGATTACATGTATTTTTTGATGCGACTGGTGTTGAGGTATAGAGTAGCTGTTGGCGTTTGACATATGGTAGTTATGTTTGAGGAGGCTATATGGTTGCTATAGGTGACTGGTGAGGGTGTTGCTGATGATATTTGGTGTTGCCAGCTCATTTTATGTTATTCACAAAGTTAGAGTAAAAGCTGCTATGTACTTTGTTTTACGTGCGTTGTTGACCGATCATCAATAAGGTCAATGCCTCCACGGCAGTGGAGATGAAATTCCTTTAGTGCCAGCAAATCATAAGATATTAGTTTGTAGAATGCATGATGACTTCCATTGGGGGACTTATCTTGAGCTTTATAGAGAAATGAGCCCATCACTCCTTTATATGCCGAATAACTTTCTCCAACTTCTTAAATAATTCTAGAGACCATTGTGTCTCATGTATCTCTCAGTTAGATGGACAACTACTAACAATTTCTACACACTAACATTACCCAAGAAAAATAATAATCATTGTAATTTGTAAATTTTGTAATATTGAACTACACTAACTATATATGGACTTTCAACTTCAAAATGTTAATGACACCAGTCACTGATATTATATTTAATCCATGCCAAATCAAAATTTTAGAATAGGAAACTAATATTTCCATCCTTGAACTCTATATATATTATCTTTATTGTAAATGTTACAAACATGTCATGCACAAAATATGGGATCCCCAAAGGGATTTTTCAAAAGCCTATATTGAAATATCAGGTTGCCTTTAGAATACAAGGCACTCAATAGCTTCTGGGTAGCACATATTGCTTAATTCAATTAAATGATATTTAGAAGCTGAAATTTCACCTCTACTATCAATAGGATTATCCAGGTCATTTACAACATGACCCAAATAGGCCACACTCGGGGTATCTGAGTAATTCTTCCTGTTAGTTCCTTCTTGTATCAGCAAACCGTCACACATTAATACAACAACAACGTTATTTGATTCCAAATTCAGAGCAATGCCTACTGATCCCTCTTCAAATTCTACTAATTCACCCGCCATTACTTCATCAAGACCATGAATATGAGCAATGCGATCACCTACTTGCAGTACAGTACCGGTATTTAAGATGGAGATTGTTTTTGTGTGCCTGTGACTGTGTATAATTTGACCCTTCTGTCGGTTTTAATATATGATAATAGTGTAGTATAATACTGTTCATAGTAATAATAAACCTTATCATCCCAATAATTTATAATAAATCTATAAATGATAAATGGAGTACAATGAGAGCATAACGAAAGATGTGAATTGACAACCATGGAAACAATAGAGCTCTTCACTGTTACCCCATGGATAAAGGATGAAGCATTAAAGTTAGATTTGTGTTAAACACATTGACAATCATAATGTGACTTAGTGGGTGAGAATCGATAACTGTGCAGTGTTAAAAAATACTCCATAATAATTTAGTAATACACTTGGTGAATGTTTAGGATTTGATAGTGTTAGTAATTGGTCTCTCTGTCTTATTTATTTATATACTCGGTGTTAAATTTACTCGTTTTATACTTTGAAGCCTTCTCTTAGTCGGTTTCTGAATATATGCTTGAATCTATACGTAATCTCATATTGCACTTCTTTGTCCTTTCTATCTTTTGTTTGTTATTTAACAATGTCCTGTTCCACCATATGACCAGATTTTTGCGTTTACTTTTGGAGCATGACTGGACATTTTCTCCTTTGATTGTTGATATAAATGGGGATTTGACTCCTGATGATGAAAAGGATATCAATGTCAGTGCAACAGCTGTTAACAATTATAATTGTTTAGTATCATTATGTTTTTTATGGCATTCCATCTATAATGATGCTAATATTCCATAATTTTCTGTTGCGTGGCGTGTTTTATGGGGTAGGATAACTTCAAGTCAAGTAGAAAAACGTATGAAGAAGAAAAGAGAAGTATCAGTCCAGCTATGTTTTTGGCGACAACTTATGATAAAGCCTCAGAAGCATGGACCAGATCATCACCAAGCTCATTGGTGAGTATCAGTGCGATGTGGATTTGCTACATATATACTCACTTGGTTACATATTACAATCATTTTTATCATGCAACTACTCAACTCTTATCAAGGCTTCCCCTTGGCTCATATCTTGGGTTGATATCCTTAAATGTTACCAATTTTCAAATGCAACTTTTTTGGTGAATGGATGGAGTAGTATATTAGTTTTCACCTTGGAGTGCTTTCCTCTTATTTTTTTCTTTTCTTTCATTTGTTTCTTACTATTATTTCTTTAACATGTTGCTTATAGTCAGTTAATTTGTTGTCCTACGTTTGCTGTATACTTCAAATTCTTTTTGATTCATCAATTTGCTATACACCTACAATGGACAACTTTAAGTGTGACATGAAAATATTATTCTTTTGATTATTTTTCTTGTTGCAATTAGACAGCCAGAAGAATGAACAAATCTGTAGTTAGTTTTAAAGATCAACCGCAGTGCATTAGCCTAAGCTTACAGAACACCCTAATGGACAGAATTCAGAGAACTTTTACTCTCTTTTGTCCACTTGGTCAATGGAAATTTATACCTTTGTCACATTTGGATCTTTAGCAGCCAGTGATCACTAATTGACTGAATGTCTTTACTAGTAATGTGCGCAAGACAGTTTATCTAATGCTATCTGACATAACAACTGTTTTTCCAAAAGGAGCTTAGAAGACTGGTGGCCTATGCAAGAAGCAGTTCGAATCTGTTGACCAAGTTAATGTTGCGTGATCAACTTGATTCTTACGGTTGGGAGGTGAATGAGATATATTGCATGTTTTACTCTTTGGATTTTACATTATTTCCATTTTTTCATGAAGCAGTCTATTCTTATTACTTTCCAGTGCATTTTTCGTACTCCTTTGAACAACTACGATGCTGTAATTCTTCTCCATAGAGATAAATTGCCTTACCCTGAACGCCTTCTCTTCCCATCTGAGCTCAATCAAGGTATTATTGTGACTCTCTTCCTTTTCCTCCATTTTTTTATATGTTCTTGTTTGGGGGTTCCAATCGCTGTTGTAGATCTCTCTTTTCTTCTTGTAAATACAGGGTAACAAATTACTTGAAAAATGCACAGGGAGACTTTTGGTCAGTGGGAAAGCAAGCAAGTTGTTTCAACCATTTATATCTGGGGATGCAAAGGCAAACATAGAGGAACTGAAAGAAAAAGTGATGGTAGATTTTGATCCATTAAGGTGTTTTATTGAAGATCTGGAGGTAAATATATAGATTCTTTGAACTTCTTTTTTAGATCACTACTGAATGTTACTGAGATGCTTGCCGAAAATGTTACTGATATTTGTGTCCAAAAAATGCAACAAAGTTGTCTGCATAATTTCACATCAGTTACGGATTTCTACACTATATTTTTCGTCATTGTTGTGCCCCTCTCATCTCTCTCGTGATCATGCAACTTTCTCTGAACTTTTTGGTTGGTCTTACGTTACTCTAGTATATAATGCAATCTAACAATTTAACATTGCATCTGTAGACAAAGTTCCCCAATATCCTTAAGGTTTGGTATGATTCCTTTGGAGGCGACTCTATTGGACTAACATGGGAGAAAGAGGGATTGAAGGTATCACGTTGATTAAGTTAGACTAATTTTGTAATGTGATTGGAACATGTTGCACTTTGAAACTAATTATTTGCTCATCTATTTATCATTTCAGAAACGAGGGCGAGATGTTGGTGAGGATGAAAGTAACTTGCTTGATGAATTAAAAGCTGTTGGTGATGTAGGGAAAGGGTTTGTGAGGAGCATTTATTCTCTGAAAGCCCCGAGGCTGCATAATCAAAATGTCTAAATACTTGAAAGATAAAAAAAATTTGTTTGTGGTCGATGCAGTGTTCAGTCTTTTTTGCAGCAACATAGTTTTGATGCAATGACCACAATTTATTTGATGGATATCTCGAGATACGCTGCAATGGCATTTCAAGTACCAATCACAAAGGGAAACAGGTTAAAGCTAGCAGTCGAGGAACTTGCATTTTGAGCAGCGAGTACCCTGGCGAAAGCTATATTAGTTGAGGATCTGTTTTTGCCTTCTCCCTTTATTGTATCCATTTTGTTGAGAGTATTTGATGGATCTTTTTTTTAAATACTTCTAGATAGAAAGGAAAAATACAGAGATAGGTAATATATATATATATATACATATATATATATACACACACATATACTCCAGAGTCCATATATCTTTTCGTGCTGTAATTCTATAATTTCAGAATTTATTGTTTTGTGAATTGTTTTATTTTTATTGGTTCCTTTACTTTTATGATTCAACTACAAGATTATGAAAATAGATATATACCATGACATTCTTTGTCGAATACTTGCTAATTCTTATTGTAATTTCTATATATTTCATGTGATCATATGAAAGTCAATGTCTAATTGGTCCATATTTTGTACATGCAGAACACTAGCTTACAATAAGAACAATTTAAATTTCAATATTTAAATTTTATCCATATTTTAGAAGAAAAGTTGCAACAAAAAATTCAGAGAAAATTTTCTATTTAATTCTTTCTATGGTTGGAAAACTGAACAGCTCTTACATAGGATAACTGAAATGATACCATTCAGCACTACCGTTGCGACTATTCTTATGATAGGTATCATTATTATTAATCTTATCGCTCAACAGCAAATGATATATTTATAATTTAAAAGTAATCTTTCAAAATCATCCTTCCTATATGTATCTAATTTCAGAAACAACTGAAACCTAGGGATAATTAGATATGAATCCAATAAAATATTTATAATAATTTACAATTAATAAGAATAACACTATCACTAACCTTGATCTGGTATATTTATATACACAATGGTTCCTGAAAAAAAATTACACACAAAAAAAGTTCATACTATTAACTCAAAAATTAATCATACACTATTTGAAAAGAAAAAGTCAACAAATACGTTAATTTATCGAATTATTTTAAATTTGATTTTTTTTATAAGTTTATATATGTGCAAGGATTTATCGACTACCCAATCACTTTATTATTATTATATTCATACACTTAATGTCTAATTTGAAAGATTATTCGTACGCTTTAAAATATAATCTTTCACTAATGACCAACTTGCTGCAGAGTAATAAACATTTTAATCTGCCGGAAAACCTTTGTTTTCTGGTGGCTGTTAACGGGATATACCCGATCCGTTAGCTTGAGAGAGTTCAGAACTCGGAGTAAGCATCATTTTTTCAATTAGAGTTGAGATCTAGTTCGTCTTGCAGTTGTCACTCATGGGGCTTCTCAGTATCATTCGGAAAATCAAGAGAAAAGAGAAGGAAATGCGCATTCTTATGGTGTACGTACTGAAACCTAGCATTTCTATCTATTTCATGATCTTCATTGCTATATAGATTTGTGTATTTGTATATTTATGAGGAATGTAAGGATTATAGTTTTTATGCAGCGGCCTTGATAATTCAGGGAAGACGACGATTGTTCTGAAGCTGAATGGGGAAGACACTAGTGTTATCAGTCCCACTTTGGGTTTTAATATCAAAACCATCACTTACAATAGGTACGCCTTTCTCTCCTTCTCTAGCAATTTGTCAAACATGTGGTGGGCATTGGATTAGTGTTGGTTAAATCATATGAGTTTGATTTTCAGATTTTTCTCCTTTATGCGTTATAAACTGTCATTTGAATAGCTAAATGGTCATTCTTTATTGAAAGATTACTCATTTTGACTGTTTATGCTGATTGTTTGGTTCAGCTAACTTGTGCATTTACTTTTGGTGGAGTGTGAATTGAATTCGTTTTGTTTTGAGTTTATGGGGTATTTGCAGATATACTCTCAACATATGGGATGTTGGGGGTCAAAGGACAATAAGGTCTTATTGGAGGAATTACTTTGAGCAAACTGATGGTTTGGTGTGGGTTGTTGATAGTTCCGATCTTAGAAGACTGGATGACTGTAAATTTGAACTGGACAATCTCTTAAAGGAAGAGGTACGTCTTCCTTAGATTCTCCTTTTTGGCAAAGTAACAGAAATGGGCGTGATTGTTTACCTCTTGAAGTTTTGTTTTGCTCTCCAATTACTGTATAAACTTGAATTTTCCTGTAAATTACTGTACGTCTTGTTATCGAGCTTATCAATCCTAAGGCATAATGCATGTTGTGATCACCCATTCATCTTTGATACAATTGAGAGGATCCTGTTGTAGTTCCATTGTGTATGTCATCTATGTATTGTAAACTGTAAAGTTTACATCTGTGAACGGGAATTATGTGTATGTTGCTGGCTTGTTTTAATTCAACAGATTTGTTTGTTTATAATTTCAGACCAGTTTAGGGGAGTTATACTTTCCAGCTACTCGACCATCATCTCAATCATTATTTTCTGTACGCAGCTTTTAACTCTATTATTATATTACAGAGGCTATCAGGAGCATCGCTACTGATTCTTGCAAATAAGCAGGACATACAAGGTGCTCTTTCGCCAGATGAAATAGTTAAAGTAAGTGCATTACCTTCATAAGGAAATGAGCATGATAATTCAATTTCAGATGTTCGTGTTTTATGTTGTCTTAATATTACTATTCCATAAAAATTTTAGAACCAAAAAAATGTGTCGGTATATCCGTATCAATAAATCATATCTTTAAAACCTTCCGTCTCAAACAGGAGTGTGACTCTCTGTTTGTTTCATTTTATTCAATCCTAAATATGTTGGTAGTCTTGTTATGAGATACTTCTTTAGTTATTTATGGGACCAAAAGAATTTTTAGCATGATTGATGATTTAGTGGCATTTCTCTTTATTATTTATGCTCTCTGGATGCTTAGGGCCACCAGAAATATGTACTTGGGATTATACGCACTTATGGTTCTCCACTTTTTATTTTGTTTTGAGGTTGGTAGAGGTTTGGATTTCTTGACTAGAAGACTAAGGAATTGAAAAATAGAACAATTTAGGATTCAGCTATCATCTGTCACCGCAATGGTGCAATACATTTTATCTTTTCTTCTTCTCCATGTGCATCAAGAGGGACAACCCATTTTATAGTTTGTGCACCAAATGTAACTTATTGTCTCTGTAGCTGATGGATTAGTGGTGATATTTGATTACATAAATGGAAGTTATCATCTCTGGAACTGGTGAACCACGGGAGATTTTTGAATAAATTACACATGTTTTCAACTAATGCAGGTGCTCAACCTGGAAGCCATGGATAAAACTAGACACTGGAGAATTGTAGGATGTAGCGCATACACTGGGATGGGGCTGCTAGAAGGTTTTGATTGGTTGGTTCAAGACGTTGCTTCACGAATTTATGTACTTGATTGATTCAGCCCCGGATATGTATAACCTTCATCCACAAGCACATGTATTCAACTTAATTTGAATGGCCAACTTTTCAAAATAGTTCGTTTAGACTTGCAGTGTAGTAACATCTGTAGTACTTCCAAGGGAAGGATGTCCTCAAGAGGAGGAAGATGCATGAACTCAGTTCTTGTATGCTGCTCCTATAACGTATTATTTGAATGGTTAGATTGTAAACAAGTGCTTTTCCATTATTTTGGGCATTGCCCAGATGGTTTATAGGCCAGACCACCTGATAAACGAGGGCACTCCTCAGCTCCCACTTCTGGTAGTGGCTTCAAAGGCTGCTGTGAATATAAATTGGTAGGCCTTTGCCCCTGTTGGGGTCGGTTTTACTGATGATATTCAAGAAAATACTACATATCATTATGCCAAGATCATCTCTATGGATATGAAAACTTGGAAAAAATTTAATAACTGAAAAGTAATTATTTTTTAAAGGAAAGTAGCGCAACCTTTAAACAGGGATTAACTTTTGCTCAGTAGCCCCCAAGCTATATCAGCATATCACTGCCATTATCAGTATTATGACTCGATTGTTTTCAATTGAATTGTTAAAATTTAAAATCTCTAAATTTTAAATTGAACACATAAGACTTGTATTGAAAAATTAAAGTAAATACATCACCTTTGAAATTTCTCATGCCATATCTTAAAAAAAAAAAAAAATCAAACGAGAACCATTTAGGCCCTGTTTGAATTATTATTCATTTTCATTTTTTTCATTTTCATTTTAGTTTTTGAAAACAAACACAGCAGATGGACTATTTGGTATCATTTTTGTTTTCAAAAATGAAAACGTTTTCATTTTGACCCTCATTTTTGAAAACACAAAAAAGATGTTTTTACTTTTTTCGTTTTCATTTTTCTCAGCAATTTCAGAATTATGAAAATGTAATATACTACTATATATATATGTGTGTATAAAATAATATATATATATATGTATATATTACAATAAATATATAATATACATATGATATAGATATATATATACAAATATATATATATGTATATTATATTATATAAAATATTATAATCAAATAATTAAATAATTAAATTAATCAAATAAAATTATTATATTATTAATTTTTTTAATAAATAATTAAATAATTAAAATATATTTATTATATTACAATAAATATATAACAACTTATATATAATATATAATATATTACATGTTAATATAATATTTTATATTATTATTTATACTATAATATTATTATTATTATTTTGATAATATTGAACTATAATTTAAACAAAATATGTATAAATAATATTATATAGAGTATAAAATATTATTTAATATATTATTTGTATTACGATAAGTTATTTTACGTATAATAATTAATAATAATGTAATATATGTAATATAATAATTAATTATTTATTAGATTATTAGAAACATAAAAAATATACAATCTTGCAACCAATTAATTATACTTTATTTTAAAAATAAATGATATAAACAAAAAAAATTGTTCTAACCAAACGCATTTTAGTTTTTAGTTTTCAAAATTTTCGAAAATAAAAAGTTTTAACCAAATGTTTTTTCGTTTTCAAAGAAAATGAAAACAAAACACTTTTTATTTTCATTATTTTTGAAAAGAAAAAACTAAAAATGAATAAAAATTCAAATGGGGCTTAGTTTTTAGTATCTCAAAATAAACTCAAACGAAGAGAATTATAAACCTAAAATCTGGACGATATTATAGTTATAACTGGACGTGATAAGACCAGAGCACAAACGAAAAAGCAAAGACATTGAGAAAGTTTGTCGGGATCAGACAACGGCGGGTCCTGGTAGTTAAAAAAGCGCGGGATCAGCGAACTTTAGTTTACGTCGATTTCCCAAACTAACAGATACCGTTAGTACCCAAACACCCTAACCCGACGTCGTTTACCCCCGTCATCTCTCTCTCTCTCTCTCACACACACACACAAAAAGTTCAGAGATCAGAAAAAGGGGGGAGAGAGAGGGAGCTGAGAGATAGTCAAAGAGTAGAGCGATGGTGCACACTGCCTACGACTCCTTCGAACTCCTCAACAATTGTCCGACCAAGATCGACGCCATCGACTCCTATGGTCCAAATCTATTCGTCAGCTGCTCCGACGGTTGTCTCCGTATTTACGGTCCTCAATCCTCCGTTTCCGACCGATCTCCGACGTCTGATCGCCTCTCCCAAACCCTAGAACTCAGAAAAGAACCGTATGTGCTCGAACGCACAATTAATGGCTTCTCGAAGAAGCCTATGCTGGCAATGGAGGTGCTCGGATCGAGAGAGCTTTTGCTTTCGCTCTCTGAATCCATTTCCTTCCATCGGCTTCCCAATTTGGAGACCATTGCGGTGATTACCAAGGCGAAAGGGGCGAATGCGTACTCGTGGGATGATCGGAGAGGGTTTTTGTGCTTTGCCAGACAAAAAAGGGTCTGTATTTTCAGACATGATGGTAATTCCTTTTGGAACTATTTCAATTGAGCTTTCCAGACTTTTGGACTTTCGGTTGTGTTTAATGTCGCCTCTAATTAATTATTTCACTTTCACTTTGATGAATGAATGATATTACTCTCTGTTTCGTCACATTTTGATGGAAATCCCCCAAGTACAAGGATGAGTGAAAATGAAATGATGAATTTGTGGGTTCTAGGGTTTTTGATGTGTGTGCACAAAGAGAGATGGTCATTAATGATAGAGGTAAGTGTTAAGTAAGAATTAGAGGGAAAAGTTAGTGTTATCTTTCTTTAGCTAAAAGTATCTTCTGATGCCTGTATAAGAGAATCTTAAAGCTGCTTCTTCTATGGGTAATAGATTGAGAGGTTGTGTACTTGAAATCTCATTTTAAACTCCCCAAGGAATTTTAGCAACTAGATATTTCTTATCCAAAGATAGGATTCTAAAGTCAATAATTATCGATCAAAACCTTGCCCAATTAATCTCACTTCTAAAAGACCCTGACAAACACATTCTAATATAAAATAATTAGAAAAATAAAAGGGGTGGAGCTGAGGAAGGATGGAGAATTCACACTGCCTTCCTGATTTTTTTGTTCTTTTTACTGAACAACTTTATTGATGATGTACTACAGTACTATCCAGATTACTATTTATAAAGGAAATTAGATAGAATATCTTATCGACCTTTTCAATTGATAGTCAAAGAACAAAATTCAGGTACATACCAATACTTATTACCGGTAGAAAGATAACAAAACAAATATTACTCGCTGTCCAAAACAAAAAAAAACATAAGATTTTGGAGTATTAAAATTTAAAAAGTAGTGTTACTTGGGTCCTGGATAAAAATTCATTGAGCATTTTAACTCTGTTGGACTAACAAAGTTGTGAAAAGGTGTCCTATTTTCCTTATTATGCTGAGACAATGTGTTGCATTACCTTTTCCGCAGCCACATATTATTGCAACTAGATAGAGTAATGTTTCTACATTTCCATGTTTTCATAGTATATGGGATTCTTGTCCTTGAAAGATGTTAAGCGATCTCAATTATTATGAAAACGAGATCTTGCCTAAATCGTATCATCTGTTTTGAGTTATCATCAACTACTTAGCAGGGGGGAGAGGATTTGTGGAGGTAAAAGAATATGGTATCCCAGATACAGTTAAGTCAATGTCTTGGTGTGGCGAGAACATATGCTTGGGGATCAGAAGGGAGTACACCATATTAAATGCTACTAGCGGATCATTGTCTGAGGTGTTTCCTTCTGGGAGGATTGCCCCTCCTCTAGTAGTATCTCTTCCATCTGGAGAACTTCTTCTAGGGAAGGTACTCTTATCCTTCACAAAATTACATCTCGTTTCTGCCTCATAACGGCTCGTTTTAGTTGTGTGCTTTATTGCTTGAACTTAATCATGAAATTACTTTTCTTAAAGACTGCATTCATCTTCTCTGTCTCTCTCTCTTTGGGCGTTATTTCACTTAGAACAACCCAATAGCATGTTCTTGAAATCTAGTTACCAAAATAGTTAAGCTAGGCTAAACATAAACCTCATGTATAACAGTTGTAAGGAAAACGTGAGGAGAGAATAAAAGGGTTTTGGCAAATAAAGACAATCAAATGAAACAATAAAGTGAGATAGAAAGGAAAAAGGTATCCACGTAAAAACAGTCATAGATTAATATTTAAGGAAATATAAAAAAATAATTTTAAGAAAAAGGGCAAAAGGAAAAAAAAGATGTAGATCACCTTACTTGGCCTTCAATTGCACATTGTAGTCCTCTGATCATTCTTATCTAATTTAACATCCTTGGTTATATTTCAGTGATCATCCTTAGTACTTCCCAATTAGCTCTCACCCTACCACCCCTTTTCTTATATCTGCTTTACAAAGCAAAACTGATGCACTGTTGCATCTTTAGGATAATACTGGATATTTCCAAACCATTACAACTAATTATTCCCTCATATTCTGTTTAATTGATCCTACCCTAACCTTCTATAATATATCTTCATTTAATTTGTCATTTTTCATTAATCATAAGCAAAATTTGGTCACTTGGTCACCCATCTCTCGATTTTCCCGAAATTTGTTTTGAACTTTGACAATATAACGTGCACCCTTGAATGCACAACCACTTCATCCATCATCATGTTGGTCATCCTCGTTACTACATGAGCTTTCTCACTATCATGTTTTTTTCCTTCTTCTGTTTTTAGGATAACATCGGAGTATTTGTGGACCAAAATGGCAAGCTTCTTCAGGAAGGCAGGATATGTTGGTCTGAAGCCCCCGCAGTTGTTGTGATTCAAAAGCCATATGCAATAGCTCTGTTACCAAGACATATTGAGGTGGTCTGAACATTTTGCACAGCAAATGAGTCATTGGTATTTGTTTCTATAATTAAACTGCACTTATGCATTGCTCACTGCTTGAGATGTGCAGATCCGTTCACTGCGAGTTCCTTATCCATTGATACAAACTATTGTTCTCCGCAATGTACGTCGTGTTGTTGATAGCAACAATGCAATAATTGTTTCATTAGACAACTCTATTCATGGATTCTTTCCAGTCCCTCTTGGTGCACAGGTAAATCTAGAACAACGAATGACATTACCTTTTGTAGAACGAGTGGATGCTGTTTCCACCTAAATCAGTTAATATTCTAGCGATCTTCCTATTTTTGATGCGTAATATATAAGTTTTCTTATGTTAATTATTTGCAATTTAAAAATGTAATTGTATCTGCAAATTCAGATTTCTTTTACTTAACTTGGTCTTGCTCTTATGTGTTATCCACGTAAATGCATATGCATATATTGGATTGAGGGAGGTGAGGGACCTAGTAGGTATTAAGTATATAAAACATTCATTTCTTGACGTTATCTATGTCCTTTCATTTATGCTAGCTTTGAAATTTTTATGAGACGTCAAACACTGAGTTATCAGGGCACTACCTTTTCTTTCTCCATTAATAATTTCATGAACCCAATAATGTTTTTGGAATGAAGAATTTGTATAAGCCTGGATGTGTGGAACATTGATGCGGCCATAAAGCAAGCCTTGAAGTAAAAGACAGCCTTTTTATTTATTAACTTCTATTTTACTCATCAAAGAAAAAATAGTAGGTATAATAGCATCTTGGATTCTCCCTACAATGCAGATTGTGCAGTTAACAGCATCTGGAGATTTTGAGGAGGCCTTGGCCTTGTGTAAGTTACTTCCCCCAGAAGATTCAAATCTTCGAGCTGCAAAAGAGCAGTCAATTCATATAAGGTGAATATATACTGTTACAGTTTACCAACTAAGTTGCTGTCGTCCTTTTCTATTCAAGACGGGGCTGAAACATTTATCAACTAGAATAAAGGTTTATTGGATGCAAACATGCGGCACACAATTTATATTATATCATTTATTGACCTAATTATTTGAAGTAACGGATTTGCCTATATTGGTCCGACTGAAGCTCAATCCCGGATTAGTCGGGGCCTAATTGGCTATCATGATACCGGGTGGAGAACTGAAAAAAAAAAGTATATGCCTATATTGTTAATATTAACTGCCATATCTTCAGAAGGTCAGACCTCTGCTTATAAATTCTTGGCTTTTAAATATTAATCTTCTCTAATATTTCATATATTTTATATAGTTATTGCTTAATGGGGTCTTTGAATTGTTTGAATATAGAACTTCAATGAGTATGTATGTGATATATAGTCCTACATCGAAATATGTTAAATTAGTTTGTGTGTAAGTTCTAACTCTACTTTCAGCAGTACCTATAGTCGTAGACAAAGAGGACCCAAGATAGTACTACGGGGATAGGGGATTGATACTTTTCGAAAGATAAAGAATTCTATATTTTCAAATTTAAATATCTAGAGGACCTGAACAATTTTCTTGTTTTTGGACCATGGTATTTTTCGAATAACATTTGATTCTAGAAATTTGGAGAGAGGGTGTAAATTTTAAAGATGAAATTTTCACTGAAGTAAGCACAACTAACTCTTCATTTTGGTCAAATTGTGAGGAGAAATTGGAGTAGGAACCCCAACGCCTCATATTCAGCAGTGGAGCAGACAGATAACTTGAAGGAGAGCTAGAGTATTACCATTTGAAAGATGGTTATGGGAATCCATGGATAGCAAAAGAAGTGAAAATGTAAAGATAAAAAAATGTGAGAAGAGAGAAGTATGATAAAAAGATTAGGAAGAAACGTAACTATGGATGAGAGAAGAGAGGAGTAAAAAAATTAGAGAGAGACAAACTGGAGACACTCAGGTACCTCTTCAATAACTTGTTAGATGAAGAGGCAAAAATTCTTGTCTGATGGGATGTCAAAAATTTCAATGGGATTTCTTCTGTAATGCAACATTTTCATCAATATTCACAACTCCTTTTTCTTTTCTTTTTGGTGCACTTCAGTATGCCATTATTTAATTCAGTAGCAAGATTGAAATAGCTGGCATTTGCTTTCCAAGAATTTGAGTCATGCATCTACAATAGTACTGAATGTTTATTTGCACGTATTCACTTAGAAGTTTGTCATAAAATTTTAGTAATCTGCACAATGTGCATTCTGTAGTGTTCATCAGAAGCAAGTGTCAATTTATTTATATTTTTATGTATTAGGAAATACTAAAAGTCTAAAAGATGATTATGGTTTCCACTGTTGCAGATATGCGCACTATCTGTTTGAAAATGGGAGCTATGAGGAGGCTATGGAACATTTCTTGCAATCTCAAGTTGAGATCACCTATGTTCTCTCTTTATATCCATCTATTGCTCTTCCCAAATCATCTATTGTGACTGAAACAGAGAAGTTCATGGACATCACTGGAGATGCTTCAGATCTATCCAGAGGTTCCTCTGGTATCTCAGATGATTTGGAATCTTTACCACATCAGTTATTGGAGTCTGATGATAGTGCAGCTCTTGAGTCCAAGAAACTGAACCACAATACTTTGATGGCACTCATCAAGTTCTTGCAGAAAAAGAGATTCAATATTGTTGAAAAGGCCACTGCTGAGGGAACTGAAGAGGTTGTTTCAGATGCTGTGGGACATCACTTTGTTTCTTATGAAATGAATCGACCTAAAAAATCAAGCAAGGTAAGTATCTGACTTTACTTCTTAGGATTTACCATATTCCCCTTCTCTTTTTATTTGATAAACAGATGAGCATCTGTCTTTTGGATTCTATACAGTGTGTTTGGCTTTGAACCTGACAATCAAAACATGTATAGAAAGAGCCAATTGGGACACAGATGGCAGATTATCCTTTTCTCTTTTATTTCTTTTTCTTTTTCTCCTACCCAAATGAGCCAGAAGGCCCAGAACATTTAACCTGCAACTTGAACATGTCAGCCAACTAGATTTCCTTTTTCCTTCATGGTAGACCTTGATTGTATATTGATTTCATTGATGTTTAGTACTTATTATTTGAAATTTTCAAGCAAGGAATGCATACATCAAATATCTTCAATTGTGCTATGTTCCTTTAGCTTGATGTGTCCAGTATAGAAGTGGCATGCATGAGTTTATGAACCTATCAAAGATCTGCACCTCAACCTGACAACTAGGACACTTTTTTTCTTTCCTTATATGGGCTTTACGAGGTAATACTTCTTATTAGTGTTTCAGATCAAAGAATAGCTTTACTAATATTGAGATTAAAAAATTGGAGATACTGGTAGAAGTAAGAGAAGATAAAAAAGGAGTATAGCTATTGAAACTGGCATTTCATGCTGGCATGTGAATTTATACATTTGTAAAAGTTAACGGTGTAAGGTTGGTCGTACATGTATTTCAGAAACCGGAAACCTATAATAATCATTGCAAAAATAATGTTAGGCTGTTAGCTTTAGTCGTTCAGATCTATTGTTACATAAAAAGGATCTGCTCATATAAGTGTAAAATAGATGAGCTTTTACATTTCGAACAATCCAAAAACAAGTTATTAGGTGCATATATTCCCTTATTTAGGAGGATAGGAATTAGCAACCTTGAGTCTGTTGCTAAGGATTCTGCCTATTTCTTAATCCCTTGGCATTTCTTTTTAAAAGTGCATCCTCACCAAAATAGTTACTAAGCTTTACATAGGAGATTAGACAGTACCAATCTAAGTACCTTAACTACCTGTTTTCCTTTGCTCTAGCTCGAAAATAAGATCTAAATTCAAACTGTTACATTTTTCTTGTTACTGTGCATCTTCTTAAGACTTAATAAACCAAGATTCGTGCAACTACTATGGTACAATTAATTTCTCTCAATTATAGGATAGGAAATTTGCGATCTTGTGGTTATTCTAAGATTTTCTTTTCTGAGGTGCAAACAACAGGACAGGTACTTTTATATTCTTATAGTTTTATTTACCAAATCAAAAAATTGGCCAGTAGTAGCTATTATAAAGTCTATTGTGTTTGGATAATAATAACTCTTCTGTATGACATACTGGGGACTATATTAAGCATGATTTTTGTACCCCATTTCATGTTCTGACTTCAATCTTTTTTGTACCTCAGGGCCGACTTAACATCCCTATAAACTCAGGTGCAAGGGAGATGGCAGCAGTCTTAGATACTGCACTTCTTCAGGCTCTGCTTCTAACTGGACAGCCTTCATCCTCTTTGGAACTGCTGAAAGGACTTAACTATTGTGATGTAAAAATATGTGAGGAGTTTCTGCAGAAAAGGAATCATTATGCTTGCTTGTTAGAACTTTATAAATGCAACGCAATGCATCGTGAAGCTCTCAAACTTCTTCATCAATTAGTAGAAGAGTCAAAGTCAGACAAACAGCAATCTGACATCACTCAGAAATTCAAGCCTGAGATGATTATTGAATATCTCAAAGTAAGTTCTGTAAAAAGTGTGAGAAATTACTGCAGTTCAAGTGCTTCAGTAATTATCACCATTGATATACATTTCGTCCTTGTTTTTGCTAACGTTCGACTAGTTTTATCATTTATCTGATCAAAAGGCAATTTCGATGTGAGGCCTCTTACACAATAGATAGGGGCTTTAGTCCTTGTATTTACCTTCCTTCCAATTTATGTTATTCCCTTTTTGTGCTTTTGAGTCATTGCCATGTCCCTTTGGAAGCTCTTCTCCTCCAAAGCCACACAAACTACACATTTAAATAGCTCTGGGTTTTCCCCCTTTTTTAATTAAACAAACTCTCCTCTACGCTTATCAACCATAGCATATCAGTGGCGGATTAGCAGCAGATTGGTCGTCTTAAATTGGGAAGATATATGTGTGTGTGTGTGTGTGTGTGTGTATAGTTTCATGTTGTACCTTGATGGTGAGGTGCGATTTCATATGTTTGGTCTGTAGAAATTACATTGATGTGATTAATATTTTGGCATTTAAGCAAGTGTTTTAGGGAGAATCTTATATGGTTCCTTGTGCAGCCTCTCTGCGAAACTGACCCTATGCTTGTCCTGGAATTCTCAATGCTTGTTCTTGAAAGCTGTCCAACACAAACAATTGAGCTCTTCTTGTCTGGAAATATTCCTGCGGATTTGGTCAACTCTTATTTAAAGCAGCATGCTCCAAACATGCAGGCTACATATCTAGAACTTATGCTTTCAATGAATGAACATGCGATCTCAGGAAATCTGCAGAATGAGATGGTAAGAATTTTTGTGGTTCAATTTATTTTAAGATTGTAAGACAATAGTGACCATCATGTAAGTAGTAGTTAAAGGTGGTTCAAGACATACTATTTTGAAATTACGTACTTATATTTCTTTCTACAATAGGTCCAAATATATCTCTCTGATGTGCTTGATTCGCATGCTAGTCTCAGTTCTGAACAGAACTGGGATGAGAAAACTTATTCCCCAACAAGAAAGAAACTGTTGTCTGCTTTGGAGGGTGTCTCGGGATATAACCCGGAGGTTTTGTTAAAGAGACTTCCACAGGATGCTCTATATGAAGAGCGAGCAATTCTGTTGGGAAAGATGAACCAACATGAGCTTGCATTATCCATATATGTTCACAAGGTATTATTATATACATTAACCCCTTTTTTTTTAAATGTTTTTTGATAGTGCTGAAAGCCCTGCCATTCAGATTCAATATATGCTACCAATATAGGTCAAGTCTGTTATGGAAATGATGCGGTCCTTCAGATGCTGTAAAACTTGTACTTGGGAAAAGGATTTGATTTCCTCTGAATATGATTCAGTGTCATGTTTGTTCTGTCTGTTTAACTAAGTTGCTCTTCTTGTTTGCAACTTTAGGGTTAATCAGTAAATCTATTTTGCTTGATTCAATTACTTGTGTTCTATCGCTTGAAACTT
This sequence comes from Centella asiatica, assembly GCA_014636745.2. NCBI lineage: Eukaryota > Viridiplantae > Streptophyta > Magnoliopsida > Apiales > Apiaceae > Centella > Centella asiatica. The sequence continues at coordinate 45,590,005 of CM025784.1, read as the reverse complement.
ATGTAATTATCTTGATTTGTAGCTTCATGTTCCTGAACTGGCACTGTCCTATTGTGATCGGGTATACGAGTCTGGGCTTCGCCAACCATCTGTAAAAACCTATAGTAATATATACCTTACTCTGCTACAAATCTACTTGAATCCTAGGAGGACGACAAAAAATTTTGAAAAGAGAATAACTAATTTGGTATCATCTCAAAGTACTAGCACTCCAAAGGTTAGTTCTTGGACTACAGTTAAAACAAAAGGAGGTCGTTTAGCAAAGAAAATTGCAGAGATAGAGGGTGCAGAGGACTCCCGAATCAGCCCAAGTAGCACTGATAGTGGAAGGAGTGATGGTGATGCAGATGATCCTAGTGAGGAAGAAGGCTCTAGTATCATGCTTGATGAGGTACTTAATCTGTTGAGCCAGAGATGGGACCGCATCAATGGAGCACAAGCCTTAAAACTGTTACCAAGAGAAACCAAGCTACAGGTAATGTTTTCCGAATAACCAATAGACCATATGTCTATGGAAATTTTCTAATATTATTAGAATTAAGGGTGATTAAGAAAGGTCTATTTTATCTGTGTATGGCTGCCTGGTGGTGGTTACTTAAGAAATATTTCTGGTGCTTATACAGACCTTAAGAGGGGTAGTGTCTACCCTATCAAACACATTATTTGTGAAGATTTTAAATCTTTAAATTGTTTATCTGAGACATACAGACATGTATTTGATGAGGAAATCTCAAGATTGTTTTTGTTGGTTTTTTCAGAATTTGCTTCCGTTTCTTGGACCCCTCGTGAGAAAATCCAGCGAAGCATACCGGAACTTTTCAGTTATCAAAAGTTTAAGAGAGAGCGAAAACCTCCAGGTACCTTTCTATCTACAGATGCAAGTTGACTTGGGGATTGTACTTTTAGTTTAGGGACTTGGCAACTTAAGACTCCATAGGCAACTTTGTTGATGAATCAGTCCCATCTACATATACAATTTGGTCTTTTCCATTCCCTCCCCACCCCCAAACCACAATTAAGCACAAAACATATTGTACTCAGAATAACCATAACTCAGGGTGCCAGGCCCATCTGAACTGAAAACGTAAAAAGAGCAGAAGGAGATCCTTAGTCAAATTGATCACAAGTTCTTAAAAGATGGTAGTTCAACTCTGTGAAAATTGATGCAATTTTGTGCACTTGCATCAAAATTTCCGCGATCTCAGATGAAAAAAGCTTCTTAATGTGATTACGCAGAATCTTTCCCTTAATTTATATACAAACTATATTACGGTAGTGGTTGATTACTCTTTTCAGATTGTAATCTGGCACCTGTTTACGTGCTGCAAACACCATCTATGTCGTAGGTGCATGGCCTGGATCCCATGTAATCATTGTAAAATCTAATCATCTTGATCTTGATTAAACTCCATTACTGCATGATTAGCATTTATAGATCACTAATGTTGTGTTTGGTTCGATGAAATGGAATGAATTTTATATTAAGGCTGCGTTTGGTTCGATAAAATGGAATGAATTTTACACTATTTGTTAGTTCATTTATGTTTAAGATTCATTCCTTATTTCATTTCTTTGTACAAATATATTTTTAAATCCATCCTCCAAGATAGAGTTTATCCATTCCATTACAACCAAAATTTTATATACAATTTATCATTTCTTCATTCTCACACTTTCTTCATAATTTTTGTTATCCTTGTTTTTCACCGTTATTTTCTTCTTATTCATCCGTTTCATTCCTATGTCATTCCATTTCATCTAATCAAATACAACTTAATTGCTAGTTCTTTTATGTATAAAGTTTATTCGTTGCTTCATTCATTTTCACAAGTTCATTTATATTTCTAAATCCACCCTCTAAGATGAAAATTATCAATTTTATCGCAACCGAAATTTTACATACAATCTACCAATTCTCCACTTTCATACTCCCCTCACAATTTTTGTGATCATTGTATTCCACCTTTATTTGTTTTACCCATTCATTTCATTCTTATGTCATTTATTTCCGTCCAACCAAACACAACCTAATAGTTGTTGAAGGACTATTTTCATTCAATTGCTTTAGCATCTTGTTCGTGCTGCATATTTTGCTAGATCATGTACAAGATTTCTCCCTCTCTTTACTACATGAATAGTCAGTACCTTATAGGATTCATCATTCCTCCACGCTTGCACTGCTTCGACTTGTTTCAATAATATTTTATTTGCAATATATGCACCATAAGGAGTGAACTCATGAACAGGTGAAAGACGAACTTTATGACCAACGGAAAACTGTTGTGAAGATCACTGGTGACAGCATGTGTTCTCTTTGCAACAAGAAAATAGGGACTAGTGTGTTTGCAGTGTATCCCAATGGTAAGACAATTGTACACTTCGTCTGCTTTCGAGATTCACAGAGTATGAAGGCCGTGGCCAAAGGAACACCGCTTCAAAGACGACAATAACAAATATTCGGATGTCCGCTGCCTAAGGTATTAATTTTATTGTGGACTATCAGGTAAAGGATACAAAATTATTTTGGTATAGGGGCCACATCGTCGGTGCGGAGGTGGTCTTTTTGAGATTTTGTTTTGCCTTTTTTCCCCCCTTTTCTTTCATGTGGTTTTTTTATTTTAGATAATGTTTTTTCATGTAAGTTGTAACATGTAAAATTGAAGTTCAAAGATAATTAGCAAATGGCTTTGTAGTTACTCAAATGCAGGAATTTTTTGCCCTTGACACTGGATTATTCTGCATATAACATATCCACTTCTGTCCATACTAAACAAGACATGATACAGGATTACAAGACAAACTTTAAAATAATCTAATTTCTTACTTTTCGCAATGATAAATAGACGACTTCGTCGAAGTCATATCCAACAATCACCGGAGCTAATGAAAATATAAAATATCTTGCAACTAGCTGAACGCAAGTATCTCCTAATTGCAGCTGAATGCACTTTGAATAGCCCATTATTTCTGGCTTTTCCAACAACAAATATTGTTTTTACTTCCCGACTTAGAACTTAGAAGTTATATCAAAGTCCTAAAAAATTCTGGAAACCAAACTTGCACTAGTATTGAGAACTCTTCAAGGTAACCCAGACTGTCGTAAACAACAATCACTAATATACACAAACTAAGTAATTAAAAGCAGTTGCCAAAAGGACAGCTTTATTTTATGTCATACTTGGAAAAATAAAAAATGTCTTGGCTCGGTATTGTAACTAAAGTACAGCCAAAAGTCTTATCCGGGTGCTAGAATTTCTTGGATCTTCAAAAAAAAATAATAATAAAGACTTTGTAAGTTTCGGTATGAATAATGACATCGACCGCGACTCATTCAAATGGGATATTGGAAAACAAAATCAGAATAAAAGACTAAAGATTAGTTAAAACTAGAAATATATCACTTAATGAAAACATGATGTGTTAAAAAAACATCACTTCATAGGCTTTTGATGTCTTGAATAACAACCCGTGCTGAGTTCCGTCCTGGTGCACCCATTACGCCACCTCCAGGATGCGACCCGCTGCCGCACAAATACAATCCTCTCAGTGGAGTTCTGTAATTTGACCTGTATCCAGTAATCAAAGTGAACTTTATGATTATGTTCAATAGAGGAAAACATCTGAAAGATCTTCACTAAAGCATCTAGTGCCAGCATTACCATCCTTTTACAGGTCGCATGAGGAACAGGGAATCTAATCCCATGGCACCGTGGAAGATATTGCCTCCTGTTAGGAATTAAGCAAGTCAAATAAATGGAGGTTATTGATTCCACAAGAAAGAAATGAAATCAGATTGTCAACAATTTGCAGAAATCCAGCTATAAGTAAAGCTTTGATATCATTTAACAGAAAGAACTTCTGAAAAACAAATAATAAAATTTTTAAGTTGCAACTGCTAAAGTTCCAGTCCAACCAAAATATGTACCAATTGGCAACCCTAAATGATTCAAAATGAAAGTTGGGGGCAATGATTCTTTATAGCACAGTACTACCATACTCTCCCCAGAGCATAAATGCTTTACTTGCATGTGCCCACAGAGCAGAAAAGCATTGCCACCCTATTCAATAGCAGAATCCTGAAATGTGGAACACGGTGATGATAGACTTGCAGTTATTGTTTAATCATATTTCCTGAATTATTTTTGGTAGTTTTATTCATCTCTCTCTCTCTCTTCGGCACTCCAGGTTGATGGAAGGTTTTTGGAGCGGGTGGGATGGGCAATGCAATCCTTCGTCCTATATCATACTTGGACAATTAAGTAGAATTACCTGTCAGACCAATCTCCCTTTCGAGATCTGGTGGAGTCAACATGTCATAGCCAATCACTGATGAGCTGAAGCCGGGGGCATACTCATCAATTAAAGCAAAACACCTCTGTGCAAATGATTCCTGCAGCAAGAGGACCAGTTATTCAACTCTTTATACCTCAAACAAGACCCAGTGTCATCATAAACAGGCTTTGACAGAGTTTAATGATGTAGTAATATCTAAAAGAATGCTGAAGAGCCAACAAATTTGAAAGGTTGAAACCTTGTATAATATTCAGTACAATAAATAATTATGAAAATTTTTCATTTCCTAAAATGTTACTCACTCTGAATGCGGGGTCCTCCCAGCTGCCTTCAACAGGTTTATATGGCGTATACTGAATAAATAAGTTGATAACATGCTTTCCTGTGATGAAAAATTGAGTTTCAATATTTTGTATTAGTACTAATAGTTACTGTTGGACACACGACCAAGGTGGTAGATCAGTTTTATTGGTAATGATGGATTGGCGGTAAAAGAGCAAAGATTTAACTAACAGCAAGGAACATAACTAACATATAAAAATCCAGTGATTTCCATTCCTATCTACCTTTCAACATCCCATACATTACTTCAAAAGCACTTGAGCATCCAGACATGGTGAACAATGAAAATATTGAGATCCTTGCTCGAGTTAAAAGTTATGAGCAAAATAAGCTCCACCCACCCCAGCAGTCCCTCAAACCCCCACAGGTCACAGCTCACAACACAACAAAACATGCTAAGAAATGATAATAATAAATAGAAATTTCCTGATCTATAGCAGTGAGCATATTGAGTTGATATATCATATGGGAAACATTTAAGGAAGGAATTTAAGTGCAACAGAAGGCGAAAAGGAGGAAAGCCTACTTGGCATGAAGAAGACTGATTGTATAGAACGAGAATTCATATTCAAGATGCAGCAGTAGAAAGAAGTTTTCACGTACCAGGAGGAGAAATAGTCTTGTCCAAGACAGAAGGAATTGTCATTTCAATAATAGGCCTCCGCGATGGTGAGCCATTTACAGCATCTTGACAGGCAGTCTCAATATCTTCCATACTGATTGTGAGAATGAGAGTGAAGACAAAAAAAGTTGTTAACACAACTTTCATATATGGAAGTTACGAACCCACATTAGATTCCAATAATTTTAGACAAAGTTATCCAACAATAAGGAAGCACTCATCACATGGACCGAGACCATTGATGTGACGGAGAAGTTGAACTGAATTCCATTAATGTAAAAGCTCAAAAAGTGGAAAAGCATATCCATAAACATATGTTCATGAAAGAGTTATACAACCTACAAAACTAACATAACATGAACGCAGTGGTTGGAGAGCATACACAAAGATATATATTTGCAAAATCTAAATTTGATAGTGTGATAAGTACATAAGTATAGCATACCTCTCAGAACCAATGTGAATTGTACCCACATGCTGCGGGCCAGCCTCAGGTAGACCCAACTTACAACACTTAAAGTGGGGTAAGTGATCAACAGCTATGTTGATTTTAGTAGTTCCCTGTTTAAGTAAACAAGAGCGACTTGCAAGTGAGATAAATTCAAGTAAAGAGAATAAAGTCACATATATAACTGTAGCTGCGGTCACACTATCATGTGCTATATCACAAGATTAAGACCTTATTTTGCTAGTCTGCTAGCAAAATAACCCTGGATCATAGCAAAAAGAATTCCTAAAGACAATACATCTAACAAAGCAGGCAACATAATCATGTGTCAAATCATTTCTTAAAAATTTCTTAGGTATTAGAAAGTTGGAACTGACAAACTTACGGAGCTGTAGTCGGAGTACTTGATAGCATGAATAAATTCATCTGGAAGTATACTTTCAGGCACTAATTCCTGCAAGAAGAGAAACGTCATCAATTTTAGGCTTTTAGCATTTACAGAACTCACTAAATGTATTTATTTGCCATTATTTGCTAGTATTGACATCTTCACTGTGCTTGCCTAGACTTTTCATGGTACTAAAAGAAAATAATCAGGATTAATATTTTACCATGAAAGTTTTGTAAGGTGTCGCATTTGATAAAACAACTGAAGAATGGATTTGTGTTCCATCTGACAGCAAAACCTATAAAAAGCCACGATATTTCATGCATCAAAAGTGTGACTCAAACCTCAACATTGAGGAAATCCATGCAATGAAACTAACCCCATTCACGGTGCCAGAGTCCTGAATTATCAACTTTGAAACCTGATGAGCAAAATGAATATTTTAAATGAAGCAAAAGTATATATATATATAGGAAATATTTATCGTATAGATAAAGTTAGCAATGTATAAAATAATTGGCAACCAACGAATAAACTCTTCACTACTTAACTCATTCTGATCAATGAAGAGATGAGTCAGTACTGCTGATAAATTTTATCACTTCAGATTTTTAAAACAGGACAAGGAAAATTTATGATACAGCGACCTGAAACCCTGATAACTCCAAGAGAACTCAAACACAACTGCTTAATTTGTGAGGTATGTTTGCAGAAACCTAATTCCATGAATTACATAAAGTTCAATGAATGTCATATCAACTTCAGATCCTCACTCACCTCTAAGCAATAGAAAGAGGCTTCCAGAGGGCAAACATAAGAACGCAAATTGGCGTGCATAAACAATTGAAAGTGAATAGATATAACTGATGATATATCATCTCGAGTGGCAAATATATGCTTAATATAGCGTTAGACTGGGAATAATAAGGACTAAGGACAGAAACCAAGAGTGAAAGCAACCTTCAACAGATTCAGGTGAGTCAACATAAAAAATATTTAACATAACGGAGTACCCGATTATGAGGGCTTCTAGTAGGCTTGAAATGTCATGTTATGAGGAGGTTGCCATATTAGAATTCTGGGCAGATGTTTGCATATGGCCTTCAAGACTCATTCAGAGAAAAAAGAAAAGAATATTAATTTCAGATGAGTTTCCAAATAGATGAGAGCAAGAGCAAGATACTGAACACTTAGTGCAGATATGAACACAGAACCATGATCCCCATCCGGCCTTTTGCATCAGATTTAACTTGTCTAGCATTCCAAGATCTTCTAGCTAAGATGGAAAAGTTCATTTTGACGGAAAATCCTCCATGCGTATATTGCAATTTTATGGTAGTAGTTATCAATCCTAAAGAAGTCTCCAATTCTAATTTCCCAAAGGATTAAACACTTTCAATAATTTGTTCTCAGTAAAAAATTATAGCTGTTAAAGTTTATAGTAATCATCAAGTGTCCTCCTCAAAACCTTGATAATCCTCTATGTAGATAGTACCACACATTACAACTTCAATTTACAAATTTTAATTACTATGAAGATGTTACATTTTAATGACTCTTTATCCCCCTTCCTCCCACCACACCAAAAATAATAATAATAATAATAATAAAAATCTCAATTACTAAAAATAACTCCAGACAAAGATTACCTCTGCATCGGTCACTATGGTAACCCCAGCTTCACTGGCAGCACGACCGATAGCCTGGGATATTGAACCCATACCACCTTCAACGTACCTACAAATTATATCAGTTGTGAATGTTGTCTGTTTAGAGGGCGTGTTGGATAAAATAGCTCACCCAGAAACCACACAAACATTCTCAATTATAGGTGACAGACTAGATACAGATTCATATTTTCCAGGAAAAGGTTACAAGCTTAATCATAAACTTTAATAAGAGAAACAAAAGGGTAAAGAATGCAGCGAATTTGACAGTAAAATGAGAAGAAAGGGGACAGATAAGGGAGTCACTATGCAGATTAAGTGAAGATAAACATTCTCTCATGCCAATTTAAAGAGCATGTCAATCACCAGAAAGAGTAGATAATCTATGGGTTAATGTTTGGTAAGAGTGGAGGGAAGAAAATAAGAACTGTTAATACTAGTAATAATTATAAATAAAGAGAAAATAAGTAAATTTACCTAGATTTAATAATACCAAACCATAAAAAACTGATAAAGGCCTTTGCTCAAAACTTGCAATAGAATCAAGAAAGAAATATGGCCACCAAGTTTGTGCCTCAATTCATATAAAATAACTTGCAATGGTGATGTACTGAAACAAATAGGAATTTGTCGCTTCTTCTGTGAACTACTGAACTAACATAAAATACTTAGTTAAGCACCCTCTACATGCTGTAATTAGAATACGTACGACCAAATTCCCTGGTCCCCATCAGTTTCCCCCATCATGTGATGCAGCAGAACATATCCACTGCCAGGTGTATGGACACTTGCCTACAAGACAAAGGTGTCAAACATAATAATATAAATAAAATCTGCATGAACAAGTTGCCAATTTAATCTGCATGAACGAGTTGCCATTTTCTCCTCTTATAATGTCAAATACTTTAATCTGGGAACGAACAATAGGAGATTATTAGCTACCAAAGAAACTCTCATTCATCAATAAAACTCAATGGCACACACATGAGCGTGTGTCTACAAGTTAACTAGACAAAAAATAACTTTTTGATAATAACAGAAGAAGAAGAAGAATGTCAACAACAAGAACAAGAAGAGTAGTTCTTACCACAGAACCAATCACAGCATCTGTTGCAAGTGTTGCCTTCAGAACATCAGTCTGCAGATATTTAAGTTAATGGTAGACTACGAATAAGCTGATCAAAAGGACTCGGCGAATATATTTAGTTGCATTCCCTTAAATTAAAGACATTAGTTGAACCGAAAACATATTCAAGCACATAGATAGAAAGAGGTGAGTAGAACAAATTTTCAGACAATCATTACACTACCACTATTACAAGATGCAAATTGATCTAAACTCCACAATATTTAGATGAGAACAACATTTTAATTAAAAATAAATAAATATGTACAAAATAAGACTTGGATTTTCTTTAAGCACTTTACAGAGGCCAGAAAGTCAAAAGAAAACAGCTGCATTCAAAATTATGTAACGACCTCAAACCAGTTATTTAAAATCTTTGATGCTGGGGCCAATAAAAGGTCCATAAAGTCCCTGAAAGAAGCCCGGTCATAGAAGTCAATAAAGCATGAACAAGAAACTGCGACATGATAATACTAAGTTACACAAAATAATGAACCAGATAGCTTTAGCTATAGTATATGGACCATGTATCAATACTGCAACTACTAAAAGGTATCGGTGACATAAAGACAAGAATGCACCAAATTATGAGCTATGAAGAATTCTTACACCATTTCTTTTTGTCCCAAGCAGAGAGCCCGACGCATACAATTAGCCCAAAAATCTGACTTGTGTAACTTATTCTTCATACGTGAATTAAATGATGAATCACCTTGCAAAGTTTCAGGAGTAGATGAATCTAACAAGGGATCCATGAACTTACAGAAACTCTCTATTTGACTCTCATACCTGCACGTGTAAATGTATCATATAGTCGCTTCATGATTAAATATCTCATTAACAAAAAACAGGTTAGCCAGCTTATAGAAGTGCAGAAGTGAAAAGTGCCGTACTGAATGTAATACATGATGACAAACATATTTATAAAAGGTATTTGAACCTTGCATAAGCTTCGGCATCTTGTTCAGAAAACTTCGAAATTTCTGAATGGTTGAGTTCCTTATCAGGACCCAAAAGGAGATATCGACCATCAAGACAAGGTGTAAATGATGATGGGTTTCTTTTCAGTAGCTTCAGCCCATGTCTGGCTAACTCTAATTCACTTTGCATCAGCATCAATAGGATGATGAAGAAAATGTTAGCAGAGATACAATTCAAGCAAACAATTGACTTTGTAGAAATTTATGTCAAATTTCAGAAACCCAAAACGTATATGCATTATTTTATTTATATGTTATTGTACAGGCAACAATAGTTAATACTGATTATAAAATTATGTTGCCACAGCAGTTACACTTTTAGCGACTTTTTTACAACTCAAGATGATTAATATTTTCAGTGAACATTTCAAGCACCAACAGTATAAGTGTTGCTCTGGCAATACAAATTTCCATCACCCAAAAAAAAATTCCTTCACAAATTACTATTGCTAAAGCAATTTTAAAATAACCGAATTTCTCACAGACTCAAAACGAATTCATAAATAAATCACTATCGGTTGTTAGGTAGTTGATGAAAATGAGAACAAGAGAATTATATACTCCCTGTCCCAAAATTATAGGTACATTTTAAAGATGACCACGGTGGTGATGGTGGGACCTCTACTAGTGGTGAAAGTGGAGATGGTGGAGGTAGTGTTGATAACATTTTAAGAATTTTTATCATTTTATAGTTCAAAAAAGGAAACGTATCTCTATTATGCATGTATTTATAACTTTAGAACGGAGTAGTACTTTTGCTTGGACAGATATGTTCATTGACCAATCTTTTTTGTATAATTATTACAAATACAGTTGGAGTACTCTCTCTGTGCTCCACAAAACGAGTTTACACTTTAATTGTGCACATTTGCGAGATCAATATAGTAATTCAAATTTCGTGCGCATTCATTTGGTTCATTTGAAAAGTACCATCAAATACAAATTTTGTTATTTTAAAAATCCAACAAGTTCATATCACGATTGAAAATTTTTTGCTTGTAATCATCGTCCAAGATCGCAGGAACTTCACAAAAATTTTCAGAGGGCCATTGATAATTTTACAAATTAATTAATTGAAATTAGGGAGTACACAGAAAGCAAACAAAAACAAAATGTAGCACCTGATTATAGATGGACGGAGTAGGCTTTGGAGATAGCTGCAACGAGAGAATTTGAAACCAGGTATGAGCTCCTCCGTGACAGCGGCGCCACCAATGAGGTGACGACGTTCGAGGACGGCGACTGAGAGGCCGGAGCGAGCGAGGTATGCGGCGGCCGTGAGGCCATTGTGGCCACCGCCGATCACAATCGCGTCCCACTTCTTATCCGTCAATAGGTGGCGCGTAGAGCTCACACCGGTGGTACTGAAACTCCGGCGCCACATGTCTCTCTCGCTCTAGTGAAGTAGTGAACTTAGTGATTCGGCAAGTTTGACCACTGACTCTTTTCTTCTGCAAGTCTAACGGACGATGACTCGGGACTCGGGTGTTGCAACAATTTCAACTCCCACTTCTCATAGTGCCAAAAATACGTTTTTTAAGTTAAATTATTTAATCACACGGTCGTGCACGTGTAGCATATATTGTACAATTCATTAAAGTAAAATTTTTAAATTTTAAATACGGCAATCGCAACTTAATATTTCATGTTTTAGCAATGTTATTAAAATCGGATTGGATCAGCCGATTCAATCGATTTAACTGCGAACCGACTATAAATTCGGCCGGTTTGATTAAAATTAGTAATTCGTGAGAAAATTGAGAAAAATCAGTTGAACCGGATTTTCTCTTTTTTTTCCTTAAAACTGTGTCTTTTGTATTTTTGTAAACCGGTTTAATGAATTGTTAGAATATTTGATAAAGTTATTTTAATTATTAAAAAATTAAAACTTATATTTGATGAATTTATAAGAATATTTATGATTTATATAATATTTTTCCTAAATAAACAATAATCTGATTGAACCATGAATCAGTAATTTTATCGGTTTTATGTTCGATCATGTTATGATAACATTGTGTTAGACACATTAAGTTCACATTTTCATAAAATCATGTAAAATTTATCATTCTCACTCGCACTCTTTTATCCATATTGGTTTATACTAAGTATTTGTAAGTTGTTTCATGAAAAGTACTACATGTGTTCTTTTAAAGATTGGTTTATCTTTTTGATATAATATATATTTAAATTTTTATAATTTTATTTATAATATAAATTTACAACGATATGAAAACATAAACATAAAGATAATTGGTATATCTTTTAATAAAAAATTTCATTCAGTTGATAATGAATATCAATGTTAGCCTACAAATATTTATTTTAATTTTGAAAGGTAAGATTTCACAATTTTATTTAGGTATACGAAATTTTACTTTTAACTTTAAACAATAATAAGATTTCACAATATTATGATGTAAACAGATGAGTTCATCGAGGCAAATTTCATTTTAGAGATATTATCAAATTATCCAATAACTAGAATCGAAATTGATTTGGTTGTTTTATGTTTTACTTTATTATTTGTTTTTTTTTTTAAATCAACAAGTGACTTATTAAATAATTTTTCTAGTTTAAAAGACTAAATTTAAAAGAGTATGTGACAACTCTAAATGAAATAGAACGGTTGCCTATGTAAGATTTACGGAGGGACTTCACATTATTTTTAGGGTACTTTTGAGAAAAATATTTTTTTTTCTTGTTCTGTATCTAAATTATTTAAATTAATTTGGATTACACTTTGGTCAGACCCTTTCAGGAGTAATACTGATAATAGTGTACTTCACATTCTCGTGACTCTGTTTCGCTTAAATCAACACATGTCTACTTTTGAGAAAAATGTTAACAGAATCAGAGTTGATTAAGCATCATTTTCGTCTCTTGACATATAATGTGTGAGTACTTCTATATTAATTGGATTCCAACAAACCACATCGGTCCTATGGTCTAGTGGTAAGGACATTGGACTCTGAATCCAGTAACCCGAGTTCAAATCTCGGTAGGACCTTCCATGTTCCTCTTTTTCGCACTGGAGTTTTATGATACTCTTATCAAAATATGATATGATGACTCAACAAGAACCGCAAGGTTAACATACCGTTCGGATGTTTTACACTTTTACATGAAAATATGAAACCCCCTTTGTTTGTAAATATTAGAATAAGAAATCAATCATCTTTTATTTTGGTGAAAATTAATAAAAAGAAAAATAAAGAAATCCCAATTCCCACACTTTTGGTTTTGGGTGTGTACTCAGTTGGACCACCCATTACCAGTACGCTGTACCATTACATTGCAGCTTTCGCCCTCTAACTTCTCTCCAGTTCTTATGTCCCTGATAACTACCGTAATAGATTAAGCTCCCTCTTTACAACTTGAGGGATAATGCAGAGAGATATGGCTTCCGAGAGCTCATCATTTAAGGTATGATTCTCATTCTCTCAAATAACAAGTTTATCTTCTACCCCTTTTCAGCTTCACTTAACAAAACACATTTCATTTTGTGATTTTTGATGAAAAGATTATATTGGGTTCTTCTTCAATGGCTCGACGGGAAATCCTTAAGGAAATGGGTTATGAATTCACGATTATGGTTCGTTCTTGACCGCACACTTCTTTAAACTACTTGTATTCTTTTTCCTTTTATTTTTTTTCAGAAAAAGAGGATCAAACCATGTTCCATTCTTGAAAGGCTTTGAGCTAGGTCCTGTTGGGTAGATACTAGTATTATTTGCATGTGTTCATACCCCGAGATATTACCCATTAGAAGGTTAAATGATTAAGTTGATGTGGTATTATATAGACTGCAGATATAGATGAAAAAAGTATTAGGAAGGAAAAGCCAGAGGATTTGGTAACGACTCTAGCTGAGGCAAAGGTAGTCAACCGTTTTTGGTATATGTTGTACATATTAGTGATTTGTTTAGTCCTTGGTTTTCATTTAATGTGATTAAATACCTGTTTGTTTCGGCTTAAAATTACGAGATTTTAGATTCTCACAATTTAATTTACACTTCCAGAATCTAGAATCTCATAATTTTAAGTTAAAACAAACGGGGTCTAAACAGGAGAAATTGTAGGCAGATGCAATCATTTCAAGGCTCAAGAGTATGGGTGATTTTGAGAAAGATGGAAGCTCAACTACAATGTCCACCCTATTAATTACTGCAGATACAGTATGCTTTTATACTTCTCTTTATATCATGTCTCATGATAAATGTTCTTCACATTACTCTATTTAATTTATAGTAATTGCGAAAAAAGACAAGATTACAAGTTGCTCCTCCGAGAGAGAAAAAAAAAAAAGAAAAAGAATGCTATCTTCCTTTTCTAATAAGGAATTTATAGTTACTGTCATTATATGTGAGCATATAAGCACATTGTTTGTTTTTCCCTTTTTGTAAATGTCTATTGGCCCTAAAGAGAGACATTTCATTTGGTACCAATTAACACTTCTGTGTATTCAATGTCTTTTCTTCCAACATTCGAATTAGTGAGATGTTAAACTAGACAGAAAATATTTTCTCCAGACTGCACTATACATGAAAGTAGCATAATTAGCCCTATTCTAATGATTCATGTGTTCTCCCCTGGGTATGTGGGATATTAATTTGATTTATCCATATGATTTACCCCATTGATGCTCCGTTATAATGATGCCTTGACTCTTTATAGTTTTAGAAGAGGTTTGTGAGATAAAGTATATTTATAAGGTCCAAAGGCTTGTGCATTGTATCTGGAGTTTAGACCCCAAATGCTGCATTTGTTGTGAAAGCAACCACAGTAGGAAAGAGCGTTCTATGAAACATACAAGTGCATCTTGCCCTACATGCTCAAAGAGAGCGAAGAAAAACTTAGTAGTTTGTCCTGTTTAACTCCAAGTAGGAAAACTGGAAACCTTACCGGGTGTTGGTTGGAGCATTTTGCTGTTTATTCCGACTCATTACAAAGGCCAGAAAGCCTTTCTTCTGCTTGCTTATCGTTGCTTAATTTTTACCTGATATTATTGATTGATATTGTCCACATGACAGTCCTTATTCCACACCTGCTCCACTACCACCCCCACCGCCCAACCCCCAACCCCCAACACACACACACATACATCCCTTCTAGCACGTTTAGTATCCCAATTTTAAGTCTTACCTTACATCTAATTGATATTGAGGTGGTGGTGTATGAAGGAACAATAAGAGAAAAACCATCAAGCAAGGAAGAACTGCGCCAATTTATCAAAGGTATTTCGAAGTGACTTTTGTACATGATAAATCGACTATAGTGGTGACATTTCTTTTTACAGGGTACTCTGGTGGTCATGCTTCAGTCGTGGGATCCGTACTGGTGACCAACCTTACTACCAATAACAGAAAAGGAGGATGTGATAGGGCAGAGGTACCTATATAATACATTTTGTTTTATACACTTCATATTATGGCTGGTGGCTACAATATATTTAGTTATACGCTCCTATAAACACCTTCGTATAATCTTTAAGAATGTTGATTATAACAATAAAACTGAAATTTTTGCTGGTGGTGCAGGTTTATTTCCATGACATACCAGACGAAGTCATTGATAGCCTGGTAAAATCCACAAACAAGTACCTTGCCCTTCCACAACTGATTATTCTTGTCGAGCGGATTTAATTATGGCTTAATGATGCTAGGTGGAGGAAGGAATTATGCTCAATGTTGCTGGTGGTTTAATGCTCGAACATCCTCTGACATTGCCCTTTGTTAACTCGGTGGTAATTTTCTCTGCGCGTGTAGTTGTATGTTTCTGGTGGTTTAATTCTGTGGCTGATAACTTACCTGGAGTACAAAATTTTCTGTATAACATTCATTCAATTTTAGTGTTCCATCAAACTAGTTAAAAGTATTTCTGATATCGTCGAACGTCTTCCCATGGTTACTTAGGTAGGTGCTGCTGATAGCGTTATGGGACTCTCTAAAACTCTCACAGAAAAGCTCATCCGAGAAGCCCTTTAGTTGCTTCATTTTTCTCATGTTTAGCTCAAGCGACTGTTCTATGTGTAGTAACCATTTCGTTCTTCTGATCTTGACAACTTGTATGCCCTCTAACCATGTGGGATGGAGAGTAATTTTGCCAAGCTACTGGAACATCTACCGAATATTGTTCTTTTTAAAGAATATTTTCATTATTGTTAAATTTGCAGCATCGTTCATTTGTCTGGTCCTCTTTTATTTATTTTTTTCACGAGAAATATTATTGATGTTATAGTTTTTAAATATTTCTATGCGAGATCTCACTTTAGTGCAATTTTAATGCATATGGTATAAATAATTTGTGCACAAATTATGAAACTTACATAGATAATACCAAACCCGAAGCCCAATAACAAGATAAATAATTAGTTCTGTTAGAATAATGTTTCCCTCCCTTTTCTTTGGTTACAATTTCTTTGTTACCTCGCGAGTCAAGTCAAAAAAAATTGGTGTATTTTCAACCTTAAAAAAGGTTTAAATAAGTTGGAACAGAAAAAAGCAACAACGCCGTCTGTGGGAATCGAACCCACGACCACGTGGTTAAAAGCCACGCGCTCTACCGGCTGAGCTAAGACGGCTAGCGATATTGTGATACCAAAAGTTATTTCAGTTCTTTACATTTCGGAATTATTCTCAATAGTTCATATTCCTTAAAATCTTACCATTTAAAATTAAAGTGAATAATTTGGTAATAATAATTTTAAAATAAAATATTATTCTATTTGTTGCACAAAAATAGCTATATTTAAAATTTTGACAAATATTAATAATACATTTTTTATTGAGAATTACATGTACAAATAACAAAAAAAAATCTATTAAATTTGTTATGGATTTTTAATTAAACATAAAATAAAACATTGTAATAATAAATTTCAATAAATATAGCATTATAATTAAAAAAATATGTAAATATTTTTATTTTTTGAAACAAATATTATTCTCAAATGTTGTTTTTTTTTAAGAACAGAGAGAGTATAAAATACATGACAATTATTCTTAAACACAAAATTTCGTGTTTATATTTTTACATATATATATATATACTACCATGAAATTTGGGATGTAAATGCATCCAATACGAGTGATCACTAATGTACTCAGATTATATTCTGATTAACGTTTTGATATTTGAATGTTAGACCAAATATTATTTTGATGTTCAAATTTCACTATAATGAACTCGAACTACTCGCGAGTATTTATATTTGTTAAATTTTACAAAATATAAATTATATTTATATAAATTTTCATACTTTATAATATATTTTATATATGTAATAATTATTTTACTTACAAACATCACTGCTAACATAAATTATACAACATATATTACTTAAATAAATTCCTATAATAAAATTGACCTTAGAAATTTGGTATATGTTATAATATTTTAATATAAAAAGAGTAATCAAACTATTCAGGAATATATTCGAGTGAACACTTTCGTACTCAAATTATACTCGTTTAACTTATTGAATTTTAATTAAAATATTAAGTTTGATTCGTTTTCATATTGAACTCGAATCGAACTGATTAATTTTTAAATCAAAATCGAATGAACCGTTTGAATTCTATTACACTCCAACCCGTTAAACATATTTCGATATTTCTTCATGTAAATAGTCTTTTAACTTGGTATTAATTTATATTAGCTGATAAAATGATCGGTGAAAAGAAGAGAAGTCTACTAAAAATTTGACCCTTTTCTTTTGGCTAATTAATCTTCTCTAGTTTTGTAATTCTTCTAAACTCCAAATAAAATCCATGTAATAAGGGGTACAACAGTACAAGGGCAAGGGCTGATTCTCGAAACGGGTCAAGATAAAAGAAGATCGATCCAAAACAGATACCAGAAGATTACCCGTAAGTGTGCTTTCTTCTCGTCAAGCGCACATCAACGCAGTTCCCGTCACGTAATTGCTTATTTCAATCATCCTATAGACCTTCCGGGCTCAGGCGACTTCCGGGTATGCATTCAAATCGTCTCACTTCTTGTCTCCGAAAATTTCTAAATTTCTGATTTGGTGGTTTTTAACATAAAATGCTTAAACCTCTGAGTTTGGTTACTGAATTATGATTTGTTTTACAAGGGGCAGAAAAAATGCTTAGAAACTCGTCAAATATCACAAATCTTGTTCTGTTTCTTAATTTGTGGGAAAGAAATGACCTTTATTTATGTTTGTTTGCGGGGTGTTTGTTAGTTGTATATTTCTTTGTGGTTATTTAGGAATTGATTAATTTTATCAAGCTTAGTACTGGTTGTTTAGGAAGATTTAAAAGGTTCAATAGTTCCGAACATCAGATTAGTTATCGAAATCATTTTTATCGAGTTTTGGGTTGTAAACAGAAGATGAGCTTTTGTAGCTCATTTTACTGGAGTTTATCTGTGCAAGAACTGATCTGAAAGAACAGGGAGATAAAAATTTATTATTGACCAGATTTAGGAGTTATTTGGTTCGGCAGAGAACTAAACGATGCATTCAAATGGTTTCCTCGTTGATTATATGAAATTTTGACAAAATGGATTATGCAATATCTTTTTGGGGTTTTCCCAATCTTTATCCTATGTCTGCGGATTATCCTCGTGCTGTTTTAGTTCTTCATCTATTAGCTATAGCTTTAATCTGAAAATTTATCCCTTGGAAGTTTTAACTAACTTTAAATGATAGAATTGCTACTTATATGGTATGTGGATGAATTTTATGATTGCCTAACATCTTAAGAAGTAGTTGCATAATTTTATTTTTTTTATTTTTTTAAGGATGATTGCCTGATTCAAAATCTTCATCCCAAAATGAAAGTCCTTGTTTTGCATTTTGACCTTTCTTTGGTTTGTGGTGAACTTTCACACTTAAATATGTAGGTCTGTGTAAGACATGCTTACATGGTAGTTAAAGACTATCTTTCTTTTGAACAAGTTACCTAATGATTTATATAGTGTTTTTTGGAATGTGTAAGAAAATATGATATCTAAACTGCCATTTGAAGCTATTGTTTGACAAGTAGTCGACAAGTAGCACGCTCATTTTCAGGGGTATAAGACTCAAAAGTCAAAATAGGGTAGTTTGATAAATATTTATAGTTTTCTCCTTCTGTAGAAGGTGGTCGTTCTACTTTCATATTCTTTCTTTCCTTTTCAGAATCTATAGAATTCCTTTGTAGTAATTTGGTATTTGACACATTTATCATTCCAAGTGCTTGGCTATACACAAACTCATGTGCTTTTGAGAATATAGTCGAACGCTAAATTTTTACTTTATTTTATTTTTTACAAAAAAAATTAAATTAAATTTCAATTCATTTACCCTGGTCTTTGTCTTTCATTTTTGAATATTCTCATTAGAGCCATAAACAGACCTAGTTGTTGGCAAATCTTGGCTCCGTTCTTTTCGGCTCTGCTAGGCTCTTGGTTGTTCATTAAGCTCTAGCAAGCTTAGCTCAGTTCTAGTCTAAGCTCATTTAACGCTTCGTTTGTTTGGGTTTTGACGTGTTTGAGCTCAAAATGCTTAAGCACAGCTTGGCTAATTTTGCAAGCGTAACTTCTGTCTTTCAATTGATTAGCAACTCAAAATTATATTGTACCAAGATTGAAACAAGCCTGATCGTCTTACTCTGGAGAGTACCGTCTTCATACAGGAAACTCATTTATTCCTTCTTGTTCTCCTTGGAAGAGTTTGAAAACAAGCGCAAAACAACCTTATTTGGGATCCTTGAATTCAGTTGGTTATATATGTTCTTTGTTGTCTAGTTGTCTTCAGTTGTTCTTTTTCTGTATCTTTTGGTTCTCTCTGTTAATTCAGCCATATTTCAGGTGAATGGGTATGGAGGCCAAGTTCTTTCGCTTTCTTAAAATTGTGGGAGTTGGTTTCAAAGCCAGAGCTGAATCAGAAGGGAAGCTCTTGTACCTCAAACTTGGATACAGCCACGAAGTTGAACTAACCGTGCCTCCAGCTGTCAGGGTATTTTGCTTTAAACAAAATGTAGTTTGTTGTACTGGAATCGACAAGCAAAGGGTACACCAGTTTGCTGCGGCTGTCCGTAGTTGTAAACCTCCCGAAGTTTATAAAGGCAAGGGTATAATGTATATTGATGAAGTGATAAAAAGGAAACCAGGAAAAAAGTCCAAATGAGCCGCGTGCATTTATGCCCTCTCCGGAGAATCCCTTATTGTGAGCTTTCTGATATTTTGATCTATCTGATTAGATGCAAGATGTATACACTTGAACTAGCCTATTGCTGTTTTTGTCATGGTAGCGATTTCCCCATATGCAGTTTCTTGTAATTTTGTTATAAAATGTGACTGTGCAACTGTTAACAGAGTTAGTGAGCACAAAAGTGCATGAATGACGAATCTATGACTAGTCTGTAGATTCATATTCTTGATTACATCAACATGGTACGTTCTTTTTCTTTTTCCTTTATTCTAACTACTGTATTTTTAATACACATGGTAGAAATATCTTATGCACAAAACGCCAGAATCGCAAGTAGATAAGAAAACAAAAAAAAAAATAAAATAACACGAGTGAATTATAGAGCACGTCAATAGGAATTCCTCCAAAATTTATATCTGACATAGGATGACGACGCGACAAAAACAGTAACATCTTACATTTATCAAGAAATATATCCACGTATATTTAGTTTTTGTACCAAACAAATTTAAGATTGAAGCGGCAAATCGGGCAGTTGCTCTTCATCAGCAGCCACGGACGGATGCAACCAAAATGAAACACATGCGAACAACACAAGTGGTACGGCAGAACTCTCGCGACTCCCTTCCCTTTATCACACGTTATTTCTTCACAGCATATGGAGCAAACCACCTTGCACGGCTGATCTTCATGAACGAGCACCATCCGCGGCGGCGGATGTCCGTACATCATGCCCCACATTGTTTGATTGACCAACACCTCAAACAACTCGTTTTCATAGACACAGTTTGGCAAGGTCTCCTTCAGTTTCTTGTCAACCATTCCTAAGACAGCTTTCAAAGGCAGTTTAAACGTTCGACTCGTGTTGATCAAATCAGAAACATAATTGCTCAGCTCCTTCCGGCATCTCTCCAGCATTATTTCTTCTTCGTATTCCTCGAGCATTGTCGCGTGCTGTGGTAGGGTGGGGTTGGGTTTTGGGGTGGGTGTAAAGTTGGTTGTTGAAGAGTGAAAGCACCAACTGTTTGAAGAAAAAGATGAAAATCACGACTCAATGTTGAGGGAGGACTCTTTCTTTCCTTCTTTCTGCTCTGCATCATAGGTACTTACTTATAAGTGGGGAGGGTTTTTAACTTACTTTAGATGCAAATCTACCCGATTATGATTTGTATTAGGATTCATTCATTTACCCAATCCGAGTAGGATTCATATATCACTTGTGCGCCGCCATGACTACGTAATGAAAGACGGAATATATATTTTACTAATATTCACTTAAGGTAGAGTTAGTTCTTTTTTTTTTTTTCAGTTAAGGGTGGAGACTTTTTAAGTAGAGATAAAGGCAAGAAGATTCTTATACCAAAATAAGAATATAAAACAACAACAATATTAATAATAATTATAGTAATAATAGGAACGGTAAATTTAATAATAGTAATAAGAATAAGAATAATGTTATTATTTTTATTATTGTCATTAGAAAAATAGTTACAATAACAACAGCGATTGGATTTATTATGATTTGTACAATTCGAGTAGGATTCGTATATAATCTGTTCGCCGTCATGTCAATGGAAAATGAATTAATTCTATTTTTTCAATTGATTTGAAATACTTTTGAATTTGAATTGTTTTTGTTAGTCGATCAAATAATTGTCACGTTGAAATTTAATTTGTTCAATTCAAATTTTGACTTTAAAATTATACATATATATTTTCAATTGTATAATTATAAAAATTGAATCTCGAACTTTCTTATGATTATAATTTTGTCACAAATATATTTATAAAATAATAAAAATTTTAAGCCAAACATAGAATTAACTTTGACAAAAAAATATATTCCCTCCGTTCCATAAAAAGAGTAATATTTGAACTTTTAATTTTAAATATTTGACTAATAATTACATGTAAAAATTGTAAGTTTTTTTTTATTAAATTCGTTATGAATGTCCAATTAAAGATTATATAAGAAGATTGTAATGACAAATTTAAAAAATATATGACATTATAAAAAAATTATGTAAATATTATTATTTTTATGAAACAAATTTTATTTTCAAATATTACTTTTTTTTTTTTTAAATGAGAGAGTACTATTACGTGCCGATTAATTAAAAAAGAAGGGATTATTTAAGAGACAGCGGAGATACAGTCATACTGGCAACGGTCCTACCAATCAACGAAGGAAGAGAGTTTTTTTTTCTTCTTTTCTTTTTGATATAAAAAGTTTAAGGAAGGATATGTCACATATCTATTTCAGGTTCAATAATAATGCTTACGAATTATAGTGATACATATCAAGTATTTTATGGATTACAAATAAGAACGATTAACAAAAATTTAACTATTTCAAACTTTTACTTGTTAGAACTATTTTTTGTTTACTTGTGTTCCTTTCTTTTATTGGTCGAAGGCATTATAAGTTATATTTCGAGATAAATGATCAAATCAAAATTTTACTCAAATATCGTCTTCCGTCAAATGTTGACATATTCACTTGAGTTTTCACGATTTAATTATAGCAAAATCTGAGGTTCACATTTTAATCTTTATGTGTTAACTAGTCTCTCTGTTTTAAAATTAGAGGTCTATTTTAATTTACACAAAATATATTTATAGGTTATTATAATTCAAATGGAAGTGAAAATTTTAAATTTTAATAAACTTGAAGTAAAAGATCGTGAAGTGTATGAAAAATACACTATTAAATAGAAACTTTTATATTTTATTACTTTTATAAATTCAAATCACAGATAAAATTATAGCATTTGCATTTGGAATGGAGGGAGTATTTGTTAGCTAACCTCACTAATGGAGTAATGGCTTTTATCTGAAACTCTTTCAATTGTGTATATGTAGCACACCAGCGGGACAAAAAATAAATCAGAAATAATAATAATAATCGTAAGGAGAAAGAATAAGGCAGTAAGGCATAATCAACAAAAGGACTCATCTGTTATTCATATCCTTCCAATACGAAGTAGAAATTTATGCGAGCATTAATCAATTTGGCCAAGTTCAACATGTTTGTCACAGAACAGAAGAGAAAATTTTCACATATTACACCTGTAAAACCAAAACTTAAGTGCCCATGTAAAAACACTCAACTCATGACTATGCGGAAAGATGAAAAGATAAAACGTATAATCAAGGTTTCAGCTCGAAGTGGCACCATTGACAGTTCAGTGCCCGAACAGGTGGAGAAGCTTCACAGCACCATGGACAGATTGGTGGCCGAAGAGGTGCTACTCTTTTGCGACACAACGGACAAGTGGGGTTCTTCATCAGCCACTTTTGGACACATTTTGGGTGAAAAATATGAGAGCAAGGCAACTTAAACAACCCAACTGATCTTTCTTCTTCACACTCAACCAATGTGTTGTTCTTCCCATTTTCTTTCTGTTGTAATTTGTTCATTGAACCATAGCATATACAGCACTCCTGCTTGTCCTGCAGCTTCTCATAACACATTGAACCACACCCATTTCCAATCTGCTCGAAACCCCACTTGGCTATGCCAATCATTGCCTTCAATAACTTGTTTTTGTAGTCTCGAACTTCGTCCAAGGCAGCTGTGCTAGGCAGTCTCTGGCTGCTGACAACATCTTTGATCAATGCTTCGATTAAGTCCCAGGAACTTTTATGTTCCTTAGCAGTCTTAATCACCATAAAAACAAATCGCGTAAACTCTTTTGAACGTTCCTCCTTGTATTTTTTCATGACTATGGCTTCATATTGGTCATCAGGAAGAGTTTCTTTTCTTTCAATGGTGAGAGTTAAAGACAGTCTCTTCTTATCAGACTCGGCAATGTACTTGGCTATTGTTACTTGAGCCTTGTTTATGATCCCATTTTTCAATTCTTCGTGATTATTCAACGGATCATAACCGACATTGCTTGTTGAATTTCGATCCTTCCACCTGATATTCTCCAATGGGAATGGAATGTTTGGGTCGGAGAGGACTCGGGTTATGAAATCGAGGAAATCTGGTGATGGGGAGGTGATGGACTTGGCAGGAAATAGCATGGATTGAGTGCAAACCCTGAATAATTCATGGGATTTTGAAGAACAAAACCGCTGTCTAATATCGATATTAAAATCTAACACAGCCTCAACAGGATGGTTTCTTCCACTAGGACCACTCCAAATATTAACTTCTGTTGCCATTTGAGAAAACTAATGAAAAAATCGAGATAGATTGTAAAGGATGTTTGCTCCAAAAGAATGGGAAAATTAATGAAAATTTTCGAGAGAGATTGTGAAGGATGTTTGCTCCAAAAGAAAAGTGAAGAATGAGTTTATGAGTGTGAAGAAGAAGTTTATATAAGAGCTTGGCGTAGCTGAGAATAGTAAATCCTACTTCGGATGGGACAAAAGCATTGTTTCTAAATTTCAATTTGTAATAGGAGTTGAAGAATAATTGATCCTACTTAAAATGGGATAAGGACTTGATTCTTCCTATTCGTACTGTAGTAGGAATTGCACATCCCAAGTAGATTTTTATATTAAATTTTTTCATATGTTTGGTTAACTCGAATATAACGGTTTTAAGCAATTAATTTAAAACTATCTATTTTGGTAACTAATTACAGATGTTCTATATTTAAGACTAAAACGGATCTTTTGCCCTGCTTCAAGTTTGGAAATATTTTAAAATGATGTTTACAATGTTTTTAGTAAGTTTGTAATTATATATTAATTTTAGACAAATGAGTATTAGCTCATATCTTGCCCTGCTTCAAGTTTGGAAATATTTTAAAATGACGTTTATAATGTTTTTAGTAAGTTTGTAATTATATATTAATTTTAGACAAATGGGTATTAGCTCATATATCAATCATATAAAATTAATAATTTTATTGACAAAAAAGTACATTCTTATGAAACTGCAAATGAATAAAGATTAAAAAAATAAAAATTCATCAGTCTTTCCTTTACCGTCATTGAAATATGAAATTCGAGCAATACAACAACAATAATTTTTTAAATTAGATACGAGATTAACTGACATTATTACAAAAATAAACAGCCGATTGTTTTCGACAATGAAAGAAAATGGAGTTCTTGTTTCAGGCCTGTGCATGCCATTATATTAAACTCAGGATAATACAATAGAAGATGCTTAAATTTCAAATGAATCTAAAAATTGATTATATCAGCTTGCACTAGTTGTAACACTAATCACTTCTGCAGCAGCAGCAGCTTCTCCATTCATATTATCAAGGCCCCAAAACTTGGCAGTTTTAACATCATCTTCAGCCATTAGTCTAGAAAATTCTTCATGGTCATATTTCAAGGTGGTTTTCCCTCCAAATTCACTTGGAAGGTTTTCAGCATCAAAAAAGGACTTCATGACCTCTGCACTCTCCTTCTTGTTAGGGTAAACGAATCTTATTTTCTCGGATGTATTAGGGTCAACAAAGAACTTCACGACCTGCACAGACGGATAATAGTTTCAGTTGTGCAACGACAATGTCTGCTTAAAACATAGTTGCAAAAATCTCAAGAAATTCACTTCAAAAATAAAGTTGAAATGTAAGATTAAGAAAAAGAAACATAACCACATGGGTTGGGGTGGGGGTGGGAGGGAACATATATGCTGCAGTCATTTGAGGGGAAGATATATTAGATTCCTGTATTTTGACAAACATCAAAAGCTTAACCAAGAGAACAAATGTGTATGGAGGGATGGAGACAACACCTTCCAGAATGCCTCAAAAAATTTTGGTGGGCTGTAGAGAACTATTACAGCGAGTCTCTCTGGGTAGTGGTTTTGTAGCACATAAATGATTTCTCGTACTGTTTTCATGGGGATGTTAGTGTTTAGTGACCATCCGTTGAAGTCTATCAACCACGACATTTTTTCTTGACCCTCGGGTAGGTTGAGGATGGCGTTCTCCATCAGGTAAACCAAATGACGAACATTACCTTCTCCTGATGTTGTGTTCTGAAACCAAGATCAGAGAAACAAGTTAATACATGTTTAAACATGATCTATATTGAACATTATAAAATCTGAGTAACAACATTAATCCTGAGAAGTTAAGGAAACAACCTGCATCCCTGGCCTCATTATAAGGACGGTCCTCCCTGATCTATCATGAAAGTTAGCTCTGGAGACTTTACCCGTTTCCCCTTCATGTGCTACTTCAAGCTGTTGATGATACAATTCCCCAAATAAACTCAGGTCTATCAAAAGAGATTCAACTACATGGTGCAAATAATTACCCCATGTATTGTTCAGAGCAAGAGAAAAATTCGTAGCTTCACAGTTCACACAATCAAACTTTCGAGTATCCTTCATTAACTTCCAGGGTACTGTGTTACAAGGAAGCAGCACAAAATGTTAAATGTTTAACTACTCTTTGAAGATGGTAATACACGATTTGATACTACGCGATATCCTAAAATAGACAGAGTTAGCATTAAGGACTTACATTTTTATTGCTTTATTCTAACTTTCCTTTTAAATCATAATCTGCCCTTATAAAAATGCATGCCATTGCAAAACCACGATCATACCAAGACTGGAATTAGCAACATTGAGTCATTTCCGTACTTAAAATGAAGAACAAAAGCACATCTAAAGTTCAAAATAAATACGACACATGATTAGACAAGCATAATAGAGGGCAATCAGATATATTGTACTTTCATAATATTAAGTGACAGACCCAACGAATTTCTTCTGGTTTGTAAGTGGATCTCCACTTGAGTGTCTCCTCCAACATTTTCTTTGCCTTATCAACATTCCAATTTCGAGCTTCCAGGTATCTCCTCAGGCATGCATCAGTACAAAATTTTAGGCTTCGTCCAGATACAGGTCCAAGGGCCGTCCTTAAATCTTCAATCTGATTTGTATAACAATGATAAATTTCCATGACAATTAATCAACAAACACAGTAAATACTTACATGTTATGTTAAATGTATTTTATATATGTAACAAATGTACATTTCTTAATAAATTCAAGAGTTGCGCTTTTTATTACCTTAGTATCATGATATTTAGAATCACTCTGCTGAGGATTCTGACCACGCCACATCCGCAGCATATTTACTATTGATCTAACAAACAGAGGATACATATTAAAGAACCTAGCAAATCATTTATCAAATTTCAAGAAGCTGTCTCTCCTTTTTAAGAAGATATACTTTAGTGAGACTTGTTTGGGGATGTGAAAAGCAAGTACAGGAGAAATATGAGGAGTAAATCAAGAGTTTATGTGATGAACTTATGTCTAGCCATATACGCCGTACGAGATCAAATCCTATGCAAAATTGAAAAATGCCCTCTATTCCGTCTGTAGTATTTTCAGAGGAAAAGTACACTTGCAACAAAATATCTGATGAGGAAAATAAGGGGTGAGGCATGCTATTCACTTGCATTCAAGGTTTTTTGCTTAATTAGGCCAACATTTAAGGATTAATTATCTGCCTATACATAACATGGTACATTACCTGCACAAGTACACCTAGCATACAATAAATCACTATAAATGTACATACAGAAGAGTTCTATTTGCTTACTGACTCAGCTGAGAAGGGAAAAGTTAAATGTAGATTTTAATGAAGGATTTGACCTAGTTCATTGCATTTAAATGGACAGAATCTGGAAGTGCAGGATATATATATATATATATATATATATATATATATAGAGAGAGAGAGAGAGAGAGAGAGAGAGAGAGAGAGAGAGAATCAAGCAGCAATAAATCTAGACAAAGTTATGTTATCTCATTCCAATTACAGTTAATTGAGAAACGATTTAGCTGAATTAATAAAGTTTAGCAGGCAATGTAAATCAAAGTATCCAACAACTTGTGCAACAAAATCATAGCGCCACCAATCAACGATTGAGTTGACCTTCACCACACAATGTTAAGAAACCAACTCCCATAGTTAAGGTATGAGAAATCACATGAAATTTACATAAATAGAGAATCAAAACAAATGGAGATAAGACTATTAGAAATCACATACCTGAGAATTAAGGGCAGCTGGAGCTCCTCTTCTTCAGATTTTGCTCTTGCGTGCAGAATATGGTTGACAAAGGAGAGAGCAAAAGCGTGAACAACGTGGTGTGATGGTGGCGTTAATATAGCACCAAAAAAGTAAATAAAGAAGTTGGGGTGTTGATAGAGGTTCTTTCTGCCCCAAAGTAGGCTTGCAATTAATGGTCTCTACTACTGCAAAGCTAACTAACTTGGAAATGTGTGTTTCCCAAAAGATCCATTCTCTTGTGTATATTGTCCCCTCTGCCCTTGTGCTTGTTTTTGTTTGTATATAAAGTGGTGTGGGAAGGTCAAATTCCATTGAAGTCTCCCCTGCCAAGAGTCTTTCTTTGTCTAATTTAAGACTAAATTATGGGTCTTGTTACAACCACCACGTGAAACACAAAATGAGTGTATTTATACATACAGATAAATTTATAAAAAAAATTTAACATGTAAATAATTTTATATATCAATTATATATATATATATATATCCTTTTTTTGTATTGTTGTAAATTTTTCTTGTAAATTTATTAGTCAGCGTACGTCATATGAAGTATGATAAGTACCTAATAAAGTTATTTAGTATATTGTTCCAGTTTCTGTTTTATTCTTTCATCAGTTCTGTCTTTAATTTTTTTAAAAGATACCATTATTTTATTTTTATGAAAAATGTCCTGAATTCAATTTAAACTATTGATTTACGTAATTAAAAATATTTAAATTTACAACGAAACTTAGAAATTGATCGACAAATTTGAAAACCTCCACCACATAAATCTCAAATAAAAAATTGAAGAATAACAATGGTAAGTGATAGATAGAGTCCAATAATCCCTCTTATAAAATTATTGATTCTAAAAATATAATAATATGGAAAAAGCAAAATTATTTCAAGTACCGTCAAAACAGCAACGCCCCGCTTTAAAAAAAAAAAAAAAAAACAAGAACAGACTATTCACATTCCTTTTATGATAATAGGCGAAGGAAATTCTAAAGATTCACGATAAAAAAACAGATATGTTTCCTCCGGCGAAGGGAATTCTAAAGATTCCCGATAAAAAAACAGATATGCTTCCTCCAGCGAAGGGAATTCTAAAGACTCGCTATAAAAAAATAGAGATGTTTCCTCCCATAAAAATAAAGGTAAACGAACTAACGTTTTACTTGCAAAAACAGGGGTCTTAAATTGTCGACGAAAGAAAAATTGATATGGGATTATTTCTTCCGACAATATATTAGTATTATATGAACCCTAAAACTCTGGAAATACAGAGCGACTCTTCCGAATCATAGCATTAAAGGCATAATGACATTACATCTCCCAAAATGCGATGAATTTTAACTTTTTTGCACATAATACATGCTAAATATAATTTTGAAATTGGGGGTTGGGGTTGGGGGGGGGGGGGGGTATGTTTTAAACCAAAAAAAATCGATGTACTACTTTGATCAAATTAACCCTTATTTAAAAACACACCTATAATTACCATATACTCCATACAACATCAACATCAACATTTACAATTTTTAAATATAAAATATACTTGCCCCGCTAAATAAATATAAAATATATTTGCCGAATTATAAACTACAAAATTAGTCAATTTAATTCAAGTATATAGACCTAATTAAAGTTTTTGAACACGGTTTACAAACCTTGAAGTAGACCTCGTAAACTACAAAATTTAACCACAATGTGAACTGAATCTCTTAACAAAATAGCCAAAACAACGATGCATAATCTAAACACTGATTTAAAATATACAAGAAAATAAAATGCATTTAAGAAATTAACCGATTTATCAAATTTAAAGAAAGTGCTAGTTCTAGTTCTAGTTCCCAGTATAAATTAATAATAGATAGAATTGTTGATCAGTCCATGGCTTAGGGATTCTCCTTCTGATGTCGCGCCTTCTCCTTCTCTCGGACTTCACTTCCTTGGTTGTGCTCTTCTACTTCATTCACATAACAAGTCAACAAATAAATAACAAACTACGGGGTATATATCATTACGACATGACATAAAAATAAATGGAATGTATAAAAATACAAAAATTAATAAAAACAAATGGAATGTATAAAGTAAATTGCGCTAATTAAATTAATTAATTAAAACACACACACACACACACATATATATATAACCTACGTACCAGAAGTGTTGCCATGGCCAACGACACTGGGATGTTGATCATCCTTGTGGTCGTCTAGAGACTCGTTACCTCCGTATACTCCTCCAAAACCGTCGTCGTTGCTCCTCGTCGCGTAACCTTCCCCGTATGAATCAGACATCGCTGCCCTACTTTTCGCACGCATACATTGAATACCAATTTTAGTACATATACATTAAATTTTATAAAAAAAACAACAAAAGCATATGACTAAACTCTATGCAAGATTAACGAACCAGATAGACTCATAATTAAAATTTTAACGATCGATAATTTGTCATATATATTTATGCAAATTATTGTTGTCTTAGTATTTCTCACTTATGAAATCTAAACTAAAACAAACAGACCATGTCTCTCCCAATCATATCATATGACCATAACTAGTCCATCATCAACCGTTCATTACCAAATATAATATTTAATTACGAACTATTAAAAACCTGTTAAAACTCGTTTTTGATATGTACAGATTTGACAAGTAATTTTATTCGTTCATTGTTTTTATTGAGTTTGAAACTAATTAGCTAGTAAGGGCAAATAAAAATACTAAAAACTAATCATGAAACAACATAACTCATTGATTCAAGTTTGAAATAAACAAATAAAGTGAAAAGCTAGAAAAGCAAAACTAGTACTCCGTCCGTTCCATTCCAAAATTAAAGACCCATATTTTTTTTTATTATTTCAAAATTAAAAATGTATTATTATTTTTAAACTATAAAGAAGGATAGAATTCTTTAAATACCATTCTATGATTTCATTAATTCAATAAATTTCACTACATCCATTACTTCATAACCTCTACTACAACTCTCACTACTATTAAACAATATAATAACATAAATATATTAAAGAAACATAAAAATTTTCTTTAAAAACCGTCATTTTATAGACATATTTTTAATAAAGAGTCCGTGAATATACATACCCTTTGTCAACTTTCGTCGGTTTGGATTTGTTGGTGTCCATTTTGCTGTCGTTGTCGTCGTCTTTTCCTGCTGCTGATTGCTGGAATCTCAGATTTGCTCTAGCTATTATTGTCCGGCCAACGTCCGGTGAAAATGGTAGTGGCGGTGGTGGTGGAGAAGAGAAGAGAGAGGGTGAGTGTGGTCGATTTAGTCGTATGGCGTTCAACATGCTTCCTTTTAAGCTCATCTTCATGTTGATGATGATGTTCATACTATCTTCTGATTTTGTACAAGAGACAAAGTAAAAAAAGATTAAAGTTATCAAATCTTTGAAAGTGGGTCCAACTCATCCTGCGAACTTCAAATTTGGTGTACGCGTATCAATCGGAGTGACAGGTGTATTTATTTGCAGCGACACGTATAGGCTCCCGACTTTTATATCATTAGTTTTAAAATCAATCGTCGAGACAAAGTAAAAAAGATTAAAGTTATCAAATCTTTGAAAAGTGGGTCCAACTCATCTGCAAACTTCAAATTTGGTGTACACGTATCAATCGGAGTGACGCGCGTATTTATTTGAAGCGACACGTATAGGCTCTCGATCCAAACATCGAACCGTTTAGTGTCGATCCAATTGAGCTGAATTTTTATTATTATATATATGTAAAATTAATTTTATATACTTAAATTTTAATTTATTCTATTAAAATAAAATTATAATTAGGTTTTAAATACATAAATGAGTCTAATAACTAATATTTTAATTATTTACTATGCAAAATTAATTAGTTCAATAATTAACAAAATATGATAAAATAATTTAAAGTATTACCATTTACTTATATTAAAAAATTTATATTTCAAGGTTTAATTCTTACTTTTCTTATGAATATATAATAGTGTTAATAAGTAAATTACATGTTTAGTTTTGTTATAAACTAAAAAATATGAATTACAATGTTAAAAAAAATTATCATTTAAAAAATTCGGTTTAGTTTTCTGAAAAATCCGTATGGTTCCTAGTTTTTAAAAAAATCGTCCGATTTATCTAGTTCACTTCGTTATTTTTGCTTATCTAGTATTTTTCATGAACTGAGTCGTTTAAGCACCAGTTTCTGATTCAACTGGACAATTTGATCCATTTTTAAAACTATGATTTATATAGGAAACGATTTGTCAGAATAATACTCTTTTCGATTCATTATATATATCATTTTAATTTTTTACATATAATTTTAGGTGATATCTTTTATATGTTAAATTTTTTTATTCATATTAATTCTTATATCAAATATTTTGTATTATTAATTTTATTAAAAATAAATAAAATATTTAATATATAAAAAATATCATCTAAATTTACTTGTAAAAAATCATAACTACACTTATTATAACAAGGAGGAGGTAACACGTATCTCTGTGTATATATCTATCTAATTTATCCTGTATGTTTTTTTACAGTTTTCTTTGTAAAATTCTACTTGAAAGCCGACAACCTCAGAAAAATTTGAAAAAAGAAATATATTAAGAAACGTTGCACAAAAAGCCTTCCTATTTATATATGCACAAAAACATGCATGTATCCAGGCATATATATTTATTTAAGTTTTTTTTTATTCTGATAAAATTATTTGTTATTCGACATTTTTTAAAACTTTGAATACTTTAATCAAGTTTACTTTATATTGAATCAAGTTAAATTTTCATTATTTATAATATTTGCTTTTAAGTTTCAAAACTCGAGATGATAAACCAACCAATATTATACGGAGTAGCACATGAAAAAAACGCAGAAAATTTACAATCATTTAGCTACCGGAAAGAGTAGTTAAAGAAGAAATATTACTGTAATCATGAACAAGTTTATACGTGATAAATTATTAATATTAAAATATTAATTATAGATTTATCATGATCCACTAATTTTCTACAAAATTTTACCGCATTAATTTGTGTATAGATCGATGTGCCTAACGCCTTAGCCGGTGCCTCAAACGTGTCTAGTTATTCGAAATTTGAGTTAAGTATATGGATTTTGTCCATTGATCAGGTTTGAATAGGAATTAAATAAAGAAAATGCGGAAAATATTAGCCAATTAAAAGGATGTTTTAATTTCCAAATTATAGAAGCGGTTCAGATACTAATGATTGAGAGGATCTATAATCTAGTTTTTTGATTTCTAAATGTTTTCAGAAATCAGTAGCGGCACTGGTTGTTTCTTGCTTCTGCTGGTGTACCAGTGCTTTGGTGGTTGGTTTCAGTTGTTGAAGAGCTTGGTCAGGTTTTTGATGAGTTGCGTTCCCAATTTCTCATTTATATAATATACATAAAAAATCAATTCATTTGAAATTTAATATTATATTTTACTTCACATTACAATAACTTTTGCAATAAAAATTACAATAATATATTCTTATCATTAAATATACTTTGACGTTCGGAACAGAAAATCAATAGTAATGAAACAGTATTATGGTTTTTTTTACCAATTGAAGTGTCAAATAATTTTATTTAAAATTTACTTCGAATGTAAACGACAACCAAATAAATAGTCAAGTTTAGCTGTATCATCAATGACTTGTTGGAATGGTATCCGGTTATCTTTAAAATCTTTCAAAATATTGTATGTCAAAGTTCAAATCTTAACCACTTTATTTGTGTAATAAACAAGTAAAAAAAAAAAAATTTTAAAAATAACAACTTCAGTGATGGGTAAATCGGAGTTGCTGGGCTACCTTTTTGGGCCTATTTTGTAATAATACTCGCAGTTGCGAAGACAGTACGTCGACCCGATAATAACGCTACGCATCGAAGTGAAATGAATTTTACAAGGACGTTACTTGTTAGAATCTTTATTTTATTCTTAAGGTACATTTGGAAACATGGATTCAGCGTTTTGGAATTGGAATTGGGAGGCTGAATACTAAATACACTATTTGTGTACTTATTTTAAATATTGTATTACGGTTGAATTGGAATTGGAATATTGTATTACGGTTGAATTGGAATCATTTTGAATTGATGAGTCATTTTTCACTTTTCAATTGATGAGCCATTTTCCATGCTATGCTCTCGAGTACAGTTACAACATTATTTATTTAACAATTAGTGTCTTAATAATTTGTATAAGATTTTAAACTTGAGCAAACATTTCGAAATATTACTTTTATTTTGTTATAATTAGTTGAGAAATGATTTAATGAAATATATTATATATTTGTAAAATTCTATATTTCTTTTAAATGATTGATGAGACCCTTTTTTTTAAGTCATAATTCATGAGATTCAAAGTTCAAATGCTTTAAACAAAATAATCGCATTTTAAATTATTAATTTTGAAAATAAAAACTAATTTGGTGAAATCCATTTAAAAATGAAAATTTTGTTATCCAAACAATGAATTTAATATTGTAATGGAATACAATGAAGAATCCAATCTAGTATCCAAACATTTGAATTATAATGATTTAGTATTAGAATTCATTGAATTATAATACTATTGTTTTTGAATTCCAATTAAAATCCAAAACGAAGTATCCAAACACACACTTACTTCATTTTTTCTAACAAGAGTATGTGTATCATTAAATTCACTCTTTTAAATGGATATCGTCATTTCCATTATAATTACACAATACATCATTTTTTAACACAATTTCTCTGTTTCTCATTTCATTTCATTCAATAAAACGCAGTTTAAAATTGTTCCATGTAGAGGTGGATACGTGGATGTGCATGTGAGCATTTGGTTATGAATCGACCGTGTTTGTTTGATACAATATTCTATATGTATCCCTCAATTCAACAAAACATTTTTTAAAGAACTATATATATATATATATATATATATATATATATATATATATATATATATATATATATATATATATATATATATGAATATGAAAATTAACAAAATATTATTATGTACTTAATTTAATATTAAAATCGTAAACTATATAGAGATTGCATGGATTCACGTCTTTATAACATTTACTATAACATATAATACATATACCTTCGGTCAATGATGAAGCCACATAATAAGATGGGATATCAATTGACTCCACTGAAATAATTTTGTTAAGTAATATATATGTATTATACAATAAATATTATGGGCAAAATGTATAGATTAAACCTACTAAAAGTTCACAAATTTGTTAACACGTGAATGTTAAAGTTAAAATTACTAAATTGATAAATTTTTCTCACTTCACTAATTAACTACTCAGAAAAAATCACATGTTAAATAACCATATAATCAGGTTAGTTTAGATAGTTTTGTTGGACATTAATATATTTAAATGTTCAAATTATTTTTAATTTTTGAATTTATTTATACTTAATTATATAATTAATTGATCTCACTAGAAATAATTTTTTGGCTTCGTCGCTGTCTTCAATTTGATCGTAGCCAAAGTAGGATTGCAAATGATTCAGTATGTCTGTGAGATCGGTTCGATCCGTCTCATTTAAAATTATTTCGGTTCGATTTGTTAAAATAAACGAGTCAGTCTCGAATATCAAAATATGTCTGATTAGTTATACGATCCGAGCCGATCTTATGTCTTGTTCGGCTCGAGCTCGTTCGAGATCGATTCGGCTCAATCAATCATGAGAGTATCACTAATCAAATCAAATACAAAATATTACTCATAATTTAGTTTAGATTCACCATTAGTTCATTTAAATAATGTATTGGCAAATAAATAATGTGTCATAATATATTTTTCTCAATTATAATTTTTATTAGTACTTAAGTTTTAATGATACTATTATAAAAGTACTAAATATTAATACAATTAATGATGTCAAATTAAAGTATGTAATATATAATATATTATATCTAAATTAACAATATATAATATGTTATATATATATATAGTTGAATAATTGATTAATAATATACAATAAAAAATAATGGATATAACTAATAAGCTAGAAATATGAAGTATAATCTAATTAATTAGAAAATGAATACTTTTTTTAATTAAGAAAGTGTTTAACTATAATTATAACTAATAACAAATACAAAGTATAATCTAATTAAGGAGTAAATATTTGTTCTAATTAAAAAAGTACTTAGCCATATTTAATTCTACTAAACTAAAAAATGAGTTTGTGTTAGCTCGAATTCATTTAAAATTGAATTTGACTCCAACACACAAAATCTCAACTTGACTCGAGTGGTTTGTACCCCTAGCCAAAAA
Source organism: Centella asiatica (assembly GCA_014636745.2). Taxonomy (NCBI): domain Eukaryota; kingdom Viridiplantae; phylum Streptophyta; class Magnoliopsida; order Apiales; family Apiaceae; genus Centella; species Centella asiatica. The sequence goes on along the minus strand of CM025784.1, from coordinate 45,553,680 downwards.
TGTGCGTTTTCCATTGTATCACACTTAGATACATGCACCAGAATGTATAAGCGGCAGGCATTTCACTGTAATGTAATTTAATGTAATGGATGTGATAGTAAGAGGTGTTATTCAAAGTTTAGTGGGTCGAACATCATCATCTCATGTCGTATCGCTACATGCTCCACTAAGTACGTACCATGCTCGGTGGCATTAGTCTTTGATTCACAAGATTATAGCTCCACTAAGTACGTACCATGCTCGGTGGCATTAGTCTTTGATTCACAAGATTATTATTTCATCCAATTGCCTCAAATGTTGAGTTAATACAACTCTAGTATCATTTTTAAATTATTTTTTTTGATAAATAAAATTTAAGTGAACAGAGACTTTCTAATTCATGATGAAATATGTTATTGACTTTTTTAATAACTTACAGTTGTACTTACAGATTACCTCCTCAAGAAGAACGATTACCAAGACTCGAACTATTCATTAATTTACCAGCTTAATCAACATTCGTTGATAATATCATTATTAAGTTTAGAACACTAAACAATTTGTTGCTTATTTTTTCGTCTAATCTCAAGTTAACTTTTTGACCAATAAAAAACTCGGATTCAATTTGACTTCGACAGTAAAAAATAAATTTGGTTGGTATTCAATTTAACTAGACTAAATTCAATTATTTGCATTTGCTTTTATATAGTAGGAAAAATCGGACACTACTCAGCTGTCAAATGAGTAGTGTAGCACAATTTAACACAAGTTCGCGTGTCGTCTGTGTCCACGAATTCTTGCATGTTTCAAAAACTCTGGCAACGGTTGGTGGGGAGTAGCAGGCAGATAGAATGCTTCGACAAATACTACCAAATTACGATTGTTGTTTGTACATGAATAGATGCGGTTGCATGCTGCCGCCTGCTTTTGTTTTATGCCTAGTTAGCCGATACTTTTTTGGTTCAAAAATAATTGTCGTACATATTTTCAAATAATAATTAGTATATATTAGATATTTTATATTATTTAATATAGATAAGAAATTAAAATTATTTTAGTCAAAATTTCATATAAATAAACGATTGATTTAAATTATATAAAATATTTAACATGTAATAATATCACTGTCACTTAAAAATACGTAGAGTCAGAATTATTTCTAAAGAAAAGTACTACGCAGTAATATTTATTTTTAACTTAATGTGCTGCCTCCTCTTAATGTGGCTGTATATATATAGACATACATACATGCACCCTTTTGCCGTGGCTTCCATAGCTAGGGCCGCTAGGCTCTAACTTGAGTATACCTTTTCTTACTAGTACGATCTCATCTACGGGAGTAGATATATAATTCTCTGGATATTAAAAGTAACAATTTGGTCGAAATTGTATTTCACTACTTGTAATTTGCTTTAATTAGCATTATAAGACTTTTGATATAGAAATTCTTAATTATAGATGTAATTCACAAAAAATAGCATATTGTCGCCTATTAATTGCTAATTATTTTATAAATTTATCACCAATTGTCATATTCTAGTGATGAATATGTGATAATTTACTCAATTTTAAAAACTATATATGTTTTATTTTCAAAAAAATAAATCACAAATATATAAAACCATCCAATGATGCAATGTATTTAACTCTTATCTTATATAATAATATAGTGTGTATCTTATATATATATACACACACACATACCTTGTGCACATAAAAATAACTTTAAAATGTTATTCCAATCGTGTTTGAAGAGAATATATATTTAGATTTAAATTTAGATGTGTAATTACTATTAACCCGTTAGAAGAAAATGTGAGCTTTATGTATTTCTTTGTATTTTAATTACCTATCTTTTGTCTGCAAATTTATAACATGTAAAATATATACATTTTTAAGCGCTAAGATTTATTAATTTTTACATGATTATAAAAACTATGTAAATAAGTTCAGAAAAATTTGTAAAATTCACATATTGCATTGTTTGTCCATATCATTTTAATCTGTACAGTTAGATTTTTCTGATGCAATTTTACATATATATACACACACTTATATGTGTGTAATCTCTTAGGCAAAAGCAATTTATAGTGGACACACAAAATATGTACTTGGTCATTGATGTATATAAATTCAACCACAGAAGGCACCATTGCATATTAATTGGAGTGACATGGATAATTACTCCTATTATTTGTAGTATCAGTAACACCAGTTAATTTTGTGCGCAGCAAGATATGAAATGGACCTATGGCATAAGGAACAGTCTGAAATTCAGAAGGTAAATGTAGCAGAGCTTCACAGTAAAATAAATATAAATACATGTAGAGCTGTAGAAATAAACATAAAAAATTGTGTGAATTATGTAGCTACTGCAAATCTGAATCTGGCCTAAGAGGATTCTGGAATTGGAGACCTTGACAGAATTAAAACTTGAAAACAACAAGGATAAATTACATTATACTACCCGTAATTTAGCCCAATTTATATTACAACATATTTCATTTAAAAATCACCTACTAATCACATGCGGTTCCAAAATATTAGCAGATTGTCACGTATTTATTGTTAATATTTTTACAAGTGTTTTTCATTTATGTTATTTTTAGGGATAAACATGCGGTAATTTGTTAATTTCTTATAATTATGTGCAGTTATTTAGTAACTTTTAAATAACAGATAGTGCAATGCAAATCGGGCCAAAACTATAATGTAATAACTCAAACAACAATGACCAAAAAAAATAAACACAAAATAAAGGACTTGAAAACAACAAAATGGGGTAAGCTGGCTCAGTCCTTGAATAATGCTCTGCTCTGGCCCATTCATTCAATTATATAAGGAAGGAGTTGGAAGGAGGTACACTGGATTTGGCGGTGAATCTGTCTAGCCATGTTGTGCTCCATATTTTTTTAAATGAATTTCGAATTTTAATTTTCAAACTCAATATCGACAAATTTGGATTCAAATTCTCAAGTTGTGTAAGTGACAATGTATTTGCTACAAGTAAATGAATCTATACCAGTTTTTGTATTTGAAAAGGTCAGATTTCATATCGTACATGATGGCGTATTGTAATAGTTATACTTCGTTTAATTTTCATTTTTTCCTTCTTTTTTTTTTTTGTGGGGGGTGGGTTGGGGAGTGTTAAAGTGTAATTGGCAAACAAGTGAAATGTTACAAAATTTATTACTTTTAGAAATGAACCCAATAAACTGGACTGTTTTACTGATTAAAAAATATTCTACTTTTTTTTAACTCCAAACTTTTGAATGATGGAGTTTCTTTTTTCCGGTTATAAGGGCGGGCTAGCTCTAACTCCAAAAAACGAAACTAAGCAAAACCAACCCGAAGACATTCATGTCGCATCACCTTGTAGAATCAACCTTAAATTTTTCGGAAGAACTAACATGCGACGACACTTTAAATGATCGTTTTACCTTTATATATTTCACAATTAAGTTTTAACACTAATTTCTGAAGCTTCAACTGTTTTGGTGTAAAATTGTACATAGTGCATAACAGGAAGACAGTTTTGTTTAGGTTTTTTGATTCACAATCCATGAACAGTGAACAGCCAAACTCCAACTCCACAGGAGCCACCGAGTCTCAAATATCTGCACTAGCATGCCTCTCTCTCAGCCAAATATTGTAGAAATACTGTTATAAACGAATTACAAAGTAAAATTTCAACCTAAGGTGAAAAATGTTCGCAATAAAAAGAAAAAAAATGAAAACTCCCCTCCTCTAGTAAGGGATAATTGTAAAACATTTTAATAAATAAAAAAGACGAGAACTCCACTCTAATAAGGGGATAATTGCATATTATTATCGGAACAAATCAAACATGTGATCCACAACATCTCGATCTTAACCACTAGACAATAACAAATTGGCACTATAGTAGGAACGTGACTGCTTGTTCAACACAGTCAGATGATGGGGATATCAAAAAACGAACATGACGGTAAGAAATAACTCCCTGCAACTGCACCAGAGGAATGGAGTGATTGTTTAAAATAAATGAAGGGACATCCATAATGTCATCAAGTACTAGTCTGTAAAAATCTATGAAACCATTTAATTATTATTACAGAACTGAAATAGACATATATAAAAATCTAAACATACATAAAAAGCCATTTTAAGTGTACCCTTTTGAACAGGGAGCTATGAAATCTATGAGTTCCAATCAAAATACTAATCCCATACGGCAGTTCCTGAGAGACAATGACTTGTATTTGTTCCTGGTAAAACACCAACCGTACAAGCAACAAATAACTTCAATTGGTTTGCAGAATACGCCATAACATTCCATTCTTTGACATGAGCCTTAAATCAATTCATTTATTCATGATAACATAATTCATTTATTCATGGTAACATATGGTTTTAGGCACAGTTGGTCTCTTTCAAGTCTCCATCCACCAATTACCCACATGAAACAAAAAAAAAAAGGTAAGAAACTACAATTACAACGAAAATTTAATAAGGGATCGCGAGATGTGCTGAATAAAGCAGTTATAATTAAACTTGATATAGGAGAATAAGAAAGGTCAGTGTCAAAATTAGTGTAAATAGGTGACCACCGACGAAAACAATGAGTTATACAAAAATTATAATAAAAAATAAAAAATGGTGCTATATAGCAATGAATTTTGCTAAATACTAAAACAAACCTTGAAGAGAGTAATTTAAAGGTTGTGATGTCTTAAGTTAAGCAAGCAATTTTGTAAGCAACATGGCAAGACTAAAACAAGTAATTGCTACACAAGTAGATAAGCTGGTTTGATTAAATCCATTTCAGAAGGCTACATATTTGATCACTCTATACTGCTATTTCATTTCTCTACAGTTAAAAGCTGCAAATGGAAAGCTAGTAGCACTTGCAATTAGACTACTACACCCAAGGCTTCATTAGTATCACCACCAACCTTCAACAACTGCCATTGATGGCCAAACTAAGTATATATATAAACTCTATTCCTACACCAGAACAAAACTGACAAACATAACATAATGCAGAAAAACTAAAGAGTAAATTAATAAAATTTAACAAAGTCGATAAGAAAATTTTCCAATTACGACCAAGAAGAAACAGTGAGAACGGGAATATTGTTCCAAGCAAGAGATATAAAACCAGGTGGCGAATCAACCAGTGAATAAGATGAACTATAATTGCAGTACCATAACAATATCTTGGCTTGGCTCACAGCATAATGGCTAAGTACTACTGGTTCAAAACCTGCACTTTTCATCAATAAACCCCATTGATCTTTATCTTCCATACGTTCCCTTTTAGTGCCCTGTTCATCGGAATGCCCAATTACTCCGGCGATTCTCCGGCCAAGTAGCAGTCTCTCGACTTCAAGCCTTTCCGGCGAGTCTCGGGTGAAGTTCGGATCCAGGGATTCGAAAAGGGAGCTGTAGTATTTCAGTGCATTCTTGAACCGCGGGAGAAATCCCACCCGATTCAAGCTGGCTTCGTACTCGCCCAATGTGACGATTATCGGGTTCAGTGAATTAGCAAGCTTTAAAGCAGCTTCAACCTCAGCATTTGTCTCGTCTAACAAGTTATACAACTGAAGCATGAAGTTCACCGCCACTACTTCATCCGGGTCAACCCGGAAACTGGACCTGTCTAGCTCTTGAAACGGAATTGACACCGGTTCAAATTCAAAATTAAGGTCTAGAACCTTGGCGAATTCTCGCAATCGATTTCCGGTGGCATACAGTGATGCCGTTGGAGATTTCCCCAGCGCCGGCGCCGGGATCCCAGAAATACGAATTTTGGAAGGTTTTCCGGCGGGTCGGGTCGCTAAAGCTTGTAAGAGAGCTGCCCATTGAACTCCCTGAACAATCCCAAAATCAACTATGTGAATACTCGTTGCTTTTTCTGTAGCTTCGAGAATGGCCTGGTTAGCCGTTAAATGAGCGAACTTCGAATACGGACACGCGTCGTTCAAAGCTTTGTAGGAGAGACAAAACTCCTCGGAAGTTGTTTCGAAGATCGTCGGAGTTTTCTCTACTTGGAGTGAGAGTCTACTGTATAGCGCTTCAGCGAAGTAAAACGCCACTCGCTCAGTTGGATCTCCGGTATCCGAAACCGATTCCCTGAGTCGAATCAGCGATTTGATAGCGCCGTCAGATTCCGAGTCCGCGAGTCGCGCGCATTCTATTAGGGCGTTTATTAGTGGCTTCGATGACAATGTTTCCCGGGGGCTGGAAGAAGTAACGGCTAGTCCGGCGTCGTTATTAGGCGTGACAGTGGAGCTTTTGACGGTCGGTTCTGGCTGCAGCGGGACCCACACAGGGGCATGAGATGGGAGAGCTGTGGCGGCGGTGGTTTTAGGAGCTTCGGAGAAAATTACTCCGTTCAGATCGGAAGGTGGACTGAGTCGACTCGGGCAGGTGGGGAACGGATCGGCAGCGTAGAGAGAAAAATCAGAGCTGGACTGCCACGCGTCGCAACCAGATTGGAGATTAGAACTTTCAGTTGAATCTCCGCCGCCCATCAAGCTCTCCATCCACTCGTCTGAGTCGAACTCACCACCAGGTCCATTCCCAAAATCTGAAAACCTGAAGCCGCCGGAATGGTGGTGGGGGTCCAAGTTGGGGAAGTGAAACCCCTGCTCGCCGCCGTCCGCCGCCAGAAACGGGTCGGAAAAAACGGGAGCGGTCAAGCCGTAGCCAATTGTTGGACTAGTTGACAAAATCTGATGGGTAGTGGGCCATGGAGAGAGACCAAAGGGGTTGATTTGTTGTTGGGGATAAGGATGTTGCTGCTGTTGTTGTTCTTGCTGTTGTTTCTGCTTGATAACTTGTTGGGCAATTGCCATTAGATTACCGCTATCCGTACACATATATGCCATTCTCCGGCCAAATCTCGCCGGCGATTAGTCCAATCACATCAGAATCAAAGGAGAGAGCGCTAATTAGATTGTTATTCTACGTAGTAGTAGTAGTAAGTAGACTGTCAAGAAAAGTAGAGAGAGTGAGAGTAGTAGACTAGAGAGAGAGAGAGAGAGAGAAAGAGAGTGGGAGCTTTAATTACCGAAAGCTGAGCCTCAGAAGGAGGCTGGAGATTTTGTTATAAAAAGTGCCTAATTTCTATTTTTATTGTTTCTACAAAGTGGAATCCTCCCGTTCCAAATGTATGTCATATGTGGTAATTATTAAAGAAAACTCAACATAAGATTATTTTGAATTTTATAGATCTTTAAAAGAAACATATGTTGTTATGCATACCTATTCCTCTCGAAAACATTATTATTATTATTATTTTATTTTTTTTATAGTTTTTTATTTTTAATTTTTTAATATAAATTTTCTTTTATTGGAGATTTTTTTATGTTTTACAAATTATTTTTATGTATTATTATTGTATTTTTTTTACAATTGGAATGTGACAATACTATGAATTGATGTAATATACTACTCAAATATTTATTTTTCAATTAATTAAACTAAACATTTTACGTTTTCTTCAATTTATTATTATCATTGTTCTAAATAAAGTCGAGAAATAATTAATAAATAATTATCAAAAGTTGTATATGTCGTGTACAACTCATGTTTCATATATTTATATTTCGTATTATTGTATAGGTGAAAATAAAATAAAATTTTATCTCTTAGCTCATATTTTGGATTTTATTTGTATTAAGCATTATATATAATTATATTGTACATAATTATCCTAATTTATGCCTTTTTTAATACCAAATTAATTCAATAATTTTAACATTTTTTTTAATTGGCTTGATTAACTATTAGCTATCTACAATATGTACTATGCATTAAATTGACAAAATATTTTTTTTTAACTCATGCACATTACAAATAAATTTGTATCATAATAATTTATTTTATTATTATAGATTTGACATATTACTGATTCTGTTATAATTTGATTAAATCGTAATCGATCAATTACAACATATTATATAATTTATTCGTAATCCAATTATAAATTAAATAGGTTTAATTATTTATATTTAATTTGATTGTAATTAATTATTTCATTTGGATTATATATACTCAGTTGCATGATTTTTCTTTCTTCAAATTGATTACATTATTAGTGTTATTATTTATAATATTTATTTTGTAAAATTTGGAAGTAACCTTTGGTTATTATTTGTATGAATAATTATTTTTAGTGTAATTAAGGAGACTTGTACATAACAGATGGAGTTGTAATTAAAATTGAAAAAAAATAAATTAAATTGTCCAATAGAGAAAGAGTTATAATGAATATGTTCTATTCATGTGAATCAATAGATAGATAGATAAACTTCAAAATATAATAATAGAATTGTTTATATTTTGAAGTAATTTTTAGTCATTTCATAATATTTAAATTCAGATTTACTAAAGATTTTATTTTTATTTAGAATTTTACAGGTCTATTTATGGCAATGGCAAAGTGAAATATATGTCTACTTTTAAAATACATACTTTATTATTTATTTTTTTTGTTACAATAAATACCTACTTACAAAACTATTCAAAATTAAGATTTTCGCACTTTCCATAATAGGTAGTTATTGACAAATGAAATCAATAGTCAGCCAGGCAGACGAAGTTGATTTTAAATTTAGTGCAAATCATCTTATTTAGACAAAAACATTAAGACGTAGAGCAACAATTAATATTAAAGAGGCCCATTGTTACTAAATATTTTTTATATGGGTACTAGAAATATAACTCCTCTCTTGTTTATAATATGTGTGATTTGATTTTTTTGCATGTAAATTTTGATGAAAATTTTTATATGTTAAAATATTTTATTTTAGTTAAAATTATTGTTTATGTTAATTCTTATTTAAAATATTTTTTATTATAAATTTTTTAAAATTAAATTAAAAATTTTACTAAAATTTACATATCAAAAGTCAAAACGATAATTATTATGAACCGACCAGAATATTTTAGTAACATAACTTTTAGTCCAATATCATCTTTCTTGTCAAAATACATAGTAATAAAGTCGTTTTGTTCATGCAATTGATATCAATTAATTAAGCACACTTGCGAATCACAAAATTCATAATGTAATCCATTTGATCTAATTTGTATCCATTTTAAAGAGTAGTAAAATTTAACGTGCTATAAAATACAAATTTTGTAAATTTTAAATTTAACAAATTTGCGTCAATAGTTTGATTATATGCTAATGATATTGTCATGATAAAAATTATGTAGGAAGAATAATTATTTTCAACAACATTTTAACAATATGTTTACAGACATTTTATTTTTTATGCAATATTTACTACTGTAAAAATATAATTTTTACTCCAATACTGTTATTCGCTTTATTTTATAACACAAAATGACAAAACTATTAATTATCTTCTCGTCCAGGTTTGCATAATTTTGATATTATCTTGCTGAATTTGAAAAACTTAATTTAGGAAACTGAAGTACCATTAAAGTTCAAATCACAGAGATCGTCAAATCCTTAACGTCCTTTAGTTTCGTTCAATTAATATTTTGAAATGCGACATATAAACTATAAAAATGACGTGAAAAATCTTATTTAATTTTGACTTACAAATTATTTCACTCAACATTTGATATTTACTGTGTTGGACCTGTTGGTTAGCACAATTAGAGGGATCATCCCCCTTATTCAAGTTATTATGCAAATTGTGATTATTTAATGTAGAGAACAATTTGATTGAAATATTCGACAGCATCTTACGTTAAATAACGAAACGTAGTATCTGTTAAATCAGGTCAAATCTCAATTTTTACAGCTCAGAAATTGTACAACATTTTACTTCGATTGCATAAAAAAGTTTCTTCACAAGAATAACAAATAATTCTTATATTACACACATCCTAAATCATAATATTATTTTTGGAAGTTTCTATTATAAAAATTACAAAAATGCTATGCACCATGAAAATTATGCAGAGAATAAGTAGAAAAATGCTATGGATATTAACAATTTATACAAATAAATGTATATAAACATACCTAACAAATTATCAACAATTAAAATTTTAATTGTGATTCCGCCCATAAGAATTCACTAATTCTCTATATAATTTAACCACATCAGTTTGTGTACAAGTTGATGTTCATGTCCATAGTAGCACTCTTAAATTATATATCTTTATCAAATGTTACTATCCGATATGTATAGTTTGATAAAAACTAAAATTGCAAAAAAAAAAAAAAAAAAAAAAGGTGTCATTCTTTGTTTATTCCTGGTACATGGTATCACTTAAAAGTAAATGTGCAAGTATTTTTATAAAATGGACGAAGTAAATGTAAACGGGTACCGCTAATATTTTAATGCTTGATGAGTTAATTTATCGAAAGATCGAATTGAATGAAATGTTTACGCTTGAACAAGTTCAAATATTTAATGAACAAACCAGAGGGCAAAAAAAAAAGAGATATTTGCAATCAAAAGGTTATAAAGTATGAAAATGTAGAGCCTGGTAGAGGTTTAGCCATTTATGTGGCAAAAGGAAGTCTCGACATGATTGGAAATATATACTAATGTGTAACTAGTCTCATAAAGTTTGTTAAAACTTAAGAAATAATGCAATTGTATGCAAATAAACAAACACAATTATTAAATAAAATTTAGTATAAATGATAATTAGAAAGCATATTTAGATATTATGGATTCAAATATTATAAATCCATTATTACAAATAATATATATATTTTAAATATGATCGAATAAATTTTGAGCATTTCTGATTCAATTAATGTTCTTATTTATCATAAAATCGTCAAAAATGTGATAAATTTAGCAAACACATGGGAAAATATAAAGTAATATGCGATTTGTTACATGAATGTACCAAATGTGTGTATATATATATATATATATATATATATATATGTATGTATGTATGATTTTGTATATGTAATTTAAAGACATTGAAATTTTATTTTGAAAATTTTTAGTTTGGAAACCTAAAGGTCAATGCCATTAAATATAATACTTAAATTGACTTGAATTTATTTTGTGAAATATAATCGAGACCGAAGACGAGGAGGAGGAGCTGCTGTGCTGTCTGTCTATACGACGTGGCGCCCATTCAAATGCGGTGCCAGTGGGGCCAGACATGACAACACTAGGACATAAGCATCCACGTGTACCATTTTTTCACTCCCGCTCTGTTCGGGACCTGTGCATGATAGCAGCATGGGGTCCATGATTGGCCTTTTGGCTGACACGTCGATATACGGCGCGTCCCTGTCGCCGTACCCATGACATCATCGAACTATTTGATCTTTTGGGAAAGAGTAAACTCCTTAACGATGCTAATCCTCACCGTCCGTTTTGGAACTGTAATGTGATTAATGCCTTTGTTTTTATTTATTTTTAGTTTTCTAGCACGTATATTGTTTAAATAAACTAATTTTCCTCGGCCACGAGGCTTGTAAGCAACCAACGCACGCCGAGTATGAGCTCGAACGGCTTTTCTAATTGCATCGAGTATAAAATCAATTTGGGACGGAAACTCATACTCATTCCTATGCTCATCAAATAATTATCTAATTTTTATAAAATAATTTATTTATTTATTTGAATGACATGGAATTCTATTTATAAATTAATAATACTAGTATTCCAACTTTTCACGTATAAAACTCAAATCCTGTATTGTTTGTTTGATCTTTATCTTATTGGTAAGTTTTGGACCAGTTTAAAGTTAGCTTGAACAAAGAGTATCCAATACAAACTCATTGCGTAGCTCTCGTTTGTTTGACACTAGTTAAATTCTAAGGATCCGTTTAATGTAAGATTTTTTATTTTTTTTTGAAAATAGAAAATATTTTTCAATACAAGTTCAAAATTAGGAAAAAAAAATCCACAATCTTTGTATTTTTTAAAAATATTTTTTGAAAAAATAACCTACAAAGTTAAAAATAAGAAAATATTTTTCGAAAACTAACTGAATACCACACGTCGCCGCCACCACCATCTCCCACCGTTGCCGTCATCGTAATCATAATTGTTAATAAATTAGTAATCAAACATTATAAAATAAATTTTTCAAAAAAAACTTTCTTCTAAGTATTTATTTTATAAGAAAACAGAAAACATTTTCTTACGCAATAATTTTTAAAAATATTTTTCGTGTATCAAACTCAACTTAGGTTTGAAAGTGACATGGAATTTAAGTAAAAGTGAGGGAAACGAAATTGAATATCCTAACAGCATACATATCCACCACCACCACCTTCGGCTTCTCTTGGTAGACAGGTTCCTCATATATACCCTTGGGGAAAATTTGATGCAAGAGGGAGGGGGTTTGGAGTGGAGGGTGCGGCTTTATTTACTTCTTTTTATCCGATAGAAAAATAAATAAAACGGCTGAAGCCTTGAGAAGATAAAGAGGAAACGAAAAATAAATTAAAAAGAAAGATTAACATTTTTCTAACGCGTAGTGGGCTTTGGACGGCTTATGGGCCAACATTCAGCGGACTTGAACGTGGAAAAAAAACGACAAGTGGGGGCCCACCAGCTCTGATTATAGACCAACTAAAATGCAACAGCCCCAAAAGCAACGGCGGCTGAGATTTTGATGGACGGGTGAAAATGAAACCACATCCTCCATTTCACTCCCTAATTACAACCCTATAATCAGTCGTGGGGCAACAACAAAAAAAATATCTAGTTTTTTCGTGTTAAAATTTTGTAAATTCGTGTTTTGTATCTTACATGCAGCATATAAGCACTTTGATTTTTTTTTTTCATTCATATTAAATTATGGGATTTTTCTATTCAATTTGGGATAAACAATTAGGATAGGTAGTCATTATAATAAGTATCAACACTGTTTAAAATAGTTTGATTAATTTTCTTCGTCTAGACGTTAGGCGGTTCTCTATTATCTAACACTTAAATTCGTCTAATTTCAACTACTTAATGTCTTTTAGAACATTGAATATCAGTAACTATTGATGGTGTAAATTTTAAGCAGTATATAACTTTTTTATTTTATTTTAAATAAGTTGTTTTATGCAGGGGAGAGATGTTTTCTTTAGAGACATGCTTTTAAGGTAACTTCTTACAATAACTTTGCTAAAAAATTTAAATTTATCATGAGAACTAATTGAAATAGTTCTATCAAAAAGCCGGTAAGCGTAATTAGAGTATACGAAATAAATACTAGTTCGAAATAAATAAAAAGATAAATAAATTTTATGGAGTGCTCAATATATTTGACGGACCAAGCATCATCATTATTAATTGCTAATTTTTTTTATATATTCTCAATGTAAGCATAAAAATTATTATAATAATCTGCTATTATTGATTTGAATATGAAAAAGACAGAAAGTCTCTATTACATTTCAATTTCCTGGTACATCTTTCCAAAAGACCTCCGTCGCTTTTACTGGTTTTACACAACCAGGTTTATCATTCTATCTTAATTGCTTTACACTATCCCGTTTCACACTAGCTGAACTTTAACTACTACGTCCTCCATCTAATTTGATATTTTTTTTAAAGTTTATAATTTTATTTGTAATATGAATTTATAAAATTATGTAAGTATAATGGCTTTTATTCGAAAGTAATATTTATATAGGTTTATAATATTTCAATTTAAAATTATTCAAAGATTTTTTTACTTTAATCTTAAATCGTAAATTTTCAAAATCTATTTAATGTGAAGTTAATTAGAATGGATGAGTATTTGATAAAATGACGGACTTCATTCCTATTTCATAAAATTGGATGTCAATAGTGCAAATATGTACTTTCATACTAGTTCAAATTTCTCTTTCTCATTCTAATAAATAAATTTCTTAAAAGTATCAAAATAAACACTATTTATAAAAGGATTGGATTATATATATATATTTTTATTTGTGTAAATCATATTAGCCCTATAGTTTTGTACTTATCGAAAAAAATTTATTCAGACTTTTAGACATATCAACATACGTAAAAAGTGAAAAATTACTCTATTCACATACATTATTTAGCGGTTATTTCCTTCTCCTCTTCTCCCTAGTCATTTTCTAATCTATTTTCTCTTCTCATTTTAAGTTGTTCATGATCTAATCATGTAAGGTAACAAAACGAGCGACTATGTAACTCATATTTCTTATGTATAATTACTATTAAAGTTGACCAATATAACTTAAATTGGGGATATGAATTCATTATTAACTTTTGCCGGAATCACTTATTAGTAATTCAGTAGAAGATTGATTAAATTGTAGTAAGAACCCACCTCTGGCCTCTATCTCCCTCCGTATTTTCATCTCATAAAAATCCTACTTGATGACTACGATAAGTTTATATTATTGAGCAAGATAGGTAACCCTAATTCGTTTAAACTTCACATTTTGCTTTCCCTTCCATCCATCCCTACCCCTCACATTTTGTCTTTCTTCTAATTACCTTCTTTTTTATGTAACTTAGATAGTTGAACGGTGAATTATCCATCAATTATTAATGAGTTGTTTCGTTATGACTGACGAATAATAGGTATCTCATTCCAAATAAAATTAATGAGTTGTGTAATAGGCGATTATTTCGTGCAATTCAAAAGTATTTAAGTCGGTCACCGTTGCATGACTACTCAAGCGTCACATGACTACTGAAGATTTGGGTAAAATATCTTTTTGGGTTTTATACCTCGAGATTTGAAATTTTATGTTCATAATAATGTCATTGCTACCTCCTTTAGATCATCAAATACGTGGACTTGGAAAAAATATCAATAATTTAAACGAGGTGTATTGGAGATTTTTTTGATAAAATGGAGTCCAACTCAAGTAAAACATTTCCATACTTGTAAACTACAAAACGGATTCAAACATGTCGAAGCGTTCTCAAAAGTTGAAATAATTAACTTTATAATTTAAGATAAATTTTCTTAATATTGTTTCATCCGTACGATTGGATCGTTGAATAAATTATCATAACATATTAAAATCGAAGGTGATCCTAGATAAATTTCATAAGATCAATCTTAAAGTCTTTTTCCTCTTCTCTTAAATTGTCAAATATTCTAATCTAATCTTTCTTATAACTGATTAAAAATTTCTTCTAATTACAAATATACAATCACAAAGACGTACGCCTATGATTATAATCTTGTGTTAAGTTACGCCAATCATATTATTAAAAACTTTTACTATTGTCCAACAATGTATTTGAACTTAAAATTCCAGGTGAAAATATTTTCGGAAGGGTTGAATAGTGACGAGAGTGATTATAGCTCAGATTAACTTTGGAAAAGCGTAGTTTTATTGATCAAAGACTATTACTATTGACCAGTTGAATATACAAGCAAAAAAAGTGAGACACAACTATATCGTTTTGAATTATCCCCTTCTTTTGTTGGACTTTTGGGACAATTCAAGACGTTGATAGTGGGACACACTATTTTATTTCTTTGACGACTCGCCTTTGTGAAAACCTACTCATCATTGCTTTCATTATTTTCTCTATTGGAGTTCTTTTATTATTGTTAAACAAATGAATGCCCATTATCAACTTGCCCTTAAACCCCAACCTCAAATAATATGTTTTCTTAATTATTATTCATTAGATTCTAGTTCTTTTATTATTGTCTATAAAATTAATACCCATTATCATAATTCTTGTAATTCTTGCATTAAGGATATATTTTCAAGGAGAGAATATTTTTTTGTAATCATAAGTGACTAAAATTGGTGAATATGTGAGATATTTTATACTTTGATAAATTTTATTAAATAGTAGGGATTAAAAAATTTCGAATTCTAATATTTCAAAGTTTATCACATCATATCAACTATATTTCCACAAAAAAGAAAAAACACAGAATTGAACCCTCTTTAACTACTAAATTACTAAAACCCAGCTGGACAGTAACAGAATAAATATTCATATATTCATATATCAACATAATTGTCCAACTTGGGGTGAAAGTGATTAATGTAATCCTTCCCGTGACAAAGCAATAGTAAGTACATTTTTATAACTTATTGGTTGAATTATTCGGATTATTTTCTGTGCGATCAGACTATGCAGGGGTCAACTTTTTGTACATATTATATAACTTTATTATTATATGTATTTATTATTATATGTACATATTATATAACTTTATTATTCTATTCGGTTATTTATTAGATCCACAGTCATAGTTTGAACGGCACGTGATCACTGATAGCCCACTGCACTCAGTCTCAGTTATCTCTGTACGTATTCACGTGCCGAGAGGTTCATATATTAAAAATCAGTAGTTTTTTCAAACTAAACCAAATAAAAGGGAACCAGATAGACTGCGGAGAGTGAGATGTCATTTCATCTAGAAAATGAAAAATTCAATCATCTAATATATAATACCGTTGCAGTTGAATGCTACTACATAAATAAATCAGTTTACCACTAATTTATTTCAAATCTGTGGCTTGCGGCTTTATTTGTCCATAACAAACCTTTGTTACAACCTACGCATAATTGGCGAATATGGTAATTGAAGTCTTATAGATTTGGGTAAATATATATAAATATCCTCAATTAGGGTAACTTTCACTTTAGCACCGTCGTTTTAATTTTTCAAATAAGGGATTCAAGTTTTTAATTTTTTAAATCTGAGCTTAAATCAGCCCTTATCTTAAAAGTTGGTGACGTGATGCGCTAATTTGACAAATTCATTCGTCCGTTATCCTAAAAGGCTAAATTTGATCATTGGAGAAAATTAAAAAACTGCTAAAATAATTAGTTAAGTGTAAATTTACACTTTAGTGTAGAAAATAGCCCTTTAATAATTAAACTAATGAAAAAAGAATTATTAAAAATGTTCAAGCTGATTAAAAAATGATTAATTTGTCGAATTAACATGTCAAACAATCAATTCTTTTACGAACAATCCATTTTTAAGATAGCAGTTGATTTTGGCCCAAAAAAATAAAAATTGAATCCATTATTTGAAATAAATCCCTCAAATGAAAATTACCGTAGTTGATAGTACAGTAAAACTTTTATAAATTAATATTCGATAAATTAATACTCTCTAAATTAATAATTTTACCCTATCTCGACTTGGGCTAATTATAAAAATTATAAATTTCGTTAAAATAATAAGATAATAATTTTTAGGGATACCTCTATATAAATATATAGCCTCAATAAAACTATAAATTAAAATTTTTTCAAAATTACAAATATACCTAAGACAATTTAGGGAAATATGATTCTAGTGTTACTTATTTTTTCTTAAAATTTAAATATAGTTGAATCTCATCTCGAACTTTTCTTATTGCATCCAAAAGTTTTAGTGTTGTACTCTCGAATTGTATTAAAAAAATTGTGAAGAATCCTGAATGTGATAAGTACAATGAATTCATCAACAATGAATTTTTTATGTAATTAAAATTCAACTTTATTATGGTAAAACCTCTATAAATTAATAAATATTAATTTATCGATTAATTAATATCTCTCTAAAATACTAAAATTCTCTGGTCTCAATATTATTAATTTAGAGAGATTTTACTCTATATATATATATATATATATATACCCCTATGCATTCAATTCATGATGCGGATATGATTATGAATTTGAACCCTAATAAAATAAGTCATATTTGACCTACGCCAAATTATTATGTCAATTATTATAGTTCTACTGTCGTTACTAGAAACACACTTGCATTCTGTAATAATCTAATTTAAGTTCAATATGGATATAGTATTTAAGATTGTTATAATGATACCTTAAAAATAATAAATAATAAACACATAAGTAAATTTACAACAACTCAGAAATCAATAATAAATGCAGAAAAATTGACTATGCACCTTCGCCCCCCACCCCCCAACTAGGCATGTCTACTGTTCCAGGACCGTCAGTTTCAGTTCTGGAACCGATGATTTTGGTTTGAAAAAAAGAGGAACCTGAACCAAATTTTAAGACTATGGTTTTGATTTTAGTTTTGGAACCATAGGTTTGGGTTCTGGTTTAGTTTCGTTTCGTTTCGGTTTTAATTTTGTTTTATAATGGCTTTTGAGATTTTTTTATTCGATTTTTTCGGTTTCAATCAATTATTTGCTCAAATTTCAACCTGATTTTTTCAATGTACTGAGTGTTTTTATTGTTTGGTTAATTAACTTGTGCATGTCCCAGCTTTTTCTAAAAGGATAAGTGGCAATTCCTAGATCAACTACTTTTTTAATATTAAATATAATTTTTTTTAATTAAAAACCGGTGGTTTGTTGTCAGTTTATGATTTTTATAATACTTGAACCATAATCAAACCTTCAACCCATGATTTTGTTATGGTTTTAAAACCGTCACTCACGATTTCGGTTCCAAAACCAAAATCATCGGTTTGGTTTTGGTTCGGTTCCAATTAAAACCGAAACTGTCGTCATGCCTACCCCCAACCACAACACACACACACTATACAATTGAAGGAATAGTAAAAACGGGTACACATCTTTCTTTCATAATGTAATCAAATATAAATTCTCTATATTTTTCCAAGGGAAATTTCAATTGAAATCTTTAAACAATAATGTTGTGATAATATTCTTTTCTTCTTTTTTTTCAAAATAGCATCTCGTAAAGAATAATAAGTCAAATTCCAACATTCCAACTTAAAGTTCCGCTAACAGTTCTCAGAAGCCAGGAGTATCAGGAGTATTTGGGGAGCACTTAACTTATACCAAAAGGTGCATCATTGGCCGTTATAAATCTGACAAGTGAGGAATTATATTACTTAAAATAGGGGACTTAAAAAAATATGACTTACATGACAATTATTTCAATGTTGTTTCCGCGATAGTATTACCAAAAGGTACAGAAAAACTTATCCCGTATCTGGGAACCTATATAAATCAGTTACTATCAACATAAAATATTAATGTATATCTGACTTGGGTACATAAACTAAATCAAATGCTTCAGATAGTTATGCACACATTAGGTTGCATCAGATTGACTTTGACAAATGCAACGTTTATTGTAACTTATTCTAAATTCAAATGATTTATTGCACTTTCTAGAACAACAAAAAGATCATCTCGTTTACCACCCAATTCCATCCTCTAAAGCAATGCAATGATCAGTACACACGAGCCTTCGGTGGGAATGTTTCAACCTCATCATCTAACGTGTTCATGTGAACTGGTCTGTAGTCCAAACGAACCTTCTCGTTCTCCCAATATCTGCAGATCATGATTTGAGAAACTCAGAAACCTGTAAGCTTGTTCCTACTTTCTAATGATGTTAAAACTTAAAATAGAGATAATGCATCTAATAAATATCTGAAATGCCATTATAGACACCAGCTCTTAAGCTCAATACGAATTAAACTACGCAAACCCTGTTCAAATGGGTAAAATGGAGCCAAGGTGGACGGGGAAGGGCTTACCCTAATGAATGTTTCATCCACTTCTCATCGTCTCTTTTCTGTGTAGACACAACAATTAATTTATTAAGAAAAAATGAAGTGGTTAACACAGGAAAAGAAGAAAATTATCATAAACTAACCGTAAAATCTTCACGAGCATGAGCTCCTCTGCTCTCTTTTCTTGCTTCAGCAGAATGCATAGTAATACACGCATTGATTAATAGGTTTTCCAACTCTATTGTCTCTATCAAGTCTGAGTTCCTGGAAAGATTTGTTCGAAGAAAAGAAGACAATGATAACTGAATATCTTTGAAAAATATTCCAACACTAAAACTGGTTTGGATTAAGTTTACCATATCAAACTTCGGTCTTTCAGTTGAACATCGTGAAAGCTTTCCCATGCTTTATCAATCAATTTAACACCTGGAATGAAAGGATACAGGACCAGAGGAAAAGGAGTTATGACTGGATAAAGGAAAATGATGAAGTCCCCAACTCATAACGGTCTTTGGAAAAGCAGAACATATATCCTGGATAACAGCAGTTCTGAAAATTTCTATACGTTCAATTGACCGAGAAACATTTTAACACGTGCACACACACATACACACACTTTCCCTTCCTTTGGGATTGGTGGGTTTGGGGGGTGTCGTCATATATCATACCTTCCTCTAAGGTCTCTTGTGTGCGGAAAACGGCAGCATTATTTTGCATTATTCGTTGCATATTTAGACGGATTTTCGAAGTTGGAAGTGAACCATTTGAAAATCGTAGCTTGTTTAACCACTCAAGAGTCCTAGCACCAGCATCATTCTCCAATGGCTTTTGCTTCTCCCCTGCATTACAGCAAGGACATAAGTATCTTAACTTGAACTAAAATTTCCGTATGGTGATATCTATAAGAATATACAAACAGCTACTTGCCTGGTCTATGGATCTCTGCTACCCTATTTGCACACGCTCGACCAAAAACAACAATGTCAAGAAGGGAGTTCGCACCAAGGCGATTGGCACCATGAACAGATGCACAAGCTGCCTCCCCAGCAGCCATAAGTCCAGGAATTATAGCATCAGGATCACCACCTTTAATTGTAACCACCTAGGTTCAAAAGATATAAAGTATTATGGAAAATTATTCATCATGTTACTAGTATGAACTACTAACGTTATGATTAAGTCAGCTACCTCTCCATGGTGATTTGTTGGGATACCTCCCATGTTATAATGAACAGTAGGTAAAACAGGTATCGGCTCCTTTGTAACATCAACACCAGCAAAAATTGCAGCT
This sequence comes from Centella asiatica, assembly GCA_014636745.2. NCBI lineage: Eukaryota > Viridiplantae > Streptophyta > Magnoliopsida > Apiales > Apiaceae > Centella > Centella asiatica. The sequence continues at coordinate 45,533,066 of CM025784.1, read as the reverse complement.
GTTTCTGAGATACCAGGAAGCCTCTCCTTCAGAACCTCAGGTGGTAAGTGATTCAAGTGGAGATAGATGTGGTCCTTCATTGGCCCTATGACAGTCGTACATATAATAGGTTTAAAAATCAGAAAAGAGAATACTCAAATAGGTTTACATCCAATTACAATTACATGCACGTATACATATCTAGATATACAGCCGCAACTGCTCAAAATTTTAAAATCACATATCTAATACTCCATTGCATAATATAAGATCAATATTGACTTCTGAAAAGTCTTCTTCAAAATATTTACATTGAAACTGACATATATTCAATATGATAAACTCAAATAAATTTTAAATATTATAAACTACATTACAAGTACTATTAAATGGTGCACGAGTTATTATTGTGTCAGTTTCACATTTAAAAATGAAGCAAACTAATTTTTCAAGAGTCACTGATGATCATATAATCTGGAAAGGAGTATATTTGAATATTTTAGCACCAGAAATTCATCTAAAGATAAACAGGAAAGCACAATTATTCTTTACGACGAATAAGAGTTGAAGCATCTGACATCCAGAATGGAGTAATTCAACCTCCAAGACAGGTGCATTATTTCAAAGATATGGGAAACCCTTAAACCTCCTTAACTCTAAAGGATGATTATGTACACAAGTCTTTGTTTCAATCAGTTGAAGAGCCAAAAATTGTGTGATATACCCTAATATCTAACATCTAAAAGTTCAAATATTTTAAAACCATCATAATCAATACAATACCGGGTCATCGGTTAACTTGTTGGTCATGTGATCATACCTACACCACGACCTTCTCGAATTTCCATGGTCATAGATCTTGAAACTACATCCCTTGATGCAAGATCCTTGGCTGTTGGGGCATATCGTTCCATAAATCTCTCACCTTCACTGTTCCTAAGAATGCCACCTTCACCGCGGGAACCTATTTACAGGAGAAAGATGATTGGAACCAGCGATAAATATTTCAGTCAAAAGAAGGAAAATAATGTCACTCAAAACAAAACTAGCGCAACTTTACGCAGACAAGATGGATTGCTAAGTAACTACATTGATAAAGTACTCACCTTCAGTAATGAGGCACCCAGCACCATATATTCCAGTTGGATGAAATTGCACAAACTCCAAATCCTGCAATAATAGAAAAACAGTGATACGAGATGCATCAAAAAACTATGAAAGGACTTCATTAAAAATGAGAAATAGCACAAACACAGACCTCAAGAGGAAGGCCAGCACGCGCAACCATGGCATTGCCATCTCCTGTGCAAGTATGAGCAGAGGTTGCAGAAAAGTATGCTCTACCATATCCCTGAGAAAAACAATTGGAGTAAGAAACAGAGATAGGTATTGCTACTTAAGTGGACACCATAATTACAATTGAAAAAGATAGAAGTGTACCCCTGTTGCCAGGATTGTTGAAGCAGAGCGAAAGCGATGCAGTGTCCCATCCTCCATGTTTAGTGCAATTACCCCTTGGCAGCTACCTGGTATCAAACATGCAGCATTCAATCAACTTACCCATTCACTATAATGTAAATTAAGGAACAGCCCAACAGTAAAGAGAAAACATATGCATATATAAAGCACACGTGCATAGATAAATAAATAAATAAACCAGGAAGACCAAGTCTCAAGCATCTCCCATAAAGATGAACTATACACGATAGAAAATTAACAATATCAACAACTACGCTGCCATTATCCCAAACTAGAACTAAAAGATATCCATAAGTAAAATACAGTATATGTGTCATTAGTCCAAATGTAAGCATTAAGCAATAATTACATAGGTGCATACTTAAAGCAGTTTTATATTATATTAGTTTTGTAATGACTGGATACAACACTCTGTTTCTTGTTAATACTTTTCTTTTCTTTCTTTCTTCATCTAATTAAAAATGTTAAGACAACTGTATGATAATGTAGGCACCTATAAAAGGCCAAGTGGCTAACACAAGGATGGTATTGTATCTTTCAGTTAAGCCATACATATATTTAAAAAGATAAATAAATACATAGAACAGTAGAACATATTCTATCAATAATTAGAAATGATGAAAAATACCATCACTAGCCATAAGTAAATCCAAAGCAAAATATTCTACAAAAAATTGTGTATTGTGTTTCATGGCCTGCCCATATAATGTGTGCAACAAAGCATGTCCAGTTCGATCAGCTGCACATGCACAACGGTATGCTTGTCCACCTAGAAGATTGAAAGAAAGGAAGCCAGAGTCAATAGCATTAATTAGAAATATAACACCAAGAATACAGTCAGATGATAGCTTCTTCATACCTTTCCCAAAATCTAAACTTTGACCACCAAATGCCCGTTGATATATTTTTCCATCTTCAGTTCGAGAAAATGGTAACCCATAGTTCTCAAGTTCTATAACAGCTTTTGGAGCTTCCCTGCACATGTACTGAATAGCATCTTGGTCACCTGCGTAAAGACAGTGCTGAATTTCAGATGTCACAACTTATTGGATAGAAAGAACTTGTCAAGCTGTTAATTGGGACATGATAAAACATGCAACAACTTTAGTCACTTCAACTTTTTCTCTAACACACAAAAGGGAGGAAATAATCGCAAACACATTAGAAATTACAATATGGGATCAAAGTTATGTACTAATACAAGTAGGTACGAATAGGAGGCTGCATTGAACTGACAACATATTATACATTAAATACATAGTTTACATCGTATAGAGTTGAGGAGTGCTTAGTTCCAGTAGTGATCGTACCTAACCAATCACTTCCCTTAACTGTGTCATACATGTGCCATCTCCAATCATCTTCGGACATATTTCCTAGTGCAGCATTTATACCACCCTGCACAGCAATATGACCATGAAATAGGCTATATCTTTAATTCACACCCAAGAAAATTATTGTTGTTAAATTTGAGTAAGAAAATAAGCCTAGGTAGCTGCAGAATACACATCAAAAGTAAGAATAAACTGATAAAGGCAGCAACTAGATTGAAGGAGAAACAATAATTTATCTTCACAGTGGTGCGAAATACACCTTGCAGTACTTCTAACAAAGAGCTATATAGCATAATGTAATGCCACAAAATATCTTAGAAAGGTAACAAAATTCTAGATTAATCCATCATTTCATACAGCAGAAAAGACAATTCAAATCAATAGAAAAATCACGGGTAAATCATTGCTCTTAATCACAAAAATACTAAATAAGGCTACTCTTAATTTAAATAACCAAAAGAATAATTAAAACAAAATCAAACATATAGAATAAGTTCTAATGAAGTGCGTAGAAGAGTGCAGGTCAATAAGTTTTGTCACAGGTAAAAATTTTAAATCGGAATAGTTTCGAGGAGCATAAAAGCAAATTGATAAATGCAGTTTTGAAAACTAGACTCATACCTGTTCTAAAATAGTTAGTAATATCTTTAAATGAAACTTTCAGTTAGAATGATTTATGATCGCAATATCAATTATTAAATATATCAAAAAGCCAACAAACTTGCATGATAATGAGGGCCTATACATAGATTGAGGACTTCATCAAAGAAACCAAAACTCTGAAAATTAAAATAGACTCTGTATAGTCAATGCTAGAATTTTCAGAAATCCACAATCTAAGCCAGGTAGCATGGAACCAAATATATAAAAATAAAGAAATTACAAAATTTCTATACCTGAGCAGCAACTGTGTGCGAACGAGTTGGGAAGAGCTTGGTAATGCATGCAGTGTTGAATCCATGCTCAGACAGCCCTATGGCTGCCCTGAGCCCAGCTCCACCTGCTCCTACCACTACCGCATCATACGTATGGTCAACTATGGTATATGATGAACCTCCTACGCTCTGTTACAATTGTTCAAACAAAGAATCATTATAAATTGCTATTCCAATATAATCTTATTATTTTGACGTTCAAGTCCAAAATAAAATTATATGCATACGAACAACTCCATGTCTCTGAATCGAATGTAACCAAACCAATATAATCCCCAAAAATACAAATAAAAAACAAAACAAATCAAAATAATTAAAAAGAAACTATCAATAGGAAAGGCATAACTGAGGAAATACTAAAAGCTGACATATATATCGTGTCAAGAAGTTTCATCCAGGGACTAAATTAACGTAATCTGTTCTAGAGATAACAATACTGAATAAAAAAAGAAAAATTCAAAAGGAGCAAGTAACCATCCGATAATGAATATCATATGGATTCACATTTCACAGCAACAAAAAAGAAGGAAAGTGAATAGATAATATTAAAAATAAACTAAAAGAAAATTGATTTGAACAACAGAAAGCAAATTTCAGCTGATGAACAAGTTAAAAGATGATTGAGGAGACAGAAGATGTACCGATTCCGAGGAGAAAAGTCTGTGGAAATGAGGTCTGTGGGTTTCGCCGGAGATAGATCTCTTCGCCGGAATGCGGAAACCACGAGACACGGCCCGCCACATCTCTCAATTATATCAGTTTGTTGTCGTCTCGGAGATCGCAGATTAGTAGTAGAAGAAGAAGAAGAAAAGCACACGCTAAAAGTGAAAAGGGAATAATAATACCTGCAAATTGATAGAAATTTGGGCAAAACGCAGCTCAGGGAATATGTAGTCTCGAGTATTACTGCGGTTGCCATCCGTTTATGCTTAATTTACGGTAATGCCATTCAGGCATTAATTAATAGGTTTTATTCATTCCAATTCTTTTTGGATCTTTTTAGATTTTTTTATTCATTCAAAATAGCTTTTAATAGCTTTTTTCAATTAAAAATATAAAACCGCTTTTAACTTTCTAAGTTAGTTCATTTCGTTTCGATGTCAGATAAACGAATTTATTTCATCAATTCAATTTGTAAGTAAACCACAAAGTAAGTATTATTAATTACTATCAAATTACTTTATATAAGTTTTTAGTTTTGTCCAAATCACTCTTTGACTTCACTTATTTATACCCTATAATTTTAGGTTCACCCAATTACTTCTTATCTAATTCAATTTGTGATTTCATATTTTTACATGAAAGGTATATATCCATGAATATGTTATTTATGATACAGTATTACGTACATACATATATGCACATATATCTATATATCTTTTTTATGTTATTATGCTCGCTCAACTTAAAATTAATATAAATATAAATTAGATATTTACGTTAAACATACTAATTTCATATCTGCTTGATATTGATGAAAGCTATTAAAGCATCACGTTTACACGTGTTATAAATGATTGTAAATATAATTTGTATTGAGTAATTATCTATATGAAAAAAATCATGAAAAGAAGAAAGAAAAACTAAAATTGCATAAAACATTATCAGAAATGTACTTTGTCCTTTAATTTTATAGATAGGTTTATGTAATAAAATAAAAAATAATAGGGTATAAGTTATGACATATTAAAAGGTTTAGATAGGTGAGTTTTCATTCACAAAAAAATGATTTGAAATAGAAGACTAGTATATGTATTCAATATTTTCACGAATCCGTTCAAATTTCAAAGCCTATTATCTTTTTTTAGATATAAAATATTTATTTAGAAACTCATGTTTCAAATTGTGCCACCTCTAAACATTATAAACGCAAGTCGTTTGTGTAGTTGCGATTTCGCGAAGCCCGATAAAGAATTGGTCGGAGGAGTGGCCACGCGGCCTTAGTTCCGATCGCTAACAGAATTTCTTCCTAATACCTGATTTACATGAAAGTCTTACTGCAATACGGCCATTAACTCTCATATTGTCAAACTTTAAACAATATATATTGCATATAGAAATTAATATCGATCTTATGCGAATGAATATATAACAGGATAGTAATATAAAAATGATGAATGATTCTTATCAAAATCATATCCTATACTTGAGAAATTATATAAGTTTCCTCTATTAGTTTCTTAAGCGAAACTTATATAATTTGTAAAAGTTCTGAATGTAAAATATTTTTTTAATATATTTTTTTTGTAATAAAATATATGATTAAGAATTATATCAATTAAAGTAATATTAATTTAAAATTTAATATATTATTATTATTATTATTATTTAACTTACAAAATTTAATACGAAGGCTTTTCTATTCGCAGAAATTGCAACAGCCCCATAGTCTCATTGGATGGAGAAATCTGAAAGCCCAATTTATAAACTTTGTAGTGATTAGGGTTGGTCATGGTACTATCTACAATTATGGGCTGGCTACCCACTCAATCTGTTATGAGGACTACTAGAAGTCTAGAAGTGTCGGGTTTGGTCTTGAGATAAGCTATTAGAAGATCAAAGGTACGAGCATGCATTATTGCATTAGTAACTCAATTTTGCTCAGTTCGACATATCTACTGGACGAATTATTTATGTCACAAACTATTTTCTTTTTTGAAATTTAAACGTTTATATGAGATTATAATTTACAAGTAGGTATACCCTATCAAGACTGATTAGAAAACAGCGGTTATTTGATTTCTTTTTTAATAAAAAAATAATAATTTATGTCCAGTTTTGAGGTAAATTCATTTTTTTTTTATTTCACCAGAGTTAATATTATAGCAACAGTTAAGAATAAGATTTATTTTTTAAAAACCTAATATTTACATAATTTTTTCATTATAATGCTAATTTTTTTAAAATTTGTTATTAAAATATTTTAATTTTATCTTTAATTAAACATTCATAACAAATTTAATGAGAAAAATTATTATTTATACATATAATTCTTAATCAAACATATAATATTAATATTTATTAAAAGTCAATATGTTGCTGTTTTTGTGGGAAAGAGTGAGTATCACAATTTAAATTTTAAAAGCTTTAGATAAGAGAAATTAAATTAGAGTATTTTTTTTGTGTACAAATAGATGTTAAAGAAATCAACACCACCATGAATCACAAACAAAAGAAGAAACATTAACAAGAGCAAAAACAATTACACAAGATCCATATCTCACGTAAATTAAAAGAAACCCACACAAATGCCAAAAACCTAATAAACAAGAAGTATTACAATCTAGACAAAATCATCCAAACAATCTATAAGACACGTCCATGACCACTAATAGAAACAAGTGTTTCTGTGCATATCATAATAAAGTCTATCAATTAATTCTTGAACAAATGAACTCATATAGAGCGACATTAGAAATTAAAAGCGTGAGGGTTTTGTGAGCATTAATTAACATACAACGCAACCTAGGGACATGGATGATCGAAATCCATTTATAAATTTCAGTGAAAAACGTTAGAAAGTGAAATAACACCTAACAACGAGGAGGAATGGAAGCTACGTACTACAAACATGATATCTTATCAGATCACGAGTAGAACACCACAACACTTCTTCTATGAAAAGGACCAATCCGTACCATACACACACACACTCTCTACATTTAATTTTTGGTTGTCGGCTTTCATTGGTTCTCTCACTATTTCTTAATTTTGGTTTATGAAATTTAATTTGTGTTGTGTGTGTGTGAGAGATAGTTTCATAACTTGTGGTAGTTTAAGATTATTTTGTAATTACTTTACTAGTTATGGTCCGTTGATAAATAAATATCTATATATTTGTTAAAGGATGTTGGACTCTTAATAATATCTATGTCATTTTGGGTCAGCAATATATTAAAAAAGAAAAAAAAAATCCACTTTATGAGGAAAATGGGGAGATGGCGTGTTGTAAGGCTATGTTGAACGAAGAGTTAAATTAGTAAATCACTTAAAAGCACAGACAGTCAACATTTAGCAATTAATCACATTTTTCTAAATAAATTTTAAATTCCGTTGATTTTTTCTCTTCACTGTTTTATTATGTTATCATATATAACAAATTGAAATAATTGTAAATATTATAAAATAATTTATACACGCATATGCATATACTGAATGGACTCGTATCTTTCAATAGAGATCATGGGAATCTCCATAATCAATTAATCAGGAACAAAAGAGGCTATTTGAAATAATTCGAGTATCGTGGATTTGGGCTATCTATTTTGGATCAAACTAGCTAGTTGTTGTGTTGAGTCGTCCCTGTCTGGAAACAAAACCAAGTGTAAGTGCCTGAGTTATTTGAGATTGACAAATGTTATATTTGACAAATTAGTTGAAGTTAGATTAATCGTTAGTGATCGATATGTGTGTATGTGCGCATGTGACATATAAATATACTTTATATATAGTTGTTTTTAGACCGTATATAGATTGGGTCATGTTTAAAATATTCGTAATCAGGTTAAAATTTCAAAGTTTGTAGGGTAGTTGTAATATATATTTGGATTTCTAGGTAATGCCTTTGTGCATAACAAAAATAAGAAAAAAGACATAAACAATATATAACAATTGTTCATTTGCAACAATTTACTATGCTTTTTTTCTTCTGTACACAATTATATTGGATTAAAAAATTTATCTTCATCATCTTCTCTCGATTTTTTCCTTCTTTATTTCTTTTTTGGAAAAGGAAATAGAAAAATTAACAAAATTAAGAACTAATTACTCCCTCTTTTCAGAAATAATTGTTGTTGCACGTACTTTTAAGTAATACTTAATACATAGTAAATATTTATATAATATTTTTTTATTTATATGAAATTTTGATTAAAAATATTTTTAATTTCTATTTTTATTAAATAAAATAAACTTTTATAATTTATGCTCATGACAATTATTTTCGGTGAAAGTGGACAAGGATTATTAATAGTGGGACCAAATAATTGAAAATGAAATAGAGAAAGGAGAAGTAGCAAACGACATATGGGCCGAGGGAAACCGTTTAGAATAAATTCTACCAAAAGACAAAGCAGCAGCAGCAAGAAATGGATTTAACGGTCTTCTTCTCGCTTTAAATGGACCTTTTATACATTACAAAAAGAGTCCCCCACCTTTCCGGCCATTAATAATCCCCCTCCCCCCCCGCCCCCACCGCCCCACCCCCTC
>CM025784.1:45499994-45524031 GCA_014636745.2 Centella asiatica | reverse complement strand
CCCCCCCCCCCCCCCCCCCCCCCCCCCCCCCCCCCCCCCCCTACCTTTTCAGATTTACTCCACTACTTCACCATTTCGTGCCTTAACCTTTTCTCATTTTATGGAACACTTGCCTCTCCCTCTACCTTTAATTATTTCTTCTTATATATATAGTTTATTATTGCTTAATTTGGAAAATAGTTTAGTCCTTTACTTTTTTCTATAATTAATATTGGATTTCATCTATTCGGGCATAAGTATTTATGTTGCTTCACACCACAACAACATTCACAACAAAAGTCACAATATTCCATCTTAACCATCAAAATCTATTCGAGATTAAACTCTTGCAAATTATTACAAGTATTAGCAACTTAGATTGAATGTTGTTTTATGCTAAAAAATTTGCAGATGAAGATACATAAATTTGGAACCTCCAACTAAATCTTTTAATCAAATTTGATCGAAGATGCATAAATTTCTATTTGTGGGGAGGTAGGTACTCGTACCTATTTTATTCTAAGAAAAGCATATTCTTACATTTTTTTCAACTACAAATCTTCTATTTTCCACTAAATTATTTAGATTCGCAGAGTATAAGATTTATTTTGTTCATAATTTTGTGATTATGAGCAATTTAATTATTGTTGACGAGGTTAAGACTGAAACACATTATGTACCATCATTCTTTTTTGATTATAATTTTTTTCGGGTTGAAATTTTCTTCTCCTTTTAAAATATACTATAATTATTATGGATTAAAATTAAAATTCTAAAAAATACGTGACAATTGCAATAATTTTTATTTTTTTTGAATAGATGAGTCTACCTAGTACGTACAGTGCAATTTTAATTTGTTTGTACTGCATGCATCTTTGTCCCTGATTTTAGGCTAGACATTAGACAACAAACGCACACATGCAAGGCCGTTGGGGAGTCCAAGACCTCTCTATCTTTCATCATCAATTCATTCTTTAACACAGATATTATATATATGTGCTTTAATTTTTTGTCTCTTCAATCTCTTAAGTCTGAGGTTGACATATGTGTATTAGTCTATATATATTTATGTGTCTGTGTGTTTGTATGTATATTGAGATATGTCTCGCCATCAAGCTGCCTTTCCGTGTTGGTCCATATGTTTTTAATTTCAATCTCATCACATAAATATAAGTAAATATATGTGCTGGCTCCGTGTGAAAATTACTCCTCCTTTCCTTCCGGATCAGGTTATGATGAAATTCAAACGATTTGAAATTCGTTTAAATTTGAATAAAAAAATATTTAGTTCGATCAAATTTGATACGAAAACGAAACATACACGAGATTTCGTTAACCTATTGAGAAGTTTTAAAGTTAATTTTGTCTTCATAAGTATGAAATATAGTATAAAATAATAGTGGTGTTTGTAAGTAAAATTAATATAATATATAAAAATATATTGTAAAAAGAAAATAAAAATTAATATTAACACGATTTATCTTTTATGAAATTAATTAAATAAATACTCGAGAGTAATTCATAAGTAGTTCGAATTCGATTAAAATAGAATCTGAGTATCAAAATTTTATTTGATTGGATACTCGAGTGCAAATTCAAATATCAAAAAATTAATTAAATTCAAATATCAAAAAATTAATTAGAGTAAAGTCTAAACGTTCACTCGTATTCAATCCGTTTACACCTCTATTTTAGATTATAAATCCAATTTTAATATTAAAAATTAATTTGACACATTTTCAGATTCAAATACTATAAAATTCGTATGAATTTCAAAATAACTTAATGTTGTAACTAGTAGTACTTCATGCTTTTACAAGATTTATAATTGCATTGACCAAAATAGATTCGGTATTTAAAACTTATTCAAATTGATTTTAAAAAGTCAAAATCAATCTCATATTTCGAAAGATTCCTTTCATAATAAAATTTAATATGAGCATTTTATTCAAGTCATACACATAAGATCTGTAAATATCTACAAAATATTAGTAGTAATTACAAATTTATCACTCAATAATTTAAACATAAATTGCATAATCAATATTTTTAGCTCGATGGGAGGACTTTGATTGGTAAGCCATTAGGAAATTCGACAAATGGGAAGGCCAGAGGTTGATCGGAACGATCAGCAACCTCCCAATTGAATTTGAGTACTAAATGGTGAATAAATATGGCCATCTCCAACTTGGCTAGTTCCGATCCCGCGCACAGCCGTGTTCCTCCCCCAAACGGCATAAAGATTCCGCCGTTGCCGCCGTCAATTTTTTTACCCGTGGCTGCTTTTGATATCTACGCAACACCAAAATAAAATTTTTTGTTGATTAAAATATCTACGATAAATTATAATTAAACACGTCCATCTTAAAGAAGATATATCGACATATTTCTTTCAACATATAAATATTTGTTCCCTTTATACACAATTACTAAAAGAAGCAAGTTGTGGATCGATAGCATTGGGGATGATGCTTTCAAGCCAAGTATCTAACAAAGAAAATGTTTATGTGCGATGGCAACTAGTCACATGACGCCATAAGTGTGTAGTAAGTGTCTTGTCATTTGCGTAATAAGTGTGTATCGCCAAGATTAGATTGTCAGATTGAAATAAATGTTAAATTTTCTTTTGACATTTTTTTAATATATAAAAAAAATGTTTAATTTAGATAATTAATTACTCTCATAGCATTATATTTTCTTTTGACATTTTTTTTTCTTTTTAATATAAAAAGTGTCAGTGTTTGCCGGCTAGGATCATATATAGGAACTTACAGCAAAGATAAAATTTTTTTAAAGAAATTAAAGGCTGGACCTATGTATTATGATTATAAACTTAAATGTTTTGTATGCATTTATAACTAAGGATAGGTAGTGACCACTCTTGATTGTAAGAATTTCTAGCTTAAATAATCTCTCGTTAGCAATATACATTGTTTAATCTGATAGATGTTAATCTAATTTCACCTGTTCTGAATATATAATTAATATCATAAGTACGTACTCAACTTTTTTTATCGTCTTAATTTGTTTAAGTTAAGTTTGAATTAAGAGAATGAAATGAGATAGATAATAAATTTGATTCGAGAATTTTATAATTTTTATGGGAGATGACGGTATAATAAACAATTTATTTCATATATAATTTCATTTTATAAGTAGAAAAAAAGAAATAATTAATTTTTTTTTTGTTTGCATGATTATGTCTTTCATTCCACCTAATTAAAAGGGTTGGGAAAGAATGAAGATAGTGAGGAGGTAGGGGGTGGAGTGTTGGACCGACGAATTAAGGAATGAAAGGAAGGGAGGAAAAAGACGGAGTAATGCGCGCGGAGGTGGAATCGCCACGACCACATAGAAATGGAAGAGTGAGGGGTACGTGAGGACTGAGGGCCATTTATTAAATCTGTAATCATTACTACTACAACTGTATGTCCGTTACTACCTCTTCTTTTCTGCATATATATATATATATATATATATATATATGATATATATACTGATATACACATATATGTGATATACACATACATATATGTGTATATATATAAATAAATATATATGTGCTAATTGGATGGCCTAGCTTCCCCACACGCTTTAGTACGTACGTACTGGTCGAATAAGAAGATGAATCAATGTTGTTACGGACTCGTGCATACGTATTGTTACTGTTGTTGTGTTTTGTTACTACTATTGTTGTTGTTAGTTGTCGTGTAATCTGTTCTGATAAGATTAAAAAGTCACCCCCAAGCTCTGAATCACGATACTCAAGGGATGCGATAACCGCAGGTCAAAACTCTTGATTGCCTTTTGACTGATCAGATGACCGATATTTGAATTTTAAAATCGATCTAAATTATAGTGTTTCGCTTGGTTAATGAGAACGAAAAGAAATTAAAGAGGAAAAAATAATGGTAAAAAATGAAACATACATTACATATGACTTTAAACACGTTCGTTATTATTTAAACTCGATGAAACAACCAATATTATTATATGTTAAAACTCACTTTTTGTTACATGAGTACATGTTCGGTATTGGTCACTTTGATCATAAAATTAAATATACAACATCTGAAGTGAAGATAAGATCCAAGAAGATCAACTGATTGTAAGCGTAAGCACTTTGCTTTTTAAAACATCAAAACAACACGGTGCAACAAACACTGCTCTACTCTTCACTGTTACTATTCTAAAATTTAGTGTATTTTAGTTTTTTGGATAAATTTGTGAAATTATAAACTCTGAAATTTATATAAGTGAAGTTGATTTTAATCACGAACTATTATGAATTGAATCGGTTATATTAGTAATTTTTCATATGGAGTACCATAATTGATAATTTGAGGATCGGATTTTTATTAATTTTGACTTTGAGAGTTTAATTCATGAATCATTTCTTAAAAATTATACAAAATTTTAAAATTTTGTAACGGAGAAAGCATGATCCATGAGAAGGAACTTTGTCATGGATGATTAGATCGGAGTGGTAGAGCCTGTCTACGGCTGGCACGGTATGCAACAATCGATTGATGAGCAAGACAATTCTTTGGGCTTGAGAATTAATTTTGTGTGTCGAGTTCATACTTCTACTTTCTACCTTAACAAGAGTTCTAATTACTTAAAATTAAAAATTAAATATTAAAATTAAAAATAATTGATAAGAGTTTGATACGAAAATTATATTGTCATCGAAATTATATCAACTAAATTAACTAAAATCATGTCTAATATATCACCGTATTCAAAAAATCGATGTATATTTTTAATTTTCAAAAAGATAATAGTAAAAAAATAAAAATGCATGTCCCTACAATTTGAGGTAAAAGTGACAGACCTGCCATCTCCATGGATTGAAGTGGTGAGGGTGGTCAAAAAGTGAAGAATCCAAGTGCACGGCTGCAATTACTGGAAGTACTTTCCACCCACATGGAATGTCATACCCTTAAATTTTATAGTTCAATATATATATTAATGAAATCAGTGGGTCGGGTTTTTGGCCTTAATCGGATAAATTTGAACCGTGATTAGCTAGCTTAATTACCTTTGTAGCGAACATCTTTCACAGCTTTTCTATGGAGAAACCTCACCACATTGCCCAGCCTTAGAGTTTCATTTATAACCTTCGTATAAAATAAATAAAATTGTACAAAAATTTAGTTACTATACTTGAGTTTTTTAATATTTTAAGGTCATTTAACTAAAAGAAAATTAAATAATTAATAGAGAAAAGAGAAGGCATCTTAATAATAATAATATTATTATTAAGTATGAACAAGAGAGCTTACACATTGGGTGAATGCCATCTTTTTGTAGTCCTCCCAATTCAATTCCACCTCTCCTGCTTCCTTCTTAGTTCTCATAATTTCAGTATGTTCTTCCTGAATTTTATTTACACGTTATATATATATATATATATATATATATATATATATATATATATATATGACGTCATAAAAAACAATTTTAATAGGAATAAATAAATAATAAAAAACCAATACAAAGTTTATTTGTAATTAAAAGAAATAAAACAGATAAATAAGTGTGACTATCTTTACTATTTACCCTCGCATGGGACCTTATTTTTCTTTTCATCTTATATCAAACTAATTTATATGACTGTTTTAATCGACAATCATTTGTATCGTATGACCTCTTAAAAGAATAATAGTAAAATAAGTAAGTTAACTTACTCTTAATAGATCAAGAGCAGAAGGAGAAGCTTGTAAGAAATAAATGGCCAATGCTATAGAGACTGAAGAGGTTTCATGGCCAGCAAATAGCAAACTCAGAACTAAGTCAAGGATTTGCTCTTTCACAAGGTTCGTGTGCTTCAGAACCCATCCCAGCAGATCTTCATCTTCGTTGTCGTCTCTAACTCCATTATTTGCATCGTTACTAATTTCTGCTTCCTTCATTTTCCTTATTCTATCCTCCATTCTGCTCTCTATGAATTTAAGGATTGTTGATCGCGACTATCGAACCAAAAATTTCCAAAAAAAATAAAATAAAATGATTGTTGAGTGTGATCGAGGATTTTTCTGCCATTGAAGTTAATTTCTTTTTTAACTTGGTTTAACTTTTCATGTAAAAATTGCATATATGTATTCCCGAGGCAATGCAATACTTGCTTATAGGTCCGAGAAGAACTTGATTAATTACAATTTGAATTTTATTAGAGAAACATTCGTGTTAAGAAGAACCAAAATTGAACTTCTGAAAAGTATTGTTTTCAATATCACTCTCAACACAGTTATTCTGCCAATAAATAAATAAAAAAATTAAAGAACTGAGATTTTCACATGAAATTTTCATAATTTTACCTAAAATCTTGAATCAGTATTATTTTTTAAAAATCTGGTACAAATATTATATGCAAAAAATAATGGACCAGTGGACCTCATATGTAAAAATATAAAAAATACTTAGAGAAATAGCATTTCACATTAAATAAATAACTAAATAAAATTAGGAAATGGCCGACAATGAAACTTGATCTTACTTGTAAAGCCTTTCTGTAAGCAGTTCCAGGGAAGTTGAAAGGAGGAGAAACCACTCCTTTCATGAAAGTAATGTATTCTTTCTTGAGCTGCTCAGTCTCTGGTTTTTCAGGTTCCAAACTCATAATATGTTTTGCCATCAAATTGAACGTAAACTGCAAAATTTAAACATTAATAAGTCATTGACATTACCATTTTCTTCCTTTTACTTAATTTTGAATTCATTAATTTCTTACGAGAATAATCCTCTCTTAGTCCAAATTTAATTATTTAATGTAAAATTAGTTATTTATCCTTTCTTATAATAAATATTATAAAAAAAACTTTTAAATTCTTCATAATATAATATTATGTGTATAACTGAATAGGTGAGAGTGTCAAATATAACGTATAAAACTTGATGGTATATTCTGAATTAGAGTAATTAATAAACAAACTGACTGACCCTCTTAGCTTCATGCTGAGCAGAGAAAATGGAATGGTGTTTCCAAGAATTGAGAACCAAGAGAGTATGAGACTCAACCTCTCCTAAGAGATGAGTTCTAAGCCTAGCATTGCTCAAGAAGTTGAGAGAAATACTTCTCATATCTCTATGCATGTCTCCGACTAATACCAACATGGACCATTTCCCAAGAATCCCCCCTATACTTCTTGGGTAGCTGCATTCAAACAATCTCCCCTCATTCTGTAGTATATATCTATTCAACCCTGCATCTGCTGACACTATTGTGGGCCCACCAAATAAATTTGACTTGTAAATATTCCCATACCTGCATTCACAGACACACACACACACACACACATATCATTACTTTTTTAATTAACTTAATTTTTTTTAAAGATAAGAAAATAATATTTGCAATATAAAATTGTCCTGTTAACCTTTACTCTGATACTAATTTTACTGTACATAAAGCAAAATTAAGTGTCCGGGAGTGGAGATATCATATTACCGTACACACAGTAATTCACCTTTTAATGTGTTTGTCCATGAAATCTCCGACGGTGGTGGCGGAGTAGGGCTTCAAATAAGCGATGGTTTCGCCGAGAAAAGGCCAGCCCATGTTTCCGGGAGGAAGATTGAGAGTATTTTGTTTTCTTTTGATGATGATGCCATTATTATACAAGACAAATAGAATTGAGATTGAAAGGGAAAGAAAGAGGAGAAACTCAAAGTCAGACATGTTGAAATGAAATTCTGACTTTTAAGTTTTCTCCAAAATTAAAATATGTTTTGGAGTTTTGCAGCTTAAATTGGTGTAAATGGTATATCAACAGATAAGTTACTTTCTCGTAGCTCTCGTATTATGATGGGAGAATATGAGAGAGAGAGAGAGAGAGAGAGAGAGAGAGAAGCTAAAAGAAGCTTTTAATGTTTTGTGAAGCTTTACTCCTAATTTGCTCCCTTTTATAAGCACGAGTTTGGAAGAAAACAAAAGTTTAATGGAGAAGCTCGTTAGCCAATAAACTGCATCTGTTAGGCTTTTTTATATTTTATGAAATTGCCGTCATGTGTCCTATGTAGGCATGAACGTAAAGACTTGTTCGAAAAGATAGACCAAAAATTAACATGGGATCAATTTAAAAAGACCGAGAGTTTTAGCAAGAATCGATTTGAGGATCGGTCTATCTAAAGACGAGGAACAAGGCCAGCCTAACTCGATTTATAGTACTAATTCGGATCATTTGTAACTATACTTTAGACACATCTAATTGTATGTAATTGCTATTCTATTTTGCATGTTTTTATTAAAAGTTTCCACCAGTTACTATTATACATTTTCATATATTAATTCATAGACATGAACGTTTGTATTACATGTGATTGACAATTTTAATTTGTAAAATAAAAGAATTATATATCTATTTTAAATTTTTGTTCTCCCTTTCTATTTATTTACTCATTAAAAAATTAAATTTGACAAAAATATAGTATACTATTGTAATAAATAAATAAGAGAAATGAGAAATAGTTCGGTCCGGTTTGATTTGTGATCGCCCTGTCCAAATCTGATAGGAATTGACTGTTCAAATTAATCCATACTTTTTACTTCTAAGACCAATTTAACCCTAACCAACGCAAGTATCAATCCAGAATCAACCTAGTGTTGACTCGATCAATCTGAATATTCATACCACTTAATGGTGTTGTCCACGTGTACACATAGTATTAACAGTATTAACGGTAATGATACTTTGACAAAGTAATTATCTTAGCCTCTTTAATGCTGTGTGTTCATGTGAAGTAAGTTCGTTTCTATTCTCTGGTCTCTAGCCCTTCCTCCGGTGGTTTACGAATCCACCTAAATTAAATTGCATAATGAATGTTTGTTCAATTAAGAAATTAAAATTTATTAATAATTCTTTTATATTGTTTTTGATTTGATAAAAAAGAATGACAACCCATGTTTGTCTCAATGGTGAATTTAGGGCATGTTTTGTTTGAAACCATTTTGTTTTCTTAGAGTTATTTAGTAGTAAAATATACTCGTACTAAACTTTGACTCTAGAGTTTGATGTCAAACAATTTTCTTTTTTAAAATTTTAATATGTAGGATATTTTTTTTAATACTGTTTATAATAATGGAGGAGGGATTTTTTTAAATCTTGATGTATTGCCAAAGAAAATATGAGATTTACCGTAAGAACATCTCAACATGTAGGGTAAAGTAAGTCCAAAGTTATAAGGGTTTGTTTGGATCATATGGGAATTAATTTTTCATTGGAATACTTTTTTTCTATCTAATTCTCTCAAAAAATTCATAGGAAATGTCATTATCATGTTTAGTTGACATAGATAAATTTACATTTTCTGAGAATTTTCATTTATAACATTGTGTTTGATTCAACTATATACTTCCCATATAATATGTTTCAATTTACTATTATGTCATTCACAATTATTAATTTTTTGGAATAGTTTTGTCACTTTTTAAATTAATAATACGAAAAGTGTGACTTATCGGGGGTGGGGGAGTAATTAAATTCACATGCTGTGCGAGAACTTCTACTTCCTAAGAAAGTTTTAGTTTCCCTTTTCATTATTTTTAAATGTCAACCAAACAATTTTATAAATTATCATTTTTTAGGAAGTTAAAATTTCTGAATAAATAGATGTCAACCAAACAAAAATTAAGATTTGTGAGTTAGTTTGTGGTAAGTGATTGCACAAATATTGTTCCCCAAAAGGACCCTGAAATACTCAGCACTTCCTTTTCTTGCTTCCTGAATTCAAAACATGACGAAAAATCGTTTTCTTTCTGCTTCCCTTTTTAGTTATTTTAAATTAATTACTCCCAAACAAGAATAACTCTGTGATTCTGGAAATTATAAAGGGAAAGAGGAATGGATAAAGATTTTCCTCTAACTATCGAATTTGATTTTTTTTTTTCCTTTTTAAGAATGTAAAAGGAAAATAGATAGAAACAATTTTTTTTTTTTTTTTGCTAAACAAAATCAAAAGTGAAAATTACGGACACCCTCTGAGACCAGCAATAAAGGCATGAAACAAAACTCTGTGTGCAGATATAAACTAACACCATTGTAAAAGTATATACTTTTTCACTTGATTTCTCCATCAATATATTTTGGTTGTTAAGTTTTTGCCCCCATTAGATGCATTTTCATTTTTTTCGTCCCCCTCGAATTAAAAACCAAATTCCGTCATGATCAAAATAAGACTTATAATGATAAATTAAAGTTAGTAGTTCCGTGTGAATAACACACGTAGCTAAAATTTTATTCTCCAACTAATAAAGATATCATATATCTCCATATTTTACAAAATCAGAAACACATTTGAGATGAAAAATCAGACTGATGTTTTCGTTGGTTAAAATGAACTGAAATGAAAAACTGTACTATTTACTTACTCAGTAATACATAAATAAATATCATTTCTTATTTGATTACATTTTATAAAATTAAATAAAATTTGAATCTTTATATGCTACGCTGGATATTCCATTTCAACGAAAAACTAGATTTTTACATGCACCAATTCTCTCGTATTCTTTTAGTTCCACATCCATCTTTCTAATTTTTATGTCATTCGGTCATTCCATCTTCTTTATTCCTATGGTTATACACAATAATAGACTAATTCAATATTTCTCTTAAATTTTATATTCTTTTACAGTTTTTTTCATAAAAAAATTACCGAAGATACTGATCCTAGCCGTCCGCTGTCTAACAATTCGGCCACATCAAAATAATACTGCTAATTACGGAGGCCCGAACCATATTATAAAGTTCACTCGAAATTCAATTAGAATTGTAAATTTATCGTACAACCAGTACTAAATGAATAACGGTACATTCTTGCCGACAATTATTACTGGCTAATATGACGTAAACAACATCAAAGAAAAGGTTAAGGTGTGTCTGATAGTTTTTAATGAAGAAAAGAGAACATAAATTTTTTTTAGAAAAAATTCTATCTTTTTCTTATTAAAAATGAGAACAATTTTTTTTGAATAACATAACAAAATATTTTCTTTTGGAATAATCTATTTTCTCTCCTAAAAAAATTCAAAGGCAACTTAATAATTAATTTTCTTTTCATTTCTCTCCACTAAAAAACTGAAAGACAAATTAATGATTGATTTTTTGAAACAATTTTCTTTTCTTTTCTCTCTAAATCTAAACTCCAAGACAAGGGCTAAATGAAGATGTTACCAATGGCAAGTAGTTAAAAGATTTGGCTGATCTTCCTCGTTTAATTCTTAGAATTTTTTTAATGCAATATATAAATTTAAATGAATATAGTTTTTTTTGGATGAAGGGAGTATACAATTTTTCATATTCTCTTAAAAAATTATATACGTATCTACAAGCCTTTCTCAAAGTCAAAACTTACGTCACTTAAGTCTTGTTTTTGCAATCTTTAAAAAGAAAGTTATATTTTTTCCTTTTTGAGAAAAAGGTTTTCTGATATGAACAGGCGTGTAGTTAATCATTGGCTTCGCGTGAATACTGATCATAAAAGGAACTATATATATATAAAGTCAAATAAAAAGTTTTTCAAAAATCTTTTAAATAGATGTTTAAATTTATTTTATTATCGTTTCAATTCGATTTAATATTCAATAGAATTGATATTGAATAAGTTAGGAAAAGACAAATTAAAATTATTTATTATTTATTTAATTAAAATTTAATTTGTAATCGACTACAATTCATATGTAATAAACTAATTTATGTAGTGTTTTAAATTCTAATCTTTTTATTATAATGAGATTTTATTAAAATATATACTAAAATATATAATTATGAGAAATCATATAAAAAATCTTATTAAAAATACATTTAAATAATCTAAAAAATACTAAAAGAAAAAACTAATTAAACCAACAATTCAAACATTATTATAATTTATAATAATTAAAAATATATAAATTAATTTATATAATTATAAAAAATAAAACTCGTATTTGATATAAGTAACAAAACTAGTATATAAATATCCGGAAGTTTATAATTCAACCGTCAAAAGTAAGGAGATTGAGTCCTTTATTTTAATAGAGAAAAAAAATTAATGGGTGAGAAGGTGGCTTGTGGCCCAATGAGCTGCGTCCTATCTGTAAATGGGCCTAACCCAAACTCATTAGTTTAATATTAAAGACTCGGCCTATCCATCCCATCCCCAACCACTCGAGCGGGTAGCTTAAAATTTGTCCCATCCAATCATTGCTTCCATATTTTCCGATAATATGTATATATGTACAAATATTTAATCCAACTTTTATATCGCTAGATATTCTATATTATTTATGGGAGGAGAGAGAAATATAATCCGGAGGGAGTGTTAAGACTTTTTTGATCGATCATTGAAGAATATTTTTAATATGAATGAATTTGGTAAGGGAGATACAGAAATAATAATTCAAAATCTATTGAAAGAGAAAAAATAAATTATAAATTAGGCAATTGTTTGTAACTTAAACACTCACACATAACCCATAGCATCTGTAATTAATAAGGTTTAAACTTTTTTTATTTTTCTTCAGAAGGGGTCATATGAATATATAATCATCTTATACATATCAAGTAATTATAAGAAAAAATTAAAATAGAGAATTTAGTAGTAAATTAAAAATGTAGAGTTTAATTGTTTATTAATGACTCGATGCTGCGCACCACCATTAACTTTTATTAGGCGCAGGGCATGAAAGGAAAAGTCCTTTACAGCCCGATTTGATTTGATTAGACGCAAAATTATGGACAATATGACCCGCTATAACTCCAGTCGAGCCGATCATTTCGGAGTTGAACTTCCTTCCCTACTCAAATCATTCATATTTTAAATATCAACTATAAATAAATACAAATAAAATTTAAAAATAAATTTAATTAATATAAATTAATGGTTGAAATTTAAAGTATGAATGATCGAGGATGAAGGAGAGTTCAGTTCCCCTCTGGTCTACCCCATGCCGCCGTAAAAAATAAGAGCCAAAGCATATCATTAATTTTTTACAAATTACTTAAAAGATTATCAGAACTCGATTTTTAATTTAATTGAAGCGTTTATTGAGTGTTATTGACGGAATTCACATTCATTGGTGTACTGTAAACTTTTTTAATAGTGGGTAATATATTTTATTTTAAATTTGTTTTCTTATTAATACATGTAACATGTTTCGCTTGAATATACATACGTAATATAATATATCTGATGAAGAATAGCAGAATTAGCTTAGAATTCAATACGAGCAAAAATTCTGGAGAAAATTGGTGGAAGGAGTCAGCGTTACAAATTCTCTTCTCATTAGCCTTTAAGATCGGATGAAAACCATTTACAGAAATTTTCTTGTAGCTTAATATTTTTCTACCCTACTACTTTACAAATTATGTTTACCGTAATTTCTATCGTGAGATATAGTAGTAATCCCTCTATTTAAAAAAAAGTATCTAATTAATTTTGACGTTAAAATTATTAACATTATAAAATTCAATAAAATAAACTTTTTATTACATGAAAATTTTGTTAACCTTTTGCCATGAATTAAAATTTAGACTTTTATAACTTTGTACAAACAAAATAAAATATAATTTTTTTTATAAAATAGAAAAAATATTGTTTTTGGAAATAGCTTAATTAAACAATTGAAATAGTTAACTGTTATATTTATTATATATAGTATTAGTAGATGATACATATATATATACACACATATATATATATATATATATATACATATATATATATACACACACATATATATGAGAGCCGATCCATAGCTAACGTTAGCTGTGAAATTTTTCGTAACTAACACATTTGTAACCGTTTCCAACACTGAAGATCAAACTTAAAAAATAGAAAAATTTCTTCCGTCAGTAAGATTGGCGGAAGACAAAAAAATAAATAAATAAATAAATAAATATATATATATATATATTCTTCGTGCTTATCCAATGAGATTAACCTTATCCAGTTTCAAAATTGATCAAGTTTTATCCAAGAACGATTAACATGAGAATGATTTCTTACTGGTAGAAAGTTTTTTTTTTTGTTTTTTTTTGTATTTCAGTCTTACCGGCGGAAAGACCAATTTTATTTTTTTTTTTGTTTTCCGCCAGCCTTATTGGCAAAAGAAATTTTTCTATTTTTTAAGTTTAATCTCCAGCGTTGAATTATCCAATCAATAATTATAAATATATTAACTATAAAAAATTTCACAGCTAATATTAACTAGGGATGGATCTCCTATATATATATGAACTATAGCAGGAGTTCATCACCTACTCGTTACAATTTTCAGCAAAATATTTCATATATTTTAACGGCTAGAGAAACCGGAAACCCCTATATCTAATCTGCAGCATCTGCTGCTAAAGACCAATAATATCAGATGATGAACCTGACTATCGTAGGGCCCATCAAAATAAGAGTCAATTTGACACTCGTGTCTGTAGGGCCCATCAAAATAAGAGCCAATTTCAAACTCGTGTGTCTGGGGCCCGCGCAGTCAAACTTGTTTTCGTTTGCCTCGTTTATTTCTTTCTTTTTTCTTTTGGGCTTTTTTTGTTTACATGAAAAGGCTCCCGTCAAAAAGGAGGTCACGGCACTAACCTCTTTGTAATTACAATGCTATTCATCAAAGAGACTTGTACACTCAAATTTATTATATATTTAAAAATATAAATATGTTTTTTTTATGTTATAGTTTCATCTTTTTTTATCTCATTCTGCTTTCTTCAAATAATTTTAATCAACTTCTTCTTTTCTCATTCATATTTCTGTTAGAAATTACGAAATCTATAATTATAAATTTTTATATGAATATAATATAATAAATAACTTTATATACATTAATACACGATTAATACGATATTTGATAGTTTAATTAATATAATTATCATACCTAATTACAATTAATTCCATGAAATAAGTACAACAATTTTTAAGTGTATATTATCATAATTAATTGTTTTGAAATATATATAAACACATTATAAATTATACAAATAAAATCAATGTTTTGATTCAAATTATATCGTTTGGTTCAAAGTGTTATTTATTTTATTAGTTGAGCTATTTTTGTGCAATTATTATATTTTTGAGTAAAAATCACTATTTTGTTATAATTTTTTAAGTAACTTCTTCGATTATAATTGATTATGTTATATGTATTTATTATATTTCCTTTAATAATTGATTGGTGGACTATGTTATATGTATTTATTATATTTTCTTTTAATTAATAATTGTTGAGATTTATTATATATTTCAATTTTATTTTCTAAGTAATTTGTAGTTTTAATATGATTTAAAAACATATTCTCTAATTATATAAATGTTTCAAATATTTTTTGTATTTTATTTTTGTATGTCTTTCTAACTTTGTATTTGGATATCTGGAATACGTTTTCAAATTTATAATTAACATAATATCTATAATATATAATATATTATATAAGTAAGTGGAAGATAACATATTTTAATTAGAGTTTGAATTATTAATTATGTTGACTTCACTTCATTTTAATTATAAAATTTTAAAATAACTTAAAAAAATATTAATGAATAATCTAAAATATATTGTTAGTCATCATATTTATTACAATTCCTAAGTACATATTTTATTATCAAAATTATAACTTATTCTTTTATTGATATTATAAGTTTTATGTGATGAAATTATTAATGAATATAATAGCAATATATTGACAACAAAGTATACAAAAATATATATCCATATTATATATATATATATATATATATAAATTATGAATAAAAATATATGAGATCAAATTTGAAATTACAAAATTAGTTTGACTTGGTAAAATAATAAAACTAGTAATACTTGATATACGTGCTAAAATATTTTGTATTATATGATCAAAATTAAGTTAATTTATACAAATTTGATATTAACAACAATTAAATAAACTTTATATTAATTTAAAATATTAAAAATTATAATTATTAATAAAATATTTAAATTAAACGATAAAAAATAGTTCCTTACACGGATTGCATACTAATTCTCAATTTAATATAATATTAATAAGAATGTTTATTGATTATTATCAACAACTTTCTTGATTTCTAATTTATAAAACTCATAAACAATGTATTGATTACATTGATCGGGAATAAGAGTTGTAAATTTAATTGTTGATGATGCATTTTATTCATATCTAACTAATCACGTATAGTATTATCTGTTATGAAGACGTAAATATCATCCTAATCACAATTTTATCCTTAAAAAGAAGCTTCATGGCCGAGAAAAGGAATCTAAGTTTGTATTGAAAACTCAAATTGGAATTATGAGAAGTAGACAAAAAAAACCCAAGCCTTTTGGAATTATACCATCGGCTTCTATAATGAATTACATTAAAAAAAAAAAAAAAAAAAAAAAAAGGGAAGACAAGAATACTTAACTATTATAAAATAATCGGAGTAATGGATAGAATTATATGGAACAAAGAGCTGAATGCTTTGCTAAGCTGTACGTTACATTTCGGGTAGTGTGAAAAATGTGTAGATTCCTTTTAAATTAAAGATAAGGAAAGGAATACGTTACATTTCATATTTCGCGGCTACCAACCACTTTTACTAAATACTATAATACTAATTTCGAAATACATTAAATTCTCGTGACATATTTTTTATTAGTTTTTGACTTTCAATGTTAATGTATAACCATATATTTATTATTTATAAGTAGAATTGCAAGTAAATATGGAAATTATTATATTACATAAAGCACCGCTAATTAAGAAATTCATTGATTTGAAAAAAATTAAAGTGGTGGAATATTTTGTCTTTCTTATCCAAATACAAATTTTGAAATAAAAAGGATATTTTGAAGGGCATTTCTCTAAAATAAGTACTTGTAGCAAGTTTCATAATCTTCTATTCGCATTGTTTCTATTTCAATTTTTTTCTTTTACTTGTATTTTTTTTCCTTTTACTTGTATTTAGATGACGCGTGAAATTTGAGTTAAAGTGCAATGATGTAATATTGTTTGGGACACAAACTAATTAAAGAATTTGTATGTATTTAAACTCTGTACATTATTTCTCTCCAAAACATTATTATATTTCGTGAAGTCTTTTTTTTTTTTTTTTGGGTCAGTTATTTCTAAATATTTGCCAAGTCTTTGAAATAATTTTTTTTTTCATTGTAATTATATTACATAGAAGAAATGAGCCCGTGCTACATAGCTTTGAGTAACAAACTAAACATATGAGATCTGAGATCTGTATAATCTTTCTTACCGTCCACATGTATATTTAAACGATAGACAGACATATGTGCATCGATACAATATAAACCAGAAATTTTCTCTGTTTTGTTACAATGCAAGAACTTATAAACGATAGACAGAAATATGTGCTCCTACTCTATTAGTTTTTGGATCAACCTCCAGGCTCAATCTCTCTGGACTCTTTGTGTACTCTTAATTTAATGACAAATAAATTAAAGTTAAATAGATTTTTTTATAAATAATACTCCATATAAATTAATGATTTATTTGTGGTTAGAATTAATTGTGGAAAAGATATGGAAGGAATGAGTAATGAACATAAACTTGGACTCATTTAATTCTCATCCATAGGGGTAAGTCACATGAAACTGTTTAAGTGTAATTTTTAAAATTTAAAACCGCAAATGAAACCAATAATATTAATTTAATGTGATTTGAATAAGTGCAATATGATTTGAATTAGGTGCACTTTCGATTTTAAAACCAATTAAAAATACTTTATATTTTTTTCAAGAAAACAATGATTGCATTAACAATAATTTTATTCAAAATTTAAAACACCACGAGAGACAACTTGAAACGTGATAAAAATTCAATACAAATTATAATTAATGTCAAATGCTTATATACTTATTTAATTTTATGAACATCACCATAGTGGTGAAGCATATAAATATTTACAACTACAATTATATATATTTATATATATATATATATATCACTAATATTATAATAAATTCAAACGCAGAATTAAAAATATCCATAAATAAGAGAAGGAGATATATTAAATACTACTTTTAATAATATATCAAAATTTCATTTGAAATGATAAAATAAAATAATAAAATGTGTAGTTCGATTGTGATATATGTGACTTTCTAATATTACAATCAAATCGTTTGTTGTCAATTTTTCAATTTATTAAAATTGTTACATGTATCGAAACTAGATACAATTTGTTGAATAAGTACAGTTTAATTGATTTTTGTTTGATTTCAGTTCTATTTTGGGATCTTGCTCGCCCAAACTCTTGCAATATATTTATATATATATATATACATATTTATTTTATTAGGTCAAATTATTTATTTATAAAGAAAAGAAGCAAAAAAAGCCGGGGTTCTCGTGATAAAGGAGAAACCAGAGGTCTTTAGTAGACACTCATCATTCAAGTCCGTGGTTGGCATCGGCAACAATTTAGTAGTCGCCGAACCATCCCATCACCGTTTCCATCTGTGATTCCTCACTCTTTACCAACTTTGCTTCTTTTTCGTCTACCAAAGTTACATGCTTATACATTTGCAATCTCTTAATTCTCCTTTGTTTTTGCCAATACTCATAAATCATTCAATTTGTTTCTTTAGACATTCTCCCATTACGGCTGTATGTTGCTTCTCAAACGGACAACAACAAAGAAAAAATAAATAAATCTGTTCAGCTGTTTTGCTACACAGTTTTTTAATGGACAAAATAAAAAGAGAATTTTGAAAACGTTAATAAAACCGTAAAAGAAGCTATATAACACGTAAACATTTTCTAATATGTATGACACCCAAATTTACGGAAAAATGTAAATTTTGTACCTACTGGGAAATTAATTAATTTTTTTTTTCGTTTAGCATTTTATCTTACATTTCATTTTCTTATATAATTGAGATATATCTTTTTTAATTAAATAATCTAAAACTTTAAAGATAATGTGACCATGAGATACAAATAAGATAATATTAAATAAGATTGGAGACTTTCATAGTTCATAGTTTCATACTGCAACCCTCGTGCAAATTGGAATCACGAGAGAAAGAGGAGGAGAGAGAAAGAGAAGATTGGATGTATTAATGTTGACCATAAAAGGAAAATTCCAAGAAAGAGATAAACAATCTATCCTCTCTCCCCGATTAAGATGGAGGTATGAGATTTGGCTTTGCTTTTGTTAGTCTAATAAAAAGATTGTTAAAACATGTCAAATAGCCTCTCACCTCTATAGCTTTAATGTTAATTCAAAATGTTTCATATCAACAGAATTTCCAAGCTCTCTGAATTTACCCTAAAAATAAGAAGTTAAAACAACTCTTGCCTATGGTCTATGTATAGATCGACCTCATATATAACTAATTAATTTCCACCGTTCAATTATAAGATGCATGGGAGACTTGATTAATTTTATACAACAAAAATAAGAGAAAAATTTCCAATCATCCAACCTGAAACCATTTATCTTATATACTCCATTCATTCAAAAAAATGAGTTACATTTGGAAAAAAAAAATTTCAAAAAAAGTTACATTTGAAAATTTTCTTTGCTATTTTGCAATAAATTAGAAAACTTTCAATTATAAACTTATACATCTCGTCATAACTTAAAGATTTATAATAAATTTCATAAAAAAAGCTTATGATTTGTATATTTAATTTTTAGTCAAAGATATAAAATTAATAATCGTCAAAAATTTAAATGTTACTCTTGTTATAGAACAGAGAGAATATGTTAATTAGATACAAGTCACTAGTCATGTATATACACAAACGCACTATGTATGCAAGACACCAACTAACCTAATATGGTTGGTGATTCATCTCTTGTCATGAATTTTTAAAAGCGATAAGTGAATTTTCACTTTTTAATATAAGAAGACTGAAAAAAATATACTATTTACGTGATAATTTTATAAATACTGTATCAAAAGATATTACGGGGGTGATTTAAGCAAACTCGTCCTTCATGTACAAAAGGCCAAAGATTAAAGAGTTGATTATTTCATCCCAATCAATTTTTCACAACCTTCTCCCACGCCATTTATTTCCATGTTGCTATGAAGCCATAACAGCTTTTACAATCATTATATAAATGTTATGATTTGTTGCTTACCTTTTTCTTGGCCATTTCTCTCTCGCTCGCTCGTGTGCATCGACCATTTGCTTAAATTCACAGTCCGTAGAGAAATAAGTGGTGATTTTAGTGATGATTATGTTGATGTTTCTGGGGGCATGTTGACACCACAAAGTGTAGCATTAGAGAGCGTAATTAGTTAAAATCATAGGAATTTCTTACCAAATAATACGTATAAAGTACTTTAGTTGATGAGACAAAAGACACTTTGAAAGGTATTTTTAGATAAAATATCATTTTAGTTCAACAACTTTTCGTTGATGATAGTTTAATACTATTAGATCTTACACAATAAGTTTAAATTGTTTACATAGTAACTGTACTCTATTAAATAATATTATTTTTCATAATATAATAACTTTAATCTGTTTACGTATTAACTTTAAACGTTTATATAATTTAGATTTGAGTTTATATCGTTCAAAAAGAAGAAGAAAAAGAAAATTTGAGTTTCAAGTTTATATCTAAATTTTTGTTGATCAGATATTTAATTATTTTCATAACAGATGATAATAGAAGTTATTATGGTGAGAGCGGTTATCTAAGCGATAATGACAACGGCTACGGAGGAGATGGTGATGCCTACAATGATGGCGAATCCGACGACTTCGATCGATCGTTTTAGATTTATAATGTGTAGATATTCTCGATATATTTTTGTTGGTGTCCAAAATATAAGTTGTGAAGATGACGACGATTATACTGTCGATGATGATTCTGATGACTATAAATTAGTGAAAATAACAGCCATGAAAGTGTGAATGAAGAGAGAGCGTGTGCGGGAGGGAGAGAGAGAGTAGCAAAAAATAATTAAAAAAAATAAAAAATATATATATATATACATATACATATATTTGACTAAAGTGAAAAAGAAAAAAAATTACTCTATTAAAATAAAATTTTCCATTTCAAAAAATATTAAAATATCATTAATCCGTAATTGATCCTTAATTGATTGCCAATGACCATGTACATGTGAGTGTATATACGTATTAAACAAACAAAGAACCAATAATTTGAGAATTACAAATCCAAAACGTAATACTCGCGGTTCCAAAAAAGAAAAGATTGCATTCTAAATTATCGATTTAATATTTTTGTGAGATTTATGATTAAAAATTTGATTTGTCTTTTTTTAATTTTGATTGGAAAATAATTAATATTGTAAAATACATTTGAAATTCCAACAAAATGAACTATTTATTTTATACAAATCTTATTGAACTTTTACCACAACTTAAATGTTAGGATTTTACAACCTAATACAAACAAAATATATTTTTCTTTGTACGGAGAGATTAATATTATACTTTCTACTCTCAAATTATAATATCACAAGAATTGCGTAGCATTGCATCAACTAAAACATCAATATAAACCTCAATAACCACACACTTAAAAGACGTTCTTTCTCCTCTTTTCCCATTAGGTGATCACAAGCAGCACTTTTTGGTATACAAGATAATATTCCCACCCTTTCAAAATTGAAAATACATTTTATTTTGATCATATTTTTCGAAATCTTAACATTCAACTTGTAAGCGCATATGTTAATATTTTAGAATTACAAAATTTGTATCCACGGCTATTTCTCCATCACTAATCAAAACTAAATAAATTCACGTTAAATTCAAATTATAGGATTTTACAACCAAACTATGTATAAATACATTTCTAATTTTGAAACAAATGGAGTCCTATGCACTACTGGGAAGGAGAGAAGTAGGCGTGGGCGAACTCTGGCAAAAAAAGATAGAAAAACCCAACTTAGAAGTAGGAAATAATCGTCATTCTTCAACTTGCAAACCTTTAATTTCCGCTATATCACATCGACCCCCGGGGCCCCCCCCCCCCCCCACCCCATACCACCCCCAACACAAATAGTGGAGTGGCTGAGACTCTGAAAGTCTACAAAGCATCATTACCATGGGTAATAATGCCGGGTGAAGGCAACATGGACATGTTTTTGAAAATTTACCTTTTATCCTGCATCTGGACATTAGATCGAATGAAAGTAAAGAATTTGGTGTAAAAGATGTGGTGCAAGACAGCAAGAATAAGAGGAGGATACAACGAAAAACTGGCCAAGTCATTTCTGTTATTTTCCATCCTTTTCCATCACATTTTTCTTATTAATCATATATAACCTCTAACTATTGCTCCGCAACAAAATCATTCTCCCACACAACTCATACATAACTCTTGTTTTTTTTTCTTCACATTTACATGAGAGACCACCGCCTAGAGATCCATGCACCTACACTACTACTGCAAGTCTGCGACTAGAGATCCATGCACTTATACTACTACCATGCAGTACAACTACTTTCATGTAATCGACAAGATTTGAAATTCTGACATTAGGAAACAAAAGGGCTCTCGACTATTTTAGCCATATATGAGTTACCAACAAATGACTCAGTAGACAACATTACCATCAAACATTCAGCAAAGCAATTAAGGTCCTCGGGAATAATATTATTACATTACCCTTTACCTAATTAATGGATTAGCATAATCACGTAGTTAGTGGAGTACTGATTGGCCGACAATATTCCACCTTTCTGGACAAGTGTAACCCAATGTTGTCTTGTCTAATCATCTAAAAGTAAAAAAGGGAAACTATACCAGATAATTTCATAGAGTATTTTATTAAGAATTAAAGATGTAATCCAATCTAAAGCACTTTTGTTTACATCTATCACCGCCAAAATTCAAAGTTTATTCAAGTAAAGACCACATTAAACTCAGATCATATGAAGTTCGGTTTGGAAAGATGTCTCCTTTGGAGCATACATATAATATTTCCAAATCAAACAAACTCACTTCAGCTAAGTTGCAAATTTGCAATACCAGTAGCTATATCCCTACAGATTCTTAATATAGAATCACTACATAAACCTAATAAACAGCTTCTAAGTGTGCAGCAAAAGACCAAAAGATCACAAAATTACATGAAAATACAGCACATTCTCAAGAGCATAAACCATAAGCACGCCATGCAAAAAACATATCTAATTTTAATTCTCTCAAATTAAAGAATACAAAACTTGACAGCCCTTATAGGACCATAGTTTTCTTCAGATCATAACATACTCTTACTTGCCAACACAAGCTACTATATGTTTTAGTTGCTTTTCCTCAAACCCCCTTTAAATTGGGTTCGTGCTTATTCAGTCAACAGTTTCTTCTAAGTTCATTGCCTAAGATTCCCTATCATTGCTCTCTCTAACACAAAATGTAAACACAACTGATTAGAGTACCACTTTTAGGACTTGGCCCAGTTCAGCATCCGCTTTCAATCTCAATTTCATAAGTAGCAACATCTACCCCATAAATCTTCTGCAGGCACCATTGATAAGAGAGCTACTATAAGGTATACATCCATGCAAAATTTTGTTTTCAAAATAGTGACATGTGTATTATCATAGAAAAGTGCACATAATATGTATTATCACCCTAGTTCCTTTCCATGGGGTTTGAATTACAAGAAATTACATGTGAACAGAAGCACAAAAAACTGGGAATAAACATTTACGCAACAGATGAAGAGATTACATATGATACACGAGCTTTATGATTTGAACTATAAAACCAAGGAATATGGTAGGGTAAATGGAAGCTATATTTAACATGATAAATTCTTTTATAATATTGAAATAGTCAAAAGAGAAGCCAACGAGGTGACACCTCTGGAACCTCCTTAGGCGTGTGTTTAATGGCCATATACTCATTAACTAGGAGCAATCATGTTGTGTGTAGGCCACCCATTATAATCTGCACATCTTTAGTCATTTCCTAGTTTCTTCACTGAGAAAAGCAGTGAAAATAATCCAATGAGGGACCATAAAACATGTTTGCAAATTAACACCAAATAAAGGATGGAAGCAGTAACTACCAACTAGAAACTCGCAAACATGCCATTTACTTTAGTCATAGGCATGTCACA
>CM025784.1:45482748-45499984 GCA_014636745.2 Centella asiatica | reverse complement strand
TAGAAACTCGCAAACATGCCATTTACTTTAGTCATAGGCATGTCACACGAGAATGGTTGTAACAATGAAACTGCAATTAACCATTTTTTTTAAAAGCAGAAACATCTTAATCTTGAAGCTCTAGATTGAAAGAGGGATTCAAAATATATGAGATATAAGAGGCCTTTTTATAGATTTGCTCACCGGGATTTATGTATATAAGTATAGATGTAAACACAAACCTATTTTGTCAATAGAAGCATCATGCTATGATTTTCTCTCCCTCCAAAAAATTCAGTTCTCGACATGTTACAGCCTGCAGAAAGAAGACCTTGGGTGTCTGTAGTTCTAACTAACCAAAAGCTGAATTTACTCCTGTATGAATTAAACTAGATAAATGTATTTAAATTTCGAAGTGTTTCACTGCCATCAAGTATTATATTTGGGCTTGCCATTAACACATCTATGAACAAACAACTAAGACACAAACAATCCAAACAAAATTTAACTGAAAAAGTTCAAAGAACTTGACATTAAGAAGCCTATAGTTTCTTACAACCAGCAGATGACAAAAACATGCTGGGTCAAATGAGGATGCGAACAACCGAACCAGCTGCAAAAACGCCGACAAGAAACCCAGTCTAACAATTAGAGACAAGCTGTGCTTTTCTTTAACTTGAAAGTTAGGATCTACCTAATCAGCTTCATTGAGTATATCCCTTATCCTGTGCTGGCATGGGAAGCTTTTCATTTTTCCCCCAAAAAGAAAATTATATCCTTTCACTACTCAATTTTCAACCAAATTATCTTAAAATTACAAGGTATACCCTTTAATTACTCAGCATAAGAACATGCTAAATATCTGTGCTTTAGAACAAGTTTTCACTGTAGGAGCAAAGCGAGAACAAAAAACAGTTGGCTCTTCTAATAATGGTGGATTTACATAAGAAAGGAACTGTTGGGAGATGCTCATGGCTTTTGAGTGTGGATTATCACTTATCAGAAAAAATGAAAAAAAAAGTATAGAGGGCCATACCATCTACCGATAAGGCTTTAAGGATTCTTTCCTGTATACTTTTCCATCAAAGATAAGTTCTTGTCAAATTCTATGCACTCTACTAGAAGTCCTTAAGAGTCAAAGGTAAGCACTTCACATGATGGTAAAATTGTTGGCAGCACTAATAAAATTAGACATTATTATTCACATGGACAAAGGTAATAACATTCTTCTTTCTCTCTTCCTTGCAAGTGCCCGTCAGGAACTTCGCAAACGTATGGGTAGAAGAATACCAAGGCATATAATCACAAAAGAAAGCCGAAAGTGTCTGAAATAGAGGGTTACATATGATGAGACTACAAGAACGCTGAACAGTACGAAGAACAGGAAGCCACAATGGCATCAGTCCTGCACAAAGACAAGACCATCAATAAGAATTTACAGCATACGTATAGTACAAGTTCCCTTTCCTTCAAGATGATATCGATAAATGAAGACTCATATGCAATTTTGAAGTTGTGAAGTCATGACATACAAGTTTATGTAATGCAAATATACATATATCCAAAAGTAGAGGAGAAACAAAGGAAACACGTTAAAAAGGGGTCAGCCAAGAGACCTTTAGCTTGACCTAAGCAACTCAAGAAAACCAAATGTACACCAAATCCATCACAAAGTATCATAGTTTAAGGCAAAAGTCCAACATATGCCATTAATCGAAAGCCCAATAATATTGTCTTTCTGTTGATCCAAAGATTGCTGTTTGTGCATAACTGTCAAGGTATTAAAGCAGTGTGATGCAGTGGGCAAGAACCTGGAGACTTAGGCGCATATAAGCGACAAGTCTCTCCTCAGTAACCCCCTTGGCACCAAGGAAAAACCAAGCAACACCTTGATAACTATATTTCTAGCAGAAGCAGGAATACAGATTGCTAAAACTGCCAAGGTATTCTAACAAGTTAAGCACGTGTAACCATCAAGCAGATTGATTAGGTACTGAATTAAGCTAGACTTATTCTGTCAATAAGGCTTCCTTGGTGAGGTTACCCAATAAAGTCTGTGCTTGAGCAAAAGCTCTTAGCCTGTACATTTGACTTTGACAGTATTACAAGTTTCTCACCTCTTGTTACTTGTTCTGAAGTCATCCGTAATATTGTTGGTATCAACGAAGGAAAAAAAGAATCTGGTAACCTGTTTTGATATTTGATATTGACCCAAATATCAAAACAGGATACCAGATTTTGAGAAAATGGTTCTGACATTGGGGCATATATAGCACCAGAACTTACCAACCACAGGCATTGTATTTTCTCAAAACTTTCATCAGTCATAGATCATTGTTTCAATAGTCTAACTTATCATTGTTGAGTCGTTTTCTTATACTCACTCTAACCCATTAGATATATGAAGGAGTCATAAGAGAACCAACTACGTTTCTCTTTCTATATAACTTATCTTGCATGAAGCTCAAATTCCTTAACCCTCATTCATTGGTAGTACTGACTATTGTCATCCCTTGGTGTATCGCCATGATAATCATCAAAATCATTCAATTTACTCCAAAAATCAGCACCAACTAAACGCCGCTCCTCTTTCCATCACTGCCAACTAGATGAGCTCGGTTAGCTGCGAAGTGGAATGGTCCAGAAAGCTCAAATTAGTGAGGAAACTTATGTGGTGCTTTATGTCGTGTTAGGGGACGTGCAGCTATGTATGGGACCCACCGTCTATTCTTGAATCAGAAAGACATTACATTAAATTTGTTGGTTACTAAGATTGTGCCATTATAAATCAAGCAGTATTTATCTGTGATAGAAATTTGTGCTGCCACAGGGGTGGGTTAGCAAATTCTATCTATACATGTTTCTTAAGTGGCAAAGTGAATGCCTGAATCGTAAACCCTAAACAAGAAATAAGATACTGTCTCCTAATTAATTAGACTTTTAAGAGTAATAGAAAGTCAAAGCTACTAAACTAGGTGGAAAACAAAACAAAAAATTGAGATCCCAAAAACACATATTCCCTCAGAAGGTGATCCATAATGCCTGCTGGGGCTCTATTATAAGAATGATACCATAATTCTAACGAATGCTTATCATGCCCCTTGGCCTGCCAACATGAGTGTTCATTTGTGGTTCTGGGGCAAGTTCATTACTAACTGATAGCTCCAACATGCGTTCGATGTAAAGACAAACATGTAACGTAATAATTATTCTCCTTCAACATCAACATAAGATTTCTGCACGATTTGATTAACTAGCTTAAACATACTGATACTAACACACTTGAGTCTTCTTCTTTCATTTATAAACTAGTTCATGAAAAAGCAGAAAAACTGGAGAGGCAAATTGGAAGTACTTGTCAGAGGCAGGCACATGCATGCGCCTGAGCACTAACAGTAAGATCTCTTTGGGCTCGCTTCTATTCCTATAATAGTTCCGGTAGAAAGTTATTGAATAATCTGATCCCTTTTCACTTCTTTTAAAGGCGTGCCATTCAACTCTATGAAAGCAGCGGCATCAGTTACAAATATTCATACAAATTATATGAACAAATACACACACACACACACACCCAGTTGAAAGTACACAATTACACACACACACATACCTGGAGAGATAGATAGATAGATAGATAGAGCGAGAGAGAGAGAGGAATCTGAATTACCTGGAGATAATATGGGGCTTAGGAGAGAAGATGGTGAGAGTAGGGTACTTGTGCTGAGACCGGATCTGGTGCTCTCTGAGTTGCTCAACGAGTTTAGCACGAGTTATCATTGCTGAGATATGTCTTTCGGAATTTCCCCAAATTAAGAAGATGACGATGTACAGGGGGCTAATGCTCCGAAATTGAAGCAATCTCGATTTCCGACGAGTATTGTACCGAATGACAAAAATGATGATGCGAATCGAGCTAGCAGTTCAACTGACGAAGACATTGTTATTATTATTGTGGTTCTGTTTTGTTTCGTTTCCTGCTTTGAGTTTTTGGATCGCCACTAACAATGTTTGTTCCGTAATATGGACTGTCGCACTCGCGTGTACACGGCATAAATCTACTAATTTTAAGGTGCAGAAATATGTACAAAATAAATGTAAAAAGAAAACATTTTATATTACATATTTCGTATTATATATTGTAAATGTTTGTGCAAACTGTTGCTGTAGCTAATACTTTTCAAATGTCTAAACCATACAAATTCATTGTATAACAAAATAAACAAATTTTTAAATCTTCTTTACCGTAAAGTGTTTCAAGGGGAATATTAAATTCTCAACCCTTATAAATGGTATGAACAAATTCTTCATAATTTTTGTCTTCTAATGTTTACATATGTATCTGCATTTTCATGTAAAAATCGTAGCATAATCAAGTGTTATCTCAATATGTAAGATCTGAACCTGTCTATAATCTTTTTGTGGAGATCAGATAAGATTATAAGAATACACACAAACAAACAATTATGGGGCGTTTGATCGAGGGGAAAAGGAATGGGAGTTGATTAGTAAGCATCGGAATACGGAATCCTTCCTTCCTTTATGTATAGGAAAAAAACATTGCCAAGTCCATTTGATAATCGAATATTACGGTGAATATTGAAATCAAATAAAACACATAAAAATATGACTACCCTTATCACTATTATAGTATAATAATAATAGTAATTGTTGTTGTTGTTAGTATATTAATAATTTATTATTATTATTACTATTTATATTACTATTAATGGGCAACATCGATAGAAATTTAACTTGAACAAAAAAGTATCAAACATAAACTTTATATTATTCCCATGGAATGTCAAATTATCCCATAATGTCCGAAGATCTGCCAGTAAATGTGCCGATATACTGTAATAATTACTCCATATAAATCTCGTAGATATCCCACCATTATTGACTATTCAAACTACCATGATCCATACAAATTTATTAGACAAGGAAAAACTAAAAGCAAGTGCAAAAGTTTAATCTTTAAATGAAGACAATACTGACGTCAATATATTTATATATAAGCACTAGGAAGCTTTAAAGAACTGAATCCTGTGATTGATACTAGAGAAATATTATGACTAAATTAAGCAAAAGTTTTATCACAAAATATGTTCCACGAGGTCTTGCCTAGTATTCTCCTCACCAATATGGTTCTATCACGGGAAGCGTTGTACCCTTAATATTAAGTACAAGAAAATAGTAGTCTTCCCATAAGTAAAATTGTCATACAATATGTACTCTTAAAATCCTAGAAGTGCAGATTCCAGAATGTGACTCTCCAACATTTAACTTCCCCAAAATCTTTTACCACCTTACAGCTCTGCCACATTCTCTTCTCCAATCAATTCATTGGTTGTTTACAGTATTAAGCATACCACCAGTTGAGGTGGGTATCACCACCTCCCAGCCAGGTCCCTTGAGAGGAAGAACACTTTCAAGAAACTGGGGAGGCTTTCCTTCTTCCTTGTGTGGTTCACCTACCAGATCACTTCGGTCCAAAACCCTTTCTAGATTTTCGTCACTGATATCAGTCTGTATCATCTTGTCCTCAGCATCTTCTTGTTCTTGAAGAAGCGCCAGTAGATCCTCCTGAAATAAGTAGAGCTCCATCAACTACATGTCGTGTCACAGAGGAGAAAATTGCCATTCAAAGTAGCAAACTACTTTTATCTCCCAAATCCCTAATCAGTCTTCATTTAAATAGATATTAAGAAGACTGAGATTTATCTTATTAAAATGCTAAAAGTTAAAATAAACATTAATCTCCCGTTAACAACTAAATTACAGTTAATCAATATGGATATTCTAATGAAAATAAGCACAAACATTTAATTCAAAAGTAAGGTTCTGCATCTTACAGCTATAAATGTAGCTTGGGAACTGAATCACTAAAATTCTTCCTAATTCCACCTTCTAATTTGTTTGTCACATGCAAGGGTTCAAATTAAAATATTACCTCTTGAAACTAGGGCTGCATACGAGTCGAGCCGCTCGCGAGCTGATCGGTCAAGTGTTCGACTCGAAATTGCGTTGACCGATCTCGAGCTCGCTCAGAATTAAAACGAGCCGATTTCGAGTTTAAGAAATACTCGCTCGTTGGCTCGTCGAGCCTAAACGAGCCAAACATAAAATATTATTTTTATTTTATATAAATTAATAATACATATAATTTATATATTATTATTATTATTATTTAATTTTTTTGTCCGTTTTACCCATTTAGGGTTTCACTCTTTCAGACCTAACTAAAACCAATTCCCCAACTTCTTCGAGCCTTCCGCTACGCCCCCTTCCCCCTTGCACCGCCGCCCGTCAACAACCCTCACCGTCAGGCCTCCTTGGATTCCCGGTCAACTACTCAACTCCATCAAGATCCTTTATCTTTCTTCTCGGTGCCCAATCATAGACCACGGCGCCCGTCAACAACCCTCACCGCCGCCAGTGCCTTCTCGATTTTTCTCGTCATCTCTCTCTGCAACCCTTGTTGGTGTTCTCTTCGTGGCCGCTGCTCCTAGTTGTCTTCACACGGCCTCGCTGCTGTTTGGTTTCTTGTTCATGCTTGGTTTGTCAAATCTCCGCCGCACCAACGCCTTTCGCTACCAATTTCCCTTATTCTATCCCAATTCGCAGCATTCGAGAAGCTTCTTTGGTTCATCCAGCGATTTGAGCTCCAACAAGCCCTTCACCTCCTCAGCCGGCAACTCTCTCGCCACCAAACCTCTATCGGTATGCTCATGTGACCCTCTCTGCGCCGGTTCCTTTTGTAGATGTGTTTGTGGATTTATTTTATGCAAATTGTTTGAATTAGAATATTTTAATTAATTTAATGAAGGTGATTGATCATAGTGTTCTTCCGATTTGAATCATTTGCTTCAAAATTCGCATTAAACTGTGGATATGCTTTCATGTGACTATGTATGTGTGAAAGATAATTTTTTGGGGGAAGACGGGCGGTGATTGATTACTTGAGGGTTATGGGTATGGTTAATGATAAAACATTGCCAGCTTCTTTTTTGCTTTTAGGATTTTCAGCTTTCTAGCGGTTGTATTATTGTTTTGAATTTCTGAAGTTCTAAATTCTGAATTTTTGCTTTTGATTTTCTGATTCTGCTCATGTGATGAATGAAAATATGTTGTGTTTTGCAGATTATATGGATACATTTGCTCCACTTAGTAGTATTCCTGAAGATATTGAGGTCTGTGAAGATATTCAACAAAAATCTACTGCAGTTGGGCTCAAGTATAGAACTGTAGATGGTGTGAAGACAACTATGGACTCAAGTACAGATGATGTGAATCTTAGTGAAGCACAAGGAGATGCACAGGAGGATGAAAAATTCGAAATAAAGAAAAGGAAAAAAACTTCAGTTGTTTGGAAAGATTTTGAAGAAATCATGGTGGATGGGAAAAATAAGGCAAAATGTTTGCATTGCACACACTCATTTGTAATTGGTAAATCAGGGACCACGTCAAGTTTTAAGAGGCATAGAGACACTTGTGTGAAGAGAAAGATTAACTTGCGAGAGGCCGCACAAAAAACGCAACTGAATTTCTCTTCAACAGATGCACCTCCACTTTCTTATCCCCCTTTACATTCTGGAAAATTTGACATGAAACATATGAGGGAGGGAGCTGCCCATTGG
The DNA here is from genome assembly GCA_014636745.2 of Centella asiatica. Taxonomy (NCBI): domain Eukaryota; kingdom Viridiplantae; phylum Streptophyta; class Magnoliopsida; order Apiales; family Apiaceae; genus Centella; species Centella asiatica. The sequence goes on along the minus strand of CM025784.1, from coordinate 45,492,371 downwards.
ATCATGATGCATGAACATCCATTTTCTATTTTGGAAGAAAAAGGATTCAACTTGATGATGAAGCGAGGGATGCCCGAATGGAAAAAGATAGGCAGAATCTTAGGCAGGGAGGATTGTATTAAGGTTTATGAGATCGAAAAGAAAAAGTTAAAGAAGATTCTTGAAGGTGTTAGCAAGATTAGTTTGACAACTGATTGTTGGAAATCAAAGAATCAGAAAATTGAATACATGGTGGTGACCGGGCATTGGATTGACAACTTTTGGAAGTTGCAAAAGAGGGTTTTGAGCTTCTTTCACATTCCACCACCGAGAACAGGTATTCAACTTTCTGATGCTGTTTATTGTTTTTTGAAGTTATGAATTACTGAATTTCTGATTTCTGATGTTGATTATTGTTCTGAATTTTTGAAGTTCTAAATTCTGATTGTCTGAAGTTTTGAATTTCCCGACAGCAAAATTTCTAATTTCTGATGTTGATTATTATTATGAATTTCTGCATTTTCTATTTCTGATGTTCTGATTATTGTTTTATGAAGTTATGAATTTCTGAAGTTTTGATTTCCCGACAGGTATTCAACTTTCTGATGCTGTTTTTACATGCATGAAAGAATGGGGCATTGAGAACAAGGTCTATTCTATTACTGTTGATAATGCATCTAATAATGATAAGGCAATTGATGAATTGAAGAAAACTATTCAAAGGTCCAGAAAATTGTTTTGCTCAGGTGATTTATTTCATGTACGTTGTTGTGCACATGTGTTAAATTTGTGTGTTGGTGATGGATTAGATGCAATTAAAAACATTGTTCATATAGTGAGGGAATGTGTGGAGTATGTCAATCGTTCTGAGCATAGGCGTTTAACATTTGCCAAGTGTGTGCAACTCTTACAGTTAAAAGATAGGAAATTGGTGCGTGATTGCAAAACTCGTTGGAATTCTACATTTGAGATGCTGAGTTTGGCATTAAAGTTTAAGGAAGCTTTTACAATGTATGCAAATCGTGATATACTTCTATGATTGCTGCCCTTCAGAAGAAGATTGGGTTAAAATTGAAAAAATTTGCTCTATTTTGGAAGTCTTTTGGAATGCAACACACATTATGTCGGGTAGCAAATATCCTACTTCAAATCTGTATCTTCAGGAGGTTTATAAGGTCAAATCATCATTAGATTCAGTAGCTGATCATCCAGATGCATTTATTAGGGAATTGTCTTCTAAGATGAAGATGAAGTTTGACAAATATTGGGGTGAATGCAATCTTTTAATGGTTGTTGCTGCTGTGCTTGATCCAACCTAAAAAATGCTAGCAGTTAAATATACTTTTCCTAAGCTTTATTCTGCAGCAGATTGTGTAAAAAATGTAGAAAAGGTTGAAGTTACATTAAAAATCTTTATCAAGAATATTTAGCAGAAAATTTTCACAAAGCTGCTTCTCATTCATCCGGAAATTCTGGTTATTATGGTATTGTTGGTGCTCATGGAAGTGCTTCATGTAATTGGGAAGATTTTGAATCGTATTGTGAAGAAGTTGAGAATATTCAGACTTCAACGCCTATAAAGTCTGAATTAGTAGAATATCTAGAAAAGGGTCGTCTCAAGAAGAATGAGATTGCTAAAGAGTTTTCTTGTTTGGATTGGTGGAAGATGAATCGCATGCATTATCCGGTTTTGTCAAAAATGGCTGCTGATATTTTAGCCATTCCTGTAAGTTCAGTAGCTTCTGAAGCTACTTTTAGTGCAGGTACAAGGGTGATTGATTCTTATCGTTCATCCCTATCCCCAAACACAGTGCAAGCACTATTATGTGGAGGAGACTGGATTCGACATCTTCATGGACTGGAAAAGATTTCGAAAGTAAGTTTAGTTTTCATGATGAATTCCAAATTTTCTTTTAAAATTTTTCCTTAAAACATATTGATGATTACTGTATTTTTTTTCTCCTTGCAGAAAGAGTCAACTTATAAAGAATTTTTCATTGAAGTATCTCGTAAGTTCATTAATGCTTTTAGTTTTGCAGAAAGGGTACCATCTGATTTTTATTTGTGATATAGTTTTGCTGGAAATTTTGGTTTTTTTAGTAGAAAAATATTTCAGGAACTTCTGGTTCTGGTTTTGTTAGTATAGGGCTGGAAATTCTGGTTCTAATTTTGTGTTTCACCATTCAATTTGATTCTATGACCATATTTCTGAATTCTGAATACAGGCGTTGAAGAATCAGGAGCGCATGTTGATTAATGTGGCTATCATGTTGAGTTTGACATTGAAGTTTTAGGCAATTTTTTGTGGGATTATGATCCAGATTTTTGGCTATCATATTGATTGGTTTTGTAATCTTGGGCCAAGTTTTGTAATCCTGTTGTTTTATTTTGTAATAGTTATTAGTTGTTTTTATTTGTAATAGTTATAGTTGTTTTGATAGTAAATTGTATGTGGTTTGATGTTTTTGAGGGTTTGGAAATGTGGTACATTTACTGCAAGTTGTGAATGGGGTAGGTGGATGATGGTTGATGTTTGAACTTTGATGATGGTTTCTCATTTGGTTTGGATTTTTGATTCTGTATGAGAATTTTTCTGGCCTTCGGTTGTGGAACTTGGAGGTGAACTTGAATTTTTGAACTTCTTGATGTTTTCTCGTTTAGATTGAATTTTTTTGTTTGATGAACTTGGAGCTTTATTTATTTAAACAGGTACAGATTTTATAAACGAGCTCGATTTCGAACCTGAGCTCGAGCCCAAATTCGAGCTTGAGTTTTTTTGATTATTCGATCTCGAGCTCGAGTTTGAGCTCAATAATAATGTATCGATCTCGAGCTCGAGCCTAAATTTTAAAGCTCGATCGATCTCGAGCCGATCTCGAGCCGATCTCGAGCAAACTAAAATTAAATCGAACTCGAGTTCGAGCCAACCTATGTTCGGGTTCGGCTCGGTTCGTTTACACCCCTACTTGAAACTAGTGGTGAAGGGAAATAGAAGAATATTTTAATAATAAAAAATACAAACATATTAGAGACAAGTGGTTCACATATGAACAAAATCAGAAAAGAGTGACATGTTTTGCAACTTAGAAAGTGACGGCATCTTTCCAAATAACGAGGCATATAACATATTCACTTTTAATCATTCCTACAATTCATGACGAAATAAAATAATTAGCACAAAACAGTTTGTTGACAAGAAAGATGTGAAAAAGTCATAAAGATATTGCCCAAACATAACTGAAGGCCTGACTCATGCACATGATATCCAATCATCTCTAGCGAAAAGCCAAAACACAACAAAGAGAAATTCAAAAACTCTGCAACCAATGTTGCTGAGCATGAAGATAGATATAATTGAGCAACATGAAAATAGATATGATATACCTCGTCAAGATCTGCAGTATTAGCCTTGGTCCTTTCTTGCTTGAACTGCCCCTTTCCAATCACCACATGCTCAAGCTTTAACTTACTATAAGCTCTTTTAAGAATTCTACCCTGAATACACACCCAAAAGAAAGATTAATTTCTCCATCAGAAAAGAGAATGATATCCTATTACAAAAAGAGAATTAGGGGGAGGAGGCATTGCTTGCCTCAACAGATTGAGCAGTTGCAAGCCTGTAAACATGAACAGGCTTTGTCTGTCCTATCCTGTGACACCGATCCATAGCCTGTAAATCCATTTGAGGGTTCTGCAGAGTAAATTCCAGTAAATTATGGGTCAAAAGATGAAAAGGAAGTTCAAGGAAACAACAGTAAATTTTTTGAAAATTTCAAGAAGATACTCACCCAATCGCTGTCATACAAAATGCAGGTATCAGCTGAGGTAAGATTGATACCCAGCCCACCAGCCCTAGTGCTGAGTATAAATATTCTATAGTTACTGTTCACATCATTAAACTCCTCAATCTGGTTTTCAAATAAGAAATAGTCAACTTAATACTAGCAAAAAAAAAACTGAAAAGATGCCATAACTTGAAATAAAATAAACAAGGGAAGTGATGATTAATGGTGGAAGGCAACGGCCTGTTTTCTGTTTCCCTTATTTAAAAAATTCAGAAAATGTGTTAAGGAAATGCTTCTGAAACAACCTGATTTAGCATTAGGTAGATATTTCTGTTGTTGAGGGAATGTCAAAAAAGGGGTCTACCAAATACAAACATATACCAAACTCAACGAAGTGAAAATTTATGGAATACAATATAGAAGAAAACCAAGGTTGTAATCAGACAGGTCCAATGATTTCTATCAGCCAATATGACAGACAACAATAAGAGCCTTAAAAATTGAAAACAGGTCAGTACTTATGTAAGGTACAATAAGGTGGAGATTCATTCACTTCCTTTCAGTAAGTAGCAGATACCTGTCTTCGTCTCTCCTCCAATTTTACTCCCCCGTCAATTCTACAAACTTCAAGACCCCTTTCACTGAAATAATAATCCATTATATCCAGAATCTTGGTCCACTGGGAAAAGACTAGAACCTGTTTGTACACAACAATGAATAGAATAATTAACTACCGACCAATCCGCCCACACCTGTTCGGATGCTATTTCTTCATTTTCCAACTTAGAGCCAAAATCTAATTTTCCTACTTAAATTGAGAAGTAGCCAACCCTTGCTCCTCATTTTTGGCTTTATGTCAATCTCTAGTCAGGCATACCTTGTGCTTATGAGCTAGCAGCTTTTTCAGCAGTTTGTCCAGCAATTGAAATTTGCCACACTGTTCAACTATTTGCTCTACAGGTGGATAGAACCCTAAAATAATAATGGAATTAATGTTTGTACAACTGATTATTTAAAAATCTAATCAATACATGGCAGTAAACATACATGAGCCATCAAAAGCTGACTCTAAGAGGTCAGGGTGATTGCAGTTTTTCCTTAGTTGAATCATCAAATTTTGAAGTTTTCCTTTCATACCACGGCCTGAAACTGCAAATTTTCACACTAATTATGATAGATTCAGAATACATTGTGAAGCAACTTTGATTCAAACTGCAAGTCAAGAATTAACTACAGTGACAACTCACTAACACGGTAACTGCAATGAGCAAATTCAAAGAACCTTCAAATACATACCAATTAGATACCCCAAAAATGTCAAATTTAATATCAGGCAGAAAATTATAGGTTTGATACATTTCATCACGATAAGATACTATATTACGAAAATACCCAGACTCATCTATTACCCTGAATATCATAACCATCCAAGGAGCAATTCATTCAAGAAACTGGTACATTTTTGCAAACGTAAATCGTAACTGCTATCATTTTTTTTCCTTTTTATTGAATTGAAGGTAGCCTGCACACTGCTACCTCCAGATATCCAATGTTTGCCAGCCTTGTGACATAACCAGTTGGGATAAGTATCTTGGTTATGTTTACCGAGAAGAAAGAAGGCTTAGCATACAAATCAGCTAGTGGAAAGAAGTATTAAGGATCACATGCAAACAAATGATGAAATAATTTTCCCCTTATCACAATTATGTCTAAACCTCGTATCTATTTCTCCAGGAAGAAACAACATATCCCTTACCATTTTCCATCTTCTCCCCCAAATATTCTTCCAAAGTCCTGTTAATTAGATGATCCTGGAAATTCTTCTGATGCTCAGTCAGGCTGGCATATAAAATAATCTCTTTCTTACGGGGAAGCATCTGTTCAACGTCTTCTTTCATTCTTCGAAGGAGGAAAGGACGCAAGATTGCATGGAGTTTTGCCACCACCTGCAGTTGCCCTCAAGGTTTACAGCGAAATGTTGAAGATAAATATTCCCCAAAAGAAAGCACATACAACAGTGAGAAAGTAAAGAATAAGAATTAGATAAAGTACTTGTGTCCTTGTTTCTTCCATCTCTTCCTTCAAGGCTTTGTTGTTGCATTTCCCAGAGAAATCAAACCTAAAGATAGATAATACAATTAGATATTTGTGTTACTTACACTTCATTTTTTTTCGTGGTCAAGAAAGTTCACATTAGACAAATAAAGAACATAAAATATAGTTAAACATCTTTGTAAAGAGAAAAATAAAAGACACACATGAGAAATTATCAAAATCAGCTTCATACAATCAAGTAATCAACTTAGCACAGTCACACCCAAAACAGTTAGGACATAATTTTCCATAAAGAGTGATTACCATGACTCAAACTCTTCATGTGAAGAAAATATATCAGGCAAAATGAAGTTCAATAATGACCAAAGCTCTGCCAAGTTGTTTTGTAGAGGTGTCCCAGTTAACAACAGCTTATTCTCAACTGATAAATGTTTCAATTCTTTCAATAGTTTGCATTGGGAGTTTTTCAGCCTGTGTCCCTGTGATAGGAAATAACAAATTAAGAAATACAGAAAATGAGACTAAAGAACAAGCAAGATGGCAGGACATATACTTTTGATGGAATACCTCATCTACAATGACATACTTCCAATTGTAATGCCTCAAATATTTTCTTGCATCATTCATTGCAACCTCATACGAAGTAATTATAATGGGGAATTCAGGGCCTATTGTTCTTGGCATGTGCTTCCTCCTTAATTCATCCCTTTCTTTCCCATAGCCATGGTAGATAAGTGCATGCATTGAAGGTACAAACCTTCAGCAGAAAATCAAAATAAAAACCTAGTCACATGGTGAAATAAGTGACTCAAAAGTTTCAAGTGATTAACTATGCTATTTCATCAAAGAATCCCTAAAAAACTACTACTCAAAACATGAAGCCCAACAACTCCAGATTGGCTGATTTAGTGGAGAATTAAACCAATTTACCTGGATATCTCATTCGCCCAATTTGAGAGAGTAGAAAGAGGTGCAATGACTAAGTAGGGCCCATCCAAACCTTTCCCTTTTAAGTGTGCAAGGAAACCAATAGTCTGTATAGTCTTTCCGAGCCCCATTTGATCTGCCAGTATCCCATTCAATCCGTTCTGCCATAATGAGATCATCCACTTGACACCTTTAATTTGATATGATTTCAATTTGCCACCAGTCAACAAGGGAACGAGTTCAGACTGCTCTTTTGCAATCCTTTCTTCCTCAGTGAGGCTCAAATCCTCAGAGGCAGTGCTTTCTTTAGATCTAGTAAGCATAGCTGTAACAGCTCTCTTGGCCTTCCTCTGGATGAGTCGTTTTGCAACAGGAATAATAGAGTGTCAAAATAAATCAAAATGATGAGTAGAGTGCCACACACAGAATTACAAAGTACCAAAGAAAAACATTGCACTTCAAAAAAAAAAAAAACTACTGATGCAGAAGTAATGTGATTATAAATGAAAGCTAATAATATCAATAATAAATTAATAATAGAGTACCATGTCATAGGAAAAGGAAAAACTTCCATTCTAAACCTCACAATGAAGTGAATTAAATACTCAACTTCTTCATTTGCTCTAATATAGAATAAACAAGATAGCCTGTTAAAATTTGCTCAAGCTTCAAAAATAAAAATATAAGAAAAGTAGTAAATGTTTACATTGTTGTAGTGTGTGGCAGCCTTTCTTTTAGAACCACGACCTTTCTTTTTTACCTTAACATCTTTGCTCTCTTGCTCTAATCCATTCTAGCAATACAATTCATCAGAAAATTGATTAGCAACAAGGAAACAAGATGTTATAATGTCAAAGAAAATAAGAGACAATACTTTAGTGATGTCGTCCATTTTTTCAAGCAAAAACTCAGAGTAAAGCTGGGTTTGAGTCAAAAGCTCATCGAGTTTAGTGAACTGGGAGTCATTCAGATGGGGTGCCTCCTTGTCCTTTAGTTCACTCAGTTCTTCCTTCATATGCTTTTCCAACAACTTTTCTTCCTCTATTTTCATGGCTTCTGAAATAAGAGAAGTATCTCCATTTTTGGCATCAAGAAGCACTTCTTCCTCCAATTTTATGCCAAGCTTTCCCTTGCACATGTCCTTTATATTATGTTGAATGAAAAACTTCAGTATGACAAACCAAAAGAATTCTAATTCAAAGTTCAACATCAATGACGCCTATAACCCAAACTAGTTGAGTTCAGCAACTCAAAAATTCTAGCTCAAATATAAATTAAATAAAGCAAAGACATTATACTGCATTCTTTTAGTGCAAGACCAAAATCCAACAGGAAACAACTAACAATCCTTGCAATGACTCTATCGTAGTAATGCAATATCAAAATCTATGTAAGCATTTCCAATTAAAAAACAACAGCTAAAAGTAGCAACATCTACACTAAGTGCACGTGTAATCATCTTCAGTGCAACAGAACCCAAACGATCCTTGAACACTACCTCTAGGCAGGTGTCTCAACCTCAAACATAACATAGACAGAAGAGAAAACTCTTGTAATATAAATAAATTTCGGCAAGCGTGTTCCCAATCGTTGCTGTTTCTAACTATTCAACAGGACCAAGGTACCCCAGTACTCTGATATGAAAAGTTTGCTCCACACAAAACATCTCCACCATTCAACAGTTTCTAACCTTATTCTTCATTATTATAATAGAAACAAACATAAAACAAAATAAAATTCCTTATTTGTTGCTATATTTAATATATCAACAACTAGATAGCATACTTGCCCACAAATAGAACCCAAAAAACACGATGCCTGTGATCATTAAAAAAAAAGGGAAACAGAACCAGAAAAAAAAAATTATTCGAGTAGAGGCAAACAAAAGCAAACCTCATCTTCAAGTACAGAAGTCGGAGAATCTGCAAGTGCTTCGTCCTTCACTTCGACCTCTTCGGCCGCCATTTATGTGCAGTTGTTTAAATCCAAACGGCGACTTTTAAAAAAATGAAACTCCCAAACAAAAACTAATAAATCCAGACACCATTTAAGAAAATCAGAAACGTTCTTCTACAGAAACGAAATCCAGAAAAATAAAATTAGGGTTTTGCTACTGATTCAAATTATACAGGCCAAGAATATGGAAACCATATCACAAACAATGAAATGCCATGGCGTAAACTTTGATTTTTGATCGGAAAATTACCTGATTTACGAAAGGTGAGAGGAGAGAGAGAGGGTTAAGAGGTACACAGAAGAGAACGCAAACAACTTCTAATAAAATAAAAGGAGGTCCGAATTTATATTATGCACGGAGGAGTGGGTATGAGATTTTTGTTTGGGCGGGAAATCAAAACTTTTAGTTTACCCTCAAATGACTGCATAATTACGGTGGAGCCATTGGGTAAGTGGGAAGTGCGATTGTGGGAACGCCGTTTGAGAAATTCAGTAGGATGTTGGGTGCTGCTACAGTCACTTTATTTTATTTTATTCTTTTCTCGAGACTCAGTAGTTAAATGTCACTTTATTTTTATTTTGTTATTTTATTCTTTTCTTGGTAGTTAATGTCCTTTAAATCATGTTTACAATTCATTTTCTTTAGGTCAAGTTAAGTAAGTTGTGATTAGTCTTAAAATGCACTTGTGTAATGTGCAATATTAATAAATAATAAAAAAAATTATTTAGTAATTTTATTGTGATATTTTATTTTTTAAAATTGAATTGGAGTTGATCATTCAGATTATTTAAAAGTAATACCTACTCTTCATACTATATAGTAATAGATATAACGCATAATAATGAATATTTATATGTAAATTATTGTTAATTCATATATATATATATATATATATATATATATATATATATATATATATA
>CM025784.1:45434556-45482738 GCA_014636745.2 Centella asiatica | reverse complement strand
TATATATATATATATATATATATATATATATATATATATATATATATTCATGATATCATTTTTTTTAAATAGCATATCAAATGTATCAATAAAAAAAACTCGTTTCAATCATTCTAACTTTAATTCTCTATCTTCCCATCATAAAAGATTCCGTCAAATCAAATCTTCCATAGAATAAAACATACAACGGCCATACATAGCGTGTGTATAATTCAATTTCTTATTCATTATACACAAAATGTATTAATCAAAACTGAAGCATATATGAGGGGGAAAATCACGCAATTTAAATGATAAATAACACGATAAAAAACTCTTCCATCTAAAAATTAAGGACGGAGAAATTGACATGAGACGGAGTATTGAAGATTTTATAACTATTGGAATATGGAATACTTACATTTGTGGTGGAATGAGATGTATGTGTTTTATAAAAGGAAGTTTGATAAAAATAAGGAAGTCGGAAGAATATGAAAGTTGAGATGGTGATCTTCTTTTTTCTTTTTCTTTTCTTTCACTTTTAGCTTTAATGATCACATAAAAACACTATTAGTAGTTATCCTAGACTCAAATACTTAATAACTTAGTAGTTTACATAAATCCAAATACTTAATATAATAGATAACTAATTACCAAACAGAGAGGAAGAAGAAACATCACCCCATGAACCTAACATTTTGTGGAATTTGTTATTAGGCACACCTTTAATACGGTTCATCCATTTCAAAATATTGAAATTAATTCAACAAAATTGTAAATAATTTCAAAGAATATATATATATATATACATCATCCTCTTTACAGGGGAAGGTGAGTGGAAGGGCCCATTAATATTAACAGATAATGATACATTATTAATATAATCGACTCGTTCTCCATCTTACTGGCAACCTGGTTACCGTATGTAAGATCAATGACATCTGCAAAAGTACCACCACGATAATTCTATGGGAGCTTAAAGAAAATGAGTGTAAAACATATTGGTGCATCAAAATTTTCTAGCTGCGTAACATTGAGATGATCATGTACGACATATATATAATACATATTATCAAATAATAGGAAAATTTGGATATCTCAATAGTGTGTTTATAACGTGTATATAAAGAGTGTGTATGGCAAAATTTTCTAATATATATATATATATATGACAAAAGGAAAATGAACTATAACTCATTTTCATAATTTTACCACTAACACTATGTTTCGATTTTCAAAATAATAATACGTGCGAAACTTTTTGAATTTTTTCGAATCCATTTACAAAATTTTTATAATATTTTAAAATTAATATATTTTAACTATTGAAAATATACTATATTTACATAGTTATAAAAAATGATGTTACCATAAAAAGATGAGAAAATTTATGTATCCCTCTACTTTTTATGTTTTTTCAATTCGTTCCATTAATTTTCTAGATAAATTTTAAATTGATAGACGCAAAACTAGTTGGTAAAGTATAAAAAATGTGCTATATTCTAGATAAATTTAAATTGACAGATACAAAACTAGTTGGTAAAAGTAGGAAAAATGAGACTCAATACCCTCGATCTCACTCATACACAGACGAGTAGAATTAGACTATTTTCAGTTATTAAAAGTCTACTTCCACTCCAACACAAATAAGATTAGTGTTTAAACATCTAAAATGACAACTCAGACCGATGAGACTCAAAACTACAACAAAAGCTAACAACCTGAACATGTCTTACCATAGAGGTTTCAGATACATATAATCCAAACAACATTAATACAAAAGATTAACATTAAGAGGTCCTTATTATCCAACTTCAAAACACAAGCTCCAAGTCATTTTAAGTATATAGCCACACTAAACTTTGTTCACTAGATAACAAAACAAAATTAACTTCTTCAATTCAGAACAAATAAAGGAAAACCACATCTTGTCACACAAAAGCTGAAATGCAATTTGCTTAGTTGTACTCTCGAGAAAGTGATCTATCTGACTGTCGATAATCACGGTCCTTGTCACGAGACTCGGATTTAGCTCGACCATAGCCAAAATTATCTTCCTCCATATGATCATACCTATCATCATCACGATCTGGCTGCTCGTAACGGTCATTATCATCCTTGACATCTACATTGTCATATTTGCCCCGATTTTGATGTTCATAGTAATCATATGGCACATCTTCATACCCAGCTTCTGGGCGCCTATGACCATGTTCAGGCTGTTCATACCAACCAGGATCATCCTCTGGCTCAGGATTATCATACTTCTTCTCTTTTTCTCCATGTCGGGCTCGCTCATGTTTTGATTCAACAAGATCATAGTCATACTCTTTATCGCGGGAACGACCACGATCATGATCAGCATCAACCAGATCATGATCCCTATCTCTATCCCTCTCCTTCTCACGACGGCGATCACGACCACGATCACGACCACGTTCACGGTCTCTATCTCGGTCTTCATAGTCATGGCCCCGATCCCTACCACGATCACGATCTCGTGTACGATCCCGACTGTCTCTATCCTTCTCCCTTTCTCTGGTCCTGTCACGCTCCTTGTGGTGTCTATCATCTCTATGATCACGATCCCTTGGCCTATCATGAGAACGCTCACGAGACTTTTCCTGTTCCCTTTCTCTATCACGAGACTTCTCCCTGTCCCTGAAACTTCTATTAGTCTTAATAGTAATGCAAATAGTAACATTGGTTAGATTGAACTAGCCTGAAATGGTAATCACGAGACTTCTATCATCACAAATATATTATGTTACCCATGAACTAGCCTGAAAGTAGCTTATATTTCAAGTAGATTGCCATTGTCAACCTCCAGAATACTGCTAGATATTGCGATGAAACAATCATGTTAATATGCAAGCCACATAAAGTTCACTATAGAGAAAATCTCCCCGTCTTAATTCCCGAGTCCTTTCAAATTTATTTTAGCATAAAATAACATTTCAAAGAAAACTTGGCAAGCTTAATTTTTGGAAGCCATAAAAAGAGTTCCTTTGAAAAAGTTAAGCAGCCAGCTCCCACACAATCATTTAAAAAATCCAGGCTTTGTAACTAGATGTGTGAAAAGCAATCTGAGAGAGTACCCCATTTGCAATTTGGGGAAAAATGTAGATTTCCCCCAAAAGATATGAATTGTAACATGCCTTAAATTATGTACAAGAGGACAAGTTCACTAAGTGTTGATATTTTTTTATCCTTTTCTAATTGAAGAAGCCAAACCTCAATTATTTCCTGATTACCTCTGCCTTCCTCCAGGAAGTTTCAAGAGTACAGGGAACAGAGAACAGCAAAGCAAAGATGAATCAAAGTAGAAAGCATATATGCAAAAATTACCTCTCACGATCATCTCTCACTCTTGGCTCCTCAGACCGAGGTCGTCCACCTGATTGTTGATGCTCTCTGAGGAATGAATCGAAGGACCAGAAGTATATATTTTTAATATTCAATACATATTGAGCACTATAAGAAAGAAGCATATACGATATAGAACTCACACATAAAATATACTCGAGAGATTAAGTTATAGTTGAACCTTAAATGTATTAATAAAGACATCTACCCACCCCAAACTCCACCACCTAGTTTTATGTTATAATAATACAGGCGACTTTGGCCTGCATTATCTCAAGTTTATTGTTAATCTTTCGAGACAAATGCCGCTCCTCCCATTTCTTGAAAGTTAAAAGAGACATTTCAACGTAGTCAAAAGAAGATTGTATTTAATTTTACGAAAGGTAGACAGAGCAAATCCAGATATTTAGCTTTCCCCTTCCTGAACAGAACCATAAGAAACATTAGTCAAGGACATCAATGATACACTCGCAAACCTACATGCGCAAGATCCAGAGTATACTTCCCAGGCTTCTTACATAGTAAGCATAATCGAATTCAGCATGTGCTCCAGTATTAACGTGCAAAACATTCACTTTACATGACACGCACACACACACTTGATATACATATATATATATATATATATATATATATATATACACACACACACACCTTACAATAGGCTGCAGCCTATTTTAGAAAGTGATGTAGTTTATTTTATTTTTACTTTTGCAATGTTCCTAAAAAATTCAACCATTAAGGATGGATGGAGCATTCAAAAACAAGAAAGTTTTCAGATTTTCACAAGTTTTCTTGCTGTGTATAGTAGTAGCCTTTACGACTACATAAAATTACGCAAAATTTTACTCTAAGCTACATATTCAACTTGCATTTTTATTAAGATTTTCACATCATAAAAACTTGTGAAAATTCACTACAGCCCAAATCTCAAAAAAAAGGCTGCAATCTGTAACACGTAATCACACACACACAAGTTTTCGGTAAGGAGGTTTGCATAATTATTGCGTCAGGACATTACCTCCCAGAATACCTCTGATTAACTTCGTCACCTCCAACCCTAGTTGTTCCGAGACCACCACCAAGTCTACGAGGTCGCCAATTCGGAACAGTCCTACCACGCTCAACATCTACTAGCACCCTTCTGTTGTCGAGTTTCCTTCCATCAGCTTGTTTATATGCAGCTACATTTCACGAATATGGAACACTCAGAAGAGTATTGAGTCAATATTCTCTGACTTCTATTGATCTAGTTATGTACATAATACTGTTATTATCGCATGATTTATTGATTATTAATTTTTACTGGATGGGGATAAGTATCAAACCTTTCATATCACGTGTATGCACGTATTCTATGAAAGCATATCCTCTGGGTTTGTTTGTCTCTTTATCTGCAACTAAGCGAACCTGAAACTCAAAACAGTGACTCAGTTAGATAAACAAGTAATAGAAAGATCAACTGTTCACCAAAGAAAAATGAGTTATAAAAACCCTGTTTCAAATAAAGTGCATTTTAGTCGAACAATTTCCTAGTTTTCCTATGGCACGGCAGACAGGCACTATGCCTCATAAGCCGTGCTCACCTTTAAATCATACAGCTTCCAATGTGAGATGCATCACCACCAATGCTAGGGTTGCAGACAAACTGTGGCCAATTTACCAGTCCAGCACACTACGCTCCCCTTACCAGGGAATATTTTTATAAAATATATAACAATATAAAATAATATAAAATACCAGGATATCGTCTGAACTCCGGAAATGTTTTTGTACCCTTTAATCCAAAAGTAAAATTTTTAGTATCAGGAAATTTACGTACTAACAATAAAATTAGGAAGGGAAAGAGATGCTAATACTCCCGATATATTTTACCCAAGTGCTGGAAAACTTGCCATTCTCTGATAGTTGCTTCGTAATAATAGCCAAAATGCACAATTCATCACTGCTCTGCTCAACTTAAATTTCAGCTTTGAAATGCAGGATGACTCATCATCTTTGCAATTGACTTGGCCCCAAATCAAGTAATGAAATTACCATTCAAGGATCAATTAGATGCCCTCTTACCAGGGATGCTGTTTTTATCTTGAAACTTATTGCTAGAACAGTACCTAGGCTAATAAAATAACCTGTCCCAAAATACTGCTCTACCCAACGATACATGAGGAGGCCAGTAACAATGATACCTGAACATGAATCCCAAACTCGAAACCCTCCAGTTACCTTTCAAAGCAACAATGCGATCATCATCCTCCGAAATTGCTAAGATTGCAAAACTTAAGTTTGCACTATGCGTTATAGGGCTTACCAACAGATTATGTGTGGAATTAGACCTTTGATATATTGTCTCAATCAAGTTGGACAATCTGATGCTGAAACAACTATTTTACTCTTAACGGGCCCAAAAAACAGCAAATTATAAGGAACAACCAGAGACCAGATGGATACTTCAAGAGTGGTACACAATCGTAACAGCATCCGTATGTTACAGTTAGACATGATATATTTTTATACTTCAAAAAGAGTATATATATACGAATGAATATGCCTAAATAATACGTCTTTCAGGATATAAGTCAATATACACTTGTGTGTGTTTGTGTATCTATTATCTTCATTTCTCAAATGGCAAGAGTACTTTAACATAAGCACTACCATACTAAAACAAACTCCTAAAGTACAATTTCTGCCAAAATTATGGAGCAATGTTGAGTTCATAGAAAAGCAAAAAGCAAAAAGCAAATTGAAAATTACTTGATGAGCAGGGCACATGTGTAACATGAGTGGTCAGGTGGGAGAGTGTATGCGTGTGTGTGGAGAAAAAAATTTAAGGAAAGCCTTGGCCAAGCTTGCCTAAGGTCACTAAACTAAATGACGTAGTTTAGGCTTCAATAATCCTTCCCAGCGATTTCTTTCTTATTTTAAAATCTTAAAATTAGAAGAACATATCACTCAAAACCAAAACTATGTCATTTAATGAGTTGCCTCCTTAGCCAAGCTTCACTAAGGCATGCCTTACCCATATATATTTTAACATCAACCTAAAAGCTTAGCTGGAGTTATCAATTACAGTCATTAGGTTTAGTTGCCGTTGGCTGACTCAAGAGATTAGATCTTCAATGATCTTGCCTTTGCAATAATCATTTTATTAGAAAAATATCGAAAACCAAAACATTAAGGGTGAGATTCAAAGACATTAAGTAAATTTACAAGTAGTATATATAATTAGAAACCTACATCTCTATTTAAAAAGTTTAGAGGATCACACTACTGCACAATCAAACCTCTTACCGAACCAAAAGGCAAAACCGAGTCCCACTCTTAGGAACTCTTATAATACCTACCCGCTTGATAGGACCATAAGCCTCAAACTCCCTTTTAATTCTGCTCTCAGTTGTCTCATGACTCTGTAAACATCAAAGAAAATTGAGTTACCAAAATGACCAAATAGTAACTTCAAAGTGTTAAAACAGTATAATCACTTACAAGCCTAGCTACGAACAGTGTCTTGTATGGATCCCCAGAGACATTTGGGTCGTTATTCGGGTCATCTGCACAATGGATACATATAAATCAGATACAAGTATAATAAGTTAGCAAACATGAGTGCATGACTCGTTTACACGTTATCTGATTAACATAAAAAGAAAGCGACGACTAGTACATTTCTCAAGCTCCTCTGCAGCCTTTTTTGCACCCTCTTCTAGCCGAAACTGGTGAATCCTAGCCTTCCTTTGTGCCTGGATCAGACACAATTAATTAAACACTATACAGAGAAGATTAAAAAGACGATCTGACCAATACAATAAAAAAGGAAATCCTAACAATGTTGTAATACTTCTATAATAAAGAAAACACACACACACACACACACATTAAGATACACCAAAAAATTTCACTCAATGCTCAATTTGAAGCATCATAAGTATAACTTATGTAAATTACAGTTCTAAAAAATGAATTAGATTTTAACAGACAATACATATCAGCATACAAGCAATTCCAGATCCTAAATTTTCTTATTGGTGCCACTTCAATAGCAAATTCACTATAAGCAAATGCTTGAGCAAAATAAGTCATTACTAATCCTGCCATAGCAAACAGTTCAAATCATGTTCTGGTGTTATCAGTTATATAACTATAAATAGTTAAGAGAGACAGTTCACTAGAAAGATATAGTTAATAATTTAATATACAGTAGCAAAATATAGCTATGCTAAGTCCACAAGATAACTCAAGTGTAGGGACTGAATAAAACAACATATTTGCAATAATTAAGATAAGAAATCAGTAGGCAGATGCTAATACTTAAAAATATTTGTTCTAAAAACACTTAGAAGCCAACGGAAGAAAAACAAGTAGCTTCTATTTTTTTTAAGAATTTAGATATTTAAATTCAGGGAACAACAATGCATAAAAATCAATGTTCTAAATAGCACATGCAAAGCTAGGCATGGGAGCTAGCACACAGATTGTTTAGGCAGCTTCAAGGTGTTTCCTAGGCAGTCTCCTTTATGTTTATCTTATACTGCGCCAATTTGCATAAACTATATATATAGTAGCTGGGAGGAAATTAACTTTACATGAATAACTTACAAAATGAAAATCTTACAAGGCACAGCAAATTAATTCCCAGCATAACAGAGTTCCAAAATTCTTATTAAATTGATTTTTTTGGTTAGTAATTTTGGGTAAGTAGGGGCCTAGGCACTGAGGCAAACGACGGGGCTGTAGAACATTGTTTGGCACCATAGCAAGATTAATAGGAGTAGGCATAGAAGATCCTTATACCATTGATAAGGATACACTCATTTTATGGAAGTAAAAGTGCAACAACAATCAGGAGACAACGCATAAAGAATAGAACATGTGCATCACAATAACACTGTGGTACAGAGAAGCTATAGCAAGAATATTCTGCTCAATGGAATTTCTTACAGGCGTTTCACCCTTTTGCACAGGTGGGGCATACTCAGGATCACTTGGTTCTGCAAAGTTACTGACAAATTGCGCCATCCCTATGAAACCATGAAAGTAAAGTAGAAGCAATGACAATGGAATAAGTACACCCCGATGAACCATTATAAACGTTTCTTAGTTTTTGTGATGTTTGGTGCGGTGAGTTTCATCCATTTAGAGAGGCAAAATCAACTTCATGTTTTTGCAACAGTTTGTTGTCTTCAAGGCCAAAACAAGTTGCGTTCATGAAACGATAAAAAATATTACCAAGTATTTTAGCCTTGAAATACAACAAATCAAAGAAACACCTAAAGATGACAGAATTTAATATCCTTGATGCTACAATCAACCTGTATATGGTGGGCATTTTCTCTTCTCTGGAGGTGGTTTATACTCCAAAGGAGGTCGGGGCTCAAAAAGCTTTAGCAGGTTAGCTGTTAAACCAGTTGGATGACTTTGCCCAATCTGCACGAATACAAATATGTCTTGTTTGAAGAAGCTGAAAAATTAGATGATAACGTAAAATACAAATCATTTACTAACCTTATCCTAACATGGTCCACTAATACGAGCATAGATAAGAAGATAATTATCTTGGTTGGTACTTGGTAATAAAAAGTGTAAAACAATACATTAGTACAAGATCTACACAAGTACTCATTTTTGCTCTCTTTATGTCTCGAAAATAAATAAAATAATGAAATTCAACTGAATACCACTTCTTGAAATATCAAAGTAGATCAAGCTCGTATAAATTAAGTGTCACAAGCAAAACAGAACGAGCAAGCTGAACTAAAACAACTTTCCTATATACATATTTGACATTTTTAATAAGCTTTAATCATCATGTTTGCACTAACTCTGTTTGTACATACAGAATTACTTTCAGGTGCATACAGAATTACTTCCAGCTTCATTTCTCATAGCTAAACGAATTAGTAGATTAACAAACAAAAGTCAGTTCCCAATTATCTAATTAAATAAAAAATCGGCGAAATCAGAAACTCTGAAAAACTGGAGGAAAAAAAACCAATACAATCAACACAGGTCAAATCCCCAATCCTCGATTCATGCTAAACTTGAGGTAACCTAAATTAAAACCCTAAGATTGTACAAAAATCGAGAATCATGGGATCGTAGATAATACCAGCTTCAGCTGCATAACATTAGCACGGTTCTGAGGCTTGACGCGGCCCTGTACGTTAGCCGCGGCCGCCGCGGCGTTGTTGTTTCGCAAGAATGCGTCGTTGTAATCCCCCATAGCAGAGATGAGATTAGGAATATTATTTCCAGTAATTATATGTATATATGTCGATATAGTGATCAAATGGTGTAGATTACATGTACCAGATTTCCATTCGAACAATCTCGAAGATGTCAGACGGAGAAACGGATGCGACCAGAGAGGCAGTTGAGAAGTGATTCATGGAGGGTTTTGGTTTTTATAGATCGACGACGAACTCGGCCATTAACTGGGTGAAATAATGAGTCGACGCGAACTCGTTTTGTGCCCGAATCGAAGTGGAACTCAGTGTTCGGGAATGACCCTTTTTTTTTTTTCCAACCTCTCTAACTTTAAAATTAAAATTACTATTATTCAGTTTATTTTCTACTTTTTTTCCCCAACATGCACCGAATTATATAAACAACTATATACACTAATGGAGTACTACCACTCAGAAAAAGGAAAAAAAAAGTATGCTCAGAAAAACAAAGTATGCTACAACTTTTTCTCTTACAAAAAATTATGACCCAAAAATAAATTACTTTATAGATTTATTTATTCTCTATGTGCACTTGACTATTGTCTATGCAAGGTTAACCCCTTTCTATCAGAATTGATGTTTTACGAAGCTTAATTTTGAGCCAAGTTCAGCTGTTAAACCAACAACCGAAGACATACTCCCAACAAAAGTTGTAGACATTTTTCTACTTTGCAGTCATTTTTCTACTTTAGTTTTGGGATTTGTTACTTCTTACACAAATAACATGTACATCTATCTTCGTATTATTCATCCTCACATTAATATGTTAATTTTAGTAATATGATCAACTGATTTCTAATGTTTATTTATTTGTTATTTTAAATTTAGGTGTATTGAGCTATGTTCAAGGGATCATAATGAACACAAAAAGGAACCACGACCATTATTCACGGCGCATGTTTCATCGGTTTATTATGTTGAGTTTCTTTAAATGTAAATAACTTTACAAATAAAACAAATGTGTCTTGCTACGTGCTACTTTTATTTAGTGTGTGTTCGTATTAAAAATCATATAAGAAATAATACTTGAGTATTCGCAGTGTGTATTTGTTTGTTCAATTGAAATTAACAAGAATTTAGTTACTTAATAATTTGCGATGCAACAGTCCGTCGTAAAGATTAATTTTTTATTATTTGGTTAGAGCTTCTATAAACTGGCTTTATAATGTTTAAAATTGTAAATTTTATATTAAACGATAATTGAATAAATTGAGTATCCAGTTGTTTGTTCGCTTCAAACGATTTTTTAAAAGGATTTAATTGTTTGCGACTCATTACTCTGTCACAAAAACTTATTTTATATTATTTAGTGAGTGTTGGTAAAATCTTAACCATTTGAATTTTAATATTAAGAACATCATAATAAATTGTATAGAAGGTTTTTATTATCACCTTCCACATTTTTGGAAAAAAAATAATTGATTGCACATTTTTTGAAATCAAAAAATTGAAATTCTATTTACTTTTAATTCACTATTTCGTCGTAAAATCTTAATGTTTTATTATTTAGTATGCGTTTGTAGTTAAAAATTTATGATATTTAAGATTGTGAATTTATAAACCTAATATTTGAATATTTAGTTTTTTTTTTTGCATATATTTGTTTGTTCGTTTTTAATTGAAAAGAATTAAGTATGTAATGGATTGTTCCGTGGCAAAAACTTGTTTTTCTATTATTTAATGTGTGTTTGTATAATCTTGAGTATTTCAAAATTTAAATTGTGAACTTCATTATAACTTTTAATAATTTTTTTATCATCTACTTGTTCATTATTTTGAATAAAAATAATTTCAAATTTTATTTTATTTACGATGCATTGTGCCATCGCAAAAATCAATATTCTATTATATGGTTTGTGCTCATAAGAAACTGTGCTCAAAAATCAATATTCTATTATTAAGTTTTTTATGTTTTAAATTATTAAATCACACAAGAAATAATAATTGAATATTTTTAGTTTGTAATTGTTTGTTCAGTTGAAATTACAAAGAATTGAAATACTTAAAATTTTGCGACAACAGTTCGACGCGAAAGATTAATTTCTATTATTTGGTTTATGCTTCTATAAATTGACTTTATAATGTCTAAAATTGTAAACTTTATTAGAAACGATAATTGAATAAGTTTAGTATTTAGTTGTTTGTTCACTTCCTATGAATTTCTTTTTAAAAATTAATTATTTGTGACGCATCATTCGGTCACAAAAACTTATTTTCTATTATTTAATAGGTGCTAGTAAAATCTTTACCGTATTGTGAGCTACATAATAAATTTTCATGGAAGATTTTTTTTATCTGCATGCACATTCTCTGGAAATAAAAAAATCGAACTTCTATTTGTTTACGACACTCTATTCCATAGCAAAATCTTAATATTTTATTATTTGGTGTGCGCTTATATAATTCAAAATTTATGATGTTTAAAATTGTGTAATTCATAAATGTAATATTTGAATATTTTTTGGCATCTATTTTTTTTCGGTTGAAATTATAAATAAAGAAAAATGACAGGTCAAAATTTATCTCAGTACAAATAAATATTTAATAATATTGTCTGGTCACTTACTAATATTAATAGATCAATTAATATAGCATTCAACGAGTATGCTGAATTTATTAAAAGACCAATTAAAATTACTAATGATGAAATTTTAATAGTATTCGATGATATGATTTGAAAATATCATCACTAGGATGAAAATATTTTTCATTTAAATAATTCAATGTCATTTTTTGTAATTTTTAAAGATTTAATTATTTGCGAATCAACACTCTGTTGCACAAAAGATAATTTTCTATTATTTAGTTTGTTTTTGTATAAACTTGATTTTATTTTAAATTTGTGAATTTCATAATAAATGATAATTGAATATTTTTAATATTTTTAAGGATTTCTATTATTTAGTAATATAGTAGATAAGTTTAGCGAAGTTAAGCTTGTTTATTAAAGCAAGGTGCTAACGCCAATTTTCCATAAACTTTCACACAATGTAAAATCATTTTGCCGTTTAACCATTTTTGTGATTATTAACTACGAATTAGTAATGAATAAACCTAATATAAAAGGAACTCAATCTAATAAACATCATAAAAGTAGCTAGTTCTATAGGCGTTTCTAAGCACAACTAATTTCTAGTTATACATGTTAATAAAATCTTAAAGTTCTCAGTAATCAACACAGACACAAAACGGATACATACAAAAAGATATATTTATATAATTGTCACAAAATTTCAGTTGTGGGTAAATAATTAATTGAGATAAAACCATCACGTAATCACAATTTAGTTTTCATTATTGTATCGACTACTTAATTATGCAAAATATCTCAACATATATAACGTAGTTTTACTTTTTCTTTAGTAATATACTAATATATGACAAAATGATGCTATCTACGAACTTGTTGAACAGAGTGGGGAAAACCTTGCCACAGCCTTTATATTTGTCATTGGAAATTTATTTATTTTTTGTTACAAAAAGTTAAGGAGGGAGACTCCTGGTCCAAGATCAGGGTAATATCACTGGCCTATGCTGAATTTTACCAGTTAAATCAACATTCATTGGCTCATTGAAAACTAGTTTACATCCCTATATATACATCAACAAACATATATAATACCAATAGACCAAATAAACATCTTGAAGTATATATATTGGAGTATTACACAACAAAATAACACATATAACCATGCAACCTAGCTAAGTCCTTGAATTGATTCATATACAGACACCAGGTGCATCTGAATCTTCATTTCTCTCTCAAAATTAAATGACAAATTCAAGTCTTTCAGAGTTCATGATTATCACGAACATACATTTTTCCTGATTCCAGCAACAGATTAATTTTGATCTGACTGCATTAGCCAGCAGCCTCAGTTGTATGATCTCGATATTTCTCTATGCATATTGGCCTGTACTTTTACTCTTTGGAATCAGAAGAAGATTGATGAAGTACATAATCGCTCGTGTGTTCTTGACTATTCATTATCATCTGCCTGAACTTCATCATATCAGCATTGTATGCACCTGTATCATAAAACTGAGAAGTTGTCCCCATCGCAGAGCTCTGAGGGGTGTGGCTTGATTTTGGTTCCCCCTCGTTTAAGTCATCCAGTGATGAATCTCCTTCCAATGTACGAACAATCTGTTTTTCGCATAAAATGTTCATGCAATCGTAATGTTCATCCACAAAGATTTAATCAAGGATAGGTTGTGTTATTGAAAGGAATGAACACGAAAAATAAATGATAAAATTACATTATTTTTGTTAACAGAAGTTATAACAGTTATTAGTACTTCTGCAACAAGAAAATGACTAACATGTTAAATTTTTATGTAGAAGAAAGGGTAATAAAACTTTACTATAATTTCAATTTCTGTGACTCCATTTCACCAAATATTTCGAGTTTTAAACATAGCCTTGTTCAAATGGAAGTATATATGATATAAAAAACATTGTGCGCAGTTCAATATATTTACCTGGCTCATCTTTGGGCGCCTCCTAGCAGAATGACGAATGCTGGCAGCAGCTGAGGCAATCATTCTTGCCATTTCTTGATGATCAAAGTTATCTTCTAATCGTGGATCTATCAACTCGCCATACTCACCCTCTTCCAAAGCTTTTGTCATAAGTGGCCTAGCCTGTTTCAACAAAATCCCAATTTAAAGGAAATTTAAAATAAATTGTGGATGAAGTGCTGTTACATTAGTAAAATTTATTAAATATATTCATTCATTGTCATATATAACTAGAAGCAATTATGATCTGCAACACACAAAGATAGAGATGATATATACAGTGTTTTACTATGTATACTTACCCAATCCACCAAACTGTCTTCCATAATTCTACTTGTGGGATCTACAGGTTTCCTTCCAGTTATGAGTTCTAAGAGCATGACACCAAATGAGAAAACGTCCGATTTCTCTGTCAGCTTTCCGCTTGACGCATATTCTGGAGCCAAATACCTGCAAACCCCAAATAAGGGAGATGGTTATTTTCCAAAAAATCTTTTATAATCTCAGGTGTGACATAAAAACATCAATGATCATGGTATACTGAAATTTTGTAAAAGTAAAAGAAATACATGGACATTTATGATGCAACCATAATCACAAACTGATAGTATTACAAGAAAACTTGGTTTATTACCCAAAAGTTCCCATGACACGGGTTGATACATGAGTGAAGTTGTCAGAAGATAATTTAGCCAATCCAAAATCGGCCACCTGAATAAGGTGTAAAATCAATTATAAGAAGATAAGCTAGCTTTACTTTTACCTTAATACGTGTCAGGAATGGTAAATTTATTTTCAAATGTATGTTACCATAGCTTCGTAGTTTTGATCTAGCAGAATGTTAGCAGCTTTAATGTCGCGATGGATAATCCTGGGGTGGCCTACAAGCAGTAAACAGAATATCTCAAGAGTATAAAAATAGAGATATTTAATGATATAGTGTATACTTCCTATGCACACAAAAGAGAACAAGCATTTATTCCGGTGACGAAAGAGGGATTAAGTGGAACATAATTGACTGGTTCCATTGCTATCGCGGACCTTATGCAATCGGTCAGATTATATAAACATAAATTAAAAATGAAAATTATTATTTGAGAGTGCAGAATATATTCATACAGTCTTCATGAAGATAAGCAAGTCCTTTGGCTGCTCCCACCGCAATACGAAGCCTAGTTGGCCAATCCATGACAGGCTGACCCTTACCTAAAAAACAAAAGATTGACTTGAGCTTTTAACAAATTTACATGATATATTGTATTCAGTAAGTTTGAGATACGAGAATTAAGTCTTAATCCCAAAATAACTTACCGTAGAGATGGAACTCCAAGGTCTTATTAGGAACAAACTCATAAACTAGCATTCTCTGTGTATCAGCAATGCAATATCCAACGAGTGATACAAGATGGCGATGATGGACACGGCTGATAATTTCAACTTCAGCCTGGAATTCTCTCTCTCCTTGCCCACTACCAGACTTCAAGCTCTTCACTGCAACCTCTTGGCCATTAGACAAAACACCTTTGTGTACAAACCCAAAACCGCCTTGTCCGAGCAAGTTAGCCTGAGAAAATCCATCTGTAGCACTGGCTAACTCCTCATAGGAGAATTGGCTCTTACTAAATCCAATATTCATATTTGGCGACAGATGTGGCTGCGGCGTTGGGTGAGATCCCGAGAAGTTGGAACTATAATCCCCACTGCCATTAGGAGGTGGCCCACCCCAACCACCACCGCCAGGTGCTGTCTGGAGCTTCACAACATGGTCATTAGGACCTGTCCATTGTTGTGTACCATGATGGTATTCAGCACGACCTAGGTAATGTTCATGTGAGAAAAAAAAAAATGAAACCATATCCAAAATAGACAGTGAATTAAAACTAAACACGGTGGTGTACATTGAGTCATCACAATGAGTTTAGCATTATATTCTCAGCGGCTAACATTGAGTTTTAGGACAGTTTGAACAAAATTCTGACAATTTGACAAATTAATGCGCAACAAGTTTCATTGCAGTAAAGTTTAGAAGTGCTTGTAGTATAAGGATGTCAAGTTTTTGAAGTAGTACGTTTTAGAGACAATGACATTCCTCCATTTCGACAACTCAACATAGTATAGAAGTTTATATACATATTTTTTATAATCATATGATCATATACACTGCAAAGGAGAAAGTATTAATTTTCATCACTGATTTGGATGAAGATTGTGATTCAAATAGATCTCATACATTTACCAGTAGGCTAGTCTTTTTGCACTCAATTTCTGTTGTTGAACAAGTGTTACTTAACAGTACATATAAAGGCTATTTTACGGAAACTCTTTTAGTTTAGTGATAATACTGCCAATAAAAATTCAAAAGAATAATGAATTGAAAATTTGAGAAATCAATTACTAAAAAATGAACTAATAATGTTAAATTAATTACCTTTAGGAGGTCCATGCATAGGGTCCATATAGTATGTTTTCTTCTTCTTCCTTGTCATACAAACTAAGCAAATAACAATCATAGCAAAAATTATTACTCCGCCAACGGCTAATCCTGCAACAGCTGCTGCTCCAGTGGATGAGCCACCTTGAGAAGGTGTTGAGCTACTCGAAGGGTCAGAATTCGACGGCGACCTGTGGCTGCCTGATGATGATGTAGGAAGCGAATTTTCTGACGGAGGGATGGCAGAGCCATCTGTAGGAGATGGAGGTGTAAAGATAGCTGGCACTGTCGGGGTTGAATTTGGGGTGGGAGGTGCTGGTACAGATGATGCTGGAGCAGGTGGCGATCTTCCCTCTGCCGGCGGTGGTGGTGAGGATTTTTGATCTGACGGTGGTGAAGGTGAGGATTTAGATTCCGGAGGGGGTGCTGGAGGAGAATCACTTTTGGATGGAGGCGGTGGTGAGGAAGGCGGTGGTGAAGATGGAGGCGGTGGAGATGATGGCGGGGAAGAGGATGGGGGTGATTTCTCCGGTGGTGGTGAGGATTTAGATGGAGAAGGAGGGGAGTTGGAGGAGGAGGCGGAGGAGTCAGATGGAGGCGAAGAATTATCACTGTTTGGGGGAGCAGAGTTGGGGGATGAAGCCATATTTACAGGAAATTGAATTGAATAATTGTTGATATTAAGTTCCGGCAAGCGAGGAATTAGGCTCAAAAACACGCCGGAAACCCAACGAGTTCTCTCCCCTAACTGCTCACCACTATAATTCACCTCCCTATAAAACCCACTACATTTATCAAAATTATATCAACAACAAATTAATTCAATCAAAATGAGAGTCAGCCAACTATGTTTCGATAAAATATCAAATGAAAATACAAAACCAATTATACATGCATGAATTATCATGAGGATGATAATATGGCGCAAGGGAACTACTGTTTTTCAATTATCTATTACCTAATAATTATTTTAGAAACGAATTATTACATGTGGGTTATTGAAATTTAGTGATGAACTTCATCATATCATATGTATTATATACGATTGCAAATGAGGACGGAGTAGATCATAGAGTCGTTAACATCAATCAATACAAATAAAAGTTGTATATATATTGGGGGTGAAAATGATATTGGGTGGTGAATGGAAATAGGAATAGAAAAGAGGGGTGCATGCATACCTGAATGAAGAAAGAATGAAGAACTAGGGGGAAAGAGTTCTCAAAGGAAAGAGAGAGAAAAAGGAATTGGGCATTAATTTTTGAAAATTTGCAGATGAGAATTGCTCCCTCTCCTTCTCCTCCTCCTCCAGTTTGCCTGGCCAACCTCCTACTTTCAAGCTTAATCCCCCTCTCCATTTCTTTCGCTTCTTCGTCCGCTTTCTCTCCCTCTCTTTCCTATTTACCTTTAAACCCATCACCACCACCCCCGGCCACCCATCCTATTTTTAGTACTACCCCATTACATTCCTCTTCATTTAACACCACATGTAAATATACAGACTTCCAAATTTCCAATCCAGTGGCCTCATAATTGTCGCTTTTTTTTATCCAACATCATTTTTTTTAATTTATTATTGGATTTTACCGAAGGAACTCACAAATTCTCATCAATAAAATAATATGTTGATAGCACAACTAAATTTATTGCCTTGCAAAAGTCAATACACAATGATGAGTTGGGAATCTATAAGTATCGGTATTCTTTATAATTGAAACCATATCGATATATTGTTATGGCAACTAATTTCTTATGAAAACTCTTTATGTGATAAATATGTGGGTATAAAATTAGTAAAGAGTAGATTCCGGTGCAGTTTAGACTATTTAAAGTTAAGAGTTGGAAGATTAACATATGAACAAGAACAAAAACATCAACATTATCATCCCGAACCAAGATATTCGGTAAAATGGAACCAACATTCACAGCAGAGTAACTAACAAAACCAAGACTAACAACAATCATTCTATGGTTCATGAAGTGACTGAAGACAAATTACGCATGCTCATGAGCCGTATGGTCGGAACCTCCCTGCAAAAACGAATGAAGTGTCGATGGTGCCTATGGGTTGCTGCTGTCGGTGTAAGGCAAACGCACAAGGCTGTTCACGTACGGTACATAGCTTCCCCTAATGCTGGAGATTCTGCGGCTGATCACTTTAAAAGTCCCATGAATGATATCGTAAGAATAGAGTCCACCTCTGATCCAACAAATCAAGATATTGTTGTTCATGCAAAGCAACACATTGAAGCCTTGGACATCGCCCCCCATACGAAAATCAAGGTCAACAGCAATACGGCGCTTCAAATGCATATCAACACCACCAAAGATCTCGATTGTGCCTGCTTTCTCATCAGCTGTCCCTGTGTAAGACTGTATGTAGGAAATCTCACCATCAATTAGTGTCAAAATGCCTTCAGCTTCCCTTTCACGGGGTATAGGCTGAACTCCACACAGATCATTTTTCACATCAAATGCCATAAGTTCACCTGATGAGGTTTCCCAGTACACAACTCCATTCATGTAGAAACCATTATTTTTCAGTGTTGAATTCCCAATCTCAGCACAAACAGAAGTAGAGCAAATCCAAGACCATGTCTTTGAGGAGTAAACATCAAAAGAAAGCATTGGCGGACCATCATAAGAATCAAAGGCACAGATGACCTGATAGTCTGCCTCAAAATTTAACAGAGACGGCTCAAATACAAGTACCATACTTGGTTCCTGACCGTGATAATATATTGATGATGGCAACACATGAAAGTCCCCGTTAGCTGGGTTGCAAATGTAGTAGACATTTTCGTCATTACCTCCTTGGCAGAGGAGTAGACCATTGCAAGAACTCATGATTCTAACTTTTTCTGGCAAAAACTCCAAAGATGGATAAGGAACCCCATATGCAGACCAATCAAGCGCCACAAAGAAGTGGTTGTTATCATATTGATGTTGACAAAAGAAACCAGACATGTTTCGGAAGTAGCAGCTCTGCCTATGTGCTAAGAACGGATTTCCTATCCACTGATCCCAGTCTCTGGAAACACTTCTAAACCTCGCAAGAGATTTAGCCGGGAGAAAAGGGAGAACATGGTCCTTCACCACATCTTTGATCTCCATGTCCTCCTTCAGCTTGATATTGGCAGGAAAATTATGTAATATAGTGCCATCAGCCTTCCTATACGTCACAGTTTTATTCAGAAACATTTCATTCTGTCATTAAACACAAAAATAAACAAGTTAAAGGCATACAAATACACAAGTCAAATACTCATTGCAGCAAAACATAGAGAGATCACCAACAAAATATATGAGAGAAGAAGAGGGCAGTATCTTCTTTTTCTTTATAAAGAATGATTAAAAAGTCTCTAATTATTGATTGCAAGCATAGTGCTCGATTGGAAGAATACTGCAACAGGTTAGATTAGGGGAAGACTTGCAATTTAAATAGATGAGCAAAGAGATCGCCTTCAACATACATCAACCAATCCATACTTTTCCGGGATCATGTACGGAATATCAAAAAATTGTGAATTTGCAGCAGAGTTGGTTGATTCATCAGAATAGCTATCTGTGTCATCCCACGGCTGTTTCTCCTGAAACAGCACCAAGTTTTCAGGACAAGTTACATTCCATGAAAATCAAAATAATAATCATTTGACAAGCATATTTTTCAGAAGACAAATCATATTATTTTTGTGTGTGTTATAACCACTGACCAATAGTTGTGCTTTGTCCATAGTTTCAGCAGTCTCTGCCTCTGATTGTTCCATTTCATTTACGTCAGGTATATTGTCTGCAAAAGCCACCTCGTCCATATCTTTTATTCTAGGATCAAGTTCTTCAGAACCAAGAAATTCAAACGAATCATCATCAGTCTGATCACTTTTATCCTGAGAAAGCACAACATAGAATGGATTCTTACTCTCTCAAGTATTAACATTCAACTATGGACAAGCTGTGATGATATTATAGACAAAGTCCTGAGATGTACCGTATGTAAATCATCAGAGTTGATCATCTCAAAAGAGAGATCATCATCACTTTTCTCCATCTCACTATTCATCCTGCCACTAAAATAGTGTTTAGTCAGTAACACAGAGAATGAACTCCACAATATTGGTGTATCCATATAATCGTCTCACAATATAACTATAAAAGTATAAAGCATTTAACAATAATAAGCAATGAAAACCCAAGCGTTAACATCTAGGTGGTGAGTAGCTATACATTGGGATATGATAAAACATTTTTTGCCATAAGGTCTCGTCATGCTACATTCGAAAAGGTCTGAGGTTGAATATTGTGTATCATCATCTTAAAATATATTCTTTCAATGCAGAGTAAAGGGCAGGAGGAAAAAAAATGTCTGTCCAACATCATTGGAAATTGTCTTAGTGAAACAAAGTTTCTGAAACAATAATGATTTAATAAACATATTGTTACAATAAAGCACAATACAAAATTGAATCAACAAAAACATCAACACCATTAAAAATTCCAAGCCGACTAATAATACTTGATAAATCTTTCAAGAAATATAAGACTTCGAGGAAGCTAGGGAAGACCATAAGAATAAAACCAAAACGCATGTAGAAAGATTATATGTAGTCTACTGGAACTAGAAGAGCTGATAGCAACAATATATAAATTGATCTGAAAAACAGAATCTATTTTTATGATCGACCTTCAAATAACCAAAAAAAATATACCATACATTCTAAATTTACAACAGGAAAGCATATATAATGAACCCTCATATCATATAACTAATTGAGCAGCAACATAAATTTTTAAATATTACAAAATAAGTGCCAACGGAAATTCCAACAATGAGCTATATTACTAGGTTTTCAAGACAAGTCCTGCAAGTAAGAGAGATGGAATAAACAGAAACCATTCAATAGTAGTTTCTCACTTTCTCCAAGACACTGGCGTTCAAACTAAAGAAACACAGGGAACATAATATATACAGAGAAACTACTAATGTGTGGTTTCTATTTATATATATATATATATATAGATATATGCGCGTGCACAGAGAGAGTGTGTGTTCAGCCAAAAAGCTTATTAGGAGTTGATTAGTTCGTTTTTAAATTATTCATAAATGTCGACATAAAGTTCATACAGAAACAAATTAAAATCCCAACTATTCAAGCATGAATTGAGTCTTCTAACTTTTATGATAAATTGAATCCCAAAATGGTATGTAAAATCGCACTAAATTGTGTGCACATACAACAAAAGTTGAAGACAAAATCTTAGCATATTCTGTATGCAGCAAGGAACTGGCACTTATCAAGGCACTTCAAATATTTTGATATATATGAAGCTACCACCAGTGCCAAGGAAGGATGGCACATGCATATGTAATTTTTTGTTGTAGTTAACCAATTTACTGATTTAAGGGACAGAAATGAGATATTTTTTCCTCTAATTATATAATTTACTGATTTAAGGGACAGAAATGAGCTAACTAGTAAAAAAATGATTGATTTAATCAAAGATTTCGAATAAAAAATTGAAGCAGAGAATATAACTACAAAATCGACACATCAATGTCCGTATCATATATTGCAAATGATACTATCAAGAATTCCGAGAACCCATAAAAGAGACAAATTCCATGCTTACGCTGTACGCGATCATATATCTTACTGGAGTATTAAAAATATTAAATATACACGATTCCCGATACACACAAACATACATGAATACATCATACATACGTACGTACATACATACATGCATACATACATAGACACGTAATATTTAAGTAGAAGCAGAGCATGAAGAATAAAAAAGGAACAGTAGTATGAAACATGGAAGTCAAGTCAATTCGGTCAACGAACAGCGATCTGATTGACATAGAAGTGATCAAGAAAGTAATGAGATCAGTCATCATAATTCGATAAATGCGAATTAAAACCCTAATTTTACTAAAAATAATCGCAAACGATTAAAAAATGGTGATGTTTACCATAAAAGAAAGGAAAAACAGAAAGCAGTAGAAGAAAGAAATCACCTGCAAATCACAGCCGAACAAGAGAACGGACAACGAGGAGAGAGAGAGAGAGAGAGAGAGAAATTAGGGGTTTTGCAATATGAGAATAAGGATATAAAGTAGAAAGATGATGGAAGAGTAGTGTTGTTATGATCGTCGTCGGAGGAGGATTATTATGGGGAAAAAACAGAGGAGTAAAACAACGCCTGGGCCGAAACTACGAGTTGCTTAGAAGTTTCAGTAGTGGTCCACGCGTCTATGTTTGATAGGATGGACTATGTCACCGAATGACGCAATTAGTCTGGCCCACTATCAATCCAAGTAGATTAAGAACTGTAGTCACTACTTCTGCATTAAGACTTGTGGAGTTGAGTCAAGTTGCCTCCTCCTTTCCCCGATATTACCTCGTGGGGCATGAAAGTTATTACGAGACTTCCCGTATCGTATCAACGGAAACAACAACAGAGTCACGCGTGTCAAAACCAAAAAAATATACCATCTCACGTTGTAATATTTGCATTTTTTAAATTTATTATTTTGTAAAATATTATCTTATTTTTAATTAAACATTCATAATAAATATTAACTTATTATTTATGCATATAATTTTAATATTTATCAATAATTTAAATGTTATTTTTCGTGCGACAAATGGAGTAATAATGACTTTGTCATAATAGAGAAGTACTTGTATATTTATCCTTGTTAGTAGTATTAGTGAATATATATATATATATATATATATATGTATATGTATATGTATTGCATACTAATTAAAAATTTGTAGATAGTTATTAGAGAGGGCGTGAAGTACAATACTACTGTTCCTTTTTTATTAAATATAGTACAATACTGAATTACGGTATAAAGGTTGTCTTAATTCAACATATATTTGTAGCTTGGTCGATAGGGAGCATATCACTCTTAATTCAAGTTTGTCTAGTCGATAGGGACACTATGTATGTAGCTTGTTTCGGTGAGCAATTCTTGGATGAAAGATTTTGTTAAATGTCATAATAAAGTCGATTATAATGACAATTAATTTACAATTACCAATAAAAATTGTAAAGGAAATCATAATAATTAAAACCACAAATATAAACAATTGCCAAAAACAATCCCATAATTAACTGCTACTGGAACTCTCAAGTTGCGCCAAGTGCTATCTATAAAGGTAACAATGCAGATTACCAAACGGGCAGATTCAGTTTCATGGAATAAACAACGGATCCAGATACATATGTTCAGTCACCATACTACTGAATATTGATAAACTGGGTTTCCATATTTAAGAATATAAACGCAGCGATCGTTTCAACTTAAATTTTAGGAATTTTAGATTATGTAATGTAATTTACATTATTAAAAATGTAAAATTTCCAATATTTAAACTGAAACAAACGGAATCAAAGACGAAATTAAAATAACAAGAGAGGAGTTAGAGATAAACAAGGGTGTTGGCGTAAGATAGAACCCTTGCATTGTCGTGGTCGGATGAGCCAGACATAAGATTAGTTTCTTGCTTCTTCATGTCATAAGAATACATTACTCCTCCAATCTGACCCAAAACCACATCCTCGTTAATAAAATGGACCTTATGCTCACAATGATGCCTAGTCAAACCAAGAGCATTGAGATTTAAATTGATAGTTTTTTTATTACTCCACGTCTTGGAATTGCTGCCCATTTGCATTGTGTTTGAGTGAATATTAGACAAGACCCTCACATCGACAGAAGCGTTGATCGGATGAGCGAGACAGAGCTTTCCATTCATGGTCCCCAGAGATGAATATATACTAGAATAACATCCTTGGATTAGTCGATATCTGTCATTCATCAGATCATAAGCAGCAATACTACCTTTTGCAGCCAGCCAGTAAACTGTGCCATTTAAATGAAATCCTGTACTCGGTATTAACCCCTTTGTGGCAAAGCAAATCTCTTTAGACAGTCGCCAAGATCCTTCTTTGGAGGAAAATATCTCAAACTTGGTAGCACCTTCAAAATCTTGAGATGGATAAGCACATAGGAGCTTGTACTCGGCCACAAAGTTGAGAAGTGAAGGTTCAAAGACGAGCACAACAACAGGATCAGGACCATGATCTACATTTGATTTGGGAAGACTCTTCCACTGCTTGGTAACTGGATTGCAAATGTAGTAGGTCTTATCCCCAGTACGACCCTGGCAGCATAGCAGTCCATTTGACGAGCTCCTGATATCAACAGGAACCGGTAGAAACTTCAGTGTCGGATCTGGCACACCACACGCTTTCGGATTAACAGAGATAAGTGATGGTGGTTTCCCAAGGGTTTGGCAAAAGAGACCTGAAACCTCATTAAGTGAAAATGACTGGCTGTGGGCAAAAAATGGAGTTGAGATTCGGAGCTTCCATTCTCTACAGACACCCTGACACCTGAATAGTGACTTGGCAGGAAGGAAAGGGAGCGCATTTTCCCTTATTATGCATTGTAAGTCTAGGTATAACTTAGAGTTAGTGAAAGCAATAAGCATACTTGACTTCTTTTCACGATCCATTGACTTATGATCTGAATGTACTCGGCTCCTATACATAGACAACTCAATTTTACCGGAGGAGCAAAGAAAAAAAATTAAAAGGAAAATTAGAAATTCACAATGTCCACTCAAGAAAGAGAATATTAGCATAGAATTTATTTTACTTCAAAGAAAAAAAACAATAATAAGGAAAGTGATGCTGAGGCTTGAACTTCTACAGGGAGCGTAGTTACAAACAAAAAAGTCCTTAAATTTACCTTCCAGAATTATGCTCTGGTTGTAAGCTTGTAAGTTGATTGTTTTGTAGATAGAACCATATGTATTACCATAAATTTTAATTCTCACTATGAGATTATTAACACTAAATCTGATCAAAATATCATATTCAAACTACTTCTGTACTTACCTACAAAGAAAATAAAAAGGACAGTCTTAAACAATTAAAAATAAACTTAATAAGCGGTGCTAAAGACACCAACTTGTACACAAACTGATGTGCCAAACTCTATACGAGATTTGTGAACCCTAGGGGGCATACATTTTCAAAATTAATGATTCAAATTTTGCAACATATGTTTGTGTACCTCTACTTGTGTAATTTGTTGGAGTCTTTGTATTATTGAAACTTAATTTTACTGGAATAAATAGAGGAAGCAAAAGAAGAAGACCCGTGATCTTCCAAAAATTAAGAACAACGTCTGTTTAAAAACAACAATAAATGATTTCAATAAGCAAAAGACTCAAAGATCAAGCGTTAACCCCTGTTAAACCCTAACCCCTAAACCCCAATCCAATTAAGAATAACATACTAAAACTTACACACTGTGTTACTGCGATCAAAGCTTGCTATCTATACAAATCAGTTAAAAGAAACAAAAATTGAAAGCACATATTTTCAAAGAACATACTCGTAAAACTCGCGAAATGGGTGATTTCGAGCTCGTGATTAATACATGATAAATTGATTAAAAAAGTAGACAATAATCAAATTCAAAAACTTGAAAATTCGGGAAAAGAACACCATACCTTGTTATCAGTGTTGTTGATCGATAGAGAGATTTTCGAATCGGACTGAAAGACCCAGAGATAGACGGAATGTGGTAGTGCGATTTTTAAAGACTCGAATCAATACCGATGTTTCCGCGAGAACCTTGCTATTTTTGTAGTGCTCGTTCCCTGATTTGTTTCGATTTCCTTCTTCAATGATATTTACTGTAATTTATTTCGGTAACAATATATTTACCGTATTTTCTAATTATCTATGTACCGTATTTATAGATATTAGAACAATAGTATGTGCATAGCACCGGTGGCGGATCCATATGGGGACGAGGAGGACTACGCCCTGAACTTAAAAAAAAAAAAAATTATATATAGAATATTTTTATTTTTTTCAAAAGTAAAAATACATTTATTAAAATTAAAAATATATTTACTTAATTTTAAAAAGAGTTTAATTTGAAATTGAAGTATGTTACGTAAAATAGATTACATTTGTGTAATATTTTTATTATATAATGATATTACTTTTAAAAATTATCATTACAATACTTTTATTTTATCATCAGTTAAATATTACAAACAAATTTTTTTTGAAAAACTAATCTTTTGTATAATAAATTTCAATCAAATATGCAACCTTAATATTAGCAAAAAAAACTTTTATTAAATAGATCTCTAAAATATTACTCACTCTGTCTCTGTATAAATGACCTCTATTCCTTTTTTGAAAGTCCAAAAATAAATAACCACTTTCTAATAATAGTACTACTATTTTGATCATATTTTACCGAATTTGTCCTCAACTTTGTTTTGGAATATACAGTAAATATAATTATATTGAGAATAGAAAAAGAGTTTGTTTTGAATTATAATTTTATGAATTTACATTATAATTTGTTTTAAAGTAAAATTTTTCTTAATATGTGTGCCCAAAAAAGAGGTCTTTTATTTAGAAACGGAGGGAGTATATTTTAAAATTAAATTTAGCATTCTTAACATTTAATAGATTTGAAGTAAATATTATGAAATGTATAAAGATTACTGTTATGTATAAATTTTTCGATGTTCAAAGTATAATTTATTTTCAGATTTTAGAATAATACTATATTTTGAAACGAAAGCATTATAATTTAATAAATTTCGGAACGAAAATTGAAGAATAGTAGAGTAATATTGTGAATATTTTAAATTCAATAATTTTATTATTATAATACACTATCATATTAACAAATTCGTTTTTATAGCGAATTAAAAAATTTTGGCCCCCCTTAACGAAAATCCTGCGCCTACCATTGCGTAGCATGGACATTTATTTTTCATAAATTTTAATTTTTTAAAGTATTTTAATGTTTTTTGTCTTGTTTTTTTCTCAGACAGACTCGTGGATTTGTAACTCCCTAACTCACAAATTTCCAAACAGTTTAACTTATGCAGTGATTTATCTTGTGATTTGAACAGGTACCCCAACAAAATAAAACTTTTTCTAATTTAAAATTTGGTAAAATTCTATCGGAACAGATGGAGCAGTGTAATGATTCATCAGCCTCTCTATTAGTTATTTTTGTCTGATACAAGCATGAGAAACTGTCTTGAAAGTCCAGCCCTTTTGTTAGTTATTTTTATCTAACACAAATATGAGAAATTGTCCTAAAAGCGAAAGAACAATTAAAACTGCTTGAATGCTTGAAACCATCCCCAAAGTTTATGCGCAAAGAATGGACAAACCCTAGACTTCAATTCCATCCAAGTATTTTTCTTTCTTTTTCTATTCTAAACTTTTGGGGAGCTATGATTATGATGCTTCGTTTTTCAAATTCTAACATTAAATGCACAAGTTCTACCATATGTAGAATGGAGATAGAGTCCTAAAATACCTATATTAAAGAACGACGAAAAGAAAAGCGAAAGATCTCATTTGTACAAATTTCTGATATTTATATTACAATATTATTAAAATTATATTGTTAACCCCTATTTCAGGTCAATTTAAGATAATTTCTGATAGAATTTTGCGACTCAACAAAATAATTTATTGAATTAGGCATTTACCTTCAGAAAACATGAAAGGCATATAAAATCGTAACCATAAATTTTGTTGCACATCCCACAAAAAATCAAAGTTGATAGACGATACTCAGGTCAGGTAGGGAAAGGAAAAGAAAATAAGATTAATAAATATTTACAAATAAAAAAAAAAACAGAAAGGTTATTGATAAATATTAACAAAAATTGGATTAGCTAGCTTAACTTAGCCAAAGCATTGGTCAGTAGGCAGTGGTCCAGGAATAGAACCTTGCTCAACAAACTGCAAACCAAACACTACAAAAATGGCTAACAAACTCAAGTACGACAATCCTTCCACCGCACCCAACAACCCGAATGGCCCGTTAGGAAGACCCGACCCGGTTTTAGATTTGGTGTACAAAGACCAACTCACAATTCCCAAAACTGCTAGGTAGCTAACTCCTTCAATTGCACCGATGGACCCACCTGGTCCCGGCGGGAGGCCACAGCCGGTGGTTTTGAGAGTGTAAAGAGACCATCCGATCACGGGAGTAGATATTAATCCGGTGACTATGGCTACTTTGGCGGTGACGCCGTCGCCGTCGCCGCCGGTAGTTTCTTTGGCCATGGATTTGACATTGAGACGGGAGGGTGGAGTCGTGAATGATTTTTTTCTTATGAATGTTGGGAAGAGATTGGTGGAAGGAGAAAATAACGAGGTGGAAGATGGAGAAATGAGGAGATGCTGCATCTTTGTGAGAGAAGAGATGGAGAAAAGCGTGTCTAATTTGAATGGAGGAGGGGAGATAAAGGGGGTGATGTATGTATGAATCAGCACAAAGGAGACGGACTAGCCTTATCTATCGATCAGCTGTTGTAATCTTTTCTTCCTTTTATTTATTTCTTTATTTTTTTACAAAGTCAGTCAATGAAACCCACACTTACCCAACATATATACGGAGTATAAGATTAGTGAACTTTGAATCCCCAACTTCTCAACTCTAGAGTATTATATTACTCTCTCCCATTTTATTTGACAAAATTTTCTTTACACTTAAATTAAAAAAAATAGTATATTATAATTTACAATGATAAAGTATTATTACTTTCTAAATATACCCTTTAATAAAAACCCACTTTAAATGTCTTATATTTTAATAAATAGTAATTTGATGAGTTAATAATAAAATAATTTTTCCAACCACTTACTTTGCCAAAATTTTGAGACATCCGTAATGGAAAGTTTGTCAACTAAAATGGCGCAGAGAGAGTACTATTTAGGTCATTTCTTGTAAATTTTAATGCCTAAAAATTGTCTTCAATTCATGGTACTCATCTTGAACTTTAATTAGATTTGGTGAGATTTTAAGCACTAATTGTTATTATTATGATTGGACATGAATTATTATTATTATCTTTTATTGTTTAATGATAATATACTATAGTATAGTATATATTTTAACTATAAATATTATTTATACTTATGTATAATATAATAAAATAAATTTTAATTACATGTAAAATAATAATAATAGTAAAACTTATAATTGAACTACTTAAATATCAAAGTGAAATTATTGTTTTCATCGATACTTTAAAAAATATGAAATTCAATAAAATTTAATTTACAAATGAGTGAATAACACAAGATTTAGAGATTAAGTTAATGTCATCAATTTTTAGTTACAGGAGATTTATAAAACGCGAATATGAGAAGAAAAACAATCTAACTTTAATAATTTAATACGGAGTAATTAGGTGCTTTTGAAGTTATAATTTAAAAGAAATTAATATAATTAGTAATATAAAAACGATACCAGAAAAGAATTCAATTCTTTGGTTGAATATCTAGGCACAAGGTACCTGCCTCCAAAAAGACGGGCATTCATCAGTTTGACCGTACATACATTGAGTTTTGACTGGTGCTAAGAATACGACAAAACTAATGGACAGCAGATAAAAATAAGGAGAAAATGAAACATTTCATCTGCACCGCTAATATCGCTATTATATGAGGAAAGAATAGTAACTGACGGATGGTTTGCATGGCGGAATTAGCCGAGAGAAAAATAGACAGCTTCCTTCCAGTTGGCGAACGAAGCTTTACAAAACCGCAAGCAAGCAGGCTGACTAAAGCTGAAAGCTCTAGCTTCAATCCCCCTTAATCAAGCGGATCCGACCACTGACAACAGCTACATAATAAGCCACATTAGCCGTTAGCCCCAAAGCCAGCCCAGCCAACCAACACAAGTTGCTTTAGTTTTCCCAAATTTCCTTCCCAACAATTACAGTTTGCCACTATAATAGTATTGTATTGTATTGTATTATATACCCCTTCCTTTTAAGATGACCATGACGATGATAGAAAGCGGCACACCCCTCGTTATGGGTAATCGATAAAATTATACATCATGATATTATTTTTATTATTATTATTTATTATTATTATCTCCAATTTTTACGAAACCACCCCAAATTTCACACTTGAATGGTTGGTTGCCATGTGCCATCTTTGTCCGCCCCACTAACCCCTCCCCCCTACTACGCACAACATTATTTTCAATATGTAAATTGACGTGTCTTTGTAGTCTTTTTGCCCGTGACGACGTAGTTTAAGTTATAGAGATCCCCGCGTAAAACATCAAAACTACCTACAAGCCACTTCGACAAACCAATTAAAAACTATGCCAGCAGAACATACGAACAGAGCATTCTTTTCACATAAATATATGTATATATGAAAAAAGATACCCAATAAACAAAATATCCTTAGTTTTCCTTCTTTTTAGTTTCCCTCCTTATTTCAAACTACTATCCAAAAACCCCGCCCGCCCCCAGAACAAAAACCCTTCTATAAACTGAGTCCTAAAGCGAGTTGAAACACACTGAGCTCTGAACTCGGATCATTACTACCATTTGAATCACAAAGCAACGGCTACAACCCCATGTAAAGCAGGCAACCAAGCGGGAACATTCTTCATACAAACCACTTTTTAAACAAAAACATCATCCATTCAGACAGTATTTCCCTCCTAAATATTTTTGTCCAAAGGAAAGACACCTAACTGCTTAACTACTCTGCATAACTTTTTTAGTACCCAGGTTTCCCCTCTCCCGTCGCCATGTCTGATGATCCACAAGACAATCCCCCCTCACTAACTACTAGTGAGGCTTAGATGACTTGCTCAATTTCCCCAATTCATCATCATCAACCTCATTATCATCACTTTCATCCCCACTGTCATCATCAGCTCTCTTCCTTTTGTGCAAAGAAGAAGAAGATGGTGGCATTACCTGCACTTCTCCGTTATCTCCTTCTTCATCTTCATCTTCAATCTCTTCCTCCATTTCAGCTTCTCCATCATTCCCAGCATCCATATCACTACCTCCAGCATCATCTTCTTCTACCTGTACAGCCGGTTGAAGCAAGTAACCCGTGTCATCTTCTTCCTGCCACTAAATAAAAGGAAAAACTTAGATAAATTGCCAGAAATTATGAACTGAAGAAAAGTAAAAGCACATCAACACAAAAAATAAATCCCAATCTAACTCAAAGAACTAATGATTGATGAAGAAATATTACCACTCATGCAGAACCAATTAAATAAATAGCAGTAAAATATGAATGATATGCAGAATATAACAAATAACAGAGGCGTGGATGAATCACCGTTGGAAGTACAAAGATAATATCTAACAGATGCCTCCAGAATCCAGATTATGTAAATCAATCTATACAAGACATAAAATCCTTTAATTCAAAAAATAGATTTCCTTCACCTCCATCTTAAACAGTAACACATGCAAGAGAACTAAAATGTCATTACCCCATATTATGGTAAGACACTCTCAAATTAAAAGACTGCAAAGCTAAAGAGGAACATAGATGGTGCTTAATAACGTTCCCTTCAGACATAAAGTAGACCCAAAAATTACAGCAGCATAATTGTCAGCCTCGACACTTAAAAGAACATAAATTCCATATGCAGCAATTAGCAATAGAACCACATCTTGAAAAATAAAAAAAGGAAGAGGATTAATTAATTGGAACATGAAAGTCATAGATTATGCAGTATTTTAACAACCTGAAGTTATGCACTCCCAGAAAAAAATAAAAATAAAAAAATGGCAGATATCAAACAACAAAACAGGAACCACCACATCAAATTTAGCAG
Source organism: Centella asiatica (assembly GCA_014636745.2). Lineage (NCBI taxonomy): Eukaryota > Viridiplantae > Streptophyta > Magnoliopsida > Apiales > Apiaceae > Centella > Centella asiatica. The sequence continues at coordinate 45,450,523 of CM025784.1, read as the reverse complement.
TCAACAATTATACTCCATTTAATCAACAAGGAGATGCAAATGCAATATATATAATCATGCAAATCTTATTACTGTTCCACAATACGTTTGCAATTTCTTCTTTAAAACATTTGCAAAAACCTAATATTGAAAATTGATTATAATTCATGGAAAGGATAATGCAAATTATATAAATTTTCAACAGGACACAAAACTTAAAATTTGTTTTTTAGAAAAATAATTTCACGTCATGTATTGAATATAAGCAAACTCAACTGTCCTTTTTTTAAATTGTGGATTTCAAGGAGTATTGATAGCTACCCTGGAGTATGTAACTACCACCAGAACTACAATCAACAAAATTAGAATAAGAAAACTGTTATGGCACACAAATTTCTCAAAGCACCAAGGACAAAAGATATAGTAACATGACACAAAATCAAATTTTGATTGCATTAACTGAAGGGGGGAAAAGACAAGAATCAAATAAACTTGGGGGGAAATAAGGTTCCTCTTAAAACTGGGGGATGGGAGGGAGAAGGAGTCTTATTTCCTTCACCTAAGACTTGCAATGTCAATACACTGTTAAAATAAATTTAGAATAAGAATAGTACCAAATCAAAAGGCAATAAACAAGGATTCACATATTCATCATCCAATAAACCACCAAACTAAATAATATATCGAAATTATCAATTGCATAGAAATAACAGTACCCTTAGAAGTTACAACTGCATAAAGCTATTTAGCCTACAAGGAGATGGAATACAACAATAAAAATCAATACAAGATTAAGCAACCTGGTATTTTAAGCAATTTAAATAAACTAAACAGCAGAGATACGTAAACTTCAATAACAAATTAAAAAACGTGCCTATCTAAATCACTATTTAAACAGTCAGAAATTAATGGATATGAAGAAACCTACAATTGACAACTAGCAATCAATTATACATGCAAAAATACACAAAAACACATAAAGAGCAAGGGAAAGGGATTCTCACCTCATCCTCAGCCTCCTCATCTTCATAATCGCCTTCTTCAACTCCTATCTCCTCTTCTCCAGTCTCCCCGTTATCATCCTCATCATCTCCATCATCCTCGCCTTGCTCATGAGCATCGATTTCACCCTCAGCACTTGCCACCCGGCCTGAGCTCCCAGGTTCTGCAAAATTGCCTTCATCGTTATCTACTTCCTCCTCCTCCTCATCCTCATCATCTTCCACTCCGTCATCTTCCTCGTCACTATCCAGAATCTCATGAACCTCAACCACATCTTCATCATCGTCATCATCCTCGTCCTCATCAATCTCTTCTTCATCATCATCCTCGTCTTCCTCCTCCCTGTCAGCAGCCTCTACACGATACCCATTTCCATGCTGATTTGAACCATTCACCCCTCTTAATATTTCTGTCTCCTCCTCATCTGCATCACTTTCTTCTTCATCCACATCCAAAACTCCATCATTACCCACACTGTGTCCATTAGTCATACTATGTGACCTATCCTCTCCATCAATCTCGCCACTCCCAGGGTCATCCTCTTCCTCCTCTTCTTCGTCCTCCTCGTCTTCGTCCTCCTCTTCTTCATCTGACTCCGGCCTTTCATTTCCATCTACATCCATTTTATCCAAATACTTCAATGACTTTATCAAACCAAAAACCCTAGATCGATAATCCTTTATCCTTGTCACTGGGCACTCATAAAGATCAAGCGACGCAAGCTTGAGCTCAGCAAGAGGCCTGAGATCATCTATATCTTGAATCCGATTGTTTGACAAATCTAGGTCACGCAGAGACTCCAAGCCCGCTTCTACTAGGAATTCGAGTCCGCTCGCTATGCGGTTGTCCGATAAAATTAACCTCTGCAGATTTTGAAGGTGAGGAAACTGCTCGAGAGATGAAACACCTATATTTGCAATTGAGAGATGTTGCAGGTTGTGAAATTTTTCAAAGATCGACGGAGGTGGTAAACGACCATGTACGCACTTGACGGCTCCGTCTAGGGTTAGGGTTTTGACAGATGCAGCATCAGCTTGGCCGTCTAGAGCCGTCTCTACCGCTCTTTCCCAGATCTCGTCCATCAATCACAGAACTCTGAACTCTATATCTGAAAAGACAGTTGAAATATATAAAATCAACCACAAATTCAAACAAAAAATACATAAATGTAAAACAGAACACACATATGGTGTATAATCATCACCTGTTTATATGATAATCGAAAGACGATTGATATATACGAACTGAAAGTCTGAAAAGAAAGATTAAAACCCGAAAACAATCTCTGTAAACAGCTAAAACCCTAGGTTTTGAGGTGGTATTCTGAAAGTTCCCGCTGCAACTGAAACTGCTGAATTGATAATGTGAACGATAACCTAAAATTGTTTTCTTTCTCTCTCTAGTTTTTCTCTCACTAGTTTCTCTCTCTAAAACTCAGGTCTGCCTCACTCTCTGTCTACATAAGGGAACCGTGAACGAGTCGAGAGACACGAACTCGAGCCCGAGTCAAGTTTCTAATCAGGGTTGAATTAGAGTCAGGAAACCTAACCTGGGGTTAGAGTTTTTCTCCGGTTCCTATTTGGCACTGATTTCAAACCGTTCAATTTAGATTAACACGGATCGCTGAGGTGGATAAATGGACGGATTAGATTTGAGGAATGTGTGTTTGTTTCAGAGAAGGACGTAGTCTCTTCTGCGATGATATTAAGAGGGAGGATCTCGTGTTGGTAGAATACGACACGTCATCTTTTGGTTTTTATAATATCGGTAACATATAGAGATATGCCTTCAGAGTTCGGAGATATTACGAATATGCCATTGGGGAGCAAGTTTGACCGTCTAAGAGTTTTACCAATATTATAAGATTGATTATGAAGATAGGTCCGAGGCCCAGGCCAACAACCCAATGCGTGCTAATCTGTTTATGTACTTCTATATATCCATTTTACAAATAAATTACATTTTAAAATAAAATTTGCTTAAGAAAAAAGAATTACATTTATATAAAATTTTATATTTTTTGAAATTTATTATTACAATCTTTTTTATTTTGTTATTAATGATTTTTTAATCATTTATAAAAAGATTTTATTATTCAAATACATAATTTATTAAATATACAATATTTTTGTCAAAAACTCAAACGTAATTTTTTTTTGAACAATTAAAATATAAAATTACAACACAAATTCATAAATTACAGATTAATATAAATATAAAAACATAATAAATTTATCTATATATCAATTCAATTAATTTCCAAGTTTCCATTGTCAATTTATTTGTATGTATAGATATACTAAATTAACTTCTTTTGTACTTTTCTTCCCAACATTATGTTTTAAGATGATCAAATAAATAAGAAAACACTAGGTTTAACATTTTATCATTTCTTAAGACATTGTTGGTAGTTGAAATTAAAAGTAATATATTTGTACATCTTTTGACTTTTTTTAAAAAATGTTTATTCAATCTGATTAGTTCTTCTATTTTGACGTTAAATGATCATGAACACTTAGATCTCCACTATACAAATACATTACATTACATTTTAGCTGTTAAATTTATACATTTTGAAGCTCAAGTTAGATTGTGAATCAAACTTTAAAAACTTTTGAAAGCTTGTAACAGTATTTATTAGATAATATTCGAAGATTTATTAGACAATATTCGAACATAAAGTCTACAAATGAAAATATGTAATCTTTACCTATTGAATTAATTACTGTTACCCCGATTTTGTTATTCTTTAGGAGCACAGAAAATTTATTACCATTAAAATTACTCATTTTTGTAATCATACACATTCGCTTTACGTTTTATTTTTATAATATATATGTAAACATTCTAACCATAGTGAGCAAAAGATCATACAAGATCAATACAGTAAAGGCATTTTTTTTTTCAAACTCATTTACATAGTTATTATAATTATGTAAAAAATAATATATTTTAACCCTTAAGAATATTACTTTCATATGGTTATTAAAACTATATGCTATACACCATAAAAATGAGACATTTGTGCACACGAAACTTCAGTTACTCATGTCCGGAAGGTTTAATTTGAGTATTCATTCAAACAGTCAAATTTCAGATGTTTCAGATAAAAGTTATAGATATAACAAAGTTACAACATTACACATAATACATATGCTATATCTGCTGTTTAGAATCCCCAGTCTGGCGGACATTCATACTTTCATTTTTCAAGGTAGCAAGATCAAAAATACTTGGGCTAACCTTTTGCGAAAATCTAGCAGAAGGAGAAGTCCCTGCTGATACAGGAGTTTGAACTGGGAAGGATATGGAACTTGCATTTCCAATCGAGGGGGTGAAGAATTGGCCTTGCCATGAAGATGTGGAAGAAGGCTTGGCTTCTTTATCTACTTTCTACATTACTTCAGAGTTAGGTGGCTTATCAATGTCCATCTCTTGAGTCACATTTTGTTTCTTCTCTCCAGCATTTTGCTTAGAAGTTCCCGACGGTACTTGAGGCTTCCAGAAAGCTGGTGACTGCTGTAATGCAGGACTGTAGCTGCTTTCGGTGTCCTCTTTGGGAGTAATATGAAGGCATGCTTCGGTGAGATCAATTGATTTACCGAGGTGAACCTCAGGCTGTTTGTCCCTGTCAAAAGAACTTCCTTCGACAATATCAGCTCTAGGTGTTGCAGAACGGCTAGTGGAAATTGTAGCCGTGGGAAAAGCTTTCTCTGGAGGGACAGCTGGGGTATAGTTAGAGGGAAGAAGATCGTCCCAGTTTTCCAACAACTCTTTGTAAACTTTGCGAAGAGTAACCTCTGTTAGTCCTGTCACTTTACATATCTCAGCTTGGGTCTTGCGTTTATCTTCCAGTTGGCATGCCAAATATATAGCAGCTGCAGAGATGCTGATGGGATTCCGACGAGTGCAGAAGCATTTATTGATTACAACTTCACCAATGTGCGTTGCCAGCTCCTGAAGAGTTATTAGAGTAGGTGCCGGTATAAGTTATTTTGAATAGCACGAAACAAGCCTTTTTTCAGTGCAAAAAGTTTAAAGATGAATGAGAGGACTCAATTTATATCCTTACTCTGGCAAATTATCTTCAGATACAATTAATTAAACCACCATGGGAATTTATAAATCTTTGAAGAAGTTAAGATTACAGAAAATAACTGAACGGTCTTTATTTGGATAAACTTTTCTAATGCTATGCATTCAGAACAGTATCATGATGAAAATATAAATAAAATGATTTTTTTTTTCTTTTTGAAAAATAAAATGTTCAAATGATCAGGTACTAAGTTTTGAGGTTCTGAATTGACTGTACCTGAGCAGATTTGTTGAGTTGGAGCAGTGTACAAAACCGTGGCATGTGGACTGATATGGAATTGCTGTTAATTGGCTGACTTAGTTGCAGAGCTTCTCCCAGTATCTTGATGTATTTCCCAATTTCCTTCTGAGGTAAATTGGCAGCAATTGAAATTTCCTATTATATCAAAGAGGTATCAGACCAACAATTTTCGGTACTAGTTTTGCTACAGCTCAGTACTAACAGAGTTAACTTAAGAAAATATATATGTGTTCATTGCTCAATAGCGTCATCCAATTCTTTAGTGTCTGCAAAGAAATTTTTGTTTGGTGGTGCAGCATACAATGGCCAACCACCTTGGGAGTAGGGGGTTCTGCTGGCAGATTGGCAGTAACCACTTTCCTTATTTTCGAATGACCTTTAGTTATAACTAGAGAGAAAGTAGTCGACTACCCAAGAGGTGGCACATAAAACTGAAGATACCGTATATAGCATGTATGCTACCCTACTAGTGCATCTTCACCAGATCAAGAACAAAGGAGAAATCAATTACTATTAAGGAGAATAAATAACCAAAAAAAGTGCAAATTCCTTGTATTCTAGCATGACACAACCCTGATATTTCTGAATATCAGCGGTGATTGACTTAGCACTAGGAGATGAGTAAAAGGAAAATGTAGTATGCAAAGGGGTAGACACTTGAAAGTCCTGAACTGTCTAAAGATTAACCAGTATCACATCATATTGGATCCTAGAGTGAGATAGGCAGAACCTGCAAAACAGCAGCAACTCAGGGCCATTGTTCCTTATACATTTGAACCAAGTACCATTGACTACATTTGTGGAAACACAAATCAAGTACAAACCTTTGAAAATGAAAGTTCTCGTCAAACTAATTATGAACAAAAGCTTATTCCATTATACCATTACAAACCCAAGTAACTAGAATGCTAAGGTATCCCACTGCTTGCCTTGAAATTAAATAAATAAAAAGCCTACTACTTTATTAATGCACCTGGTTCGCCAAACAACTCTTCCATCTGATAAACGAAAATTGGTTCCCTGACAATTAGACCCAGTTCCAGCATATATTATACTACACGTGTCATGTCCCGGTGAACTGTAAATGGCGATCCTTGCAAGCTATCATAAAAATATCAGCTTTATGTAAGGCCACATTTTAAAATAGCCAGACAAGGACCAACTCTTTGAACTGTAAAGAAACTCCACAAACAAAAAAAAAAAATGCAAATTTAGGCAAAGTATATGCAGCATAAAAAGCCCTAAACCTGGCCTTAACAAATGAGTTAGTACAGTACAGCAATACAGCATACCGTGATACTCATATTGTGTGTTCTTATGTCACCAAATTATGCAATTAGGCTTAGCTTATGTTACTATCACTCCCCAAATTCTGAATTATGTGCATCTTTTAAATTTAACATTAATTTAGTACAGTCCCAATTCAGAAATCAGCCTTAATTTAGTAGAATTGACTGCAATACCTGGAGGGTTCTTGGTTCTTGAGCCTCCCTGATGGCCTGAACAAGAGCGGCGGTGGCGAGAGCTTCCACACTTCGATTCCTCAAGCAAGTAGCCGAAGAACAATCCCTAAATAGCTGAAAAGCGTGGTCCGATATATCACAATCGAGTCTCAGTATCGAAGCCACATCAATTATCTGCAAATAAGCCCTCAAATTATCAACGACTACGGACGAACCAGATGAGGAATTAGAGGATGAAGACGATGTCGTTTCGAGGACGCGTTCCAGCTCGGAGAGGTGACCGGCGAAGGAGAGAGATGATTGGGTAAAAACTGGGTATGGCTCCAGTGACCAGGTCGAGAAGGCTGTGATGAAACCCGTGTGCTCAAATGGATCTTCTTCTTCGTGTTGTTGCTTCTGTTGTTCATCGTTGTGGTGGTTAGAGGCGGCAGCGGTGGTGGTGGAGATGGGGACGGTGGGGAGGTCGGAGGTGACGAGGCAAAGGGGGTAGTCTTGGGCTCGGATATGGAAGAGGTGATGGGATTGAGTTTGGCGTTCCTCCACGACTCGGCCGCATGAAGTGCACTCCGTTATCAGGCGTCCGGCGGCTGTGGCGGCGCACCGCCCGTGCGCCGCCGAACAGTAGGGGCATTTCATTTTTTCTTCTCTTTTTGTATTGAGTTGATTTATGCGATAGTGTGTGTTACAGTTACGACTTGCTAATCTGTCAATGGGCGTTGAACTATTGTTTCATTTCACTATCCAATAAGTTTTGGACCAAAATCAAATGTTATCGTAATTGAACCGAATATTGAATCAGTGAAATTATTGGTTTATGATTCAATCGGTTCGATCGGGTTGAATCGGTCAACCGAATTATTATTTTATTAAAAAAAATATTATATAAATTATATATTATTATAAATTTATCAAACATAAGTTTTAAATTTTTAATAATCAAAATAATTTCATCAAATATTCTAAAAATTCATTAAAAAGGTTCACAAAATAACAAACGACACATTTTTAAAGAACAAAAAAATAAAATTCACTTACAAAAAAAAAGGAAAAAAATCAAAAAATCCGGTTCTAACCGGTTCCCGGTTCGACCGGTTTTTTTCCGATTTTTTTCTGAACCGAGTTTTTTAATCGAACCGACCAAACTCATGGCCGGTTCGCGGTTAAACCGGTCGAACCGGTCGATCCGATTCGATTTTAATAACATTGCCAAAAAGGCAAATTAGGAGAACAAAATATCAATTTTGACAAAAAGAGTAGGCGGACATTCACAAATATTTTATGCCCATCATGCTTAATTCACGAAAAAGGATATAAGAAATTTGAAATAATTCATATACGGAATGAGAGTTACGTAAACACATTTTTTTATCGTGTGAAGGAACTGTTTCTTGATAATTTGAACAATTTATAATAGTATTTGTCCGGTATGAAGATTGAAATTTTTATAAAGTTTTTGTCTCAATTTTCGCGGATTCTTTTCTAGTTAGTCTATTAGATCAATTGATGTTTAATATTGTATGAAAATTAAATTACGGTTTAAAAAATAAAAAATCGAGAATCGAGTTAAGTTTTTTCTATTGACTGCGTTTAACAGGTAATACAAATCTTTTTTTTCATTCACATTTATCGTGGTTCACTGAGTTTACTAAAATATAAAAACTCTCGTTTGTCGATATTTTTACATCGTCTCTTTCTCCTCTTATTTCTGTGATTATGTAAAAATAAAAACTTAGTGTAGAAAATAGGGTAGCTTACCCAATATAACGACGAATCCTTTTGTTTGGATTTGAAAATGTATATTTTCTGTCTTTTATTTATTTTGTTCAAAAAAATATGTATTCTAACATTATTTCAATTATTTGTTAGTTTGTAACAATTGACTCGACATGCTATTCAAGTAAAAGTGACAATTCCAATATTTATCAATCACCTCTAATACATTTTGAGACATTTCTCAGTAATTTTCCTATATAGCTTGCTCATTCGACCCTTAACAAATTTGTTTTCCCAGTGAGACGACCTAGAACTTGTAGAAGGGGGGGTTGAATATAAGTTCTTTGAAAATTCTTTAATCGACTGTTCTTTAAGAAATTTAAACTTTTCTGCGGAATATAAAGAACACAACCAAAACTCTATAAACAATTGCCTTTATTTGATTTAACAATTGATTACAAGTTTTCTAACAATCAAAACAAGCTTTGATCGTCAGCTTCTATTCTGTATATTGAGAGAATACCACTCTTTCAATACTATACAGCTTCGTATTGTTATTATGTAATTTTATAATTACAGCTTCTTAAAAACTAAGTTACCAAAAACCTAGCTTCCTAATTCAAATCAAATATAATCTTTCCAATTGAAAGATTTCTAACAAGTTTCCTTGTCAGCTACGTCTTCAATAAAGTCTACGTATGCATGGAAGACTTTCCTTCTTTGATTTGAACTCTAACTCCACCAGTGATTAAGTCATCAACTAATCTCTGATGGCTTCTTTCATTAGTCCCCGATCACTTCGAGTAATCTCCGATGCTTTGACTTTAGTCGTTAGTGACGTCAGCTTTTAATCTCCGAGGTATTGTATTAGTCGTTGATGACGTCAGCTTTTAATCTCCGAGGTATTGTGTTAATCGCTGATGACGTCAGCTTTAGTCTCTGGTGCTTTAGTTCCAATCCCCGATGACGTAAGCTTTAATCTCCGATGACCAATCCTTCAATCTCTGATGAACAAAAACTTTAATCTCCGATGAAAGATTCTTCAATCTCCGATGGGCAAAGTCCAATCTCTGATGAACAAAAACTTAGTCTCTGGTGGACTTTTCCCTTAGTCTCCGATAAGCCAAATTCAATCTCCGAAGGACTAATAAATTTAAAACAACTTGTTGAACAAACTCAACAAGTATTCCAGCAGTACATACAAATGAAATGAATCTATCTCTTTATTATAATGACTAATTTACAAACAAGAGATACTACTGCTAGCTACAATACTAAAGTGTTACAAACCAACACTTTTCTGTACATTTGTATTCCTAAGTATTCTAAGAACAATCATCATCAAATGTTTATAAAACCTAACAATCTTCCCCTAATTATGAATATCAGAATGATAAGCATAATTTCAAGGTTGATGATGATGTCAAAACTCAACTATCAAAATTTACTTAGAAAAAGAATAAAGAATGATAAAGATTACAAATGTACCTGAATTTTAGAACTTTGATCTATTATTCAGCTTCTCTCCCCCTGGATAATTTACCCAGCTTCTCCAAGGTTTAGACAAACCTGGCTACACTGAATAATACATTCAGCTGCTCCAAGATTAACTCTGGCTACCCAAGACTATGTCTGGCTTCAAAAAAAAAAAATTACTTCAACATTCACACAACAACTTTTATTTGTTCACTTCTTCCTTTTCAATTCTTTGAAATACTTCAACCTTTCCTCAAATAGCCTCTTCAATTCCACCTCACTTGGTCCTTCTGCATTTCTTAACAGTCTTATAAAGTCTTCAACATTCTTCTCTGTTATTCGGTCTAGATCTTTGTCATATTGAAAGAAGATCTTATGATCATGAATATTTTCATACCATATTCCAAGTGGTTCAGATTCCACCATGTAGAGTTTTCCCTTGAAACTTAATGGTGGCTCTCTCACTGCAGACTTTTGACTTGAAGAACTGACCATATTGTCCTTTGCAGGAGGTTTCCTTGAAGAAATGGGTTGTGGTTTAAGAATTTCAGGTACAGGAATTATGGCAGTTTCCTTAGCCTCAGGTTTCTTTGCAGGTTTCTGGACTAAGGGCTTCCTTCTCGAGTATTTTTCATCCTTTTCCATCTCCTTATTTCTCTTCCTTGTCAATGCTGCCTTCTTTGCAGGAGTCAACTTGACAGTTGGTTTCTTTACTTCAGCCATTTTCTTTGCTTCATCCTCTTTCTCCTCTTTAGCTAATGCCTCCTTTTCCTCTTTGTCAATCTGTTCTTGATGTTGTTGGGCAACCAAGAAATCAGATTCTTCAATCCTTGGATCTTGAGGAGCAACTAGAATGACTCCCCCTTCAACTTCCAATTCAACAGGCTTGAAGATCCTCCCAGCTCTTATTGCATCCCCCATTAGTCTAGGCTGTTCAGGCTGTGATGGTTCTTCAATCATAATGCCTTTGCCTTTATCTCTTGATGTGCTTGGGGCTGTTTCAGGCTGTTTTGTAGAGGAAGGAGTTTGCTCTGTTGGAGTTTGGCTTTGTGTTTTGGTGGAAGAGATTTGTTCTGGAGTTGTTTGAATTTCAGGAATTTGAGGAAGGCTCTGGCTTGATGGCTTGGATGATATTGGCAGTTTTTGGACTTTGGATTCAAGCCTTGACAGTTTTGCCTGGATTTCTTCATCAATGTTAGCATATGTTGGTTGTGGTAATGAAGGTAATGAAGGTGGTGTAGGTGTTGGTGTAGGTAATGGACCACTCTCCCCCTTTTTGACATCAGCATCCTTAGAGGGGGCAGAGATGGGTAGTTGGGCAGCAATGTCTTTCAGGAGTTTATGCATTTGATCCATTTTGACTTCAAGAAGACACATTTTACTGTCAGATTTAGCCTTATCCTTGATCAAGGTTTGAATCTGCATGACAGTTTGCCTTGAGAAGTGACCTTCATAGTGCCTCATGATGTTGTCAGTCTCCAACTCCAGTTGCTTTCTCATGTCCTCCATTGCTGTCTTCATGTCAATGGCCAAGTAGTGGGTGAATTTTGCATTAAGCTTCACTGCCTTAGTCACTTCATCTGCAACATCTTGAAAGGATTTTGCAGCTGCAAGGGACCCCACATTGGTCAAATATTCCTGCCTGTATAGGGCAGCTGCATCCTCCAGGGTGTTGGTAAATTCTGAATCTAGCCATGCATCTACATTCTCTGGCTCTGGAGTCTCCTCAACAGCAGTAGATTCAAATACAAGTCTAGTCTTCAAAGCAGAAATATGATCTTCTCTTTGTTGAAGATTTAGAAGTTCTTCATAGGCTACATTTGACATCTCTGAAATGACTTGCAAATTTGCAGCCACTGCACTGGAGCTACCTCCAACTTCTCTTGTTGATGGAGAGGAAGTTGGAGCTTCTGTTTGGATTTGAGTGGAGGGAGCCACAAGTTTGAAGAACTCACCTGTAGAAAATTTCTCTATGTTCTTTTCTCCAAGGATCTCATCCTTGCTCACACCCTCTCCTTTTTCCTGGGGTTGGGCACCCAGATTCTCAGTCTCTCCTTTTTCCAAGCTCTCTAAGGCTTGACTCTCTGTTTGTATTTCCTCTCCTTTTTCCAGGTCAGGAGCCTGACTCTCACTAATTATTCTCACTTCCTCACTCATATGGATTTGTGCACTCTGTCCTACAGAAAGAGGGGTTTGAGAAGTAGTGTCTTCATGGAGAAGGGTGTCCCTTATGGTAGAAATAGGTTGGGAATCCTCCATGGAAAGTGTAGGAGAGCTAGCCGCACTTGTACTTTGAACAAGTGGTTCTTGTGGGCTAGTTCCTGAAGAATGAACTTGGACAGTTTGAAGTATTGTTCTAGTCTCTTGAGATTGACTAGTTTCTGTCCAAACCATTAAGAGTGTTGATTCCTCTTGAGAAAGTTCAAGAGGATCAGAGAAGTTGTGATTTGGATTGTGATTGAGAAGTTGTTGGGGGATTAGTTGGTGTTTGTGTGGTATCCCCAAAGAATTCCAAAGAATATAAGGTTGGAAGAGTGTCAATGAGAAAGTTTCTCATGACAGTAGGATAGAATAAAGGTACATTTACCTTTGCCTCATACTTCTTCAAATAACTAATTCCTCTTTTTGTCTGCAAAACAGTAGGCACAACTTGCACACTAGCAATATTAAGGTTAGGTATTAAGTGATTTGCAATCATCATTAAAAACCTAGCATAATAAATTTTAGTTTTGTTGCCAGTTTTAAGTTTTTCAATCAGATTGTGCAAAATCAAAAGCCCTAAATTAATATGCCTATTATACAACACACTATATGCAATTTGTTGTGTAATAGTTGTGATGGCATCATATCTACTGCATTTTGAAGTAAAGGATTTGGTTATAATGTCAAAGAACAATGACCACTCTGGCCTAAGATGGGGACGTGTGATGGTCCCGACAGAACTTATCTCAGTATTATAGTTTAAATCTTTAAACATACCTATAAGTTCTTCATCAGAGGCAAGGGGGTCATAGTTTTCCCTTATGGGTAAGTGAAGTGCATTATTAACCGTGGTATGAGTAATAGTATAGTCTGTGTTTTCATACCTGAAACTTACCTGTGGAGAGTCATCACTTTCATCAGTGATTGTTGCAGTGCTCCACATGGTTGATATTACTTCTGCAGCTTGGATGGGAGCTTCATAAATGGCGTATTGTAGTGGAGAGTTCTTGAGGAAATCCACAAAGGGGTAGTATTTTGCTTCGAAATCATATTTATCAGCCACCCCTGCATGGTTAGTTTTGATAAAATCGAACTCACCAAACTTGAAGCACACTGTTTTTGCCGCCATTGAAGAGATCTGTAAACTTGTAAGGAAAGCTCAAAGAGAGATTAAATTGTAGAGAATTTGAGAGAGAAATCAAATTGCAGAGTTTGATACTTGTGATTACAAACGTTTTTGAAATTACTTTTATTAAAGTATAAGAGACGTTTGCTATTCAAGGATCATGGGTAACTACCAATTTACCCTTTTTCAGAGATTGCCCTAATCTCTGATTAACCCGTGTGATAAGAGATTGACCCGATTAGTCTCCGATGTAGTAATTACTCATCGGGGACTAAAATAATCTCCGATGAATTAACTCATCGGGGAATAATCGAGTCTCCGATGAAGTAATTTTAACTAATTGGGGATTAGTTAAACTACACATCGGGGATTAATCGAGTCTCTGATGAAGTAATTTTAACTGATCGGGGATTAGTTAAACTACACATCGGGGATTAATCGAGTCTCCGATGAAGTAATTTTAACTGATCGGGGATTAGTTAAACTACACATCGGGGAATAAGTCCTTTAATCTCTTATCACTCTTTTTCTCAGGGACTTAATCCTTGCTTCAGTTTTATCTTTCAAAAACTTTTCCAACAACCATATTGATGATTATTGGCTTCATGTATCTGTTTTATCATATTTAAAACAGCTTCTTTTTCCAGAATTAATTATTCTAGCTTCATGCAATTGTTAAACAACTTGAAAGTTAAAACTTTAATTTTTAGAACCATAATTCAACATTCCTAGTTCAGAAACTAGTCTGTTAAATGTAGATTCATCCAAAGGTTTTTTAAAAATATCTGCAAGTTGTTTATCAGTTGTAACCCAGTGCAATTCAATATTTCCTTCACTAACATGTTCCCTAATGAAGTGATATCTTATATCTATGTGTTTAGTTCTTGAGTGTTGTACTGGATTTTCAGTTATGGCTATGGCACTAGTGTTATCACAATAAATTGGGATTTTGGATAGTGTCATACCATAATCTAGGAGTTGATTTTTGATCCACAAGATCTGTGCACAGCAACTCCCAACTGCAATATATTCAGCTTCTGCTGTTGAAGTAGAAACTGAATTTTGTTTCTTGCTAAACCAAGAAACTAGTCTACCTTCAAGAAGTTGGCAGCTTCCACTTGTGCTTTTCCTGTCAAGCTTACACCCTGTATAATCAGCATCTGAATAACCAATTAGTTTAAAATCAGATTCTTTGGGATACCATAATCCAAGATTTGGGGTACCCTTTAGATATCTGAGTATTCTTTTTACAGCAATCAAATGTGACTCTCTAGGGTCAGCTTGAAATCTAGCACATAGACATGTTGAAAACATTATATCAGGTCTACTTGCAGTTAGATACAAAAGTGAACCTATCATGCCTCTATAGCTAGTATTGTCTACTTTCTTTCCTTTTAAATCCTTATCTAGCTTAATGGCTGTGGGCATATGTGTTTTTGCAGAAGTACAGTCAACCAAATCATATTTTCTCAGTAAGTCCTTAATGTACTTAGACTGACTGATGAAAATTCCCTCAGTTGACTGTTTAATTTGCAATCCTAAGAAAAATGTTAATTCACCCATCATGCTCATTTCATATCTAGACTGCATAAGTTTTGAAAATTTTGCACACAGTTTTTCATTAGTAGACCCAAAAATAATATCATCAACATATATTTGCACAAGTTAACATCAGAGCCTTGAATTCTATAAAACAATGTTTTATCTATGATACCTCTTACAAATTTATTTTCAATTAAAAACTGAGAAAGAGTATCATACCAGGCTCTTGGTGCTTGTTTTAAGCCATAGAGTGCTTTGTCTAACTTGTAAACATGATTAGGAAATTTGGAGTCTACAAAACCTAGGGGTTGTTGAACATAGACTTCTTCTTCCAATTTTCCATTAAAGAAAGCACTCTTGACATCCATCTGGTACACTTTGAAGTTCTTGTAGGATGCAAAAGCAAGAAAAATTCTGATTGCTTCAAGTCTAGCCACTGGTGCAAAGGTCTCATCATAGTTAATTCCTTCCTCTTGAGAGTATCCCTTTGCAACCAGTCTTGCCTTATTCCTTGTAATTGTACCAGTTTCATCCAATTTGTTTCTGAAGACCCACTTGGCACCTATTATAGATCTGTTCCTTGGTTTGGGTACCAGTCTCCAGACTTTGTTTCTAACAAATTGATTTAATTCTTCTTGCATGGCAATAATCCAATCAGGATCTTGAAGTGCTTCCTCAATTTTCTTTGGTTCAATCTTTGATAGAAAACTGAGGTACAAACATTCATTTTGTGTTGCACTTCTAGTCCTAACTCCATCCTCAATATTTCCAATGATCAAATCTGTTGTGTGGTCTCTCAACCATGGTCTAGTTTTTGGCAGATTTGATCTTGAACTAGAGGCTTCATTTTCTAGATTGATAAAATTCAATCCAGCTTCATTAGCAGAGTTTGCTCCCCTTAAACTATTGATCTCTTCTTCATTAACTCCCCCTGAGTTAGATATCTCAATAGTCTTTGTGTGTGCATCAGGGATACTAGTCTCTGATGTATCATTAGTCTCCGATGGAGAATTAATGTCATCAGTGACTTGTGTTCCATTTTGTTCCAGTACTCTAGTCTCTGATAATACATCAGTCCTTGGTACTTCATGCACAACAGTCAACTCCCCCTCAATTAAAGAGGAATCA
>CM025784.1:45304793-45424556 GCA_014636745.2 Centella asiatica | reverse complement strand
AGAACCCCTCAACAAAATGGAGTTGTTGAGAGGAAAAATAGAACCCTCATTGAAGCAGCAAGGACCATGTTGCAAGAGGCTAAGCTTCCCACCTATTTTTGGGAGGAAGCTATAAGCACTGCATGTTTTACACAAAACAGGTCCTTGATAAACAAAGCATACAACAAAACACCTTATGAATTGATGACTGGGAGAAAACCAACTCTCAAGTTTTTACATGTGTTTGGTTGTAAGTGCTTTGTACTGAGAGATTCATCAGAGACAAGAGGAAAATTTGACAATAAGTCTGATGAAGCAATCTTCTTGGGTTATTCTCTGTCAAGCAAAGCATACAGAGTTTATAACTTAAGAACCAAGGTCATTGTGGAATCCATTCAAGTTGCATTTGATGATAGAAAGATTCCAGGAATGCTTGGTCAAGGATTGCATGAACCTCTCAGTTTTGAGAATGAATTGGATGCATGGGAATATCCAACAGAGAATGCTGAAAATCCCCAAAATAACAGTGATTCCTCTTTAATTGAGGGGGAGTTGACTGTTGTGCATGAAGTACCAAGGACTGATGTATTATCAGAGACTAGAGTACTGGAACAAAATGGAACACAAGTCACTGATGACATTAATTCTCCATCGGAGACTAATGATACATCAGAGACTAGTATCCCTGATGCACACACAGAGACTATTGAGATATCTAACTCAGGGGGAGTTAATGAAGAAGAGATCAATAGTTTAGGGGGAGCAAACTCTGCTCATGAAGCTGGATTGAATCTTATCAATCTAGAAAATGAAGCCTCTAGTTCAAGATCAAATCTACCAAAACCTAGACCATGGTTGAGAGACCACACAACAGATTTGATCATTGGAAATATTGAGGATGGAGTTAGGACTAGAAGTGCAACACAAAATGAATGTTTGTACCTCAGTTTTCTATCAAAGATTGAACCAAAGAAAATTGAGGAAGCACTTCAAGATCCTGATTGGATAATTGCCATGCAAGAAGAATTAAACCAATTCACTCGAAACAAAGTCTGGAGACTGGTACCCAAACCAAGGAATAGATCAATCATTGGTGCCAAGTGGGTCTTCAGAAACAAATTAGATGAAGCTGGTACAATAACAAGGAACAAAGCAAGACTGGTTGCAAAAGGATATTCTCAAGAAGAAGGAATAGATTATGATGAAACTTTTGCACCAGTAGCAAGACTTGAAGCAATCAGAATATTCCTGGCATATGCAGCCTACAAGAACTTCAAGGTGTACCAGATGGATGTCAAAAGTGCTTTCTTAAATGGAAAATTGGAAGAGGAAGTCTATGTTTGCCAACCCCCAGGTTTCATAGATTCCAAATTTCCAAATCATGTCTACAAATTAGACAAAGCACTTTATGGCTTGAAACAAGCACCAAGAGCCTGGTATGATACTCTATCCCAGTTTTTACTTGAAAAGAAATTTAATAGAGGTATCATAGATAAAACTTTATTTTATAGAAAGCAAGGCTCTGATATTATTTTGGTGCAAATATATGTAGATGATATTATATTTGGGTCTACAAATGAGAAGCTTTGTGAAAAATTCTCAAAACTTATGCAGTCTAGATATGAAATGAGTATGATGGGAGAATTAACATTTTTCTTAGGTTTGCAAATAAAACAATCAACTGATGGAATATTTATCAGTCAGTCCAAGTATGTCAAGGACTTATTGAGAAAATATGACTTAGTTGATTGTGCATCTGCAAAAACACCCATGCCTACTTCCACTAAACTAGATAAGGATTTAAAAGGAAAGAAAATTGATATTACTAGTTATAGAGGAATGATAGGCTCTCTTTTATATCTAACTGCAAGTAGACCTGATATAATGTTTGCTACATGCTTGTGTGCTAGATTTCAAGCTGACCCTAGAGAGTCACATTTGATTGCTGTAAAAAGAATACTCAGATATCTAAAGGGTACCCCAAACCTTGGATTGTGGTATCCTAAAGAATCTGACTTTAAACTAATTGGCTATTCAGATGCTGATTATGCAGGGTGTAAGCTTGACAGAAAAAGCACAAGTGGAAGCTGCCAACTACTTGGAGGCAGACTTGTTTCTTGGTTTAGCAAGAAACAAAATTCAGTTTCTACTTCAACAGCAGAAGCTGAATATATCGCAGCTGGGAGTTGCTGTGCTCAAATCTTATGGATTAAGAATCAACTCCTAGATTATGGTATGACACTATCCAAAATCCCAATTTATTGTGATAACACTAGTGCCATAGCCATAACTGAAAATCCAGTGCAACACTCAAGAACTAAACACATAGATATAAGATATCACTTCATTAGGGAACATGTTAGTGAAGGAAATATTGAATTGCACTGGGTTACAACTGATAAACAACTTGCAGATATTTTTACAAAACCTTTAGATGAATCTACATTTAACAGACTAGTTTCTGAACTAGGAATGTTGAATTATGGTTCTAAAAATTAAAGTTTTAACTTTCAAGTTGTTTAACAGTTGCATGAAGCTAGAATAATTAATTCTGGAAAAAGAAGCTGTTTTAACTAAACAGATTTTAGAAGCTAGAATTAAATTTCTAGGTTGTAGCTGTTCTTAATTGAACAGATTTTTTAGAAGCTAGAATTAAATTTCTGGGTTGAAGCTGTTCTTAATTGAACAGATTTTTCAGAAGCTAGAATTAAATTTCTAGATTGCAGCTGTTCCTGTGAACAGATTTTTAAGAAGCTAGAATTAAATTTCTGGATTGTAGCTGTTTTTAAATTAAACAGATTTTTGATGAAACTAGAATAATTAATTCTGGAAAAAGAAAGTGTTTTAAATTTGATAAAACAGAAAAATGTAGCTAACAATCATTAAAATGATTGTTGGAAAATGTGTTTTTATCCCTGATGTGTAAAAAGGTTAGTCTCTGACTAATCAAAATAACAACATCAGAGATTGACCCTAATCCCCGATGAGTACATTTACTTCATCAGAGATTACGTTTAATCCCCGATGAATAATTTCATCAGAGATTATTTTAATCCCCGATGAGTTACTTCATCAGAGATTACGATTAATCCCCGATGAGTTACTTCATCAGAGATTACGATTAATCCCCGATGAGTAATTTCATCAGAGATTACTTTAATCCCCGATGAGTAAATTCATCAGAGATTATTTTAATCCCCGATGAGTTACTTCATCAGAGATTACGATTAATCCCCGATGAGTAATTTCATCAGAGATTACTTTAAATCCCCGATGAGTAAATTCATCAGAGATTATCTTAATCCCCGATGAGTTATTTCATCAGAGATTAAATTATTCTCCGATGAGTAATTACTTCATCGGAGACTAATCGGGTCAATCTCGTATCAAGTGGATACATCAGAGATTAGGGCAATCTCTGAAAAAGGGTAAATTGGTAGTTACCCTTGATGCTTGAATAGCAAACGTTTCTCATACTTTAATAAAAGTAATTTCAAAAACGTTTGCAATTACAAGTATCAAACTCTGCAAATTAGATTTCTCTCTGCACAATCTCTGCAATTTTAACCCTTTCTTTGAGCTTTCTTCACAAAGATTACAGATCTCTTAAATGGCGGCCAAAACAGTGTGCTTCACAGTTGGTGAGTTCGTTTTCATAAAGACTAACCATGCAGGGGTGGCTAACAAGTATGAATTTGAAGCAAAGTACTACCCTGTTGTGGATTTCCTAAAGAACTCTCCATTACAACACGCCATCTATGACACTCCCATCCAAGCTGCAGAAGTACTCACAACCATGTGGAGCACTGCATCAATCACTGATGAAAGTGATGACTCTCCACAGGTAAGTTTCAGGTATGAAAACACTGACTATACTATTACTCATGCCACAGTTAATAATGCACTTCATTTACCCGTAAGGGAAAACTATGATCCTCTTGCCTCTGATGAAGAACTTATAGGTATGTTTAAGGAATTAAACTATAATACCGAAATAAGTTCTGTTGGGACCATCACACGTCCCCATCTTAGGCCAGAGTGGTCATTGTTCTTTGACATTATAACTAAAACTTTTACTTCTAAATGCAGTGGATATGATGCCATCACCACTATTTCACAACAAATTGCATATAGTGTATTGTATGATAGGCATATAAACGTAGGGCTTTTGATTTTGCAAAACTTGATGGACAAACTTAAAACTGGTGATAAAAATAAAATTTATTATGCTAGGTTTTTGATGATGATTGCATATCATTTAATTCCTAACCTTAATATCACTGGTATGCAAGTTGTGCCTCCTGTTTTGCAGACAAAACGAGTAGTAAGTGATTTAAAGAAATATGCGGCAAAGGTAAATGTACCTTTATTCTATCCTACTGTCATGAGAAACACTCTCATTGACACTCTACCAACCACATATTCTTTACAATTCTTTGGGGATACTACACAAACACCATCTAATCCCCCAACAACTTCACAATCACAATCTAAAGCCCCCTCCACAGTCTCCCAAAAGACTGTGGTTGTAAAAACCAGAAAAGTCACAAAGCTCCCAATAAAAAGAAAAATAATTGAGGGAGTAAGTGAGGATGAGGGAGAACCAGAAGCTGAAGTTCCACTTCAGAGAAAGAAGAGAGTTATAACCCAAAGCCAAAAGCAATCCATTGCTTCCCAAAAGGCAATGGAGGTTATAAGGAAAGACAGTAATCTGTCTATGTCCTCCCAAAAGGACATTGACATTGAAGATAGTCCTCAACCAGGGACACCTGTTACAGAGTCTGCACAAACTCTTGGTCACCGCCAAGAGGAACCAAATAGAGAGAAAACAAAAGAAAAGAGTGACACAAGGAGTGCACCCACAGAGTCATCTATTGATGTTCCTCAAATTTTTGCCCTTGAGGAACAACCAACACTCCCCACTGTACATTCTTCTCCTTCTTCTCCCATTCTTGATTCTTTTAATGTAAATATAATTGATTCTCTTGATTTTTCCCAAGAGGAGCCAATACTCGAGCCTAGCTCTCACACATTTTCCATGGATAGATCCCTAGCCCAAGATACACAAAGGGAACCCCCTGTCCATGCTGTCACAAGCACTTCTCAAACTCTCACTTCTGTAGGACAGAGTGCACATATCCATATGAGTGAGGTTGAGAGAATATTTAGTGAGAGTCAGGCTCCTGACCTGGAAAAAGGAGAGGAAATACAAACAGAGAGTCAAGCCTTAGCGAGCTTGGAAAAAGGAGAGATAGAGAAGCTGGGTGCCCAACCCCAGGCAAAAGGAGAGGGTGTGAGCAAGGATGAGATCCTTGAAGAAAAGAAAAGAGAGAAATTCTCAACAGGTGAATTTTTCAAACCTGTGGCTCCCTCCACCCAAATCCAAACAGAAGCTCCAACAAGAGAAGTTGGAGGAAGCTCCAGTGCAGTGGCTGCAAACTTGCAGGTCATATCAGAAATGTCAAATGCAGCCTATGAAGAACTTTTAAATCTTCAACAAAGAGAAGATCACCTTTCTGCTATGAAGACTAGGCTTGCATTTGAATCTACTGCTGCAGAGGAGACTCCAGAGCCAGAGAATGTGGATGCCTGGCTGGATTCAGATTTTAACAACACACTGGAGGAAGCAGCTGCCTTGTACAGGCAGGAATACGTGACCAATATAGGGTCTCTTGCAGCTGCCAAATCCTTTCAGGATGTTGCAGAAGAAGTAACCAAGTCAGTGCACCTAAATGCTAAATTTTTTCACTACTTGGCAACTGGCATGAAGACTGAACTGGAGGAGATGAGGAAGCAGATGTCTTTACAAACAGATTCTATTAAAAGGCATTATGAAGGACATTTTTCAAGGCAGACTGTCATGAATATTCAGGCTATGATCAAAGACAAAGCTAAAACTGACAGCAGACTGAGTAACCTTGAAGTTAAATTTGATCAAATGCATTCCCTTCTGAAACAAATTGCTACTCAACTCCCTCTCTCTGCCCCCTCTAAGGATGTTGATGTCAAAAAGGGGGAGAGTGATCCAGAAATGAAGTCATATGCAAGTCTTGATGAACTCAAGGCAACCTTGGACAAACTTGAGACCAGGGTTAAAACATTACCAACAGCAGCAGCAACAATTACTTCTTCCAAACCATCTACAGCAGCCCCAACTTCTTCAAAACCATCTGCAGCAGCCCCAACTACTTCAAAAGACAAAGGTAAGGGAGTCTTGGTTGAACATCCAAAGAAGCAAATCTCCACTCAATCAGGACAACCCAAGCTACTGGGGGATGCCATGAAGACAGCTCATTTTCCCACTCCAATTGAACTAATAGTGGATGGGAAAGTGGAGTTGGTCTATCCTCAAGAGCAGAAATTGATAGATGCTGATGCTATGCTTGCTCAAAAACTTCAGCAAGAGGAGGATATGGCTGCAGAACAAGAGAGGAAGGAGGAGGAATCTAAAAAGAAGAAATACTCAACAAAGAAAACAAGTGCAAGGAAAGTGGTAGTAGCCAAGAAAAAGCCTTCAAGGAAAGAGACTACAAATGAAGAACCTCCAAGGTCAACTGAGACTGCCTTGGTGTCTGTAAGTGGACCAACAAAGCCACAAACAGCTCCATCAAGGAAGCCTTACACAGTTGATATGGCCAGTACGAGTGAAATGATCAAAGCCTTGAAAAGAAATACAAGGAATATTAATCTGATCAAGGGTGCAAATGACAAAGATTTACTTCAGATCTTCTTCAAAGATGGAGATTCTGTGAAGTATGCTAAGCCAGACTTGAAGGGGCAATCAAAAGAGGATTTGGAATGGCTGCTGTCTACAATACTTGTCACTACAAAGCTCAACATGGAATTTCGAAACCAGATCAAGAAGGTAATAAAGGAGATAAAAAGTGTGAACCAAGTTCAAACTGATCTTTCTAAACCTGTACCTCTCGGATTATGGTATGAGACTTTCCATGGGGAGAAAGTTTTCTTTGACTACAACAGAGACATCAATCAAGTAAGTGAAAATCATCTAGAAGGTTTTATCAAACTTCTTAAAGATGCAGAAGAAGCAACTGAAGTTGTTCTCAAAAAGCTGCTGATGGAAAGGCTAGAACGAATAAGGGAAAATAGAAGAAGAAAGAAATATTGATTGTTGTACAAATTTATTGAAGCCGAGACAAAGTCTTGGGTAGCCAGGGTTATTTAAATCTTGGAGAATTGAAGCCAGTCATAGACTTGGAGAAGCTGAATAAAATATTCAGGTAGCCAGGATTTATTCTTGGAGCAGCTGAGTGTAATACTCAGAGAAGCTGGGTAAATTATCCAGGGGAAGAGAAGCTGAATGATAGATCGAAGATCTAAAGTTCAGGTACATTTGTATCATTTATTATTCTTTATTCTTTTTCTAAGTATTTGTAATAGATTAGTTTTGACATCATCATCAACCTTGAAATTATGCTTATCATTCTGATATTCATAATTAGGGGGAGATTGTTAGGTTTTATTAACATTTGATGATGATTGTCTTTAGAATACTTAGGAATACAAATGTATAGAAAAGTGTTGGTTTGTAACACTTTAGGTTTGTAGCTAGCAGTAGTATCTCTTGGTTGTAATTTAGTCATATTAATAAAGAGATAGATTCATTTTACTTGTATGTACTGCTGGAATACTTGTTGAGTCTGTTCAACAAGTTGTTTTAAGTTAATTAGTCTTTCGGAGATTAAATTTGGCTTGTCGGAGATTAAGGGAAAAGTCCATCAGAGATTAAAACTTTGTTCATCAGAGATTGGACTTTGCCCATCGGAGATTGAAGAAATCCTTCATCGGAGATTAAAAATTTATTCATCGGAGATTGAAGGATTGGTCATCGGAGATTAAAGCTTACGTCATCGGAGATTGTAATTAAAGAGTCAGAGATTAAAGCTGACGTCATCAGAGAATAACACAATACTTCGGAGATTAAAAGCTGACGTCACCAGAGACTAAAGCCAAAGCATCGGAGATTACTCGAGGTGATCAGAGATTAATTTATTAAAGCATCGGAGATTACCCGAAGTGATCAGGGGCTAATTAAAGAAGCTATCGGAGATTAGTCGAGGACTTAATCGCTGATGGAGTTAGAGTTCAAATCAAAGAAGGAAAGTCTTCCATGAACACGTAGACTTTATTGAAGACGTAGCTGACAAGGAAACTTGTTAGAAATCTTTCAATAGGAAAGATTGTATTTGATTTGAATTAGGAAGCTAGGTTTTTGTAAACTTAGTTTTAGAAGCTGTAATTATAAATTACAGTATTGGAATTCGAAGCTGTGTATGTCTGTATAGCATAGAGAATTGAAAGGGTTGTATTATCTCTATATACACAGAATAGAAGCTGATGATCAAAGCTTGTTTTTGATTGTTAGAAAACTTGTAATCAATTGTTAAATCAATAAAAACAATTGTTTATAAAGTTTTGATCTTGTTCTTTATATTCCGCAGAAAGTCAATTTCTTAAAGAACAGGAATTTGAAAAAGTTGTAAGAACTTGTATTCAACCCCCCTTCTACAAGTTCTAGGCCATCTCACTGGGAAAACAAGGGTTCTATTTTTCCTCTCAACAACTCCATTTTGTTGAGGGGTTCTAGGTGCAGAGAATTGATGAGTAATTCCTTTCTCAGTGCAGAATTCAATTACTTGGGAATTTTTGAATTCTGTTCCTCTGTCACTTCTTATTACCCTCACTGTTTTACCTGACTCAGTTTCTATTTTCTTGACATGATCAATAATTAACTGAGCAGCTTCATCTTTTGCAAAGAGGTATTTTACCCAAGTATACCTTGTGTGATCATCAACAATTACCAGTGCATATCTATTCCTTAAGATAGACATCACATTCACTTGACCAAACAAATCCATATGGAGAAGTTGTAAAGGGTCAGTGATTGATGTTGCTGGTTTGTTTTTGAATGATAAACTTCTTTGCTTTCCTTTCTGGCATGCATCACACAATCCATCTTGTGTAAATTCCAATTGTGGAATGCCAGCTACCAATCCTTTCCTCGCAAGACTATTGATATTCTTGAAATTCAAGTGGGAAATCTTCTTATGCCAAAGCCAACTCTCATCAGTTGACGCTTTGCTATAAAGACATGTGATTTGATCAGTTGAAGAAATGAGATTTGCAATGTACAAATTCCCTTTTCTTTTTCCTGTCAAGATTACAGTCCCTGATTCTTTGTCACTTACTAAACATTGATCTTCTTTAAAAGTGACATTGAATCCCTTATCACACAGTTGACTCACACTAAGTAAATTATGTTTTAAGCCATCAACTAGTGATACCTCAGTGAAGATGACATCTCCATGTTCAACAGATCCATATCCTCTTGTATGGCCTTTGTTGTCATCTCCAAAAGTGACTCTTGGGCCACTTCTCTCTTCATACTGTTTTAGCAGGGACTTATCTCCAGTCATGTGCCTTGAACAACCACTGTCCAAGTACCATGATTTCTTCTTTTTGCCCTGCACAGTAGAGAGAACTAGTTTGAGATTTTTGGGACCCAAATCTTCTTGAGTCCTTTCTCACTAGCTGCAGTTTCAAGACTTGACTCAGAATCAGTCGATTGCCTCTTTCCATGTTTGATTTTAATTGGGCAATTTACAGTCTTGCTTCCATTGTTTGTGAGATTACTTGACTTTGATTTATTATTTTCAATGCAAAGACTACTTGACCTTTTTACAGGTAATTTATCTTTTGTTGTCTTTGAGTTACTAGTCTCAAGTATAGGAATTTTATTTCTGCTCCTACAGTGCATAGCTATGTGGTTTGGATTACCACATACATGACATGTTTTTCTAGGAGTATCAGGCATTGAAACATAGTTGGTGTATTTGTTAATGCCTAACTTGCCATTCCTATTTTTATTGCTTCTGTTTGATTCCACAACTTTTTCAGCCTTTTGTATTGGAATAGTTTCCAATTTCTTTATTAACTGTTTCTTTGTCATAAACCCAATGTTTAAATGTTTGTTTTCATTCTTCTCAACAATATTCACTGTCTTTTGATTGAAACTTGTTTTTTCAGTGTTTTGTTGATTTTGAATGTTAATAAATCTGGGTTCATGAACAGGAGATACAAAGTTAATTTTTCTAGCAACTTTTGGCTTTTCAGTTGTGGACTCAACAGCTTCAAGTAGGTCATCTAATTCTGAATTTTTATTTATCCATGCATCATAGCCTAATCCAGATTGGTGACCCATTGTTTGACTATCTACCAAGTTTTTTAGCTTTTTAGAGGAAGTATTCCACAGTTTGATCTTAACTTGAGCAATTTCAAGTTGCTCTACTAAGTAATATTCCCTCTTTTTCAAAGCATCAATCATATGATGTGCTTTGTTTAAATCAGATTTGATAGTATCAAACTGTGTCAATCTTTCTTCAAGAAAATTGTTTCTTTTTAAGAGAATGTCACGTGATTCTTTTACATTGGTATGCTCTATAGTTAAAGACCTAAAACTGACATGCAAATCAGATATGTCTTTTTGCATGCTTTCAATGCTAGATGTATCAAGTAAATTAAGCACGTTAAAATTTTGATTTGCATCACATACCTTTGTAGAATCACTTGACTTGTCACTACGAGCCATTAGGGCAAAGTTGACAACTTCTTCATCAGAATCGCTGTCAATCCAATCTTTTCCCTCAGTAATCAAGGCTTTGCTCTTGGATTTGGCTTTCTTGTCAGCAAAGTCCTTCCTTGATTTTTCATCCTTAGATCTAGGCTTCTTGCACTCATTGGCAAAGTGCCCTAACCCATCACAATTGTAGCATCTTATTTTCTTTAAGTCGAAGGTGACTTTTTGACCTTCTCGTTTAGGGTTAGGTTTTCTCGATGATTTTCTTCCTTTTCTGCTAGCCCTAAATTTCTTAAACTGTTTGATCATGAATGCCATGAATTCCTCCATGTCATCATCAGTATCCAGTTCATCTTCATTATCAGTTGAGCTAGTGTCAGAAAATTCCTCATCAAGCTTCTCTTGAGACTTGTTTGTCTCAACCAATAACGCAGCTCCTTTGTCCCTGCCATGCATGCGCTGTCTTTGCTCTACTTCAAGTTCATAGGTCTTTAAATTTCCGTAGAGCCTATCCAGTGTGAGAAGATCCAAGTCACGAGCTTCTCTTATTGCTGTTGTCTTTGGATCCCAACTTGGTGGGAGAGATCTCATGAACTTTGTGTTTATATCCTCATTATCATAAGACTTCCCAAGTATTTTCAGGTCATTGAGCAAAGTGTTGAACCTGTCATATACTGATGTTATAGGTTCACCAAGCTTTACTTGAAAGAACTCATATTGTTGTGTCAACAATGATCTCTTGTTCTTTCGGACTTGGTCAGTCCCCTCACACAGGACTTTGATGGTGTCCCAGATTTGTTTAGATGTAGTGCAGTTTATGATGCTTGTGAACATATTTTTATCAATCCCATTATAAAGTATGTTCATCACTTTAGCATCCTTTAACACTTGTAACTTGTCTTTATTTGTGTAATCACTTTCTGGAGCAAGTACAAAGTGTTCTGCAACAATAGATCCTTCAACAGTTTTTGCAGGAACAAATTTCCTGGGTAGATAAGGACCCTTCTCAATCCTATCTATGTAATCTGGATCTGTTGCGCTCAAGTGCATATACATCTTTTGTTTCCACATTGGATATTCTTCTCTTTTAAGAATAGGAATTCTGGTACCACCATCTCTACTTCCTGCATACGCCATGATGTTAGAGCTGCTTGTTTCGTCGTTGTTGGCCATCTCAGAATCTTGTTAATTAAGTATTTTCAATTAAAGGCTCTGATACCAATTGTTTTCCCAGTGAGACGACCTAGAACTTGTAGAAGGGGGGGTTGAATATAAGTTCTTTGAAAATTCTTTAATCGACTGTTCTTTAAGAAATTTAAACTTTTCTGCGGAATATAGAGAACACAACCAAAACTCTATAAACAATTGCCTTTATTTGATTTAACAATTGATTACAAGTTTTCTAACAATCAAAACAATCTTTGATCGTCAGCTTCTATTCTGTATATTGAGAGAATACCACTCTTTCAATACTATACAGCTTCGTATTGTTATTATGTAATTTTATAATTACAGCTTCTTAAAAACTAAGTTACCAAAAACCTAGCTTCCTAATTCAAATCAAATACAATCTTTCCAATTGAAAGATTTCTAACAAGTTTCCTTGTCAGCTACGTCTTCAATAAAGTCTACGTATGCATGGAAGACTTTCCTTCTTTGATTTGAACTCTAACTCCACCAGTGATTAAGTCATCTACTAATCTCTGATGGCTTCTTTCATTAGTCCCCGATCACTTCGAGTAATCTCCGATGCTTTGACTTTAGTCGTTGGTGACGTCAGCTTTTAATCTCCGAGGTATTGTATTAGTCGCTGATGATGTCAGCTTTTAATCTCCGAGGTATTGTGTTAATCGCTGATGACGTCAGCTTTAGTCTCTGGTGCTTTAGTTCCAATCCCCGATGACGTAAGCTTTAATCTCCGATGACCAATCCTTCAATCTCTGATGAACAAAAACTTTAATCTCCGATGAAAGATTCTTCAATCTCCGATGGGCAAAGTCCAATCTCTGATGAACAAAAACTTAGTCTCTGGTGGACTTTTCCCTGATGGCGAATCAGTTTCACCATCAATGTTGACTAAAGATCCTAAACTCATCCAGTTGGTAACACGTCTTCATGAAGTTCTCAATGGAAACCAAGTTCAGCCCAACAAGCCTTTTCTGAATTTGGTTCAAAATTGCTGAATTTTCAGCAACGTTACTTATGCATGGCTTAGTTTGTTTTAATGTTATTAGTTTATTTTAATGTTATTAGTGCATGTAATAATCAGCTGTTATAGCTGATTAATAGTTGTTTGTTTTTCATTTAAAAACATGTAATAGCTATGTCATAGGGTTGACAGCTAACTCCCTAGGTGGTAGCAACAATCTGTTGAAGATCAGGCGCACATGGGCAAGAATATGGCTGAAGAAATGGAGGCAGTTCAGGTCTTAGTTGGTCAGTTCTAAAGCACCAGACTTGGTCAACTAGAATCTCTCCATTTCCCCTACAATCGTGGGTGGTGGCTGGGCATCATGGGAGTTAATTAACTGCTGCTATTTCAGGCATCATGGGAAGTTAAATAACTGCTGCTGCTGTTATTTCAGGAATCATGGGAAGTTAAATAACTGCTGCTGCTGCTATTTCAGGCATCATGGGAAGTTAACTGCTGCTGCTGCTAATTCAGGCATCATGGGAAGTTAATTAATTGCTGCTACTTCAGGCATCATGGAGTTAATTAACTGCTGTTATTTCATTAGAAAATCAGTTCTACTTGGCTTGTATAAATAGGAAAAAGCATGGAATTAAAACACAAGCAAGTTTACATAAAATTCATCTTTTTCTGTTGGTTTTCGAATTAAGAGTCATCTTTTTTTTTCGAAATACAACTCTTCTTATGCTATTTCAATTTGGCTCATTGAAAGGTGATCTTAGGATATCCAACTTCAATTTAGTGGTGTGTCTATATCTAAATTGAGTTTGGAAACCAGCCTTACCTTGTATCAGATTCCTTTGATGCATAACTGTTTTTCAGTTCATTACAAAATCCAATTCTTTTCCTTTGTGTAATTCGGTTTGTCTAGCCCAATTATATAACATTCCCTTAGTCTCCGACAAGCCAAATTCAATCTCCGAAGGACTAATAAATTTAAAACAACTTGTTGAACAAATTCAACAAGTATTCCAGCAGTACATACAAATGAAATGAATCTATCTCTTTATTATAATGACTAATTTACAAACAAGAGATACTACTGCTAGCTACAATACTAAAGTGTTACAAACCAACACTTTTTTGTACATTTGTATTCTTAAGTATTCTAAGAACAATCATCATCAAATGTTTATAAAACCTAACAAAATTCTCCCAACACTACTAACACATTCCATTTTAGCGGGGGAAAAAACATATTTGTCAAATCATTCAAAGTGACCATCTTTTAAACCTAATATAATTGTTTTCTAAATAAGATTTGTGGGAAAAAAAACATATCATTTATAGAATATTTTATTATAAGAAATAGATCAAGAAACAAACACTTTTTTTTATATTAAATATTATAAAGTAACAATAGCGAGTTCTTACATAAAGTTATTTACATTAGTCTATTAACAAATTTATCATTTTACATATTAAATTATATATTTTCATATATTTCAGAACATCTTTTTATTTTTTTTTAAGTCCACCATCATATATATCAATATTATACAAATTAGGGATATTTTAATTTAGAGATTCACCGTGATCTAATCAGTCATCGATCATCTCTTTTAAAAAGTGAGTAGGTCAGAGTTTTGAGTTTTATATACTAATAAAAAACTCTTGAGTTTTGAACCAAATATAATAGTTATTTATTTCTTACTTTGAACAATTCAACGGCAATAGTGTTTTGTCATAAAGTTTAAAAATAATATATTTTTCTTAAAACTGTTGTTTATGATTTTTTTAGTATAAATTAATATTGTACTTAAGTCTAAACACAATCGATGTGAATCAATAGTTTATCTTCTAATAATATAACTAAGGTACTATAATCTATAATTTTTTATACTTATATAAGTGAGACGTAATATAATATTTAAATAAATGATTATTTTTCCATTAATGAAATGATCATCCATTTTAAATTAAATTATTTTAAAATAAATAAATAAAATAATACTTCTATTTCAATTTACTTGTCATAATTTGACTTTACACAATTATTAAAAAAATAAAAGATTGTCAAAATACTCATTTTAATTTTATCTACTATTTTGAAAAAAACGTTAACAATTTAATTTATACATTTTTTGATATCATAATTAATATACTCAACAATAAATATTAATTTATAAATGAGAATATATTTGAAAAATATGATAAAAATACTATTAAAATAAAAATGAAACAAATAATTTAGAATAAATTAAAATAAAAATAGTGACAAGTAACCCTTATTTTTAGAAGGGAGGGGATATTTTTTTATTTTGACATGATTATTGGGATTTGATAAAATATGAGTCGTCACACTGGTATTCTTCTCATTACCTGACCTGGCCCGTTACAACAATCAGATTAGAACGTTCCTTTTCCCCTTTCCCTTCATATACAAATCTGACTTACAGAATCCAGATTCTGAATTTTCATTTATTTATTCATAATATAGCTTCAAATCTTCGATGTCAACTTATACATTATTGTTATCGTCATAAAAACAATAAATTGCAATCTCTCATACATCAGAAGAAGTAGAAGATCGAAATGAAGGATGACGACGTGCTTCCAGTATCAACACCGACGGCACACTTTTCAACGTCGGCACACTTTTCAACGTTGCCGCCACCACCGTCACTATTGCATTCACATTCTTCAAAGAAGGAGACCTCCTCCATGGAATCCATTCTTTTCGGCCGTGGCCGCTACAAGTTTTGGGCATTGTCCGCCATTTTGCTCCTCGCTTTCTGGTCCATGCTCACCGGCACCGCCACCCTCCGCTGGTCCGCCACCGACAATCTCGACCGCTTTTCCGACGATATTGCCACTCCCATCCACGACGATCTCGATGTTCTCGTACTTTACTATTTTCTCCCTCTTGTATATCTGTCTATCTTTCTCTCTGCAATTTTAACCGTTCGTAATTAAACATGAGTTTATTGATTGGGGACAACAACAGGAAATGGAGGAGAGAGAGAAAGTTGTGAAGCATATGTGGGATGTGTACACGAATAGTCGTCGGATCAGAATACCTAGATTCTGGCAGGAGGCTTTTGAGGCTGCTTACGAGGACTTGAGCAGTGATGTTGCTGAAGCTAGAGATGCTGCCATTTCCGAGATCGCTAAGATGTCTATGCACTCCATTCATCTCGATTCCCCCCCACTTCAATCCTCGGTTAGTGTCTTTTCTCACTTTTCTTCCCAATCACCATTATTCTTTAGCTGGGTGATACACATGGCTTCTTATTCCTGATTTTTGTATGCCATTTGGGAGAAGAGTGCTTGCTGGAACTTGCAAATTTAGCATATGAATCCATTTTTGATTCCTGATAGACATTCGAGAAAATTTTAAGCCAAAACACTGATGTGTCAATGTATTTATTAAAAAATGAGACCATTATATTTGGGGGCCATGACCAATGCACGGGCTAGTTGGAATCAGACGTTTCTTTTTGAAGTCTTACTGGTTTCTTTCGAAGTGTTCATCATCATTATTATTCTATTCTTCCAGTGAGACTTGTTAGCGTAAATTTGTTGTCAGTTGATCAGGTCTATGACCATAGGTGAGCAAAAACAAGATGATTAGTTTATTAAAATTGTATACGATGCAAAGCAATTGCTATAGAAATTAGAAAACACTAATCAGGGGATAAATTAGTTCAAATATAAGCTCATTTCATTGTCAGATGGCATTTGCATATCTTAGAACTGAGGACTTGCTACTATAAGGTATCATTGATGTTTGTAAAGATTGCAAATGAACTCCAAAGTTTAACCACCAAAATCTCTATTACACACATGAGTGACGTTTTATTTTGAAAAATTCAAGTAGAATATGGACATTTAGGCAGGACCATGCAATGATGTAACTATACTATATAAGTGGATATTCTATGGAGATGGATATCAACACCAAGCATTCCTTCCTTAGATGTCCTTGGATTAAGAAGTAAAGCTTTCTCTTGACTTTTAAACTGAGATTATTCATGAATAATACTTTTTGTGCGTTTGGATAAGTGGATATTTATATGTTAATCATTCTCTCACCATTACAACATGACCACTAGCCCTTTCCACAACCAATAGGAGAAACCCCAACAATCTCCCCCTCACAAATCGACAAATCGGCAACTTGGTGGGGCAGGCAACACCCTCTCCATGAGAACCTGGGGTCCAAACTTGTTGGAAACCTTGGGCTATGATATCATTGTTATATGGTATTGAGACTCTCTCATCTCAAAAGTTAACTCAAAGAGTGAGACATTCCCTCACACTTATAATATGACCACAAGCCCCTTCCACAACCGATGTGGGAAACCCCAAAATATATGGAGTATAGACTTGTGTACCATCTTTTCACACGATAAATTGAGATAGAAGCGAACTTAATCATGCACATACAACTTTCAAGTATTTGACAAGAAAATGGAAGTATGCAATCATCAGAAAAATAATAATAATGTAACACATAACACTCTTGAGATAGAACGTAGATCTGGTGCTGTCATCAAATCAAGCAAGTCTATGTTGTTTTTAATAAATGTATATTGTATATTCCAAGCGCAACTATATCTATAGTGGAATCTTAATTTCACAATCGATTTTGCTCGATCCATCAGCTCGTTTCTCATTTGTGTGTGACCCACCCATTTTTTATGTGATAGAGGACCTTGTGGAAGTACCGACGCTTGTGTGGATGTAGTGCATCAATTACACCCAGAACAGAATGTCATATATTGGATTTTGTAAATAACATTTATCCTATCCAAGACATGGAATGGGATTCATAGCTAACAACATAAACACCCTACGTAGAGAATAAACTAGAAAGGCAATATACCCTCAGCCTTCCCAAGTTCTCGAGCTGTCAACAGTATAATAGCAGTTCAATATAACTTATTGCACACATCCAAGTGTTCCAAAGTTCAAACCCCCCACCAGCAAACGCAAAGGGAAAAGGGTTAAAGAGAAAGGACAAAGAAATCTAAAAGAAGGACCCAGGTTGTGAATATGTTATCTTTATTACCCTTCTATGAGTTTTTATTTCAAAATTTTCCCCCAATAATTATACTGTTTAGCTCATCTATTAATTTATCTTGTTTGTTATCTTCCTATATGATCTTGCATGAGTATTTTTGAAGCTTAGGTACATCTAAACCTGGCTTGTCCTTTTCCAGTGTTAGTACACTAGCTTATATGCTTTTTGTGTCAAGAGATATATCTAGCATTGGTTTGATTTCAAATCCTTTAATGTAAAGTGTCCTCCCACTTTCAAAGTTTACAGGATATGCAAATATGTTGTTTCTTGGTGAAATCGTGGTTTCCAGCTTAGCTTTTGCTTGATACAATACTTCTGCTCACATGGAAGCATCCTTTTAATAATATAATTGGATTATATATCGCTCGGTCCATAAACATCACATATTCATGGCCAATAACAATATCAATCTTCCCAGTTGACTACTTGACTTCTGAAATACTAATAAAAGTTACAAAGTTGTGTTTTATATTTAAAAGATGAAAGCGAGAATGTAGAGTTGTAAAAATATTTTTTTCAGCACAACATTTCCAAATGGCGTCCCACTAAATTTGCTTGCGATAGTTAAGACTTAAGAGATGGTCATTGGTCACTAACAATACTGACTGGTTTACTGATTTGTTTTAGTTCAATGGAATAGATTATTGTGGTTTTGACTGGAACAGAGAGATGTTCACGTGTTAATGTGTTGGGTTATTTTTATTTCCATAAGAGTGTCTAGCTGTGTGTATGAGTTTTAGGTGTTCTCTTTTTGCTTTGTTTTGATTTTGCTTTTTGTTGGTTAATTTGTGATTGTTCTTGTTGAAGAATTTACTAGTTATTCTGAGGGTGT
Source organism: Centella asiatica (assembly GCA_014636745.2). Lineage (NCBI taxonomy): Eukaryota > Viridiplantae > Streptophyta > Magnoliopsida > Apiales > Apiaceae > Centella > Centella asiatica. Next base: position 45,405,931 of record CM025784.1, on the reverse strand, counting down.
ATGACTTTTAGGTGAAACCTACTTTTATAAGAATCCTAAGAAAGATTTCTGACTCATCTTATTCTACTTTTTTCTTGTCACTTTCAGAGTGTAAAACGATCGAATCTGAAGCAAGGACATACAGAAGGTATAAACTCAGCAGCGAAAAGGCTATGACTTGAAAAACATCAACGGTCATCTACTCAAGAAAATGCTATTCTTTTATACACTTTGATTCCATTAAATTGCTTGTTTGGCTTCCAAATATTAGAGAAAGGTTGGATCAGAATTTTGATATGCAGTTTCTCATTCTTAGCCATGTTGGCAATCAATGTATTCTTTTGGTTCTCGTTCTTGCAACATCACAGTCTGAGTAGCGAGAGCCCAATCAATCTTATAATATACTCCATAGCAAGTTTTGAGTATAAGTTTTTCTTAATGAAACTATCTTTCATTAGCATACTACCGGAAAAACTACTTGATTTTCATGTTTGTCATGTCATGAATGCAGAAGTATATCTGAAAATCACACGTTTTTTATGAGGAGATTAATGATATTCGTTAGTGTTGTATCTGTTGAGTGCAAGTACATTAACCTGTACATTATCTGAGTGAGAGGAAATTTTTAACCCTTTTTCAAATAAAAAAATCTCTCTTTTTAGACATGGAATCTGTGTTTATAGCACCTCTATGGCTCTATGTTTACTAATCTGAATGTTTAGATTTTCACATATAAAAGTACGGGAATAATGCTTATGCAAGACTATTTTGTGCCAAACTTTCGATTGTCTAAAGTTTGTACTCAAGTGCTTAAATTCTACCATATCCCATATTATTGTCTTGAAAACGAGCCAACTTTCCTTGCTTAGATGCTCCTTCAGTCTCTGTTTTTTTTTTTTTTTTTAAATTTTATAATCGTATATGTCCTCGAGGTTTGTATATGCTGATGGAACAGCATACAGTCCAAGTTTTCTGCGTTTGTTTTGTTATACTCCCTCCGTTTTCAAATGTTAAGACTTGAATGTTCTTCAAAAAATAAAAATAAATAAATAAATTCCAAGTGCATTAAATATTTTCTTTCCTTTGATACCCTTCATTTATTTATCATATTCCTCTTTTTTCAAAAATTATATTCCTCTCACATGCATCTAATTGAAGGTTAAAAATGAAACAAAATATTAAAAGAAGTAAGAAGTTATTATTCTTGAGTGCTCTTTGATATATGCAAATCAATCCAAAAACACTGACATTTGAAAACCGAGGGAGTAAAATAAACAGGCCGATCATTAACACAGTTGGTTAACTATAAATTTTAGCCGCAAGCTTCGGAAAACTCTGAAACAGGAAAAACGATTAAAGCTGAAAAATACATGGTTGTAGATATTACTTGTACCAAACTTGCTACATCTAATAAGATCGAATTCAAACTATACAATTGATCCAAATTTCAAAATATTACTAAACTAAATAATCCAGATACGACAACCGAATCAATCCCCGGACCGACTGCTAGGATGCAGCTCCATGCTTCCATCTTTAGCTGTGTTCTTCCTTTTACTAAAAACTTCTTCCATCTCTTCCAAAGACCTTCCTCTAGTCTCTGGCAAAAACAGGTAGAAGAAAACCCATGCCACCGCTGATATCCCAGCAAACATAAAAAAAGCCCCTCCTATTGTAATTGCTTTATAGATTGATATGAAACTCATCGACACTGCAGCATTTGTCAGCCTATTCACAGCCACCCCAATACTAGCCCCTTGAGCCCTCAACTTTAATGGAAATATTTCTGAGCTATAAACCCATGTAATAGGGCAAAGCCCAATAGAGAAAAACACAATAAACAAGTATGTTGCCACTATACATAAGGTCAAGGCCCAAAGAACCTTGTCATGAGAATTGTTCACTACAGTTAAACCAAATCCCAATGCAGCATGTGCAAATACCATACCAGCTACACTTGTTAGCAACAATTTTCTCCTCCCAAATTTGTCTAGCAAAAGGGTTGCAATAAATATAAATATGGTCTTTGTGACACCAACCCCAACTGTCACAAGCAACAGCTTGTTCTTGCTTGTGACACCGGCTTTTTTAAAAATTCTCGGGCCGAATAAAATCACGGCCTCGATTCCGGTGGCGTGTTCGAAGAAATGGATTCCAATCGCCGCCAGTAACATCCACCTGACCGGAGGTGACGGCCTCAAAATCAGCTCCTTCCACACGTCTTGGCCCCGGGACGTGCTCGACACTTTGACCGTGTTGTCGGTGCAATTTGGATCAATTCCTGCAGCTATTTTGATGTCCTTCAGCCTGTTTTGGCCTTCTTCTCTCGAATTGGACACCTCTAACATAACTTTCTCTGCATCTCCGAGGCGGCCCTGCATCACGAGCCACCTCGGAGATTCGGGCATTTTAAGAATACCAAAGGCTAAAATAAGTGAAGGGATTGCGGCCACACCAAGCATCATTCTCCACCCAAGTTTTACGGGGAGTAGTTTTCCAAGAAAGTAGTTAGAAAGATAACCGATTAATATTCCTAAACTAATGCAGAGCTCCGGCAAAGAGGTTAAGAAACCCCGGGACGCCGGAGATGAGATCTCAGCGGAGTACACCGGAGCAATCATGAGGGCAAAGCCGACACCGATGCCGGCGACACACCGCCCGGTTAAGAGAACCGGGTAATTGGGGCCGTAGCCCATTAGAACAGAGCCGAGTAACAAGATTACAGAGGCCACCACAATTGTGTAACGCCGGCCAATATAATCGGAAACTCTTCCGGCGGTAAGTGACCCCACCAAAGCGCAGACGTTGAGAATTCCGGCGAGGACTGATACTTTTAAGTCGCTGATTTTGATATCTTCTTTGATAAATATCATGGCACCACTCATCACACCAGTGTCTGCATGGATGGATATAAAAGCCCAATAAATTAAACAGAAGATTACAATTATATAATCAATATAAATAAATGCTAAAGATCTAAAACTATATAAATTAGGATAAAGAATTGATTAATTAAGAATATTAAATAGTTGGAGAAAAGAAACATACCATATCCAAAGATAACGGAGATAACAGAAGCAACAATAGCACAAGCGCAAGCATACTTGTTCACCTTTGAAAGATCACTGCCTTCTTCAATTGGCAACACCATTCTCTCTCTCTCTCTCTCTGAAAAATTGAAAAATATTATTTTCAGTAAGATCTCTAATTATACATAACGGAGTAAGAGACAATATCTATATCTATATATACCTGCTTAGGCCATTACAAAGTCAATTATATGAATTTCGAGTAGCATATATATGTCTGAATAAATATCATTGTCTTATTAGAAATGTGTTCAACTGTTTGCTCTGCTGATATCAATTTTCTACTCAATATAACCAAAGGTTTTGTAAATATTAATATAAGAAAAAACAACTCTTTTACATTATTAGACATTAAATTTTGAAATTAATTTAAAATATAGAAAATTTTGTAATTGATTATTATTGTTGTACATTATACAACTATCACAACTGTACCAACCAAACCTAAATAATCATATATTAATTTGACTTGAATAGGATGTTCTTTAAACTCATAAGTCAAATTATCTTTTTCTTATTAATAGATGTAATAACCTCAAAGAAGGAGAGAGAGATTTAATAAAAGCTCTATCTTTTTGAGAAATGAATTGGACGGACTACATATGTCAAAATATATAAATTTTATGAAGAATGTGACAAATTGCAAGATGTACTTATAAAAAATAAATGTATATGTAATTGAAATTAATTAACTGAAAAAAGAAATGGATATTATGTGTGTGTGTGCGTGTATGATAATAATATGGATAAATATGGATAACTTATATACTATATTCACGGGGAACAGAGAGCAGAAAAAGTGTTGCGAAAGAATTACGGAAGAAATTAACTAACAAAACAAAGAGTCCCAAGCTTTCGTTCAAAACGGAGGAAAAGATCTCAAGATCGTGTATATTCGGGGGATACAAGATAAACCAGTATTTTTTGGATAAGGAAGACCTAATTTTACTCCACATTTCATGGATTTAATTAATTAATCTCACTTACTTCATCTCATTCTCTTTCCAGTAATAGCAATCTCTAAATATTCTGTTCTAACTCTTTAATTATTAGAAATTTTTCTGTCAATAAAAATTTTAGTATTTTATTACAAACGTTATTATTTATTGATTTCACTGACTTTCCTTCGTGTGAAATTTGATTTGAGTTCATCTAAAACTTTGTTTACTTATTATAAATCAGGGACGGATTTGTTTCAGGGAACCACATGATTCTTCTTAAAAAATTACTAATATGAAATATTTAATTCCAAAATTCAAATATATTTAATTTTATGCTAATTTTTTTTTTCTAAATTTGTATTTGGTGTGATTTATATAGTGTTACTAGTATAATGGTCAATATTACACATTATTTATAAAGCGGTTATAGATATAATTTTTACATTTTATATCTAAATATATATTTCATATTACTTCTTAGAATTCCATAAACGTCAAATGAATTTGTATATCTATATTTTCATTGAAAGATATTCTATTTTGAGATTATAGATTATTATATGTAAATTACACTATTAATATTAATACTTTTTAAAATTTAAGCTCAAACAAACGAGGTTCATAAATGCAAGGGACAAGAACACATAAACTTCATGTCTCCAAACCAGAGATAATAAATCTTAAAAAATTATTTAGTCAATTGGAAACATCAAAAGTAATTAATTACTTACAATTTCACTTGTTCTCAATACAAATTTATTTAAAAGCTTATTATTGAAATATATGATTTCAATCAACCTACAATATTAATATCGGTCATAAATATAAATATAACATTTTTTTATTGAACGGATGAAATATATTGCTCAAATGAGTAGAGTTTTTTTATGAGGTGAAAAATAATGTCATGTGGTGATGAATTACGCAGAGAAAAGATAAAAAGGATAATATTGTCACCGTCAGCCGTAATGGATGAAACATATTGCTCAAAATGAGTAGAGTTTTGATTCTATATAATAGTTTCGTTTAATTGTAATATTTATTAAAATAATAAATAAAAATTTTAAGAAAGGCAATTTAACTTAAACTATGCGTTTTAATTAGTAATTTTAGTCAAGTTTAATTATTTTTTTCCTTAAAACTTATAAGTATTTATGCACGTTTTGGACCAAATACATATAATTTTCCATTTAAAACAAGAGACTAAATAATATGGCCGGCTACTAGGTCTCAACATGCACTACATCGTCTGAAATAAGTTTTAAAAGCAGGAAGGGTATAAATTTTAGTTTAGTTATCCTTTATCTATAAAATAGTTACATTAATATCACTTTTTATTATTGTTGTAAATATCTTTAGTTAAATCGATTAATCTCTCTAACTAGATGTTAGACGATCATTTATCTTTTATGTTTTGTTCTGTCTATTTTTAATTAATTTAATTATATTCAAAGAAATCTCATTTAAACATTAAGTGGTTTTTATCGCATGAGTCCCTTGCTATCTTACGATTTTTTTGGGACATTACTTTTTATAAATTTTAAGGAAGGAAATATTCATATGTTTGAACGAACTAGACGGAAGTAGTGGCACACACGTGGTGAAGTTTCTAGAGACCTACTAAATAAAGTGCTTTGAAGGTTTACTTGCACTAAAGTTTGATTATCAAACTAATTACAACCATCAAATGAGCTACTATAAGTACTTAATTGGTGGTGCCATTGGACAACTTGCTTAAGTGGTGTTTAATGTCTTTTAACTTCTTCTTTATCTTTTCGTTAGTGCTTGCTGCCTAATTTTGATATTGTTAAGAAAACTTGCAACCTATTTCAGAAATGCGTGTAAGTGCTCCAAAGAGCTTTTCCACTCTCAAAATGCAATGAGAAAACCATTGGCTATTGAAAATATGTAGTAGCGGCAGCAACTCTCTTTTTTCTTTATTTTTTTGCTACGTTCTCTCTTTCAAAACCCACTAAAATAATGTTTTTATCATTTTTGGAAAAAATTCTTTCCAATATTTTTTTTGTAATAAAGATTTTCGTTTATGGAAATTTTCTTTTTGTCAAAATTTAATTTCTCCTTGATTGATTTGTCCTCCGGAATTTGAACGATTTACGATATTCTTTCTCCATCCTTGTGGGTTTTTTTTTTAAATGTTTTTTTTATGAAGCTGATCAAATGGAATCAAACCAAATAAATTAAAAACTTACAGAGTAAATATTTATGTTTTAGATTCTTCATATCAATAAACTTTTTTTTTGATACTTCATGTCTAATATCCGAGTTATTGAGACTTCTGATTAAGTGAACTCAAATTCTTTTTATTTGAGTCGACACATGTTGGTTCATATCAATAAACTTTAATTTTAATTTTATATAATTGTGTTGATGAAAACAAGTTATAACTTTTACTTGTGGCGACAATATTTATTTCAATATTTCTTACGTATACATTTATATTATCGTGTTTACATAAAGTCATAAAGTAATTAAAACTTCTTGACAATAATCTAAACCGAGGAACCCAATCCGGTAATCCAGACCAAATCCCTAAAAAGTGGTTCAATTCAATTTTACGGATATATTGGGCTAAATTCTTGTATATCAAACCGATAACAATGGATTGAATTAAGAGAAATAAATATAACATGCTCCATCCGTCCAATATCCCCTATCATAAATTGAAAGGAAATTACGTCCAATATAACATGAACATAATGTGCCAAATTGTTGACAAGTAATTGATAATAATTCTTATACATTTCTTGGATAATTCAAAATACTACAGACGAGTTTTACAAGAAAAGCCCATGAACCGCTTTACAGCAAATTATCATATTTATTTACTTCTTTTAACTTGAAAGCCCAAAAACTTTGAATAAATTTATTTATACACTTAAATTTACGTTCATTTTCACAAATGATAATAAATTTTGACATCTCATTAATGTGGCGTGCCACTAAATGTTGTCTCTTCCCAAATTAGTGTTTAAGATTTATTCAAATAAAACTATATAATTCAAAAACGTTCATAAGAATGAGTGTGAATTTAAGTATATACGTAGATATTATTCAAAAGTACTTATCTACTATCAAAGGCAAATTTTATAATTTTAAAATATTTTGTCAAACTATATGTTTTAAAATTAGTCAATTTAAAATCGAATTGTGATAAATAAATATGGACGAAAATAATAATTTTTAGATTTCAAATAATTATGTGAGAACCAACATAAGATCAAATGAATTTTACAAAAAAACAAAAGAAAAAATAAACGTCAAAGTTTCGAACAAAAATAAATAGTAGTAGAGAAATAGAATCTGTCTAGAGCCTAGCATCGGCCAAATCGTTCCCCTCCTCGTTCCCTCCACCTAAAATATACTCTCTCAGTTGAATTCTTCCGGAATTCAAAGCCCCTGCCTCTTCACTACTCACTAAACATGTCAACGGTTTCGCTCAAGTCACGTTTCGACACCAGTAATAACAAGAGCGGGGCCGTCGGCACCCTCGCCCTCCGCGGCGGCGATTTCAATTTCCGTCTCTCCATGACCGACGCCACCTTTATTTCCAGCGGCATTACCTTAAACGGCCTCTCTGTAGCCCTCGAGAAACCGGGCTCCTTCATCATCGATTACAACGTCCCCGATAAGGTAGCTTACCTAGTACTTATTTCCACCATTTTTGCTTTTAACGTTAATCGATTTCGTGCTCACATTGTTTGAAGTATTATTATTGTCACCGCTAAGTTTTGATTTCTGCAAATTTTGTTTAGGATGTTCGTTTTCAATTTATGAGTACGGGTAGGGTTTTGGATAAGCTATTGAACTTGACTTACACTCACTCGAGGGGTAATAACCGTACGGCGTTGGACGGCACGGTTGTGATCAATCCATCTAATAAGATATCGGTTAATTATGCTTTTGATTCTGGCAACTCTAAGCTCAAGTACAACTATGTTCATGGGGGATTGACCACTTTCGAACCGTGCTATGATTTTGCTAAGAATTCGTGGGATTTTGCGTTTTCGCACAAGGTGTATGGCAATGATGTGCTCAGGGCTTCTTATCAGACTTCCACTAAGGTTTTGGGATTTGACTGGATCAAAACTAAGCTGTCAAATGGAAGCTTTAAGGTATGTATATCTTCTAAATTTGATATCTGTTTTTTCCCTTTAATATCATTGCTTTCACTTAGATACTTAGATTATTGTTCTCTTTCATTTGTACGTGTAGTTTGGTGTTTTTATTGAATGCCGCTTTGCTCATTAACTGAAATTGTGCAGAGTTTTAGATTTAAGCGAAATTCACTACTATCATCCAATTCCTGTACTCCTAGTTTATTCCTATTAGGAGGGAAAATCTAATTTTTATAGAGCAAGTAGTTTAAAATGGGTCAGAAGGCCACCGTGTTATGAAAATTGATTTCAGCTCATAGATAGACAAGTTTGTCTAGACAGCTACTCACGCTGTTTTGCGCGGTTAAACCTAATGCTGGTAATATATATTATATCGCATAACCATTTGAAACCGTCATCGATTTAAGGGTTGTAGAAGAAGCATCATTTAACTACTAGCACAAACATGGAGTAATGCCCTGACGTGCAAAATACACTACTACTTGAATATTTAGGTGAATTAAGATGCTGACACAAATTTGTATAGTCCTTTCCTCAGACACTTTTGTGTCTTGCAGGGGATGTCTTTCATTTTGTTTCAATATTGAAAGAATTTCATTGAGTTCGCATACGTAAATGGTTCAACTTGATCAAATATACACATCTCGCTGTAGATTTTTCTTTCCCTTTGTAATTTGAAAAATATGATGCACATACTATTTAGGGGGATTTGGATGTGGAATCAAACCCTTCTTGGTGCATTTTCCAGCCAAGTTAAATATCTGTTCCAGGGCTTCTAGTTATATAATAAAGTGATACATCTGCTTATACATCTAATAAGTGAATATCTAAAGCGATAGGCATGCATGTAGGATTCTACACTCTTTAAGAGGTACTGTAGACATAAGCATTGAAGTCTTGTTCAGTTTACTGAGAAAGTTGTTTGGGGTGCATACAGGGTAGCATTGGATCATACGATCCTCCTGTCTAGTTGGTTTTCCTGTGTTGCATAAGTCATGAATATTTGAAACCTATATTCATGCGAATAACTAAATCAACCTTTTGGGAGGTGGTGGAAATCATTCTTATGCGTACAGCCTTCCACTACCACTCCCATTTTTACCCCATTATTTGCTTCTTCTTCTTTTTTTCCCCTGACCTCTAGTTCGCTGTGTGCTTTTTCCAGGTTTCCGCATCTGTCAATTTAGCAGAGGAATCGAGAATCCCGAAATTGACTGCCGAGACTACGTATAATTTTGAGATGTAATGTTTCTTTCATAGTAGAATTTTTCAACCATCGATTTGTCTGCTAGTTGTTCTCAAATTAGTTTTATCTCCACCTTGTTTAATGTTGCCTAATGTCAACTACAAGCAAACTCATTAATTTGTGGAGACCCTCTGACGATCAAAAAAGCCTGCACCGTGATATATATTCACCCTATTTTTATTTGTTTCAGTTTAAAATTAAATATATTGTCAGAATCAAGAATCTCATAATTTTAAGCTGATAAACATTATTTTGAAATGATGCAACCTTTGGTAGTTGATTGGACTGATTAAATGATTTTATCTTTCAAAATGATGTTGGTCACTAATGTTTTTGAAATGCAAAATTTCGTTTACAAAGCCCGCATAGAGGCAGTTTTCAATAACTGATGGTGCATCTGTTTATGAGTAACATATGATTGCATGCACAAGAATAAACATACTGCAGATTCACGTAAAGCTACAATATTGAAAATTTCAATTCAGAATATAAATATGACTTGTGTGGTCAGATTTATATAGGCGTAATTGTGCACAATTTGGTCGTGCACCAATCGACTATGGATCCATGATGTTCCACTTGTCCATACACAAAAAATCAGGAAGTCCAAGAAGTATTTAGCATGCACGCCTATTTCTTTGGAGGGAATTCTGCAATAACAACGTAAAATTCAAAATGCGTGTGGAAAGTGTGCCCGACACATGAAGACATGGGTCCACTTTAAAGAAGAAAAACTTTTTTCCATCGCAAAATGACCATTACCTTGTTTAGTGTCTAACAAATTTAGCAGCTACCGGTTACATACTACATTTGGTATAATATTGAGGGGCAGAATACATTTCTGATCGACGATTTTGAGAAAAAACAAGGAAAAAAAAGGCTTTTCAATTAGATGCTGGAGGTGGTGGTGGGGGAGCATGGGGTGGAGGAGGTGGTGGCATAGACATCTGTTGCATTGGCTGCTGGTGTCCACCAATCATATGTTGAGGGGGAGGGGGTGGCCTCCAAACAGGTGGACCAGCCATTCCAGCTGGAGGTGGGGGTGGCCTGTTCAGCATTTGAGCCATCTGTGGAGGTGGTGGCGGCATGCTAGGTAGTGGAGGCCTAAAATGCTGAAGTGGTGGTGGCTGCATGGAAGGCGGTGCTAGTGTTTGACCCTGTTGCTGTTGATGATTCTGCCACGCTGGTGGGCCAGTCATGTGCATAGCTGGGTAGACCTGTGGTGGTGGAGGACGATGTGCTGGAAACTGGCTTGATGGAATTGTACTATTTACAAAAGGTCGTGGTGTAATTGGAGCACCTATTGTACCATCAGCCTTGGGGGCATTGGTAAGTGAAGGGGGTCCAGTTGCAAACAAAGTGTGCGGCCTGTTTTTCTGGATTCCCGGATTACTTGAAGCCAAGACTCTCTCTGCAGACACCAGCAGCGCAAAAGCATTGTTATATAAACCATGATGATTAATAATCTGAAGAATATGAGATAAAAGGTTCAGAAACAAACAGATAACTCAATGGAGATTGGAGAAGCATGATTAAATTTTACACAGTTATATCCTTTTATGGGCTTTTAAGCCTCTCTAAATTTGTGAGGAGTTATATATGCAAGAAGGCTCTACACACAATTTGACTAACTTTGGGATCTGCGAGTCTTAACAGAGGTGAGAGCACATTCACACTGGTCCTACTTTATCATCAGTGAAGGGTGGGTGCAACAGATCGAAAGGCCAGGTCAACAACCCATGATGCAGCGTTAGATGAGTAAAATAGTAAACCAGTTTGACTTCACTTGGATAATTGACTCAAGGGGCAGCACAACTCAGTTTGTCGATTGAAAGAAAAATATGATTAAATAAAAAACTACATGGTTGATAAACACATATACAGCTTACCTGCTGGTGTACCATGACGCTCCCCTTTGGTGTCTTTCTTGTATGCATATGAAACTGTTATCTGACGGTTGCAAAGATATTGTCCATTCATTGCCTGCAAAATTTAAAAGGAGATAAAAGCCTAATGAGTTTCTAGTGTTCAACTTTAAACACAAAAGAGTCTAAATGCAGTTGAGGCATTATTAAGTAGTAACTGCATGAACTTTTAGTCATTTTAGATTATGATATTATGACATTGCACAAAACAAAACTTGCTAAATATTCATGCTATTTTGAGCTTCAGTACTCTACAATGAATATGCTACTGCAACTAACCAAATAACTGTCAACTAAAGGCAAATACCTCAATAGCTGAATCAGATGCCTCAAAGGAATCATAGCTGATGAAACCAAAGCCGCGGGAATTTCCAGTGTCCGGATCCCTCATTATCTAGATATGTGTGTGAATATATACACACACCCCCACAAAGACCAAGCAACAATTATAAATCAATACACTTACAAATAACAAGCTACTGTTGCCATAAGGTAATACATGCAGACAATTGTAAGCTGTGGTTTAAAATATACTGCAAGGATTCAACTCTGCACCCATTTTGAAGTATGCAATATTATTATGAGGTGGGATATGCATAAAATCTAAACTATCCACGTCATTGCATCTTTGCACATATATTACAAGCTATAACTTCTCAGGAAATGATTGAAAACATATGAAGATAGCCAATGATTAAAAACTGAAGATCCTCTCACATACAGAAAATTGGCTATACGACTAACCTGATGTGCAGAATGAAAACATACTTGCAAATCTCTAGAGGAAAAGAGTACATGACTTTTACATGCAACTTGACACACAAAAAATGATGTTCTAACAAACGAGAAACTCACCTTAGGATTTGTAACAATGACTCCAAATGCACTGAAAGTATCATATAAGAGTTTCTCATCCACATCCTGCAAGCATACAGGGTTGAATTTAAGTTGAAATACCCTTATAAAAAAATCTATGAGATGAGTCGCACACAAAAGGTAAAGATGCTTGTCTGTGAAGTGGGCATATATGTATGTGACAGATAGTGTTAAACAGACATCAGATTGGCCTCCGTAGCATTGAAAAGTTAAGCTTCTTACTGGATCAAGGTTTCCTATAAAAAGGTTTGCTCCAACATCCAAGCTCTTTTTATCTTGTGTTGCCTTTAGCCAAAAAATAAAAATATTAAGTAAAAAAATATATATAACAACAATAGTGGTAGTAATAGTAATAGCAGAACTGAATTAAATAAAAACAATCTAATGATCACTATAATCATAACAGCAGATGTAGTAGTAGCAGTAATTAACAATCCTTGCGCTTGAACCAGGGTGAAAAACTGTATTGACAAATTCGTAGGCTGGAAAAAGAACATTCACAAATGAAGGAAATATAAAATCACACCTTGTTCACTCTTATTGCCTTCCCATATAATTTTATCATGTTCAAAACTTTGATTGCCTGCAATATCGAAACAAAAGGATATTAAATTGAAAACAACTGCATAGAATATGTAGACAACAAAACCCAACAGATCATAGAAGTCAGTTAAGGAGGCTTAGAAACATAAGAACAGTTACAAAACCACTTACATAGTCGGCATCTTCTTCACTTCGAAATTCAACAAATCCATAACTTTGATGGAGATTAGTAACCCTATCTTTCGGAACGTATACATTAACTGAGGAAAAAAAATCAAAGAAACAAAAATGTGAAAACCACTGCAAAGAGTAGAAAAGGAGAGAAACTGAGTTTTATGATCAATATAATACTCTGCATAAGAGTCAATGAAATTTGAACACGTTCAACAGAATGATGTACATTTATGTCTAATCTCCCATGTTCTGGTTAAATCTTTATCCAAAGGTGATGGCAATTAAAAGTTGAAAGGACCCAAATAGAGAACAGGCATAAGAACTATCATCAACTATGTAACAAAATCACTTAAATTGCACTAAAAGTATACGCACATAAGTACATGTGTATGTGTGGGCATGCATGTGTACCTGCTGCATAGAGGATTTAACTACACAAACTATGCTGTTGTATCAACTATTACAGAGCTTATCTTCACTGCAATTAGCTAAATACAAGAATTCCAATTCTATATGCAGCATGCGCCGATGGAGGAGAGAAATATCTTTTATTGTTTTTAGTTTAATCGCCGAAGGTAACAAGTCAAACTATGAAGTTAATAGGAGTTCCAACCGAGGAATGTGGAAACAACATAAAAGCACTAAGTCGAATAAAGAGACACACTATAACAATGAACCTTGTGTACACACGTGCACAGGGGAGTAGAAATAATTGTCCCTATTCTTTTTAAATCAGGTACTTTTAACATTGTCTTAATAACCACCAAATTATAACATATAATATCAACTTGTAAGAATAATTTTTTGATGGTGGAACAATGATAAAGCACACTTTCCATCAGCAGAGCTATTGTTTTTAACTATACAAGTGGTGTCAATTTAATACCATTGACTCACGAAAATATTACATCATTAGATGAAATTTTTAATAATCAAAGGTTTACTAACGCATGGACAGTTGGGCATAAGATTAAGATCCATCTATTTAAACTACAGTATGAGTACATCAATGCTACTAAATTTCTGGTTTGAAAAGGAATAACTAGTACTAAATTTCTGGTTGGAAAAGGAATAACTAGTACTAAATTTCTGGTTGGAAAAGGAATAACTAGTACTAAATTTCTGGTTTGAAAAGGAATAACTAGTACTAAATTTCTAGTTGGAAAAGGAATAACTAGTACTAAATTTCTGGTTTGAAAAGGAATAAATAATACTAGGGAAGACAGAGCAATGGAACAGTAGGTCTAGTGGGCGAAAAATTTAATTGATGGCCCATGGTGGAGGCCGGAGAATCATTGAGTACTACTTAAACCATAAATTTTTTATTTTGATTGTTTGAAATGAAACAGAGGGGATGTTAAGAACATAGGATGTCCAATACAGTAACCAAACAAGAAGTGACCCAAGCATGCTAATGATATGTTAAGATGAAAAACGGAAAACTTACCAACAGGGCCTGCTTGGACGAACAACTCCCACAATAACTCTTCGGTGACCTACAGACATACAGAGAACAAGCATAAGGTCCACAACAGGTCAACCAATCAGAGGTCTAAGTACAAATATGTGGGGTTAATAAATGTAAAAACAGCACAAACTTTTACACCATAAAACGCATTAACAAAGGTAGGGTTGACGATATTGAAATAATCAGTAGTTACATACGGCTGAATTCGAGTTTTGAGGTAATCAATTTTCACATATGCGTATACAATTTTCCCCTGTATCTGTCTTTGAGACAGAGAGCTTATGAGCGAATTGAAATTTAGGTATTTCAGTACTAAAAACACCAATACAAGAAAAATCTTAACTAGTTTAATTTAACACAGAGGTCTCTAAAACCTGAACAACTACTTAAAACTGAGGAATCAGTTGAAAACTCTTTAACAAAAATAAAATAATTGACATTTAGAACAGAATAGAGTAAAACAGGAAACCAAAATACAAAGAGGCCATTTTTTTTTTTTACCAAAAATTTGGCAGTGAAATTGTTCATAAACCCTAATGGAGCATTAGAAAGGAGGCGAGAGGTGGGATAATGATATATAATGATGAAAAGAGAGTGAGAGACCTGAGGATCGAGATTGCCGACATAGGCGGTGGCGTCTTGGTTTCGTTCGGCGGAGTGCTGCCCTAGCAGGTTCGCTCCCACCCCCGGAGCTATTCTAGTCGTCATCCTCCCTCAGATTTTAGCTCACACTTTTGAGACTTTTACCCTTCTCGTCACACACACTCTGAAATGATTTAATCAATTCTTTTTATTTTTTTTTAAATGGATTTAATCAATTCTAAATTAACAAATTCTTCCAATTGATTATTTATTTAAATTTTGAGTTGTAATAAACCCAAGGGTTTACCTGCTTAATAAATCTAGAGTATTTAATTTAATTTACTTTGTTTTTGTTCTTCTTACAAAAATTGTACGTGAATGAGATTTTCAGGACATGGTTATGATGGTAAATTAAGATTTTTTATTTTTATTTTTTTATAAATGAGACCACGGCCTAGATCAAGCTCAATCTCTTCCTTAATAAAATTTGAATATCTAATTTTTTTTTCACAAAAGATGATCATATTACTATTTTGTACAAATGTCAAGTTTTTTTTTTTTTAAAATGATATTTTGTACCCATGTCAAGTTGGTATATCATGATTTTTAAAAAAGACTTGTGGCCATATATATGAGTAATTTTTTTTTGTTAAATAGAAGTCCACTGCCTAAAATCTCACACATATGCCCACATATCTATCAATTATTTGGCAAATTTTTCTAATATTCTTATTTTTCAAAAGAGGTAGTCGATAAACATATCTATTAATGATTTGACATAATTTTCTAATATCTTTATTTTTTAGATGAAATAGTTGATGATCAACAAGGCCAACGATCAAGTCATCCTATCATTCTACAAAAAAAATTACATTTGATTTTTGTTATGAATATCAATATTACATGTTTGTATGTTTGAATCAATATCAATATTTTTATAAATATCCAGTTAATGATAAAATAAAACTTGTACTAATAAAATTTAGAAATTATAGCTTTATAATAAAAAGATTAGGTAGTAAATATGGCCCTTTTTATGGAATATCTCATTTTCAAATATTCATTTTTAAATATAACTCTTTTATGTAACAAAGAGGATATTTTTCTTCATTCTAAATATTGATTTGATACATTCCAACCGTGCACATATATTTTTGTATTTACATATTCTTTTTTAAAAATCAAAGATGCAACAATATTTTAACTTCAATAATTTAAAGCATTAAATTTGAACATTTGAACTTTATTACTTCATATCAATTTTATTTTTTATTTCGTCTTTCTCTAGAAGATGTAAGGTCTCAACAAATTGTGCGTATATTGAACTTTTAACTGGATTTTCTCCACACTTCTATCATCAAAGCTATCTTCTATTTTTATGTTTTAAACTTTTCACAAAATTTCCGACTAATACTAATATTTTCAACTAATCAAAATACTTTATTATTAAAGCATGGTATTCGATTAATTTCAACTTTTTCCCTTTTCATTTCATTTTTTTTTTGTTGTTGTTGGCAAGAATGGGGTAAATATTTGCATTCTTCCCAGCATTCTGTTCTTGCACAAACCCATATACTTTGTCGCCGTAGGAATAGACATGTAATATGTAAAGCTTAATACAGATAAATTGCGCACCAAGTGAAAGAAATACAAATCTTGACATTTCCATAAGAAACAAAGAATGAACAAGAACAATGGATTGAGTCATTTAGCAAAATCAAGAAAATAATTCTGCAAATGCAGGGTTGAATTACATATAAATTCAACACTAGCATTTATATCAAATCATATGGATGCCCTTTCACGGCCTAGGCATGCATATGAATGTCCCCAAAGATCTTTCTTTGGGTTTTTACAAGACAACAAAATCAGATTCCAGCTTCAATCTCAATCTAGGCCGAATGATAACAAATTACACATCAATTAATCTTCAGAAGTATATTCAAGTTCCACGAATTCTTGTACTTGCCTTCTGCGTGTCAGCAGAATTAGGACTAATCAATCCTAGTTCCTCCTCAACTTTATTCCAGGCATTCAAAATATTGTGGGGGAACTTTTTTCTCAAAGTTCGAATCAACCCTTTAGCATCCTTCTTATTTGACCTCTTAACCAACCCTTCAACTAAAGGTTTTAAAGTGCCAAAATCTGGAATCTTATTCACCTCTACACTTTTTTTAAACACCTTGTACCCATACTCAAACATTTCATTCTTACACAAATGACTAATCAAAGTCCTAAAAGTAGCTGCATTGGGATGACATCCATTATCCTCCAATCCTTCATAAACATTCTTAGCTTCTGCCATCATCCCATTCATACAATAGCAGATCATCAAATAATTATAACTTATTGTATCCGGCTTAAGACCTGCATCGGACATTTCCTCAATAAGTTTCTTTACACTCTCAGGCTTGCCACCATGAGCCTGCATTATTCGTACGTTATAAGCCCCAACATCCGGCGGACACCCTTTACTCACCATTTCATTCCAAATCCTTTCAGCTTCTTCAACTCTCCCTCTCTTATATAAAGAATGCAAAATCGTAGTATATGTAATAGCAGTAATTTCAATGCCTTTATTCTCCATTTCTTTCAATCTACCAATCCCCATCTCCGGCGTACCCAATTCGCAATACGACTTGATCAACAAACCATAAGAAACTTTATCAGGTAAAATCCCAGAATACTTCTGGGGAATTTCGTCGAACAGTTGGGGGACTTTAACGTACAACTTAGAGTAATAACAAGCTGATAGAAGTCCATTGAATGAGATGGTGGACCTGGGGGTGCCCAGTTCATCCATCTGATTAAATGTATTAAGGGCGTGATCATACATTCCGGCGAGGCCATAGGATCGAATGAGAGTAGTGAGGTAAGGCTCCTGCTTGACTTTGGCATCGTTTTTGTGAGATTCGATAAGTTTTTCAATGTCTTTGAATCGGCGAGCTTTGGCGAGACGCTTGACGGTGAGGTCTTGGGCGTATCGAGAAGAAAGTGGAGAACTATAATGGTTGGAGACGGTGGAGTAGATTTCCAAAGCTTTGTCTGGGTCGTATTCCGATCTCAGTTTGGATTTAGCTTTTGATATAGAGATAGCACCGACGTCGGCGGCTGAGGTGGCCGTCACAGCGGCTGAGGTGGCCGTCATAGCGGCAGCGGCAGTAGTTGATAGGTGGCGGAGACGGAAGGTAAGGGAAGAAGACATTTCAGGGGTTTTGGTCCTCTTGGAGAAACGGTAATGGTTTTAGAAGGCAAGTTTAGGGTTTTAGGTATTAGAAGATTTTGTGCTAACTTGCACCGTTATCAAGCAAATAATTTGTACTAATTTTTCTTTTATAAATAAAACAATCATTTTTATCATATAAACTCACAAACACAATAAAATAAAAGTTTATTATACTCTCTCACCTATTTCACACAGCTAAGTTAAAAAAAAGATTATTTTATGTGAAATTGAATTTTTATCAATTAAATTGTACCGGATTCCATTCTTTAAAAGAAAAAACTATTTAAACTTCGTATTAAAAATATAAATATTAAATTTCACATTGAGATATTATTAAAAAACTAAACAATGGAGTTTTTAGAATATTTATTTACGTCATTAATGTAATCGTCAAGAATATTTTCAAAAAGAAAGAAAAAATAATACAACCATCAAGAATGTTGGATGAATTCCTCCCAAGGTGTTTCATAGACAAAGCAAGATTCATCATTTAATTTTCGTCGGATACACCCGATTCTTTAATAACTCTAGGAAAAAGAAAAAGACAGAAAACCATAAGAATTTGGAAACTGGAGATCTAAGACTTATAAAATAATCTTGAGCAAGAGGGCCTTCAAAAAGTATGGTTCGATACTATTTCTGATAACTTGTAATCAAACGTCACAGTAATTAACAAAGTTGCCATAAATTCTACTGCAAGAAGATTAAGCGAGAAATTAGGTAATATAAAACAGAAAACAGCAGTCTAAAATTCTCTATTTGATGATCGTATTATGTGTTTGATAATCTGCCGAAGCCATAAGCACAACTGAAAACTAAGTCCTCAACAATCGTAATCCCGCAGGAGGAATTTGTTCTCCGGGTAAAAAACAGCAACTACTTCTTTCCCACCAGAGTTTCTTCCTTTTAACTCTGCCCAAGCTTTTGATGCACTTCCATTATCTACATACTCAAGGAACACCTAAGAAAAGATCTTTATTATTAGCAACCAAATATAACATGATTGGCAGTAAACGCCGAGAGCCAAGGAATTAGAAAGAGACATGGAGAACAATGTTAACAAACCTTGCCAACCCCTGCCGATGGTTCGCCATTACGAGTTGGGCGAGGGCGAGGGATAACTACATTCACTAAATTACCTGAAAAAAATGATGAAACAGAATAGAGTTGAGATGCACAGCGACAAATATATACAATTAAAAAAGAAAAAAAAAGGGGATTAGAAAGGAGCGTGAGTGGCGGTGGGGAGAATTAGAAAGCAAAAAGGATTTGCTTAGAAGATCGGCAAATTTGCCACATTCAGTTTTCATGTCTTCCAGTATGTCTTCGTAGTCCTCATCGATCATCCGCGGACGTAACCACTTGATTCAAACATAACACCTTGCTGGTAACTGATGGAGGTTCCAAACTGAGCCTCTAATACAAATATTCATATCAGCTTGCACAATATAACATTGGCAAGAATAACATGCAAACAGATGTAGGCCTTAAAAAGGAAAAAGGCAGGACAGATTCTAGAAACTAAAGTCACCTGCAAAGCTATTTGATGCAGATATACCACTCTCTTGCTCAGGCATAATGGTATAGGTCACACATTTTGATTCCATTAAGGGCCGCACAAACAATATTTGTCACAGAGACATCCCGGTAGACACAGAACGCATAGCCTTTCGAGTTTCCAGTTTCTCTGTCCTTCACAAAATCAAAACTGAGAAGAGGCCCAAAAGACCCCAAGAGCTCCTTAATCTGCACCTCCACCTCTGTGAAATGCTGCCAGGGCCCTCCTGGTGTTACCCCAACAGCACCGGCTGAAGAGTTGTATTCAGTAGCTCTTTTAACCTTTACTGGTGCTGAAAATAATGAGTATACGTCAGTTAAGCCCCAACTCTCGCACAAAATTACTAGTACAATCTGACATATAGACGGCAGCCTCTTTGTAACAAAAAATAAAATAAAATGTTAAACTCTAAACTATAAATGTTACTTTGAACTTTAAATTTAGTTTATCATCTAAGTTAAGCTAGAATCTGTTTGGTATCAATAATGGCTAAAGTTAGAATTTTGAAATTAGAGATTAAAATTTTCACTTTTTCTCTAAAATATCATAAAATATATTTACAATCAAACAAATGTAAATATTTTGATCTTTTTGAACCAAACGATAATATATTCTTTTTTAAATTTAATTTTAATTTGATTGATTTTAATTGATGCAATATTATAATATTATAATATTATATTTTATAACACAAGTCTTCAATCAAAACATAATTTGCATATAAGACTTTCATCAATTACATTTATTTTAAAATTTAATATGTTTTCGTTTAACTTAAAAAATTAAAATAAAATCTTTACAACGAATGGAGTAATATTTTAATTAATTACAATTATAAAAGATTTTTCTTTTTCGAAAGAATCAGTGAAGCTAGACACGATGAGGATGTAAACAGTTTTATTTGGTTACAAGCTGTAGTGAGTAGCATAAGGAATTATTTATTAAGGGTACTCATAATATGTAAAACATCCAAAATAACAGTAAAAATAAATTTTCCTTTAATTATTAGATTCATTCCAAAATTAGATATATATTTTACTTTTAAAGTCAAATTACTACGTATTAAACTTGAGATTGATGTTAATTTAAAGGGTTCAAAAAAGGATATACTAGGTCCTGTCAGCCATTCGATTCGCCTCTTGTTTGAATTCAACCTCCCCGGTTTCTTTTGGGCAGCTCTCTTCACTGATTGCCTTGGCTATAGCATTTGTAAAATTGAAACCCAACTCTGATTGTTTCCAAAGCTCAGCTATGAAGTGATCGACATCCTTGACCTCCTTGAGCAGGCCACTAAACCAACGACTCCTATAGAATCTCTAAGAACAGTATCACCCCCTTCCCAACAACAATAATTTTCCATAACATATAATATTGATATTAATATTAAAACTTATCAGATAACGTGGAACAAAGTGACTTTAAACAAAGTTCCATATAATTTCAGATAACTTGTAATCCAACGTTATACAGTAATTAAACAAAGTTGCCACAAATCCTACTGATGAAGATTCAGAAAGAAATTAGGTTATACAAGCATGCAGCCTGCACAAATATAGAACACCATTCTTAAATATCTATTTGATGATTGTACTACGGTCTATGCATTTGATTCAACAGCTCAAGGCAAAAGCATAACTGGAAACTAGTCATCAATCATCATAATCGTGCTGGAGGAATTTGTTCTCTGGGTAAAAAACAGCAACTACTTCATTCCCACCAAACTTTCTTCCATTCAGTGCTGCCCGAGCTTTTGATGCACTTTCAATATCTACATACTCGAGGAACACCTAAGAAAAAATGATTTCATTAGCAACTGAATACCATCAAGAAACCCTGAGATCCAAGGAATTACAATTTACAAACATCTAATGTTTTATATGTTTCTATTTTTGTATATTAAGGACAGTTGATAAAGAAAATAGGACTACATCACAGCATCGATTGCCAAGTAGAATAATTTTAACTAACCTTGCCAACCCCTGCTGACGGTTCGCCATTAGGATTTGGGCGAGGGATAACTACATTCACTAAATTACCTGCGGAAGATCAAGAAACCAAAAAGAAAGTTGAGATGCACAGCAACAAAGATATAGAATATAAGTTTCATGCTGATGAAGGTTAGAGAGTTTTGAAGTCATCTGTCTGTATATTAGAGGGGCTGATTCTGTATAGCAGAAAGTGGGACTACAAAAGGCTGTAAAACAGAAAGATATGACACAACGAAAATTAATAGACTGCAAGATGATTGTAATATTGAAAAGAAGAAAAAATAATAATAGATTGCCAAAAGGGATTTGCTTAGAAGATCACCAAATTTTCCACATTCAATTTTCATGTCTTCCACTATGTCTTCATAGTCCTCATCATCTCTGAGTTCATCTGCAGTAACCACTTGAGTCAAGCATAAAACCTTGCTGGTTATTGATGGAGGTTGCAACATGAGCCTCTGCAGAGAATTATGTTAAGACCTTAACTGGCACAATAATGGCAAGAAAACATGCAAAACGAATGCAATTCTGGTTAGTATGCCTTAAAATTGTCTATCAAATAATGAAATTAATAGGCACCAGCATAGATTCTTGAAAATGAATCTCTCACCTGCAAAGCTATTTGTTGCTGGGCATGCAGCAATACACTCTCTTGCTCAGGTTTAGGCTGAGTTGTACCCTGGTTAGCGCGCCTTACCGTAAGTGTTTTATCACCCATTTTAATTCCATTAAGGGCTGCACAAGCAATATCTGTAACGGATAGATCCTGATAAACACAGAATGCATAGCCTTTAGAGTTTCCGGTTTCTCTGTCCTTCACCAAATCGAAACCACGAAGAGGTCCAAAAGACTCCAAGAGCTCCCTGATTTGTGCCTCTGTGAAATAGTAAGGGAGCCCACCCACAAATATGCGGTCAGGGCCCTCAAGCCCACCAGCAGATCCTGGTGTTAGACCGACAGCACCAAGATTCAGATTAGGGTTAGGCTGGCTTGGACCAAGAGTAGCAGCGAGTGAAGGATTGTAATCACTAGGTCTCCTAACCTTTACTGGTGCTCCCTGGCATGAAAATAATGACAACTAAGTCATGTATGACCCAAAAAAAAAATAAATCAAACAGCAAATCAGGAGTACAACAAGAAAATGTAACCACATCAGAGTAAGAACTTGCAGATATTATCAAGACCAAGTGTTCCTCAGTAAGCTTCAAAAAATAGGGGTACCATTGCACTGCTTTCTTGAGAGAAGGAGATGAATGATCCAATTACCTCAAAGATAATGCCATCTAATGCCATTGCATTACTAGCCTCCTCAACGGATCTCATCTCAACAAAAGCAAACTTCTTTTCGTGGTTTATATAAACATTGACAACAGCATCCCCTAACAATTGTAAAGAAGGCAATTTAGCATAAAATATTCAAGGTGAATAAGCTACCGGGAAAAAATGATCATTAAAAAATAAAAATTAACTGACCTGGACCTGCAGTGTTTCCAGCAATTGCAGACATAACATGGCTGAAGAAGGTAGCCACAGACTGAAATAAGACAAAAGCCGATTTAAGTAACCATGTCATATGGAGAAATCAGCTGAACGGCCGCAAAACAAAATTTTAATCATATAAGCAGTAAAAATAGCTCTACTATCTGGAATCTGCTTCAAAATGCCAAAAGTATTAAATAAGCATTGGTATCTCAAGCATCAGTGTCCCAAACCCCAATTATCACTGTTACATGAAAGGTCATTTCCAAAATAGCAATTCCCAGGTAACTAAAAGCACTTGACATCAATAAAACATATAGAATTTCAGACAGAGTAGGACTGCTTCAGAACACCCATCTCTAAATCCAGATTCCAGAAAATAAAAGATACCCAGAAAGAGGCGAGTCTTTTACTCTCTTAGGAAGCAACAAACCTGTTCATTTGCGCTAGGAGGAAGCCCACCTACATAAACCCGCCGAGCATGTCTAGTAGCCTGAAAATTAAACATTCTAGTACATGTCAATGAAGCAAAATGTAATTGAGTCGACATTTAACACAACCAAAAGAAATTTCAAGTAACAACCTGCTGGGTCATTGCTTGAACAGGCATAACAGGTAGAGCTCCAAACTGAACAAAAAAAAGGTGATCGCGTAAGGAATAACTCAACATCTTCACAAGATAAACATTTATCGATAGTGAATAAAGTACCTGCCCAGATGTTAATGAAAACATGTTTGGGAACATTCCAGGAATGCTGGCGGTGGTTCCAGGAATCTGACCTGTAAGGAATAATTGAATCAGATTGTGCATAGACCGAAACTCTTTCATGCTCTATGTTATTATGATGACAAATATGAATTTCAATATTATTCAAAACTAAGCAAATTTTAGACTAATGAAATGAGGTTTACTTAAAAGATACACAATATTCAAGTACTGGAGATGCTTATAAAACTACCAAAACAGGCAATCCCGGTTGAAGATGAACAATACCCATCAAACCGTTGCACTGAACCTCCCTTGTACATAAAGGCTACAGAAGTCAGCTCACTCACGCCCATTGCACAGTGGGGCTACTAGCCCAACTTTGCCTTCTTATACATAAGACAAGACAAAGAAACAAAGAAACAAACAGAAAACACAAGACAAAAACAAAAAACTCTCTCAGTTTCAGAATCATTTAAAATTATTAACAAATACAAAATAAAGCTAATCTAGGAATGATGATTATCACCGAAGGGCAAATAAAGGAATACCTATGCTTACCAATATTGGATTATGAAGTACACGAAATTTCCAGATTATTCAAAAGATAATTTATATAGTAATTGTGAAATATTCTATCATGATTGCACTAATAAAATTGTACCTGCAGTGGTGGCGGCAACACCAGCACCAGCTAACAATTCAGAAGCAGGGGGCGCCAGATCAAACCCACTAATTCTTTTGCTACACAAATATAGAAGTAGTACAAACAAGTGAAAAATTGTACATCTCGACAAACAAAGAGATAATCAAGATTTCATTTTTAAAAGTGGGGCATGTCACTTGTTCATTATGAATATCCATTTACCAGAGTTAAATTGTGGGACTCCCATCAAAAGCACTCACACAATAAAATACAAATTAAACTATCCTCAGATCCGGCAGCTATCTGCGGTTTATACCTCCTTTACTAGACACCATATGCATGGAATAGCTAAAGTTTAGATTATGGTGCAAGTTTACCCCATAATGGTAAAAATACCACATTAACAAACTAATAGTTGGTAAATATCAGCAGTTAAAAGGTAGTGTTGAACTTCAATATTATGGAAGAAATTGCAGCCTGGCACATTCCATTTTTTATCTTTTGATTATAAGTAAAGAGAGGAAATTAAAATATAAACTCTAAACTATAAACCCCCCACCCCAAAAAAAATTAATTTGGCGTCTAAAGAAGGGGAAGGAGAGAAGAAGAAAAGGTAACTACAAGGCAGAGAATTTAAAATCAGTGAATTGCTAATGCCCACCATTAGTGACGGTATATTCAAAGAATGTCACTATTGCAGCAATATACCCAATGTAGTTTAAGATTTTAACATCAGGAGCTAGGAGATATAAATCAGGAACAGAAAAATAAGGACTGCAAGAGAATGAAAAGCAAAAACTTTAAACTAAATCTACAACCAACTGCCTATTTATCATGCACCAGACAGTATCCATTAAATGAAAGGCTACGCTAATCTTATTTTTGCTCTGGAACTCAGAAGAATGACTATTGACAGCAGAAATCCGGTAAAGGGTAAACAAACCTTTTTGATTTTGAACGAGAACGAGATCTTGACTCTGTTCTATCTTCAGATCTGCCCCTAGGGCGAGACTCAGACCTATGACTATGCCTCTCATCTCTGTAACTGTCCCTGTCATGATCTCTTCTTCTGCAATTGAAACCAGAGCTTTAAAAACATTAAAAAATAATAATAATAAACAAATAAAAACAAACTTTAAAAAACTGAAGAAATGAAGGTATTATAATTCTAGTACCTGTCATAGTCGTGGTTTCTGGGATAGTCATCAACACCTCTATCTCTACCTCGCTCTGTTCTCTCACTCCTCTGCCTCTCCCTATGATGATCCCGGTCCCTACGATGATGATCTCTTTCCCTCTCTCTATCTCGGCCCTGATCCCTACTTCTCTCCCATTCCCTATCCCTGCTTCTCTCCTTGCCCCGCCCTTTCTCCCTATCCTTCTCTCTGCTTCTAGAAGACTCCCTTTCATAGTCCCGAGAATCACGCTGCAAATGAAATACATTTAAGAATTTCAGAGCTCAAACTTGTGAATACTAAGTGACTGTTCGGGAGCTCCTTCCTTTTAAGGAGCTCCAAAAGTTACTTTAATTGACGAAGAGTAAGACTTTAAACCGACTTATAATCAGAAAAACAGAAGCAAAATTACTTTTCGAAAAGTCAAATTTTAGGTTAAAAATGGATTATAATATAAAATTAGCAAGTATCTCCTGAACGGAGCCTAAAACATAAAGAGACATTAAACAAGTCACTTGGGAGCCAAATCAATGGAGTACTTTACACAAATATCAAAATCCAAAACTTTTACACACCATTCAAATAAAATAAACCCAATAAGAAATAGCATTATTCAACAAGTGATACTCATATTTTCCCTACACGAAATATTAAAAAGAAAACACACAAACCTCAAACAACACTAAAAATGGTTTCTCTTGCAAAATGTATGGATAAATACATACATACATAGCCATAGTCCTAAATTAACCAACGACTTCCATCGGGTTACTGGTTACATGTAAAGGACCCATCACCTATGCTTAAAACCCTAGGCCACGTTCCTTTATAATTAAAAGTCCGTACAGATTGCGAGCTTCAATCAAAACAATCTATAAACCTAATAATATCAAATGAATACTAATAAACAACAATTTCTTAAAATTAACGTCGAAGAATTTGTGCATGAAATACCCGAGATTTCGATTCGTTGTAATCGTCAGGGGAACCATTGTTGTTGGATTTGAGCTGAGGAGAAGCGCCGTTGTTATTGACAGCCTCTCCGTCGCTTCCATAGTCCGTCATCTCCTTTGATCGCCGTGTCTGCCTTGGAAATCTAGGGTTGCAGAAAGTATAATGTGATACTAGTGCTCGGCTGTGTTCGCGTTTATAACGATATCAGAACCCTATAACGATATTAGAAACCCTTTTTTTCGTTTCCTTTCTTTCGTAAGTTAACGAAATTAGAACTTAAATTTCTTGTTCGGAAACAACTTATTTATTGGAGTATAACTTTTAAATTAGAATGGATAATTGTTATATATAAATATAATGACCTGCCTTTTTATTTCTTTTAATTTTTATTATTTTGAATTATTGTATATGAATAATAAAGATAACTATGAAAATACAAAATTATATTATGAAAATAACTGTCTCTTAAATTTGGTTTATGGTTGAAGTTCGAATTAAACGTGTTCCTATTTTATTTTATTTTTTCATATTACATGATCAATGCTTAGAGACTTCAAAATTCATAATGAAACTAGCTACGAAGCCCGTACTCAATATAAATATATTTTATTAATTTAAGTTATCTTTTTTTAAGTTTATAAATAATATATGTTAGAATTGTGTATTATTTTTGTGTGTGTATGCATGTAACATGTGTTTTTTTTAAGATTAAGTTAATGAATAATTTGTTGGTTTTATAATTTTATAAGTCTTTTTTATTGTTGTATGACTTTA
The DNA here is from genome assembly GCA_014636745.2 of Centella asiatica. Taxonomy (NCBI): domain Eukaryota; kingdom Viridiplantae; phylum Streptophyta; class Magnoliopsida; order Apiales; family Apiaceae; genus Centella; species Centella asiatica. Next base: position 45,378,466 of record CM025784.1, on the reverse strand, counting down.
AAGTATTAAATTATCATTAATTTTTAGAGCTAATTTTTATGGTGTTTTTTTTATTTTGCGTTTTTTTATGGTGAATTTTTACTGTACTTCTTTTTTTTCTCTAATCATCCAACTATATGTACATACATCTAATTTCGTGTCTTATTCCTATATATATTATATATGTATATACAAAGGAATTGTTTCATTATCTATTTTAGTTTTTATTTTACTTTTAGCATTGTCATTTGTTCCTAAAGTTTAATTTATTGTGGGAGACAAATTACATCTAGGCCACTTGGTAATTAAAAAATGATTAGAGGTTGAAGTATGAACAAGAACAATCCACAACTACTTATGCTCGTACAATTATAAAATTAAATTTAGTATACACTATACAAACTTTCTTATGAATATAATTGTATTACTTGTATGTTTATAAGACAATGAAAATTTATGTCAAAATAGATTAACCTTGAGCAAAAAACTTATACATATAAATCAATTAAGACAAAAAATAAATTGAATAATATTTGAATATCTATATTGCACCTGTCGCCTAAATTGAATACTTTTTTATTTGATGATTGATCGATACAACCACGATCATCTTTTTGCATACAAAAAAATTATCTTAAACTTATATATACCTCATACCTACAAAGTAAGCTCTAATAGGGGACACACAAAATAAAAGTTACAATACATAAATCCCACATTTTAATTTTCACATATAAAAATTCAGTATATCCTGGAGAGGACAAAAAATAAAATAATTATACAAAGAGTACATATCCAACATTTATCAAAAGATTTAATCATCAAGCATCTTTATATTATTTTACTCATCGTAAACCGTAGTTCAGGACTAGTTCAACAGATATATTAGATTTGATAAAATAAAATATATTTTTTAAAAAATATCCTATACAATTTTTCTGGGACATGTGAAATAGTTCAATAAAAGTAAGGAAATTCATATAACTTCTTCTATGAAACGAAAATTTGAAGTAATATAACATAAATAAAAAGAGCGACATATATAAAAGAAAAAATAAATTTTTTTGGCGTTATTTGTAGAAACGTCTAACTAAATAACATGCGAATTCAAGGCATATTGCCACATTTTGTTACTTGGTATAATTTTAAACCGTCTTGTAACCAAAACAGGAAAAAAAATCAATCGTTTATTTACGGCACAAAGACATTATTAACGACAAGATTTCATAACAAATGCAAATGCACCTATATTCGGATAAAGTTATATTACGCGTGGATAAAAAACGAGTACATTATTAGAGAAATTGAAGAAAAAAAAATGAGAAAGTAGAGTTTATATTAGTTTAATTTGTTAAAAAAAAATTTACGACACTAATTTACCCATAAAAATATGAGTTCTAAATATTTTATATAATAAATAGATAGATATAGTGAATTAAAAATTGTGCTTATTAAAAAAATACATTTCCCCTCTACAAAATAAAAATTACGTGTCTATCCAGTAACTCTTCGATTATTCTTTTTCTCTAGTTCTTTAAAGTTCGAAGCCATAAAAAATATTTTCTCTTGAATTTTGAGCTTCCCCGTTGAAAGCACTTCTATCCTCATCTTAGTCATTTGATTTGGATTTGGACAGGAATGGCCTGGCGGTTATCAGAATACTCAAAGCATATGCATAGCTAAAAAGAAATACAACCCTTAAGAGACAAAAAATCATTTTCAGGTCACCGTAGATCATTTTCCGGCGACGTGGATCGGGGTTCTCTTCAGCTGAAAACTGCTGATTTTGAGACATGGGTTTTGTTAATTAGCATGTTTATTTTTCTGGGTTTTGCTTAGAACTTGATGAATGATGAGAGATAATAGCTGTAAGGTGGGGACAGATTGAAAACAAGATTGACTGGTGGATGCAAACTAAGCTTCAAAAGCTTAGCAGCCATTTAAACCAATAGTTCGTCAAATTAAATGCCATACTTCGCCTTGGCACACAATTCCCCATGACCATGCCGGCCGACGTAGATAACTCCTTCGCCGTGAATGATTGCATAGCTTCCGGCGATGTTAGTGTTTCATCATCCGGTAATCAAGTGGCAGCTCCCAAACCAGAAAAAAGGAAACGAAATCTACCCGGAATGCCAGGTAATGTTTATCACCATTTCAATTAATAGGTGAATTACAAAGATATGTTCAAATGTTGTGTGTGTGTGTGTTGGGTGGGGGTTATTTGATAATTAGAATCTCAAAGTTGAGGGAGAGTGGAGAAAAAAGTAGTACTAGACGGTTGTGTTTAACTCCCTTTTGTAGTTATGAGAATAGGTGAAATGTAAATTTATCGGATTGTTATTTTTTTTTTAAGTAGATCCCGATGCAGAGGTTATTGCACTGTCCCCAAAGACTCTTATGGCGACAAATCGATTTATTTGTGAAATTTGCAATAAAGGGTTTCATCGGGACCAAAATTTGCAGCTCCATAGGAGGGGGCACAACCTTCCATGGAAGCTAAGGCAAAGGTCAAGCAAAGATATTCGTAAACTAGTCTATGTCTGTCCAGAGGAATCGTGTATTCATCACGATCCTTCTCGTGCATTGGGTGATCTCACAGGGATAAAGAAACATTTTTGTCGAAAACATGGAGAAAAGAAGTGGAAATGTGATAAGTGCTCGAAAAAATATGCTGTTAAATGTGACTGGAAAGCCCACTCGAAGATTTGTGGAACCAGAGAGTATAAATGTGATTGTGGAGCTTTGTTCAATAGGTCAACTCTTGATCTTATGTCTTCGTGTACATGTTTCTCTGTTGTCACTTTCTGTTCATAGTTTCTGATGTAGAATTTGGTTTTTATACTGTGAAGAAGGGATAGTTTTATCACACATAGAGCGTTTTGTTATGCGTTGGCGGTGGAAAATGCTAAAGAACAGCCCATAGTTGGACCTCCCAGCTTCGAAGAAGAAGTGAAACCCCAAGCTGCTGGTTCATCACCACAGGCAACTTCATCATCAGTTCCTATGTCAGCTGTGGTGATATCTTCTTCTGTAATAGCTGATAAAACTCCAGGTTAGTGCTTGGACTTTTATAATAAGGTTTCTTTTGGTACAATTCGTTCAACTTTGTTTAGTTGGTTTTATGTTTAATTTTGTAGTTATATTTGTCTCCTGATCTTTGTTTAGATATACTTAATAGATATTTTAGGTAACTTGTTCGTGGTCTGGAGAAAGTACAAAAAATAATTTGTTTTTGTGTGTGTGTGTGTGTGTCAGCAACTTCATATAGTAAGAACCTAACAGGCCAAAACAAGACGGATGCTAAATATTTATTCACTTTTTCCTGGGAATATAATTGTGTATCATGAAAATCTTAAGTCTTTTCTCTTCATGTAACCCTTTCATCTTTCTTTTTCTTTGCTTTATTATTACAGAATTGCAAGAAAATCTGAATCCCACAGAGGTGTTAGATAATACATTTATGCCACTCCAAGTGGTTAGTTTGACTGGAAGCTGTTGCAGTAGTAGCAGTTCAAGCAGCGCTGGAAGCAAAAGGAGTACTTTGTTTGCAAGCTTGTTTGCTTCATCTACAGCTTCTGGAAGTTTTCAGTCTCAGACAACTGAATTAACTGATTTACTCCGAACCATGGCTCAACCTGATTGTGATCTGGCACCATCTTCATCAACGGAACCAATTTCTCTTTGCCTTGCAACCAACCACGGGTCATCAATATTTGACACATCAATCCATGAGCATCGGCAGTATGGCCCAACATCCCAGCCAGCAATATCTGTGACTGCATTACTACAGAAAGCTGCGCAGATGGGTGCAACCGAAACAAATGTATCCTTACTTAGGGGACTTGGAATTGTCTCCTCGTCTACATCTTCCACATGGCAGCAACCACCACAAGTCGAGCCAGAGAGTGGCCCGCTGGCTGCAGGGCTTGGACTTGGGCTGCCCTATGATGGTGGCTCAGGTTTGAAGGAATTAATGATGGGAACCACATCAGTTTATGATCCCAAGCATACCACACTCGATCTTCTGGGGTTAGGGATGGCCGCTGGTTGTGGCACCACTGGCTGTCTGTCGGCCTTAATGACATCTATCGGCGGTGGCGTTGATGCTACAGCTGCAACTACTTCATTTTGTGGAGAAAAGATGGGGAGGAGATCATGAGATGAAGGTAAGTATGAAGGAGGAGGAATATTTGGTAAGGCAGTTGATCGTTTTAAATTTTTTCTCTGCCTTTTGTTCAAGTGAAGTTGTATATATATATATCAGTATGTTTAGAGCAGTCTAAGCTCCATGGACTTCTGTGTATTATGGTAATAATGATCATGGTGCTACTTTGATCTAGTTTTATAAGCTGCTTGTAAGTTTTAGTTAATAAATTATAAAACAAAAACAACAATGTCTAAGCTACATGTGTGGATTTCTGTATATACAAGTTTGTTTTATTTTGTTACACAAGTATGAGTACCAGTATACTTAAGCTGTTAAGTGAATTCACTCGCAAGCTACGACGTGGAGAAAACTTGTTGATTTTTTTCAAGAAGTATTGTTCTAAATCTAATGCTGTTATTAGTGCCATAATTTTTGTTTAACTAAAAAGCATCATTGAATTACAAAATGAGTGAATGAAGAAGAAATAATTATAATTGGATTTGGAATCAGTAAATCACCGTAAAAGAAAATTAAACTCCCTAGCCGGACAAAGTTTTGTAGAAAGAAAATATTTCAAACTACAATAAAAGATTTTTAATTTTATTTATTTTGGCTACGCAGAAAATAACTATTTAAAAATTTATATTTACACATGCATCAATTTATCTTACTGAATTTTTTATCCGCCTGCTAGAGTTTTTTAATTTTTATTTTAGAGCACCGGAAGAAAAGTGTAGAAAGTTTTAAACACGAAGAAAAAGCAATCAACAGGCGTAGTTATAATAATAAATTAATGATAAGATAAAAGTCGGAGTTGGAGTAAGATTTCTCTCCAAGGTCAGAAAGGTAAGGACGTCCCAAGGCGGCCCAAGCTGCACTCAAACAAACACTACAGTTTATAATATTGATCAAAATCAGACACATTTAAATTTTATTTACACTTGTGCACATGTAGTCATGTACGATATGATATAATTAATAATGATTAATTCGAATTTGACTTTTGAATGGAAGGATTATTACTTCCCTATTAGGCTCAAAAGTTGATGAGTATTACTTACGACGGTTCAAATGTTAAATAATAAAGTTCAAAACTAAACAACAATGATCAGTTAAATTAAAACCTTTTTATAAATCTAGTGCTAGTATATGAAAAAAATAAAATCCCGTTGTTCAGTTTTTTTCTTCTGGGATAGAATATTAGTAAGTTCTGTTTTTTAAGTAACAATTATAATCTGACACTAAATATTTGGATGTTGAACTTGTTGTCGCGCCTAATAATTTTCGTAAAAATTTTACTTTTTACTTAAATGTTAGGAAGTATTTTCTTTTTCAATCAAATTCGAAATGTTTACGATATACGGAGTAATTTTTTTTTCTAATATATTTTTGAAGATGGTATGGAGTATGGAGCAGAAGAATAAAAGACAGGAGCTTCACATGCCTTCTCTCGCTATATTTTTGTCAGGACTGCGGAGAGCGGTAATCTTGACGCAATATTTAGTAAATCGCTCCTGAGGCCGAAAGGGATTGAACTTCCTTATCTCTTACGACAAAACAAACCCCTCCATTTATTTTTTCAAAATTTTTGCTATTTCTTTTCTTTGATAAGGGTGTTTCATCTTCTCAACGCTAAACCAGTGCCAAGTCCCAGAGAAGCAGATAAGGTTTTAGTGTTTCAACCCTAATTTGCTAGAGCACTGCAGGTATTTTTCAATCCCATCTCCATCTAATCTTACTTCTCTTATTGTTTTTGAAGTTTCTCTTTGTAATTACTCATACCCTTTTTCTAGTTTGGCTCATTCATATGTTTTGTTACACACAAGAGGGCACCTGATTAATTTTGAAATTTTTGAACAGCAGGTTGCAGAATCTGTTAGTGTAAGATATATTTGTTGAGAGTTATGAAATTTATTTTCGATATAGTTCTATTTGTTGGGCTTTTGGAGAAGAACTAGGAACGATGTATATAATGGAGTAAGATGCTTCCTAGTATTGCTAGTAATCTAAGTACTGCTCTCAGTTTTGGGTTTGGAAGAAATATTTATTTGCAACTAGGCCAGCCGCATAAATCAGTGAATTCTTTGACTAGACAGACAAGATTTTTGTGTAGGCGTTCTGGGTTTTGCTGCTTGTCTCCAATTTCTACCAAAAAAGTTTGGAATACTGAAAATTTCCTTAGAGTTCGAAACAATTTGTTTAGTAGAAAACTTATGGCTGCTTCTGGCTCTCAAACTGCCTCCGGAGATATTATTGTGGATAACTTGCTTTCAAGTTGTGGGAATGTCTCTAGTTTTGCAAAACCGCTCGGGGTTCATTTTAAGGATAGAGTTGGTAGTAGGATCTTCCAAAACGCAAGCATGAGCTTGAAAGGTAGAGAACCGTACAAGAACTGTCAATTGTTTCGTGGGTACTTCATATTTGATGTTACATCAAGGTTGTGCAGCTCTAGTCCAGTCGTTAGTCCATCATTAAAGAATTACCAGGCTGCCCCTGCACCATGTAACTCGGATGGATCTCTACCAGATATGACATTGAATGGATTGCTGTGTGATGAAAAGCTTTCAACTTCTACAATATCAGCTGACGAGTATGTTATCTTGCATTGGTTTGAGTTTATTATCTGTTCTAATTATTGTTTGAAGTTGTCTATGAGGATGTCGTATTTTTATGATGATTGGATAAGCTAAAAAGTGTTTTGAAGTTAGATTCTCCTTCGTTGCCTGTTTGTTCCCAAGTTTACGTTTTCTACTGATTTCAAACTAAAAGCAACTAGAGCCTATTTATACTTTACATGCCAAATCCCCAACTTGGACCCAAACCACTTTTAAGAAAACCAGTGACTTATAATTCATGATACAAGTTCAAACAAGCTACTGATTCAGAATCTTTCCATTCTGTGTTTGCAAAAGAATTATGAGAATCTGAGCATAATGCTCACCTTCAGTTCTTTTTTGGATTTTTGATTTCCACTATGGTAATATTGGGACGATATCATAAACTATAAAAAAGTTACATATGTACAGATGAAACTTATTATTGATGCATGATAAATGAATGAGATGATTAAATAATCTGAACGAGTTTAAAAATATGCTATATTCTCAATGTCACGCCCAAACTTGTAAAAACGTAGTCAACAATTTTTCTTATTGATTCAATAAACCAAGTACTACTTTTCATTCATCCATATTCAGCACGTTCAGATACCAAATAAGCAATCTGAATAGCTTATTTATTCAGAAATCTCTTGTTAAGTTCCAGTAAGTGGTTATCAAATAGAGCCTTATGAACTTTCAAGTGTGTGTTTGAGCAGTTCCACGAGGTTTTCAGTTTAGATATGTGTTCAAGATCCTTAGTAGAGACTAGCAATTTTCTGACGAAACAATTTTGGTTTGCATCCTAGTTTATTTGAAGCTGTTGTAAGTTCTGTAATTTTCAGCACGCTTGCAAATGAAGTGTTTTCAGGCTCTATGATCCTTGTAACCTGTGAAATTATCTGCATTCATCTATTGAAACTTGGAAACGATATTGGGAAGCATACTAACTTGTAAACTTTTTCATGTACGTGGCTGCCTACAGCTTATAGTTTGTACCACATTTCTATTGAACATGCTGAAGCTAAGAAATGTCTTCATGTGTTTTTCTTCTTATTAGAGAATCTTGGTCAATATATTGATTTTACTTGAAAACAAGAAAAGGAGAAAAGAAAAAAAAAGTTATGATAATCGAAAAGTACGAGTAATGCTTTAGTTTTTAGTCTAGATGCACATTCTTTCTTCATCATGACAGGGATTCTTGGATGGTCCTAGCATGTATTTACATGGGTTTGCCCATCTTGTCTAGATGAACCAACACCTAGACTGTTTTGAATAATCTTGCTAATCTTACAGCAAAATTTTGTTGCTTAAAAGTTTAAAGTCTTGCCATCTTAAAGTTTGTTCCTGCCCCAGTTTCAGGGCTTCTTATCCTTTTCTGAGACTGATGCCAGCTTGCTGTTTTAGCTAATTAATAATGTGGTGTTGAATGCAGAAATGTTGGTGATGGAAAGCTCAAGTTGCATTCCGGATCATGTTACCTTCCGCATCCTGATAAGGAAGAAACAGGTGGAGAGGATGCTCACTTTATTTGTGTGAATGAAGAAGTCATTGGTGTTGCAGATGGTGTTGGCGGATGGGCTGAAGTTGGTGTTAATGCAGGACTATATGCTCGTGAACTCATGTCTAATTCAGTCAGTGCAGTCTTAAATGAGCCTAAAGGTTGCATTGACCCTGCTAGGGTGTTGGATAAAGCTCACTCTGTTACAAAAGCCAAGGGATCCTCAACGGCCTGCATCATATGCCTTTCTGACGAGGCTAGTTCTATCATCTTGACATGCCATTAAACTACCAGAAACTATTACTAATTGAAAGTTTTAAGAATGAAAAGAATTATGTAATTGTACTTCCATGCTTAGCTGACAACATGCATATTAATTGGTGAAAATTGTAATAAGTTTTGACTTCTTAGCTGTAATCCTCGTAATTACAGAACCTAGGAAAGCAGGACTATTTCGGTTTGAAAGATAGATTGTTATTTTATCTGAACTCTTTTCTTATCTGATTTTCTCGTTTTAAGCAGGGGATTCATGCTATCAACCTTGGGGATAGTGGATTCATTATAGTTAGAGATGGTCGCACGGTCTTCCAGTCCCCCGTTCAACAGCATGGTTTTAATTTTACATATCAGCTCGAACGTGGAAGTGGAGGCGACCAACCAAGTTCTGGCCAGGTATGTATGTACCCAAAAATAAATATTGGCTGAACTATGTAACTTTCCTGCATTCCAAGTAATTAGAATATCATTTTTTTGGGACTTATAACACGCTTAAGAGAGATACTTTTCACACCCTGTACCAATTACAAAATTTCTAGTACCTAGTTTATTTGTGTTACTTCCTGAAATATACCATGTCATTATTTACTGAAACAAAAATTGCAACCTATGGGCTCCCCTACAAATTCTTTCTAAGACTCAGAATGGGCATACAATAGCTACGCATTGCAATCTCACGCTCTCACAAGGTTTGGGTTTTACTGTTATCAGGTTTTTATGATCCCTGTGGTACCTGGAGATGTGATAGTAGCCGGGACAGATGGTCTATTCGATAATTTGTATAACAATGAGGTAACCTCTGTTGTCGTCCATGGTCTACATGAAGGCTTAAATCCGGAGGCTGTTGCTAAGAAGATAGCAGCGTTTGCACGTCAGAGAGCTTTGGACAGAAACAGGCAAACGCCCTTCTCCACAGCAGCTCAGGAAGCTGGGTTTCGCTATTTTGGTGGCAAGCTTGATGACGTTACTGTTATTGTCTCTTATATCAGAAATTCAATCAACTAGGGACCTTTTACAACATTTTTGTAAGAGAGTAGAATATATTGATGACATTTAGATCCTAAATAGAACTTCAATTATTACCATCTATTATCATTCTCTCCCCCGGTGTATCATATCATGTAAGTTAAAAAACATTTGCGTGGATATTCTAGAGAAGTTGTTATATGAATTTTAGCTTCAGTAATATAAGTAAACTAATCTAGTTTCAATCGAAGCCCACCCTTGGCATACAGCACATGGATGCATTTTTTATCCCAAATATTCCCCCGGATAAGGGACAAGGGGGTACCGGAAAGAACTCCGTAGATCAATGTTGTGGATAAATATCGGCTGGATTCATTAAATTGCATAGGTAAACAGGTAGTTCGTACTTAAAAAACACAAATTACAAAACCTTCTTACAGGAATTAAAAAAAAGCAGAAAACTTGAACTACGGACTCTTTATTCTTCATCAACATCAGAGATGAAACTGGCATGCATGAAACTACCTACTTAAATTTACCAGCCGACTCCTTGGCTGAATCAACTTTTTGCTCAACAAATCCTTCCCTTGCTCGACTCCTTTGCTTTGCTTGACGTTATCATCCAGTCCACATTTTTCTCAACACTCTCTTTCCCTCTCCACCAGCGCCAGGCCAAACCTCTGCCTCTTCCTGCTCCTGCCGTTCTTCTTCTGTCTCTTCTTGCTGCCTAGCGCCTTCTCCTTCTTCAGAAGCTCCTGCTTCTCTTTCCCTCTCCCCCTCTTCTTCTTGTTCCTGTTCTTCTTTTCTCTGTCCTGCCTCTTCTTCTCTTCTCCCCTCCTCTTGTTGCTGTGCCTCTTCTTTTCTCCGCCTTGCTGCTTCTTCCTCTTCTTTCCTCCTCGACTCTTCCTCTCTTCTCTTCTCTTCTTGTGCCTGTGCCTCTTCCTCCTCTCTCTGTCTTGCTTCTTCCTCTTGCTGTGCTTTCTCCTCTTCTCTCCTCCTTGCTTCCTTTTCCTCCTCCTTCCTGGCCTTTTCTTCTTCTCTTCTCCTTGCTTCCGCCTCCGCCTGTTCTTCCTCTTCCCTTCTCGCTTCCTCTTCCTCCTTGCGAGCTTTCTCTTCAGCCTTTCTTCTTGCTTCCTCCTCCGCCTTCTTTCTGGCTGCTGCTGCTGCTGCTGCCGCTTCCTCCCTCTCCCTCCGCCTCTTCTCTTCCTCTTCCTGCTCTCTAGCTTCTTCCTCCTCTCTCTTTCTAGCTTCCTCTTCTTGTTTCCTCTCCTCTTCCTGCCTTTTCCTAGCTTCCTCCTCTTCTTTCTTTCTAGATTCCTCTTTGTCCTCCTCAATTTCCTCCTCCAATACCTTTTCTTCCTCTTCTGCACAGGATATACACTCCAGTATCACAGATTCATCCTGTGAAGCTAATAGCTCACCAACGGTAGAGTTGCCAACGTTGAACGATTGAGCCACCACTTGCCTATTTAGAGTCCTTAAAACTGACCATTTTCCAGCCAGGAACTGAGGATGATTATTCAAATTCGTCGTGGTGAACCCCACAAAAACAAACGTGCCATTGTTGAACGCCATTTGAGCCATCGGATGAAACCTTGGCACAACAAAAACATCTCCTTCTTTAACTCTGAACCTCCTGTTTCTACAACCAGTTTCTCTTGCAGAACTTGAGCAAACCACGACGACCATACCACGTCCTCCTAACACAATCCCTATCTCAGTAGCCATAGGATTCCAATGCGGCCCCATCATTGCCCCCTATGAAAAGAACAAAAAAATATATATATTAGAAAATCATTTTTCAATCTGAATATTTCTGATTCATTCTTCAAACTATAAAAATAGAAACCGATGAAAATACTGACCCTGGTGAGATTAACCATGAAAATACCGATGCTCGATCCTTGTAGAGAAGGCAGTTGTTCACTTGTCACTGTTGTGCTCCAACCATTGCAGTTATGAAAATCTGGATTTGCGGAAAGAATATTATAGACATCAGCAGCAGCCGATGATTTCTCCTTTTTGTTCATAGCATATATGCTTCTTCCAAACATGGTTTCTATGTAACGGGCCTCCAACTCCCAAAGTGTTCTTTTTCTACTAGAATCTTGCAAACCATGCACTATCTGAAGAGGCTTGGTTGAACTTGTTATTTCTTCTACGCTTTCCTCAGAGATCTTGAAGATGAAACAAAATAAACATTAACGCCTCCAGTTTCAAATTTTAATTACTTGGCATTGAGTAGCCAAATATGACTCAATTCATTTGGGACAAAAGGAAACCTAAATTTCTAAAATTAAGTCCCATTTGAATTGAAAAACCGGAAAAATTCATCACAATTATATAGTATAGTTCTATTTGTTTCGAATTAAAATTTCAGAAATCGTAGATTTATAGAGATTATAAATCACCGTAATGTAAATTATATTGTTAAAATCTATATTATATAGCTGAAATAAACGGGATCTATGTATACCTGAAAGGCTGCTTGGAGGACTTTTTTATCAAAGCCAAGAACCAGATCACGAATGCTAGAGTATGGCCCTATCAAAGGTTCCTGCATGAAGAAAAATGTTCGATACATTCTAGTAAAAATTAGTTGAGTAGAAACCGGTACAAAACATATTATACACTGTATAACGTATCATAATTTTGCACACAATTAAATTAAATATATATACTACATATATAAATGAGTGAGAAAGTAGGGAGTTGAGTAGAAATGTATATACGCGCAAGTCTTGTTCAGAATTAGCAAAAATAGCAGAGATTCGAAGCTTGTATCTATCAGGCTCCAAATCGCTTTGTATGAAGAAAATACTCCCGGGTGGTAGCCTGTAAACGTCTCCTTTATGTATCCTTATTTCTTGGCTTCGGCTTCGACTTTTATCATCTCCCTTTTTCTCTTTCTTTTTCTTTCCGTTCTTGTACGTGTCATCGTCGCCGCCGCCGCCATCGTTGCTAATCCAAGTTAGTCTCCCACTTCCTGAATCACCATACTAATCGCACTTAAAAGCTGTAGTAAATATATACACCAAGGCTTGTTCGAGTCTAACTTTTAATCTTTTTGGAAGACTAGTAAAATAAATTATTTACTTTCCGATCGAAAGGTAACTTAAATTATTATAATCTAAAAGCAACTTAAATTGCCAAACAAACCATAATTCATTCTCAAAATTATTGTCCATTGAAATGGTTATTTCATCTGGTGCCTCGCTCCATCCGTAAACATTTGTCCTTCCTTTGTACAGATCTACGCGTTCTGCAAATTTGCTAATACTTTTTGGCACAAGTTTTAGAACAACACAAAACTGGCGTCCTAATATTTCAATTCTATAACTCTGTTACAATTTTGATATTCATTTAAAAGTTACATTCCGAATTTTATATCACTTCGAGGTAAGTGCCAAAACCAGCAAAAAAAATGAAACAATACATGACACGTAGTTTGAAACATTAACTACACAATATGATTTGGCAACGCACTAACAATGCATAAAACGTGATGTTACTTTTGAGGCAAACATAGGTAGTTAGACCGGTGACATCTAATCCGTCTGCTATTGGCTCGTTTTTAGAGAATCGTCGTCGTTTTCTACTAATGTAGAGGTCGAGTTATGAAATATACAATGCGAAGAATACCATATAGGTTATCCTCTCTCCTATGTCCTTCCTCTGGGTTCGGATACTAGACTTGTAATATAGCTGGGATTATCCCGGAAAAAAATAATCATACATAAATTAGAGGGCAGTTGAATTAATTAAGGAAAATTACCAGTTTGAACATAGAAAACCATATCAGAATGGAGAATAACGGGAAGAAAGAGTGAATTTGGCTCCAATGTGATGAACTGAAGATAATAGGACCCATTTATTCCATCAGTCACTTCACCGGCCGAGATCTCTCCATATTCTGATGAGAAAACTGACCGCCGTTGATCAATTGGCAACATAGGCCCCACCTTACTATCCCAAGCCTTCTGATCATCACTACCATCATAATAATTAGCTGATGCTGCTGCAATATGTACTTTACATGTAGCAAAATAAACCAAGATCATTGTGCAAAATGAAAGTGGTGAAAACGTAGTGGTATCCATTTTCTTCCTTTTCAGCATTAATGTCGTTGCCAACTTCGATGCAGTACACAAGCAGTGTGTGTTTCTGTGTGTGTGAGAGAGAGACAGAGAAATGTGAAGGGATTTGGTTGGGTAGGGATGATGTAAATAAATAGGATGGGGTGTGTTGGCTACGTGGCTTGTCTGTTGACACGTGTATGTTGGAGGTGTTACGTGGCGGCTGCTTGAATTGGTTGTGTGATCGTTTTTTTCCCATATTTATTTGCATGCAGCAGGCTGGCTGCAGGAATTTTCTTGTGTTTTCGTAAACCTTATCTCTTGTTTGTTTTCATTCTATTCTTGTTAAATACTCCGTATTATCACGAGTAATATAATATTTTTCGCATCACTTTTGTTTGTTCTATTCATTCGATGGCATTCGAACGGCGATAATTTGATTAAAAGTTTTTAAGTTATTTTAGATTTCAAGTATAAATAAACGATGGAAGTAGCAATTCATGCACATCTTGAATTTTAGTTGATTATTTAAAAATTTTTAAGGCTTTATTAATAAGTAAATTATATTTATTTTAAGAAACTTTATATTTAAGATGATTATCACGTAAATTATAGTCTCAATGATGGTATGACTCACATTTGGACTACCCATCTCGGCTCAATTCATACACGGAGTATATATTATTAATAAAAAAAAGTATATTAAATTTTGTAATTGTATAAAAGGTATTAATATTTTAGAGTAAAATACTATCTTTTTGGTTGCGTATTATTATTTATTATTAGAATCAATTATTACAACTGTCATAATAATAATAATAATAATAATTATTATTATTTATAATACTCATCACCTATTTTAGAAAACTTGAAGAACCATCCATCATTATGTCATATGGGCCTAAATTGAGATATGGTCGATTCTGCTTCTGTCGGGTTATCGCTCACGGGTTACGGAGAATTTTCGGCCGGTAATGTTATTTTAAAAATAATTCACAAGTAGTAGTAGTGTTTTTTTAAAAAAAAATTTCATTAAATTTATATTATTATTTCTTCTAATGTTAACATATGTGATATTATCATCCATCCATAAACATTATACCGTAAATGCCTTAGGCAGTAACACAATATCGTATTGACATAGAAATATTATGGTCTCGTGATAATATAATAACATAAACTGTATGGAAAAAATTACAATTATTTTGAATTTGACGAAAATTATTTTTAAAATTAAGTACTGATCGGTAATTCTCATGTCTCATATTATTATGACGTGGCATGAATTGGAAATTAATATTATACGCTCCAATAAATCAAAACTTAGAATGGAAATGGAAATGAAAATGAAAAATGCTACCTCGAGTTGCTAAAATTTATTTGTCATTTTACGTTAGAAATATGATAGCTTAACTCCAAAAACTTATCTTATCTACTAGGTGGAGGAAGGCATTTTGTAACTCCTTCCAATGAACAACGTACAGGGATAAGCCCTTGCTCGGATCAAGCCATATATGGAGGTACGCTATCCCTCACCACCATACTCGTGACTATAATTGGAAAATTTTCCCAATTTCTCGTAGTATTATCGACCACAATATACTTGATTATAAATAACTTATACATTGATTCATATATAATATTTCTTTTATTAAATAGCTATTTATTATTCATTTTACTATCATTTTCGACCACTAATATATATACTTCAGATACTCAACCTGATGTAGAAATTGAAATTTAGAACTCTTTTCTTTTTTCTCGTGACTGTTAATTCTACAGTAGAAAAAAAACTGAACTTTTATGTTATATATTTATATATTCTTTTGCCCAACAAGAATGTTATATATTAAAGTAGAAAGTATTACACTCGAGCTAATGCTATTGGTGTCTTTTTCTTCATTTTTTCTTATTTCTCCCCTTCTAGCAGGAGGCAAAATGAATATTTTCGTAAACCGTAACATATTACTATGGAATCAACCCAAAATATTTTGATTTGGGCAGCAACATTAATTCCATAAGACCATAACTGTTATACACCCAGTACTCTCACATAAATAAAATCTATATACCAGAGAAATATTATTTGTGTCTAATTTGCTGAGTCAAATAAGAATTTCAATTTTTCTAAATAAAATTTTGCTCTATACCATAATAATTATATACCACAATAAAAATCATAACATTGAATTTTCATAATTAATATCACTTCAAGATTCACAAAAAAATTTAATGATAAAAATCTTGTATTATAAGTTTTCTTAAGATAATTGTTATAATACTAAATAATTTTAATTTAAGTATTACTTCTTTCATCCAGTTTATTTTTGATATTTTTATTTATCTAGATAAAATTATCATCATGTATACGAAGAATTAATTGGTGCACTCATCTAACTTACTCTCATATTTAATGTATTTCTTTTATTTCCAGTCACTAAGTCATTTATTATTGTATTAAAAGAAGAATTAGTTAATTAATTTTTTTTGGTTCCTATATATTGAAAGAAGAATTAAATAATTTCATATTAAAATAAACAGGGCGAGTAGTTAATTGCGATAGAAAAATGGCCAGTAAGTAGAGTTATGGGTATTTAAAGTTAATGACCAGTTTCATATAATTTTAGGCTTTGAATATATCTATTCATATGCTCAACTACAGAATCCACCTTTTGCTTAATACTTCTTCTTCTTTTTTTGTTATAAAAAAGCTTAATACTAATTCCCATGTTAAATAATGGAATTAGAATTGGAATTAGGATTAAAGTCGTCTAATTAAGTCAACACTGATACATATAAAACACACAACTAGAATTTCACACGGATCATGTGCTCCTAACTAGTTAGTGCAACTAGCATCAAATAATTACATAACTTTAACTTTTTATGCAAAAAATTGAATCAACCAGTACACATATGTAGTTTTTTCCCAAAGCAAAATCAACATATCCCATGGATCGTTTCCACAGCTTCTCCCTTTTTCTTCTATTAGATTAGATTATTATTATTATTATGAAATTGGACCACTTAAATAAGTAGACATGGAGTTAGTGCAAGTGTGGAACACTTGTACTACTACTAAAAAGTCATTTTGTGGTTGCTTGTACCAATTAAAGATACTTTCTCGTCCCAGCTCGAAGATACTGCTGGCTTTCCATCTTCGCCCCAAGTGTCACCCTCATACTGCACCTTAAATGGTTCAATTAATTCCACTTTACTACTGTTTTTTTTTTAAATATTTTTAATTGTTACCT
This sequence comes from Centella asiatica, assembly GCA_014636745.2. Taxonomy (NCBI): domain Eukaryota; kingdom Viridiplantae; phylum Streptophyta; class Magnoliopsida; order Apiales; family Apiaceae; genus Centella; species Centella asiatica. Next base: position 45,361,667 of record CM025784.1, on the reverse strand, counting down.
TTTTTCTGTCTTTCTTTTTTATTTTTCGACCTCTATTGTTGTGTATTCATCTTATGTTTATTGTTGTTACTTATTTTAGATGTGTATTCATCTTCTGTTTATTGTTTTTACTTATTTTAAATGTGTTTCTTCGCAGGATTACGGAGGAAATTGTACTATTTAATTTTATTAAAAAAATAATTATATGATTTTTTTACATTTGAAATTAAATTAAATAGTTACATTTAAAAAATAATACCTTATATAACGGATTAAATAAAAGAAGATATCATGAGTTTCATTAATTAGTTCAACGGAATTGTTGTTCCATTTATATGTGATCATCAATCCGGTCTCCAAATATTATTAATTCAAAAATACCACTAATCTCGTGTATTTTGATCATGCAAACAAACTTACCATATAACTCTCAGCACTGGAGGAGAATTACGTAATCTGAAAGAGGGGGAAAAACATATAATTGGTGTTTAAGTGTAGAACAAAGAATCGATTGGCAACTCCATGAATACTAACCTAAATATGTCTTCATTTCAAATCACTCATGAAGTGAATTGATATGAGGATATTTTAATCAATTTAAAGTTTAGCGTCGGACTTCGTTTTGATGTTTGAATAGATGATACATTGCCACCACCATTGAATTTGACAACCGAATGAAATTGTATCAAAGAAAATGAGAGAGAGATGAATTGTAAGGTATATATGATAAAACAAATTTCGCAATTAGCCGTCTTTATCGGTAATTAATTTATAAGTATTACTGTAACTTTTTAAAATAACCGATGACAATATTATAACCATAAATTGAGGAGTCACTCGTCTAAACTTTTTTTCTTATAATAAAAATATAATATTAAACAATAAATCTCGCAAATAGTAATAGAGAGAATTAAAATTAAAGCGTGGATAACAATATCCTTATCACATAATTAATTCTGTTAAGCATTAGTTTGGCTTTTTATCTTTTTAGGGGTGTGCCTATCCCAGTGGCTGTCCATGCGACAATCTTTTTGCTGAGTGATCTACATCGATCAGAAGAATCTCAACCCAACCCAAACCCCAGCACACCCCACCCTACCCCACCCCCACCCACCTTGTTACTTTTGTATGCTACAAGCTCTCTCCCTACATAAATCGCGTCTAGGCCGTGTATGTATCAAATGTATGTGTTGGGAACCTTAACTCCTAAGTATTTGACCTCCTCACCTCATTATATTCCACCTGCTGCACGATATATACTTGCTGCTATCACTCACAAATCCACATTTCATATAGTCATGTAGCACAGTAGCAATAACGAGACTTTTTTTTTTTTGGTTGCTAAATTACAGTAACGACACTTGATTAAATTAGTTCCTTTTCAAAATAAGTAAGTTAAGTGTCCAAAATCTTGTTTTCAATGAATATTTAATAAAATATAGAGCACATTATTAAATTGATTGTGTTATTTATTTATAGACTTATAGTCTTACAATGTAATAATATCAATATATGTAGTATACTTTTTTACAATTGTATAAAACCCATAACATGCGGGATTTTTGAAAGAATTATTTTTTTTGAGAGATCACTTGTCGAGAATTGTTCATATACACATACACGCACATATATATATGATCTTAATGTCAATATATATGTGTGTGTATGTGTATATGAACAATTCTCGACTAGTGATATCTCAAAAAAATAATTCTTGAACAGTCCCGCATGTTTATGTCTTTTCATGAATGTTAACATATGTAATATTATCATAGGTTGAAAAAATATATATACACTATGAATATATAACATAATGACCTTAAATAATAATATTGATATGATAATATAAATTTCACAATTTTAGAATAGTAATTTATATTCGAGAATTATTTTTCTCTTAGTATATTGGCTCAAAATTTTCTGTATATATTATCCACACACCTTACACACACAAAATACACTTTCTTAAAAAGAATTTGTTAAATCCAACATAAAAGAGAAGGAAGTGTTCAAATTTATATATATATAAATACTGATGATATACAATATTATTATTATAAGCATGTAAAACACAATTATTATATATATTTTTATTTTGCATGTTTAGCTCACTTTTTTGTGGAATAGAAAAGTATTTCGATATTCTAGCTCCTCAAAATTTCAAGTTGGACGTTGGTGATGATTTAAAAGAATATGTTCAGGAGCTACCTGACATTACGTCATTCACAATTAATTATTAAAGGTTGTCAGATTTTTCGATCGTCAATATATAGATATATAATTATTCGAAAATAGAAATTAAGATGCTCAAAATGCTGCTGTTATATCTGATCGAAAATGTCCTTTACATTGCTATCTCATTGTCACAAACCCTTAGCTTAATTAACTTGTCTATCTCATATCATATTTCGTTTACTAGTGGCGCCAAGTGGCCATTTAATTTGCAAGAGCCATTTCAATTTGACTACACGTCTCGTCTCAAAACTTTATCAAATCCATTTGAGTATATATATCTCCACTTTGATTTATCTATAAAGGAAACTTATATGTGAAGATCAAATGCATATATATGCATAAATACACATATATGTCCATTATTAAATTTACGATCTTATATAAATAATTAAAATTATATGTCATTCTGATAAAATTAATGGATGAATCGAGAAATCTTTAAGATTATTAAATTATAGAACAAGGTATTTTTCACGTGAAAAGTTGAGTTTTGTCATCTCAACACAAAGTAACATTTTCAATATACGACCAATAAAAATGTACTCTCTCTGTCTAATTTATATGTTATATTTGATATTTTTACTTATTTATATATAATTATCGCATAAAATGTATTAAATTAGTTTTCAACTTTAATAGTATTTATTATAAATAAAACTAAATAAATAATTTTACATTAATATTTATTACAGATAAAGATATTAATACGCATAGATTCCTAAAATGACATATAAATTTGTACGGGGGAATACCATACAACGCGTTTCCATAGTTTGGAAGCTCTTCCAAAGACGGATAGCTTTCCGCAAGTTCATAAACTAATTAATATATTGACAATACAAACTGTTAATTAACAGAATAATCTTCATTCTTAGCACTACATATATATGGGTCGAGAAAGTTACAATTATTGTTCATTGTTGTTTAATAGTATACTGACAGTTTTTACCTTTAGTCGGGTGATTTTTCTTTTTACACATTTTAAATATAAAATCTAAAAAATAGTTTTATTGCAGCTTAGTCTAATGTAAAATTGTTGTTAATGGTTTCTGCAACTTTGGCTTTACTATAAAAGCTTTTGTTTTTTATTTTCTTGGGACACTGCTTTTTTCATAAAGCTTGAATGCACTCAAAACAAGAAGATAGTTAAAAGGAAAGTTAAAACATGATAATCTTGAAAAGGTTGCTAAAATGTCACTACTTCGGATCCGTTTTAAGCGTTCACACCATAAAACAAAAAAGTATTAGTAGGATAATCAAAGTTTATTATTTATACGAAATACATAGCTAACTAATTAAAGGCGTGATTAGGACATAACTGGTCACAAAAAGATATTATTTACATGAACATGTGTCAAAAGTTGGCAGGAAGCATGGATTAATGTATAAGAAATGATCCCACGGCCTACGTGCTCTATATCATCGTTAATTGTCTAATGACTTGATTTCTTGATATTTAACTTAATTATATGTTAATAATGGTTGGTTAATAAATATTAAAAAATAGAAAATAAGTGACCGATTTCATCCGCAATCATCTATATTAGTTCATTACGAGATTCATATTCTCTTTTTACTATCCTATGTCAAGTCTCCTATATCAAATTAAAATTTCTAATTATTTTTATTAACAGTCACTTATATCTTGCGACTCCTTAAAGAAAATAATAATAATAAAGACTCCAAAGTTTAATAAACATAACTTAAGAGAATTACACTTAATATAAATTAAATTGAATAATTTTTTTAGAGAAATAAAATCATCTTTTAGAAGGTGGCAAGTAAACTTTCCTCAACAAGGGCAGAAAAGGTGGTAGATATTGGAGGGGGGAAAGGTGTCTTAAGCAGCGTGGTACGTGCATTGGAAATGGAAGGATGAAATGGTGGTGGTGGGGGAGGATTAATAATGCAATCAATCAACAGCAAGAACATATTCGATTTCCTTATTAGTCAGCCAAAGTCATTTTTGCTTTTCTCTTCTTTCTTTTGGTGGGTGATTTTAATTTTTTAGATCGATCAATCCATCTCTCTACCATGATTGACAAAACACTGCAACTGGTCCTATTGGATGGCTGTTTGACATGATATATGGCCCATGCATTTCAGACAAAAGTATCCCACAAGGTCCAATTTGTGGGTAACTTACTTTCTCCATGTGGTCAATTTTCCTGGTCCCAATTGTAACAATGATCGATCTCATTATTCAACTCCCTTTACTAAAAAGTGAATTTAATTTCCCATCATTTTCTCCTTAAATTTTATGTCTTATTTTATGATGTTTTGAGAAAAATTGTACACAACGTGTCCTTAATCTTTATTATGATAAAATCTACCGCTACATGTGGCTTGCCAGTCGCCACCCTTCCTCGATCCACATGGATTTTTCATGGAAGAAATTGACATATACCGATTATATTTGTTTTAACTTAAATTTTAAAGATTTTAAAATTTTATAATACAAATTCTATTATCAAAATTTAAATCGAAACGGACAAATCTAATATATATATATATATATACATAACATAGATTGATAGTTGACCAAAGTAGTTACGATATTTAGATGGTAATGAACTCACTTTAGAGTAGAAAAGTTTATATGTTTAAATCAAATTAAGGTAAATTTAAGTTTTTTTAAAAAAACTTAAATTTCTCAATATTTAGATGGTAATGAACAATTAATAGAGGAGAGCAGTTTTTAAAGAAAAGTATTTGTCAAAAGGAAAAAAAAATGATTATACTTAATAGTGTGTTTACATTTCTCAATACTTAAAACCTGCCTACAATTTGTCTGGTCCTTAATAATTATAGTTTGAATGGGGACCATTTAAGGTAAGTAAAACGTGAGGACCGAGGACAACAGAAGATCCTCAAACTTCTAAATCCTATAGTGAGAAATACTATTACTCCAAGCAATCGTTACTAGCTCTAGACTTGTACTTCCCACAAGTTATGACTTGCGGGAGACTACAACGTATAAGTAACTTAATTTCTTACAACTTAATCTATAAAAGTGATCGATCGGAAGTACTACTTCGTACCGCAAGAGAATTGAAGTACGATTAGTAAATTTATAGAAAAATTATACATTAATATAAATATAAAGGAAATAGTTAGATTCCACCGGAAATAAGAAAGAGAGAGCAATAAATTTATGTCAATATCATATGCTGCAATTAATTTGTAGGTTTTTCTCATAAATTTATTTGCATTCATAAATTTTCTCAAATTTGGAGTACAATTATTTTTCCTTTCTATGCTAATTAAACTTTCATCAAACAAGTAGCTTCTTCGCGAATTTTTAAAGAAATTTAATGTCATTGTGAATTTTTTTTTAAATATTAATAAGCAAAAGTATTTAAAAAAAAAAAAAAACAAGCCAAGAAACTAAATCACTTGAACTAAAACACAAGTCTATGACATATGAAATTTACTACTCCGTATTAAAAGATCAAGAAAAAAGAAAGAGATAAAAAATTAACTTTAACCCCGTAGGCCGCATCTCTAAAGCAATTTAATCAATTTTTAATAACGATTACGTACTATATTTTCTAAAATTCAATAAAATCATTAATGATGCATGCCTAAACTTTTTGCATCTTATCTAAACCTTCTTTCATGATCCTCATTTCGGAAATTCGATCTGGATCCATTGGCATAACTCACAAGAAGTTTGTTTAGTACTGTTTTAACAATCTTAATTCCGATTCTATCCATCGTTTCTATAATCCGAACAATTCCCTATGACGATATTATATCCCTATTTCTTTTTCGTTGAGAAAATTTTCGTTTTTTTTAAAAAAAACTTTATTTTATTGATAATATTATTATAAAAATAAAAAAAGCAAGAAAGATGAGGAAGGAATCAAAGAAAGTAGAGGGTGGCCAGTCGAGATGAGTAGTACTATCTCAACATAGTATGGAGGTGGAAGCAGTCTTCTTCTTAAAGTTTCGTTTCCCATGAGATATACCAATCAATCTTTTTTCCTTCGTCTCTCATCCTTTCCATTATTTCTAATGCATGCATGCCCATGTATCTATTATCCCATCCTCCCACTTTTAACAATTTACTAAACTCCCCACCCCCAACCATATATTATAAAGCCATCGATCATCTCTTCTAAAAAAACCCCTCTGTTGCAAAACCCATCATTACTACTCCAATACTTGGTATCATCTCACCAGCTAATTACATATACATAAACACACCGCAAGAGGAAAAGAAGTGTATTTAAGAGATTGAAGTGAGTCCTCTGACCTTTGTATTAAGGAGAATGAAAGTACCCTTTACCGCGCCCCAACTTGAAACCTCAAAGTACTACGAGCCCAAATCCGTTCTAGACCTCCAGCGAAGCCCCAGTCCTTCCCCCGCAGAAAAACCGGCGCCGGCGGTACTTCTCCAGCACTACTCCGACGTCGACCCACTTCACCCGGACGAACATGTTCTGAACCATTTTGAAGATTGGGACTCCTTGATGAGAGAGTTGGGCCTTCATGACGATAACATCAATAATACTATCATCAACAGATCTGTAATTCCTCAACTCGCTTCTAACTCAGTTGACCCGCCACCGCTTCTCACCGACGTCCTTCAATCACCCACCGATCATTCCTTCAATCCAATTAATCCTGCTCACTTTGCTCCGTCCCTGGATTTCGGCCACTTTGATTTTGCCAACGATCCTAATCTTTTGAATCAGTATAATCAAGCTTTTGATTTCGTCGACGAGTTGATCCGACTCGCCGAGTGTTTCGAGACCAACTCACCCCAACTCGCGCAAGCGATATTGGCGCGGCTCAATCACCGCCTTCGCTCTCCCACCGGGAAGCCACTCCAACGCGCTGCTTTCTATTTCAAAGAAGCACTCCAGTCTCTACTCACCGGGTCAACTCGGCCGTATAATTCTTCCGATATAGTGCAGACCATCAAGGCCTACAAAACCTTCTCCAATGTCTCACCAATCCCGATGTTCTCTAACTTCACCGCTAATCAAGCGATTCTCGAGGCCGTGGACGGTTCGATGATCGTCCACGTCATCGACTTCGATATCGGCCTCGGCGGTCACTGGGCTTCTTTCATGAGAGAGATCGCCGATAAAGCCGAGAATCGGAAGACTAATCTGCCGCTGATTCGAATCACCGCGGTTGTTCCAGAGGAGTACGCCATGGAGTCGAGATTGATGACGGAGAACTTGTGCCAATTCGCGCGCGAGCTCAATATCGGATTCGAAATTGACTTCGTCTCGATTCGTACTTTCGAGTTCTTATCCTTCAAAGCGATTAAGTTTGCGGAGGGTGAGAAGATAGCTATCCTCTTATCTCCGACAATCTTCCGCCGTATCGGTGCCGGATTTGTGAATGATCTCCGGCGAGTTTCGCCGCACGTGGTGGTGCACGTGGATTCTGAAGGCCTGATAACGTCGTCTTTCCGGCAGACAGTGATCGACGGCCTGGAGTTCTATTCCACGATTTTGGAATCGCTGGAGGCCGCAAATGTTGGCGGTAACGGCGGCGACTGGATTAGGAGAATCGAGATGTTTGTGCTGCTTCCGAAAATAACTGCAGCGGTAGAGGCGGCCAACCGCCGTGAGACACCGTGGAGGGAGGCATTCACGGCGGCGGGGATGAGGCCGGTAGGATTAAGCCAGTTTGCGGACTTCCAAGCGGAGTGTTTACTGAGGAGGGTACAAGTTAGGGGATTCCACGTGGCAAAGCGGCAGGCTGAGATGGTGCTTTGCTGGCATGATAGGGCCCTTGTTGCCACCTCAGCATGGAGGTGCTAATTAGTCTAGAGCTTACAGTAATTTACTACTGTGTATTAAGATTGGGGATTATTATTAAATATATCAATGAAGAAAGTTTATGGTTAGGGATGTTACTAGTAATAATTAAAAAAGTGTTTCCCAACCGCCTTTTGTTGATTCTGTATTTTGTAGTTTTTTATTATGTGGGGGTTTTTTACTTTAGTTGAAAAATGGGGGGTAGAATCATCCTTCTTAGAACCTTCGTGTTGTGAATTTCATGCGCTTTTTAGAATATGGACTTTGCCTTGTTTCCAAACAAAAATATGTTTTGGAAAATTATAACTATTGCAATGCAATCATACAATAATAGCTTGCTTTTAACTGCGCTTCTATATCCGTTTGTTGATGATAGATATTCTTTTGAAATTTATTTTTCTTTATCCCATGGATTTATCTTCATCTTTCTGTATCTTTATCGTAATTTTTCTAGTTCCTTAGATTAAGTAAGTGCTAATATTTTGAATGGGTATATATCTTCGTTTGACCTTGAACAATTAATTTTTAGAAAGGAGACCACGAGAATCGAGATTGCAAAACAAATTTTACAGTCACAATGGCCATCCTCCCATTCGATACCAGTTAACCAACAGGTAAATAGAACTTCAAAAAAAAAAAGGTAAATAGGTTGCACCGCTTAAATTTTAAATATTTTAAATTATAACAATTTAATTTATAGTATAAAATTTTAAAATATTTAAAATTTAAACCGAAACAAATCATTAAAAATTAACTTTCCGTCTCACAATCGTTTTTGAAGTTTGGGCCCAACGTTTTTCTTAAACGTGATCCCCTTTCATGTTGTAACTTGGGTCCATGGAAAAAGAAAAAACAAACTTACATGTATCATTGATTTTCATTTCCACAGTCTTTAAAGGAACATATTGAACATCAATCCTTTATTCAAAAGCACCTCCAACAGAAATCAAACACATGACCCCACGGCCTACTCCTCCGCTTAATTTACTGTATACTGCTTGATATTTTTACCTTTTTTAATTGATGAAACAATGTAGTAAATTGGAAAGCTAAAGACGTCAAATAAAAAGTGTTGGGTCTTTACATTTAACTTTTTCTCAATCAATTACTTCCACAACAATAAGGTCATGTTCAGAGCTCTCGTGTTAGTGATACAAAGATATATTAGCAGTTTACAATGAAAATAATCAATTTATAAATTAGCAAGGACAACAAACACTGTTTGCTATTTAGATCTAAAGCCGTTGGCCGTGAGGAGCAGAAGAAAATTTCAGCTCCACTAACAAAATTAAAATTTGAACGTCTTAATCTTAGCTGTTACCTTCGTCGCCTCGTGGCTGAATATCAAGTTTAGAAACTTCGTCTGCTCCAAAAAGTTTAGTCAATTCTTCCTGTTTCCAAAAATAAAAATTAAAAGTTAAAAATTAAAAACTAAAAATAAGGGGAAAAAACGAGAAGACAGATATTCCAAGTTTTTGTCATCATAGTTTGCGTTCAAACTTTTATTTAGAGAAATTGATATGATGTATGCTAGCATAACTACATTGTTTTATGTTAGAGTTGCAACAGAAACAATATCCTCCCCTGAACAAATTGTTTCTGACATAAAAAAGGCATGTGGTAAATCATGAAGGGAAATGAGGTGGCAGAAAACCTTTATGGAATTATTTTCAGATGTAATCTTCTCGCATTCCTCGGACAGCCTCTGCAGCTCATCTCTGAGTGTGCGATTTTCATTATTCAATGCCTCTACCCTTCCCTGTAGCTCCTCACACTCGGCCTGGTAGAGACAAGAGAACAAGCTATTGTAAATTACTATACCATTTAGATATTAGATATGAGACAGGACAATGACATTGAAAGGAATTAATGTTATCTTTTCGCTTTTTTACCCTGTTAGTTGATTTGCATTCATAAAGATAAAGCAGAAAATCTCTTGCTGGAACGTAAGTTCACAAATTTAAAGGGTTCATCTCTAGAAACAAAAGTTGAAACGATCTTGGTCAATAATATCAACCGATACAAGAAAGAGAGAGCCCTGACCCCATAAATAGTAGTACTGCGCTCGAATAAAAAGAAAGAGCTCTCCATTTTCAACAAATATTTCTATCAGATTATCATCAAATGCAGAGGTAGAAAACTTTTTCTTTGGACAATAGACACTTGAATGCATGACTGCAAAATTATTATTGCAATTTATTTATACAAAACTGAATCACCAGAATATGTTGTAGAAAGAGAATATACTTACAAATGAAGCATCCAAGCCAAGGTAATAGTAACAAACAAGGCAATGAAGAGTTAGAGATGACAAGAGAAGATTTTGTTTAGGATAAAAAATAAGATTAGATTTTGGAATTGGTTATTGGACAAGATGGTCATGACCATCTCTTCTGAATGTGGAGAAGTCTGGGACCTAGCAGGCTTAAAAGCTGCACCACTGCAAGGCAGTGTTATTGTGCGGCTGTACTTCTAGGCAGTGGTCTCCTATGTAACCAAAACTAAACAAAAAATAGGACAGGATTTGGTTGTTGATGTCGTTAAAATAATGTAAGAAAAGGATTTTGACATTTGGAAGGTTGAGACCACCATAATAACAATGAAGCTTCGAAGATCTCACGAGAAGAAGCAAAGATGTAAAGTAGGTCCAAAGCACATTACTGTATTAGGCTTGTCTATTTGCTTACATTTACTTATATAAATATATGTTAAGCAGATTAACTTTGTGGGCTTCAACATAAGTTGCCAGGTCAATAGATAGATATAGCTATGAAAATTAGTTGCATCATTTTCATATAGAGATATGACCAGATATTACCAACTGCTCATTCATATGAACAGAACCAGACACATTCATGTAACACAAATTAGTTGCAAGTTTGAGGAATTAAGCACCTGCTTCCGTAATCTTGATCTCCTAGCTGACTCCCGGTTAGATTGCTTTCTCTTCTGTCTTTTCAGTTCTCGTTCATCCTGTCAATCAAAATATACATATAGGTTCAGCAGCACTTCTATAACCTAAATACAGTACGAGGAAAGATAATTAATAACATTTACAAACTAGATATGCATCTCTGTGTCATACATATGTGGACAAATTAGTTTGTTATACAAATACATCATAAAATCTCAAACGTAAAATTGAAGGAAAGTTAATGGAATTTTATGAACCTATCCTACATAGTTATTCATCCATTGGAAACTTCGAGCAACCACTTTCCAGATTTTTGGAGAAACTTGGCGACTAGCACAAAATGACATATCTACTTCACCCCATATACTAATGACTGACAAATGTATTCATGCAGAAGCAATCTAAGTTGGAGTTCACGAGCAGCAAGAGCTAAATCAACTTCAACACCAAAAATGCCTGACCATAGTGTGCATCTTTATCAAGTGAAAAAATGAACGAAAAACAGAACAGGAAAGGAGAATGCAGGTTTCATACTTGGACCCATTGATCAGGAATCATGCCATCACGCACAACCATTGTTCCTGAAGCAACAGTACCAGAAGGATTTGAGCGCACTTTCACAGATCCGGTGCCTGCCGGTGAAGCATTCCATAAGTCCATCCCAATATTCAGATTAGTTGCAGGCAACTGGACTATAGCATTTCCAGGGACTGCAGCCTGATGATTCATGCCTGCTGTATTATTCTGCGCATTGGCTCCTGAAAGTTTAAAGGAAATTTCTACATCATAAATAAATAACCTGGGTGAACAAAACTTTTCCACGTTGAAGGTGAGAAAGATTACCATCTGCAAGCATCTGGTTAAAACTTCGCTTCTTACTGGCAGCAAATTCCTGAGGTTTTAATAATTATTTCAACATGGATATTTCAATTAGGTGTACTTCTTAGTGATCAAATTTCCTCAGGAAAAAATATCACTATCTTTTCACGCTTCAGAATCGGAATATCAAAACAACTCTTAGAAATTTCCAAAGTTCTGCACACAGTACATGGTAAAAGTATGCCAAAGTAACTACGAAGGTTTTGGAAAACTTACATGGTTAGTGTTCTCATCGCTTGCATCTGATGAACCATCGGTTCCACTTTCTCCACTGTGTATAATCAAGTTATACTCGTCAGGAGAGCAGATATCAGAATTAATATAAGTGAAAAACTACAACATGATCCCATTGTAAGAAGCTAAACTAAGTGCGAAAAAATATCTCCCATTGGATCAGACATCAGGAACACTAAATCTATCTACTAACCTTTGACTCACACCATCATTTCCAGAGCTCGAGGCTGCTTTTGCACTTTCTCCGACCTTACCACCAATGAAACTAGTGTTTCCTGAAGATCCCTTGGATTTTTTGGTTGTAGTTTTCTCCTTTTCATCAGGTGTTTTTGCTTCTGATTCGCCAGTTGTTGGCACTAAGCTTGGATTCTACGTGATGCCATAGTATTAGTAAACCATTAAACCTACCAATTTTAAAGGAGAAAATGTAGACTCCACAGCTGCATCATATACTCGTAGTTGATGGATTTAGATCAAAGACTCATTTCCATATATGAACACATTCAGCTAAAAAATTCTCAAGTAGAAAACGAGAAACGAGAAGGTTGCTATGGAATAGGTACTGGACTCAAGAGTTACATGTTAAAATATTGAAATATTCTGATTACCGTGGTCATACTAGGATGAGCATAAACTCCGCCAGGAGGATATATAGCTGGATATGGAACTGGAGTCCCATATGGAGGCATCAAAGGATGCTGAATCGTCATATAAAAGTGACAAGTTAGCCAAAGAACAGAGACAAACAGAACAGGAAAACAATCAGAAACACATAACTAAGAAACAAAAACAGATCAATACCTGACCTCCCCACATATAAGGATGGGGGGTAGGAGAGGCGACAGTTGAGGCGTAGAAAGCAGGAGCAGCTCCGGCATAATAAGCCTAAACAGGGAACTGAGTTATGAACTATTCACACAATATAATCCAGGGTGTTATAAGAATATAAGGTAATCCATGACTTAAATAAATATCACAAAGATGAGTTTTGTCACACACCTGCATTGAACTTGACCAATCAGGATATGAATGTGTTTTGGCTGGCTCCTCCTGCATGTTAAAATGAGAACGATGAAAAGAAACTCCCTCATTCGTAAAGTTGGGGATACAATGTCTTTTTAGTCCATTCCTAAATCATAGATACATTTCTAATAAAAAGTTGCTATATCAACCTATCAAAAATGATGGGAAAAATAATGTGAACATCATCATATATTTAGAGTGAGGACTGGTTATGCAATAAAAGGGTCTGAATTTCTGTATTTGAGCAATTCCACAAAATGTCCAAAAAATGCAGCTGTTGATTAAAACCAACAGAATAGTGTGCCTCATTTAATTTTGTTTTGAGTGATTTAAGAAGAGAGTCAGATACCTGAACAGAAGGGCCTGGTTTAGAATGCTTAGTAGGTGTGCTCTCTTCCCCAGCCCCCATAAGATCAGAACAACTCCTTACACTTTGAGTTTCACTGTGGTCAAAAATTCATTGACATCCTCAAGTAAGATCCATAGTACTTCTGAGAGATCAGATTCATAGCATGACGATCAAAATTTCATCACTAGCATAACGTAAAAATTATACGCAGTAACGCAGTACCCAATCAATCAATGAGGAACATACATTGAACCTTAGTTACATAATAGATAATACTTATGCAACTGTTGACCATAGGACTCTTAGTATATAAAATTTACTTTGCTTCTAGAACTTGCCAATTACCCTTTTCCTGATGTATTTAACAAAAGCACATCTCTAAGATGATACAATTAGAGATTTCAGAAGAGACTATGCATCTTACTTGCATATATCATGTTGAGTTTCATATTATGCCTCTGCACAAGTCGAGATGTGACTCATTTTTAAATCAAACTACTTTTTTAGCTAGACATATTATTTCACGAATCCACGTCTCGCTCGTCTTTCTGTGAGTCAAGTCCGAATCGAGCTCAAATGTAATTTGATTTAAAGCACAGAAACAAGTTGGCAGTAAATAAAGAAATTCTTTTATGGCATTTGTAGAATGCCCATAGTTGGATTAGACTAGAAAGAAGGCGTGTTACAAAGTTGAGTAGTCAAAAGGAAGTTAATGTGGCACATAACTGACATAATATGTACAAAATCACTATGACAGAAAAGCTATCGCGTATGAGAGTCTAATAGATATTTGAAAACAAAAAAAATACATCAAAGTGATTCTCACAGATAACCTAATTACAAATTGCTGAGGGAAAAAATAGGACTACATTATTAAGCACATAATTGATTTTAAGGTAAGAGTAAATAAAGAATGAACCTCCAGGATCAAAGCATAATATGATTAGAACCGAAAGGATCATCTGAAGATAAGCCCCAGGAACATAGAACTTCAAAGAGGTAAAGAATTGATGCTCAGTAAAGTTTGAACCCAAAGCATGGTAAAGAGAGTGATGCTGCAATTGACTCAGAAATTGTAAACAAGGGCCCAAGAGTCTACATACTAAGAAGCACGGAGGCTCCTAATTGTCCTAAAAGCATCAGACACGAACACTCCTCTGACACTCGTCTCTTGAACACAATTTCTCGCTAAAAGTGTACTGAGTGGCGGGATCAAGTATAACATTGTGTGTTGAAACAATAATACTCCCTCCTTTTTTGCACATATGTTTAAGTGAATTTTTTTATATGTTAAATATTTTATTTTATTTAAAAAAATTAATATGAATAAAATATTTTAAATATGAATTAATATGAATAAAATATTTACCATATAAAAAGATTCACCTAAATTTACGTGCAAAAAAGTCAAATATCAGTTATTGTAAAACAAATGAGTAACAATTATCAATTGAAGTTGTGAAATACATGATAATATTGCAGTTAAGATTAGACAGCATTAAGATTTAGGTGATAGTTAAAGACTTCGATGAATACACACACAAACATATGTGTGTGTGCGCGCGCGTGCCCGTGAGTATGCCAAGGATGGGTAATGAGGTTAAAATGGAATGCTTATGAAGATGAAATGTAGCTAAGGAGTTCCGTGAATGGCTAGGGTGAGCGTGGAACATCAAATTGAGAGCTTCAAGAACAAAGTTGTTGGTTTCAGAATAAAATGACTGATGTATTTAAAATCTTTCTTTTGTGATCAGTGACAGAGAAACTGTCCAGACAGTAAAAACGTTTCTCTTGAGCTTGGAAAGCTTAAAAATAGATTCTTTGGGGTTTAATTGAGGTATCTTTAGATCTTGTCCTGAGAGCAATTAGACAGGTTTGATGAGGCAAACGCTTTATGAGAATTGAAAGCTTGTAAGTTGTAATTTTCATCTTGTAAATACTTGAGCACCTATAAATATCCTTTCTCCCTTCTGGCCGAAGATAATGACTCTCTACACTTCTCACCCCTTATTGATTACTATACCCTCCCCAGCACGCTAATTCTCACGGCAGAGGGGCATCCGATGACAGTGTTCTGCCTTGTGGATTTGACGCTACTCTTGGATTGGGTGTACATCAGCTCAGCCTAGCCCAACCAATCCACGACTTAACATACATGTTTCATACTTTTCGAGCTAATTAATTTTAACACACAACTCCGAAGCTCTCCAAGCTAATTGGTGCTGCGCAATTTACTTTTCGAGGTAGTATTCTTAAAAAGGGATATTTTTCATGTGACTCACAACCAACATGCCAAGTGAACAATCATTCTAATTTTCCTCATCCGTAAATGAACTTCAACTCCACTTTTATCTCACATTCGCAAATTAAACTCAATTGAGTAAGACATCTATCAGATGGGCAACTCAATTTCTCACAAAAAGCTAAAAGCGACCTCAACCCAGCCATTTATGTCGAATTTGGTTTCAAATCCACGAATTTGTTGAGGCCTAATTAATTTGTTATTTCAGCAAAAAATTCATTCAAAACTCTTAACAGAAATTCAACAATCCAAAACTCCAATCACATCTAAATTAACTTGAGATCAGAAACCTATAAATTGTTCAAACAGTTTAACCTCCACATCCAAAAATTACTCAAAAAAAAACATGCTAATTAAAAAATAAAATAAAACAAAACTGAAATGTAACAGCAGATATATACATATAAATCTAGAGAGAGAGTAAAAAGAAAGTGAGTGACCTGTTGAGAGACTGTTGGATAAGGAGAAGATGAGGTGGAAGGTGAAAAGTCCAAGTCGGACGGAGGAAAAATCTCTGAAACAAACAGCTCCTCTCCTCTTCTCCTCCACCTTATTTTCTCTTTTGTATTTACTATCGAAGAGATTTGTTAAAACTTTTCTATTGTAGTTGCGAAGGATTTAGATCCAACGGCTGAGAAGAAGGGAGGTTAGTTATTAACAACGAATCTATGCGCTTCGTCTTCTTCTTCTAAATATCCACAACGACAAAACACTCAACGAATCAGCGGGAGTAATAACTCTCTCTCTCTCTCTCTTCTTTTTTATCAAGACCAACGGAGGGATTATTACTGAGAAAAAAGAATGATAATTTTAATTAAAAAATGAAGAAAAAAGAGAGGAGAGAGAGAGAGATTGAGTCTGAGTCATCGAAAATAAGGCGGAAAATAATGGTAAGAAGTGTGAGTGTGTCATACGGATGGTTGAAGGAGGGGGTTAGGGTTTTGAAGGGGACACGTGAATCGTGAGGGACAGCGAAGTCCACGTGTCTTCTTTTGATAGGGTCAATTTTGACCGGCCCAACTGCATGTTTGATAAAAGTGGGATTGGTTTCTTCCTACCAAAACTATGTTACCGCTGTCTTAAATTTGGTTTGATGGGGTAGGATGATATATAAATAAAATAAATTTTATATTATTTATTATGTGTAAAGTGTATTTTTTTTATTCATTCTTACAAAATTATGTATATATAATTTAGTAAATATTTCAAATTTAAAATTCATAAACTTTTTAAAAATTATTCAATAAATTTATTATTAATAGTAGTGTTGCTTATTTATATTATATACAAAAATATTTCTTTTTTATTTATAGTTATATATGAAATTCAAATTTTATAAATTAACCTAATTTTATTAATAGCAAATTTTTCTTTAAATCAATTTTAATAACTTAATATCTTAAATTGATTTACAAAAACTTTATAAAAATTAAAATTGTATTTGAGTTTAAATTTAAAATTAATGAGGCAAGAATAAACCGTTGTAATCTAAGCACGAGGTTGGCAAGCTCGTGTGATTTATGCTACTTTAGGTTTCTCGCACCAAATATGTAACATTTTCATAACAATTCATTTACATATAACGCGGGGTCCACCGCCTTCACCAAACACGGTCACAATGTCTATCTATTTGCTTTGTCTTTTTCTTTTGTTTAATACTCCCTCTATCCGTTTACGCAATTTTTTTTAAACAATTCATAAATATTAAGAAATTACTAATTTTTATATTAATTTTATATAAAATATCAAAAATAATATTGTATTTTTTTGATACATAAAAGTAAGTATTTCTTTTCTTTTTATTAAATAATTAATTTTCATCATATTTAATTGAGAGTATTTTAAAAAAAGAATTATTAAATTTTTCTTAAAAAATATAAATGACTTATATGATGAAATAAAAAAAAATTAAAAAATTTATTTGATGAAACAAAGAAAATAAATTTGATCCAACGTAAATAAACTCCGTAACATCTGTGTCCTTATTAATATGTCAAAACAAAAGAAAAAAAATTACGAAGATCCGATGACAAACCGATAAAACTCATACTTTAACACTATTTATTTTTAATTAGAATTAGGTTTTTTATTTTTTTATTAAGATGAGTTTTATTTTCTATTCTTAATTAGAATAGATTTTCCTATAAAACTTGGATTTGGTGTTATTTTCAATTTCTTCAGTTATATTGAGATTTATAAATACAATGGTTTATCGTGTTTAGAGGTGATTTATTGTGTTTATGAGATAATCATAAATTTAGTTATTTGTAAGGGTTTTTTACAAGGAAATAATGATATTATGTAACTATTGAGAGTTTATAAATTAGATTAGTAAGTGTGTAATATTTCATCATAATCGTATATTGTGAAAAACTTGAATTAATATTAATAATATTCAGACAAGCTGTACGTAACCCGGTTTTGGATGAACCAAAATAAAATATTGTGTTTTTGATTTGTATGTTCTCGTCTTTACTTTGTCATCTTGTTGTATTGTTTAAGTTTGTAGAGCGTGTGCGTGATATATTGAATTTCAAATTATAACAATTACTATTGAATATTTAGTTTATCTATGCACACAAATAAATTTACAAATGAAATTCATAAATAAACGAATAACTTTATTACTCTATGTTTTTTCTTTTTTCAATGTGATCTTTATTTTTATGAATTTATTTGTAACAAAATATAAGTCAAAGTGAGAATTTTATTGTTAGCATGATTTAATACATACACATCAAAATAAAAGTGTGTGGATATCAAAATCTTACGGGATTGGCGGCAGATCACGATTATTAATTTTATTTGGATCTGTATCGTGGATGTAACTAAAGGTTTTTTAATTATGAAATATAAATATGACTTTGACTAATTAGAAAATCTTTTTTTAAGGAACGCCATATTCACCAAATACGGACTGAATAAGGTCCGAAAGACTCACCTGATTTTTTCTGTTTACTTCAATGTCCAACCATGTACATAACATGATATTTTCTTTATAAGGTCATGTAAGGTATTTCACTTCTTTCCGAGATTATTCTATGCAATACTTTAGTAGTGTATAGCATTCCTATATTTTAAGATGAATAAATCCACGGACAAACCTAAAGTACTCCTAAAATCATACTTTTGTCTCTGTGGTACAATCAAAAACAAAATCAACCTTGTTCGTTATATGCACTTCACTCACACTTCTTCTTCCTCTAAAAAGCACTCTTTCAGCAATCCCATTAGGGGCTTGTTTTGTCCTTAATATTTATGCCTCGAACACAAGATAATTCCATTAGTAAACATGCCTCAAAATGCATCCACAATCCAGAATATGTGAAAGAAAAAAAAAACGAACTGGAATAGATCCAGTCATTTGCTTCATTAGCTTATACTTCGTTATACAATACCAAAAACTATATTAATTCTATGTGATTACTAACGTGCGAATCAAACAGCAATTACTCCATGAAATGAATCAAACTGGAAAGATAATTTGCACATTAATCGGTATTTCCTTTTATTTATTCGTCTATATTCATAATGTTTCTCAAGATATCACTTTTATTGAGTACGACAGCGCGAGTCTTGAACCAAAGTTTATTATTCCATATAGTACAATATTTATTATTCCATATAGTACAATATATACCTATCTGTGTGCGTGCGTGTGAGCGCACGCATAATATATACGACAACAGACTACAATAAGAAAAATTTCAGCAGAAGAGTTCCCTCTCCTTCAAGCGATTCACGAGAGACAGGCTCCCAAGCAACTGAAGCAACGGCAGGCTAAATACCTTGACCTTTTATTTTTTTCCGAGGTCTTCAACAGATGATCAGTGCATGGAGAGCGTCCTTTCGGACAGCATTCGCTGGCATGTTGATTCATAAGTATCCTTGGCGGTGTAGTGTCTGGTTCAGACAAATAATGTAAGAATTGTTCAAGGAAGAGTTTGATTTGAGTGAACTCTGGCCTTGCCGCGGGGTCTTCTGCCCAACAGGATGCCAACAGGGGCACTATCTCCTTCGGAAGGTCTTCCGTGCTAGGCCTCAGGTTCTGGGAACAAAAACAAAATCCCATTGCAACATGATTTTACTCATTAGACTTTAAACTTCCCAGTTCCCAGCACGTCATCACTAATTTCTATTATGGTATAGAAATATAAATTACATATGTTTTTAGCTGTCTCAAAATTCAGACCGAACAAAAAACACAAAATAGAAAACATTAGCATGAGAAAGCAAGTGTTTTTAGTGGTAAAACCTGGTGTGTATAAGTACATACATTAGCTGCAGCATATGCCGCCCTTACGCTGCATCTCCCCTTGAATGGAATTCTGTTTGTTAGCAGTTCCCACAGAACCAGTGAGAAGCTGTAGACGTCAACCTTGTGATCGTACCTTTTCATTTCCCTCTTATTACCATCTTTGTAAAACATCTGATATATGTAAAGAGTCGGTAAGGCAAATTGATGATGTGCAATGCTTTAAGCCATAAGCTTTTGCAACAAAGGTATACCTCAGGAGCCATCCACCGGTATGAACCAGCTTCTGTAGACATTTCACCGATAATTTCCTCTCTAGCTAAGCCAAAGTTCGTTATCTTGATATTTTCCTTCTCTTCTGATATAAGCATATTGGCTACAGTTTTCACAGAGTTCTGCTCAGAAATTATACTATAAACTAAACCAAAAACCTTCAGTAATTCTTAATATCATATGATGCTTTGCATATAAAGATCTTAAATATTAAATGAAAACATACACGCAAGCACACACTCTTGCACAGCTCGTTTAACATTTCAAATGAAGGCTAATATTAAATGAAACATATAGATGCACGCATGCACGTACAGCTGGTTCAACGTTTCAAATGAAGGCTGATATATATTAAATGAAAAAATACACACACACACGCATGTACGCAGAGCCGGTTTAATGTTTCAAATGAAGGCTAATATTAAAAAGAAAACATTCACACACACATGCACGCACAGCTGGTTTAATGTTTCAAATGAAGGCTAATATTAAATGAGAACATTCACACACACTCAAAGCACAGCTGGTTTAATATTTCAAATGAAGACTAAGCCCATTTTTATAGTGAAAGAGAAAATATCAGATCATCTCTGCACGATTGAGACATCTCTGCTTGATTCGTCTTCCTTCAATTGTTTTCTTAATCTTTTATTATGGCTTATGTTTCTGTATTTGGTTTAGGAACACTGGCAAAGTTGACTTAAACCAACGATTCAAACAAAAGGACTTCGGTTACATGAAAAAAATATAAAGGCGAAACTAACAATCAATAGTGTTGCTGTATAGAAAATAGTAGCCACCACAGCTGACTAAAAGATTAAGCAAAACAAGAAAAAGGGTTGGAAATTACAGGGTTTCAAATCGCGGTGAATTATGCCATTTGAATGTAAGAAATTCATGGCTCGAGCAATTCCCAATGTGAAACGTATCGACTCTTCCAGATGTGGACGGTTCGGATGCATGTCCATCAAGTAGTTTTGAAGTGTAACACCTCTCATAAGCTCTGTGATAATCATCATAGCAGGCTCAACTGAGGCTCCGATGAACTGTTTCAGCATATCAGATTATCTCATTAGAATTGATCATGTACACTGTAAGATATCCTTCACTCCTTTTGCATCAGGTCAAAAGAAAGCCTTAGAAGTTAGGCAATATGCATCAAATACCCTTGTTTAGTTCAAAATCCAATTTACAGAGTTACAGTTGACAATAGATAACACATAGAAAACTTCTCATTTAATCTAGTTAAACTGAAATGGACAAGAAATCCTTCTCTACTACTCATTGAAGATTTAGTCAACTTAGAGTCTGTTTGAAGCAATATTATATCACTTCAAGAATGGAATCACGTTGCTATAAAAAAGAGAAGCATATTCGGAAACAAAGTAGTTATACCGAGTATAAGACGTTAAAACAGACCAGATGTGTGTATAATTTAGACTCAGAAGTCAGAAGGTGAGGAGAACTCAAATATTATTACATATCAAGCAGCATATCGTTAAGCATTTGCAAGCTGATATTGATAACTTCTGAGGCAGGTTATGGACAATAACATTGGGCATCATGCTGAGAGGAGATAAATTGAGACTACTTTTAAAGAGTTAATTGTAAAGTACTACCACATAAGAGAACTAAACAAAGAATTTGACTTCATAACTCATGTAGGGAAACTTTTTTTTTTCCTTCTCTTTTTTTTTTATCCTTTTAAATTCTAAAAAGGGGAAGATCTATTGGAGATTAAGAAAATGAGGCAATTATAAAATACAGAGAATCTTCCTATGAAAATTAATGATCCGCTTTACATATTGACCTTTAATATCTAAGATATACATTGTATATGGAAAGTAGCAAACCTTCACGACATTATCATGTGTGGCTCTATAATGCATTGTAACCTCTCTCTCAAATTTCCATTTGCATTTGGAATTAAATGGGTGCACGATGTTTATAGCAACAGGGTTGGATTTATACCTGTAAATGCATTAGTCAATGTTGACATCACAAACTGATTAAATGATATGAAAAGAAGTCATCATCACATAATTTTGCCTCTGCGACCTCACATAATTGTACAAACATCATGCAAAATAACAAATAAACTCCCTGTTCAAACACACCTACCATAACTAGTAAACCATTCCTTCTTGATGTAATCATGCGCCAAAAATGCAAGTTAATTTACCATGAAAACCATAGAATTAGTGTTCTAATGGATTAGAAGACAAGTTTGATTCACAATTAGTACTTGTAATTTGTTTAATCTAACTGAAAGTGAATACCAAACAAAAAACTACCAGGAGTTTCTCTGCATGCTCTGGAATGTGTACTTAAAAGAAGGATAAAGGCTTGCACTCCCCAGTTGCTCATTGTTGACTCTAGTAGTCAATTTTGGCAATGTCCACAAGTTTTCATATGATGTTGTGAAGATAGCTACAACCCAACCCAGCTAAATTATTAGTCCTGCCCTCTTCTGCCATCGTACCACCTTATATACAACTGTATCTGATAGACTGTCTAGAACACCCATATCCTTCTCAATTAATTTTTATCCAAGCATTTTATGTCCCTCTACGTTATTACAAGTACATCAATCACATAATCAAGAAGTCTTACATACAACTATTACAAAGATGTGCTATCAGCAATATACAGAAGTCCCGTATAAAGGGGAAAGAACAGGTAACCACCCTGATGCCTGATGGAAAAATAGAAGGCCTTCGTTCAAAGGTAAACAAAAGCTCACATATTTAGTTATCAAGTTCTCAACATCTTCAGCCTTGAAACATAGTTGTTGTATCTATACCTCAACAATTAAATGTACTCATATCATATACTATTTTGTTTCCCCTCAATCACTCCCACCTATCCATAGCTCTAATGCATTTTAGAACTTTGATTACCACCTTTTACTAACTTTATCACATAAGAAATCTGTTAAAAGTTTAAGAAGTTCAAACCATCTTATTTCTCAATATGTTTCCAGTCGCCAATGACAGCGTTGTCGCTTTATTTGTTATAAGTAAAAATCCAAATTATACAGCCCAAGCTTGATACATGTTGTCGAGACTTTTCATCAATCCTAGAAAATTAGCAATATTAATGCTGTCAAAGTACATTTCCTAATAAATGCCGCATAAAGAAGTAACGCATCGTAACTATGCTGGATACTGCAAAATCTAGCAACATGGTTGCTCGTAAAAGATTATGTAAGTTCCACAAAGTCTAAACAATTAGATAGTGGTTTCCAATTGGAAAATAAAAATAATATTGCTTAACCCCCTTCTTCTCTTCTAGGGAGATGTGAGAATCAACCTAAGAACTCTTGGACTCAGAAGTATCAGGCAGTAGCATGTACTCATATCATCTATGTACAATATGAGACAAATGCCGTTACAAAATCTAAATAGCTCGTCAATGGAACATCATGCAAGAGACAACACGTGTTTGCACGACAAAAAAGCCATTACAAAATCTAAATATCTCGTCAACGGAACATCATGCAAGAGACAACACGTGTTTGCATGTCAAAGGAAATGCATGCTAAAATCGTGAACAAATTGACTTTGTTCTTATAAAATATTTGTAATGCACTGCATGCCAGATACTTGTCATCAACACAAGAAATTACTAAACCGCACGCAACTTCCACGTTTCCATTCTATGTGTCATCGATCCTAAATTGTACAGTATCTAGCAAGCTGCTTATCCGTTTCTTTTTTATTTGTTCATTGATTATCATATGTACTTTTACAACATTAATTGCGAGTTCAACAGCACCCCATCTATCAAAACTCATAAATTAATAGATAGCACCCCCTCTTACATAGCACACATCTCATCGACAAATTAGTCTTTTGCTTCTTTAAAGATTACAATGTACCAAAAGACCAGTGGTGAAAACTATAGTTTGCCTTAGTGTCCAGTGCTCAAAACTACTAAACTCTATTTCTTTTTCATATTATTTTTTCTTCTTCTATTCTTTGGG
The DNA here is from genome assembly GCA_014636745.2 of Centella asiatica. Taxonomy (NCBI): domain Eukaryota; kingdom Viridiplantae; phylum Streptophyta; class Magnoliopsida; order Apiales; family Apiaceae; genus Centella; species Centella asiatica. The sequence goes on along the minus strand of CM025784.1, from coordinate 45,337,459 downwards.
GGTGACAATGGCTGAAAATTCAGCTGTTTTGTCATGACCAGATAGGCAATACCTATCATTACAATATAATTAAAATGTGTTCAAATGAGGAAAAACTATATGATAAGTGGAAAAAGAATAACATATAAATTATCGATTTCCCCATGATTTATTCATCCAGCCTTACAACAAAATAATACTAACAATGAGCATTAATTTGTTTGGCTACATTACTTAAAATGTTAAATGGAGGGAGGGAGGAAAGACAAAGATAGACAAGCTTAACACTGCCTCCATCACAAAAATAAAACCATTTGTACGGATATTCATTCAATCAAAAGAGTTTAGATCTGACAATTATTATGTAGAGAGACTAAAAATTCTTCAGATTAACATCATGATTATGTTATTACATTCAAGTAATCCCTCACTAAGTTTTAATGATAAAGATAAATAAAATATAATCTTAATATTGGCAAATATTAAAATGTTAATAGATGGAGTATGTTATCTGTCTTAGAGTTGGGACTAAGGTTATTGCAATTTACCTATTATTATTGTCTAATTAAAAACAAACTATGACAAATCAGTTGTTCAAATTTTAATTTTGAAATAAAATTCACTGGGAATATGAGATTGCAGATAACACGGAATCAACGGCAACCCACAAACTAAAATTTCAACAAAACCCACAAAGCCAGAAAAAGAGTAAGTACCTGCCATGAGAACACCAAGCCACTGCATCAAATTTAATCAAACATCTTATGAACGGCATAAACACTCTCTTCGCTCCATAAAGAAAGTACATCAAAATCTTCTGCTCACTCCGTTCCATAATAAAAGATACATTTCACTTTTAATATAGTACCATTTGCAAATTTTAAGATTAAATTTACAAAATATCAAGTATAAAAGTTTGTATTTAAGATTAAGAGTATCCATCGTATAAACTGAAATCTATCACTAATTTTAGAACTGATGGAGTGGTATATTAGCAATTAAAATCCTAAATTTAAATTTGATATGATATTAATTAATGCAAAGATTAATATTGTCAAACTAAGTAAATATTCATATTCGAATAATAGAAAACATTTTCAAACGACTAACACAATTTGAATTTTAGGATTTCATGATTCCAACGCAAACAAACCAAAACATAACACTTAAGAATGCATAAAACTGAGAGAAGAAAATAAGAATGCATGTCAAAATAATTACTGAGAAATTAAACTGGGATGAAAAAAAAATAGACAAGGAACTCACAATCCTTCATAAACAATGGACCGTTCTCTTTCAGCAATTTTAGACAAAAATGTGAGCTGATTGAGATTAATCAGCAAATTCTTCTCTATTTCGGTCTGGTTTTCGTTATTTTCGGGCCGAGAACGAATCAGCTCGAAGAGTTGAGCATCAGACTCGAAATAATCCGACATGGTGGTGGAGCAAAACAAAGAGTAAACAAGAGAGAGAAAGTAGAGAGAGAATGTCGAGTATTTAGAAGTAGAGGAGTATTTAAATGTGAGAGAATGAAAGTGATGTAAAAGAGAGGGAAAATAAAGGAAAGGAAAATCTTTCGAGTTGAGTTTGGGTAAATATATGAAAATGTGCAGATGCAGTGCAGTAACTATTGAGATATGGGCTGATCAGCTACAACCGCTTTATAAAGGTGGATACGAAAAAGGAAAAAATGCATGCATCAGTGCCACGTGTTCTATAAAGAGCTGTATATAATACTCCTTATATCCCAAATTAAATGTCTTCGTTTTTGTTGTATTTTAAAATATCTTAAAATAAAAATATTATCATTTTTATAAGAAAGGGTGGTGAGTGATTAAAATGATATAGATAACAACATAACTAATACTTCATTTGACTAACATTTGAATTTTTAATAAATATTAATTTCGTATGTTTGATTGAAAATTAAATTCACAAATAATAAAAATTTCTCATAAAATTTGTTATGCATCTTCAATGAAAGATAAAATCATAATATTGTATTGACAAATTTTAAAAAACATAACATTATAATGAACAAAAATCTACAAATGTGACTATTTTTTTAGATTGAATTTTAATTTTAAATATTACTATTTTTTTAACATAGATAATATAAATTAATTGTGACTATTCAACTTTATCGAATTCAAGTGAATTGCAAAATATCACATTCAAGATAATCTCATTTATTTTTATAAATTCGAAATAGGTTATTTGTGACACTAATTTGTTAGTCCATCATCACAAGTTACTCCAAACCAATGTCAAATTACAAAATTAGATACTTCTTTTGAATTGAATTTGAGAACTTTGTGCATACTGAGTTTGTCATCCCTAAACCCTTTGTAATTTTATTTACATATTTAAGTAGTGACCTCACATTAGTTTGAAACAAAATAAAAGTCGTTCCATTCCAAATTAAATAACATGGAAATTCATTCATAATTTAATTATGAAATCACATATTTCAAATTTAATATAGATGTGTTTAATTTCAAGTTGATATTACGAACTACTTGAAAATTACTTCTTTTTTTCTTTAATGTTTATATTAAAAATAGCGTATTATTGTTTTTGCTATTGGAGAAACTCGAACATTTGACATCAAAATCATAAAAAGGAGAGACTTTCGCCGCTAAATTATCACATTTTAAACCAATGTTATTAAAACTGGATCAGACTGGTTGGTTTAACTGCGAACCAACCATGGGTCCGGTCGGTTCAATAAAAATTAGCGGTTTATGGAAAAATCGAGAAAAAATTGGTCAAAGTGGTGAATCGAAAAAAATCGAGTTTTCTCTTCTTTTTTTTTTTTTTTTGCTAAATGGGTTTTCTCTTTTTATTTCTTAAAACTATGTTTTTTGTCATTTTGTGAACCGGTTTAATAAATTTTTAGAATATTTGATTAAATTATTTTGATTTATAAAAATATTGTTTGTTCACTATGAATTTTTATATAAGAATATTGTCGGTTCACTATGAATTTTTAGAATATTTGATGAATTTATAAGAATATTTATGATTTATATAATATTTTTCTTAAAAAAACAATAGTCCGATTGAACCCGGTTGAATTGGTTGAACCTTAAACTAATAATTTAACTTATTCGATATCCGATCTGGTTATGATAACATTATTTTAAATACACTATAATCAAAGTACAATGCATTTCTAAGTATGAAAGGAAGGGAGTAACATATACTTCTAAAATTATAAATACAGTTTCTCTTGTTTTTTTTATTATTACTTCCACAAATTTTTGATTTTCTTTTAAATGGGAGACAATTTATATATATGCAAAAAACCCAAAATCAACCTTTCGAGTGGATTTAATTGATTAAGTTGGAATTATATACGGTCTTGGGGCTCATGGTCCTTTGGCGTGTTTGGAACAACTTATTACTCATTTAGAAAATTATCACTTTTTTTAACGATAAACTGTATAAACAACTTTTCAACAATATTTATTAAAAACGGATTGTAATTGTGTATAATAAAAAAAATTTCTAACTCCATTCTTTTTAGAACCAATTGCTTTAAATTTATCTAACTTTCACATATATATTCTAATTTTCTAGCTCATATAATAATTTACTACAAAAATAAATTTTTTTAGTTGTTACAATTTTTTTTTAAATTTTAAATAAACTGTCTAAAAAATAAATTATTTGAACTAATAAGTAGTTAACGTTTTGTTAATTTAAAATTAGATATATTTGATTTTATATATAGTTCGACCTTAAACTAAAAAATAAGTTTGGTGCAAATAAGGAATAATAAAAAATTATTTAAAATTGACATCATTGTTGGTTTCACATGTCATTGACCAAGTTTTATAAAGAGTGAACATGATTTCAAACTTTACAACATAATAAAAAATCCTACTTGATAAGCTCGTAAGTGTATAGATGAGTTTTTAGATAGTGTCCTATCATATAACTAAAAAAAAAACTAAATAAGTTATGCCCAAACAGGTCTTAATGACTTTACTTTTGCACGGCAGCAAAAACGAGTATAACAGCAAAATCCAAACACTGGTATATGGGGAGGGAAATTCGAAAAAGAGGGAAAAACAAAACCAGAGGACGACGATACTCTTTCCGTACAGAATTCAGATTTGGGAATTTTGCAGATGAAGAAGAAGAAGAGAGATCATCTCGCCGAGTCGGAGGCAGAGCCAATTAAGCCGATTTATGATCCGACGGAGTTCTCCGGAGCTTTTCTCCCCATCCCGTTCCTCGTAATCGACAAACAGGTTTGTTTTTGTTCTAGCAATGATTGATCAAACCATGTCATGAATCATTGAGTCGTTCTGATTTCAGAGCTGCAAAGCTAATGAGTCAGTTCACTTGATTGATTTATATGCTTGTACGTATTTGTTCTCACTATATACGTGCTATGTAATGATATGATTGTTTGGTTGTATACGTGCTATGTAATGATATGATTGTTTGGTTGTGTGGTTTAGGTTTCCTTGAATTTTTTCAGAGCTTATTTCTGCGTTATTGTTTGTCAACTGTATGATGCTGTCCATTTTTTTGGCCACGACTGCATTATGATTGAACATGTGTATGTACCGTAACTTATATGTCGATGTCAAAGAGATAATTCACAAATTCAAGCTGTAAAAGGAACGCCTAGCACCTAGTATAAGTTATACAGGATTAGTCAGAACTATGACTTAAGCGTTACACGTTAAGGTGGCAGAGGACTGTCTAGATGATAATTTTTTATGGCTTGATATATCATGCATCTGACTATAGCGGTTATCTTAATGTTAATTAATGTATTTTTCAGTTATAAGAAAATTGGATATATTTATGTTTATTGCTGTTGGAAGAGAAACATTGCAAGCGCGTGTCTGACAAAATCGAGAACGAAGAAACACCGATCCTCGTGCCCGTTTTATGTTAAAAAACATCGTTGTTGTCAGCAGTTTTCTCCTATTTCAATTTCGATTTGTATATTTCTTTATGGAATTAATAATTACTCCGTAGAATATAACCTGTACCATCTCTCATTTACTTGAGCAAGCGAAAAGCTTCATAAGTTCCCACTATTGGTTTAGAAAGATCCCATAACACTTCCCCCCATTATCACATCAGCAAATACTACAAAATGAAGAGAAAAAAAATGAAAAGTGAAGAACTTTTTAATCCTAGTGACATGTCTGTCTAATGAGAGTTATCAGACAGGTTGCTAGCGCATTCATATTCTTTGATCTGTTGTCTATGCTATTGTAAGTATGGTTTGTCCAATCGGTGCAACCTTTGCTATTATTGATGAAAGGTAACTCTTTCATGTTACATATTTACATAGCGATTTCATTTTAATCACAGATCCAGATGTGATAAACATTTTACCATGGATAAATGGATTTATGCTGGTTAAGTAATATTTGCATTGCTTTCTCTGGTATGCGCATTCAATATCTGTGCACAAAAAAGTAGTTGGTTGTTACACACACACCCTAAAAAAGAAAAAAAGAAGAAGAAGAACTCGGTCTTACAAAAGAAAATATATCTATATTGAAATTTTTTCTAAAATGTAAACTTTCACTACCATTAAGAGAACAGTTACATTGACTGGTTACCGGAAAGGCTAGGTTGTCAATATTTTGAACTTAAAAAGTGAGATAATATACTACCTCCAGCATTTTTAATGGGCAAATTCTTGCACCTGGAACAGTTTCGGAGGAACAGCTGTCTAATTCAATTATTCTAGCCTTTGTATTTATGTAGTTTCTGCTCCACTTCATTAAACAATAGAATATTTCATAATTCATTCTAGCGGTTGATGCTCTCTCTCCTTCCTTTAATTTCTTTGTGTGGTGATTATTATTATTATTTTTGGGTTTCAATACATATACCGATGGCATGTTGTACAATCCCCATCATCCATGACGGAAGGACATGTCTAAATGGTCGATGTAGTTGTAGGTGTATAGGAGCAATAGCTTTTGTATTGCTTCAGTCTCAGTTGATACGATGATTTCCACTGGTTGACCATATTAAATCAGAAGACAATCTATGGAAAAAAAGGTCAGAACTAACTGCTCAATTGCTCATTGGTTCTGCTTCATACAGTTTTCCCCCCAAGTTTAAAACACTTTTTTATATTATATGTCATTCTCTTTGTGCTTCAGAATTTATTAACGTTACACCCAGAATATTTTATTGTTTTCTAATATCCTAATTATATTGCTTTTATAATATCCGTATACTATGATCTGAAGCTCTGACAAATACACATGCATATTATGTGTTTTTATTTCATGTTTTGACTTTTGGAATCTTGAACCCTTTAAAATGAAAAACTCACATTGCATTTTAGAGTTATTGTCTATTTCCTCATGGACCTCATCACATTACTTTTGTTGGTACATGTGCAATTGTGCATCTTGTTTCTGTTCATGAAAAATACGACATAATTAAGAATTAATGTGTTTGGCGACGGTATTTTCGTAGTGGAGTTTTCCCACTTGTTAGCGCTAGGGCCGGTTTCATGCTAAGGTTACCTCTCTATTCCTGCAACTAAGGATGCTTGACGCCACTTATCCCTGAAATTATTATGGTCCTAAACTTTAGGAAATCTATCCATTTATCTTTCTTCAGTTCCTCCTTACTCGTTTGGTTATGTTTTGTGATGTCTGAGAAATCTTAATACGGATTTGATTGCCAGGGTAGTCGCAATCAAGAAAAAAATGTTTAGTTAAGATGGGCTTGAAAGATTCAGTAACTTAGACTACATTCTGATTGGTGGATACATTAATAAGAATACACATTTAGGATGCAATCAATCTTTAAAGAAGGTTTAATGTGAATTGTCACCTCCAAATTTGGTGAATCCATTCCTATGGTTGTAGTACAGTAATATGCTACTTAAATATATGGACTGAAAAAGTGGAACTAGGGTCTATTTTATTACTAGACATGACAAAGTGTGCATGGGGTTATATCATGTATATACAATTTGCTTCAAGGACAAGATTACCCTCGTCACTTTTATCATCTCCTGGACTTGATTAATTCACCAATGTATCATCTCTCTTGTTTCTTCACCAATTCCATACAGGACTAACCTTATCATTATATGATCCCTGATCATAAGATTGTGCTCTATTTGACTGTCTCCGTTATTCCGTTCCTCTCTATCTTCCAAATAACATTCAAAATGTACACCAATAGTTATATATATCATTCAATAGCTGAAAGGGACATTTTCTGACTAAGGGTTGTACTGCTAGGGTCCTAGTCACAGGCAAGTTGTGTTAATATGCAATTCTTCTAGTCAATAACTTTGAAACACTAGCTAGAGAAAAAAAAAAAGATTTACATTAGGATCACACGGTACACAATAAGATGATCTAGTCACATGTAAAAAACGTTATCCCAAGTCCCCAATCCATTAGTACTGCAAGTGTTTTCCTGCAAGTAGAGAACATTTTCCAACCCTTCCATTCCAAATTCTCCGAGGAAAGGAGGCTCCATAACCTCCACTGAGAATGATGAATTCGGGCTGTTACTTGAACCTCCATCTGACCGCTCCAGTAGCTTCTGCATTTCCTTCTCTGCTTCAGCGAGTTGTTCTTTGAGTTTCAGTACCTGTAGTTTATTTTCCCGAAACGCAGCTGTCAAGGAACTGACTATGACATTTCTTTCTTTTTTTTTTTAAATCTATTTAAAAATTAAGAAGGTAAGCTGTGTCAATTCATGGGCAAAAGAATGAAAGTGAAGATAGAAAATTTTAGAGAATAAAATGATACGGACTAAATCTGCTTTTTTTTTCCCCTCCCACCTGCATGTTTTTATATCAATTATTTTGGAACAGCTCTACTTAGAACGTGCATATTTTATTTTTAAATTACATTATTTAGGACAAGATTACTGTAGATGAAAACCTTGAATTTGAGAAAAGCCATTTGGGGTTTTCAACGAGGAAAAGTGAAATAACTAGTCATTACTTCTCCTGTGATTTTACTCTCAACAATATATGCCGAGGAAAGATGTCATACATACATCAAATTATATTCCTTTATCTATAAGTGAATATGTTGACACAGAGAGAGAAAGAGAGATGATCGGACCTCAGTCTCCAGTTGGCATTTCTCCAAAATGGTGCTCTTATGCTGACTTTTCAGCTTAGAGTATTCCTCTTCGAGCTTCTTACACTTCCACCGAGCTCGCCTGTTTTGAAACCAAACTGCGACTTGACGTGGATCAAGCCCGAGTTCAGAAGCAAGCCTGTCCTTCCGCTCTGACTCCAGTTTATGTTCATTTTCAAAACTGAGCTCGAGCATGCTGACCTGCTCATCACTAAGCTTCCTTTTCCTGAACCCACTGCAGCCACCCTCCCCTTTGCTCTTCTTACGGCTTCTACGACCTTTTGCCTTTGGACCTAAACATATATGGTCATGAAATTTCGTAAGTACATTTACACATGATCATATATGTGCCGTGCATGTACGTATATATTTTCTGTGCTTTTATAAGAATACAAACCTTGTTCTGGAACATGTTGAGTGTAGGTACCAGGATAGTACTGAGAGAGCAGTACAATTTGATCATCGGCTTGATTATCAAAGCTGCTAGTCATCTTGGATATACAGTCTCTCTCTCACCCCTTCTCTAATTTGGTACTATAATATGTCCTATGAAAGTTCAACAGGCAGAAGGCTATCTGAAACTGGAGGGGCTCATATTCTAGAGTCCCCATTTATAAGCCCGGGGCATCTCCAATGAACCTTGGTTTTGGTAAAATTATCAAAAATGCCACAGGGGGAAGAGAGAGAGAGAGAGAGAGAGGTGGGTTTTTGGGGGGGGGGGGGGGGGGGTGGAGAGAGTTGAGGGGGCCCTGTCAATTGGGAAAATGAGGAATTGAAGATGGAAGAGTACACTGTAGTGGCCTTTTGTCTGATATGGTGAGACGTGACTGGGTGAATGTGGTAAGCTAGCGTGTCACTTTTCCTTATGAGGGTGCCTCTTAACTCTAGATGCAAATCTGTTGCGTCAAGATTAATCACGGATAAGGGCCACAAGAAGACACCCTAAATTGTTGCCTGTTGATTGTAATTATCCAGTGAAGCCACATTAAGTAAAGTTTTTTAAGCAAAACTAAAAATGCGGACCCTTAAAAATGACGATCCTTATCCAAGTATCCAATATATTTGGACATTATCTTCAAAGAAAAGCAAAGTTTTAGGGAGTCCAGAACATGAAGGGTACTGCACTCTATTACATATAACTAATATAATTATTGCAGATAAATTCATGCATTTTGTTAATTTTTGTGGCTGTAGAAACCATCGTAGAGTTCAAAATGAATGAATATTTGCAATGTATTTAAAAGTCTACAATCATCAACGTAGTGGGTATAATTAAGGTGTGTGCACTTATCGGAACATTTTCTAATTCTTTGTTCCCCCTTTATTGCCTTATTATGTGGTAATTGGTAGATAAAACCCTATAAAGAAGAATAGCTGGATTTATTCCTAATTGGGTAATTAAGATAAGGATAAGGGTTTAAGTTTGGTGCGAACACAAGCCATGCAGTAGTGCAGGGTAATCCCCTAATGTGTAATGGGGTTGGGATCTGAAATCTTACCACCTCGAATTTAGTAAACAAAGGGTACAGTTAAACTCTGGAATTTGGAGTTCTATTTTTTAAAACAAATGATTTTTTTTTCGATGACATAAAATAAAATTTGTTGTGTAAACAAGTGGTATTCTCTCCTGTTACTATGGTTACCAGCCAACTCAACCCAACCCAACCCCACTAGCTTAGCTACATATCTTTGTTTGGCTTTTACTACTATTACTATCACATGCAAGGCTCGAGATCAGTGAAATTTGTACAACACTTTTAAACAAATGTGATTAGTGGCCTGGTTGATTAGATTAATGATTTGATTAAACGGTTAAACCCCAGCTTATTACGTAAGCCATCACATCATCTTATGACCCGTCTTCGTTTTTATTCCATCTTTTGAAAATGTGTGTTCCTTTCTCTTTTCCCATTTTTGAATTGTTTCCTTTCCCTTGCTTCAGGTTGTCATCAAATTTCTAAACAAGAATGTAAGCCTTGGATCGTGTGACCTTATCTCTAGCACTATGTTGTTTTAAAATGGGGATCAATAAAGGTAAAAATGTTGGATAATTCTTTTAGAAAGTCCACAAGTCTTGTAATTCTTTTAGAACACGTAAGGTGGGTGAGAATTTACATAATTATAATTGTATGGCTCAATTTCTTATATAAGTAAATAATTTATGGTCTTATCCAGATTGCTAGTGTGAACCCCCTTAGCGGGAAGCACTACTGAAAAGGGTCAATTTGTAAGACCGACAAGAAGATTACAGGAGTAAGTATTGTTACAAATAGTCAAATATTATAAATAGGACACATTTAACACAATTGTATCCATTTATTTCATATAGCAAAATGACATTAAATAATTATCTTCCTTTCATATTCTCGTCAAATTGAAAAAAAAAAAAATCATTGCATTTCTCGCACCTGTCATATTCTTTGCCTTTCCCATGTTCACAACTATCTTTTGCATTGTTGAAGATAATGGATGTACTTTATATTTGGTCATTTTATTGTTCACAGATTGTTACGGAGTACTTTTTAAATCAACACATCTATCAGTTACTTATAAATATCCTCTCCTCTATACTGATTCAGTACAAATGTCCGGCGTCATCAAATATACCCATCATTTGTAATGCTAACCACTTCGCCCAATAAATGTAATTTTCTTCTTTCTCTATTCTCCTCGAGAAATTTAAAAATCAATTCCTTCTTCTAGGTGGCTCTGATCGTGTCTGCCAAGGATAGAGAACCAGTCACCGGAGGAATAACTGTGAGTGCTTTGACCACCACCGTCATCCCCCCACCCCCACCCCCCACCCCCACAAAAAAAAAAATTAATAAAGAAAAGTAAAAGTTTGTCCACTTTATTGTTTAAGATAACACAAAAGCCTAGAAACACTTTAGACATATAAAAGGAACATTATTACTTTCTCCGTTATAATTCAATTAGTTACCTCTATATTTTTTGAATTTAATTAGAGAAATTGGAAGGTTTTCAGAGTCTACATCTCCAATTTAATAAGTAAAATTTAGCTTTCTGTCTGGACTGGCACAAGTTTAAAAGTACTTGGTTTAGTCTCGTAACGAGAGTTTTCTTTATAAATATAGGTTAAAGTTTATGCTGGTTATTAATAATAATAATAATTCTAAAAAGCATTCTTTGTAAAATTTATATTAAAATAAAATAAAGTGTTGGTTCGAGTAGGTTAAGAGGTCAATTTTTCCTAAGCTTAAATTTTATAAATGAAGAAATATATATTAAGAGACTTAAATTTATATTACTCAGATTTAATAAGTTACTGAATACTCAACTATTACAAAATTTAAAAGAATTTTCTTTTTGGGGGTGGGGGAAGAGTAGGAAGAAGGGCTGGTATTTGAAGCGACAGGGGTCAATTTTAAAAAAAGTTTTAGGAAAGAAAATTTCTATGGTGAACAATGTTATTAAAACATTGGTCGGTTTGACCAATTTAACTGTGAATCAATCATAAATTTGATCGATTTGATTAAAATTAGTAGTTTAAGAAAAAATCGGTTGAATCGAAAATTGGATTTTCTCATTTATTTTCCTTTTATTTGTTAAGTGGATTTTCTTTTTTTATTCTTTAAAATTATGTTTTTGGTCCTTTTATGAATTGGTTTAATAAATTTTTAAAAATTTGATGAAATTGTTTTGATTATTAAAAATTTAAAACTTATATGTGATGAATTTATAATAATATATAATTTATATAATATTTTTTTTTAAAAAATAATAATTCAATTGAACTACTAGTTGAATCCGATTAGATCATAAATTAATAATTTTATGGGTTTGATATTTGGGTGAGAGAAAGGCGCACATGGTTTGTATTCATTCTAGTAGTGAAGTTCAACACGCGTCGAAGCCCCATAACTAATTTCCGAGGTACCACACTCTATTCTTTCCACGTGTCGCCTTCTTATACACTCTTGCCTCAGCGTCCCATCCAATCACACATAGTACTACTACTTCTCTAACATTCAGCATTTAACCGTTAGCCGCCAATACATACAACTCGTTTATCTTTATCCACATATATATTTACTCGTATACACTTTCGAGTATGAAAAATGATTAGAACTATTTTTCCAAAAAAATAAATAATAATACTAAAATCAAAATTAAGATGACCATTGTGAGGGCCTTTTGTTTTCTTTTATTCTTTTTCTAATTGAAATTTATAATTGTACATTTGTACTTCAGACAACCCGATAAACTTGAGATAAAGCTGGGTAAATGATCAGGGTCCTTTCTTTTGCCAGTATCGTTTACTACCAAAATGTCAACATCTCACTTTTCAGTTTTCATTGGTCTCTCTGTAATTTTGCTTTTATCCATTGAAATGACGGTTGCAATAATACTCTCTCCATTAAAAGTTTGGCTTTTAACGGAGATAAGTGAAGTAATGCTGTATTGAATTTTAAAATTAATATACTCTATAAAAATATAAATTATATTGGGATTTAAACTTTTTGTTACAGATTATAATTTAAAATTTAATGTATTATCATTTAATTGAAAAGTATAATATTTCTATTATCTTAATTTACGACACTAAAAGTTGTGGCATTAAAGAAATACTCCGCAACAAGTAACAATTCTGAAAGAAAATCGATAGTATTGATGCTTTTATTCGACTTGCATTACATGATAATATTTAAAAATCATATCCATTTATGTAATGATAAAATATATGGTAAATATTTATTTGTGAAGTAAAAATATCAGAAATTTCTTGGGGCAGTAAAAATGGGAGCTTGGGTTGGAGCATATGAATAGAATATGCGGTTAGTGCAGAAGAAGGGCGTTGCAGTAGGAGTTAGGCCAACTGCTTATCTTATCTGTTGTGTTACCTTTAGACGCTAGACACATCCAGCTAGTACCTAGCTTGTGCCACAGGCATATAAGTAGCACAATAAAGGAAATATACTATGCTTCTTGTGACACGTGGATACTTGTGGTTATCTTATTTCGGACCCGGGTTTGCGATTGGCCACTTTCTCTTGGTATCACCCTCATTTACGTGTTGAATTGTATTCCCCGCATTCTAATTTTCGCACAAATTAAATTATCTTACTGAAAAAACTCATAAAAATGTAAAACGTAAAAGTGATTGAGAAATCCTACTAAAAATAGAAAGAAAGAGTTTAATAAAGTTAAAAAAAACCATAAAATAAATGATTGTTTTTATAAGAAATTATATATTTATACTCAAGGGACCTAACTTTTCTTTTTGTTCTTTATATCAAGTTAAATTTTGTGACCGTTGAAAATTGTTAACTTACATTCTGTGGCCCCTAAAATTATTCACATATCAAAATTTTGTTAATTTGTAAGTTTTTTTTGTATGTATAGATATGCTCAAATAATCCAATTATGTTGTACTAAATGAAATTCTATTCCCGTACTTATTTTTTTTTAATTTTGTCAAATGTGCTAATTTAATTTCTTATATAATTAATTTTAAAAAATATGAAGTGGAGTGACATAAAGGAATTGCGTCGGAGGAGGTGGTAAGATATAGTATATTTTAAAATGCATAACAGACTAATTTAAAAAGATGATATAGGTAGATTTCGCAATTGCATGCGCTACCACATTGCCTTCTCTCTTCACATGGCTGAACACCACCTTGAAGAAAGAAGAGAAGCGCTCATAGAGTTCGAATCACGTCAGATATATTCTGAAATTAAAGATATTTTTTTTAAATATAAATTTATTTGTGAATAGTATAATTTTATTTGTGATATGAATTTATATAATATATAAATATAAAAATTTTATATTTAAGAGATTTTTTGTGTATATCACTATATTTCACTTTAAATTTGTTAAAAGTAAAAAAAAATTAAATTTTAAAAAATTTATTTTGTGTAGACTAAATTATATCTGGAATAGAGAAGGGGTGAGTAGCCACCATTTATTGGGTAATTCGAGTTGAGATGTTCAGTTATTTTATTTACAAACTTCAACTACCGCTACATATAATGTCAAATGTGTCCCAAACCCTATGGAATCATGAATTGTTGTAGCTTTCTTCATTCTCTAGGTGAAGGGCCTTCTAAAGCTTTCGTTTTTTTTAATTTTCTCGTTTCCTGTTCTCCTAGAAAAGACTAAATTTGTTATCCCCAGACGGACCAAACACCTTTAACTACAAATTATATACGCTCAAGGCAGTAAAACTGACAATTATGGTTGAATTCATTTGTTAACATATGCGCATACCCTTTGAAATGATAGTAGTAGAGCATTAGTGAATTTATTCTTTTTACCACTTCAACTGCAGATGCACGATATGTTTACAGAGAAGGGGGAAAATTATATTCTCTTCCTCCTTTTATTTATTATTTAACTTTTTTGTATATTATTTTGAGTAAATTTGTATACATGTTATATTTTTTTTATATTTAAATTTTGTATTCATATTAATCTTCATTGAAAATATTTTTATTTGATAAATTTTTATAAATTAAATAAAATATTTAATACATATAAAAATTTACTTAAAAGAACGTATAGAAAAATCGAATAACAAATAAAAAGGGGACAAAGAGAGTAGTACTAAGATGTTTTCTCTTCGTAGTAAATTATTTTTTTGATTCCATTCTAATTAGTTAGAGTCGGTAAACTAAAATAATAATTTGAGTCAAATAGCTGGGTGAAGTTCCTAATATAGAATTGTAAAAGATATAGTCTGACAGTAATGTGAATTTATAAAGATTCAAATAGTAGTAACTTTAATTACCTCGTCGGAAAACTTACCTATGTAATTTAAAATAGATAATAGTAGCCCTTGTACGAATTGAAAACAATTAATCGTCTATTAAATTTGAAACCATAGACATCCATAATTTCGTAAGTTCCAACTTAAGGTTGGTGATATCTTAGGCAAAAAGGATAAGATTAACTAAGGTTAGCTTTTTGTTAATTTAACCTATGTTTAAACCAAGTTGAGCTTAAAGTAAAAAGTTAAGGAGGTAACAAAGGATAAGGATGGACAGAGGCCAGAGGGAAAGATTCTATTGAAACTCTGCGAAATAATTATTGTTTTGTTTGCGTCCTTCAATTTAAGCCAGGTTGATTAATTTGAAAACAGAAAAAATTTATTTATCCAATCTCAAAATTAAAGATATATTTTAAATCACATAAAATAAGTTTATGAAATTTTATAATTTAAAATTAAAATTAAAATTTTAACTATTTATATGAAAAATACTTTTAATTACGAACTTTAATACTTTGATATATTTACCAGTTTAATTTTTAATTTAAACTATAACATTTATAAATAGATATTAAATAAAATATATATATATTTAATTTTTGAACAGAAGAGGAGGGATTAATACATGATAAAGTATGAAAGGTGCGCATGGTATCTTATATGATTCTTTCATATGCTTTTGAGTAGTTTAATTATGAGGCTTAATTACTAATTAAGTACCTTTCTTTGACTCGAATTAAGCTGCTGCTACTACTACTTATAAACAATTGTGTGTACCATGTATATTCCGACAGCCTTACCTCTTGTTTCCCAATTTTCCAACTTTCTGAGTTAGTGCCAAATCAACTAATGGGGATTGGATTTAAACTCTTATGTCTGGCTAATCAGAATTATCACGTTTCATTAATAATTAGGTGGTATTTATTTGAATAAGTATTAAGCGTTGAATGTTGAATAAATAATTTGAATGTACTGAATTATTAAGAACGTATATTTGAGTACTTAATACTAGATAATTAAGATTGTTTGATAATGTTACTGAATGAATAGTCTAAATATATTAGTTTGGTTTCTTTGTCTATTTAATATATATATATATATATATATGTTTGTGCGCGCGCGTGTTTTATTATGTAAAAGTAATGACAAAACAAAAAAATTATAACGACAAGAAATTATATTATAATAATAAAATTATTATAAAATATAACTATTATTTCTATGAAAAATATTTTATTTACAGATATAATTATTTCTTGAAAAACTTACATTATTAAAAATGAATCATTCATCATTTTAGATAATCATGAATGTATATTCCCCATACCAGACAAACAAAAATAAGAATAGTGATATTATGAGCTATAAACATTATTTAATTTTATTAATACAGTCCAACTCGCTTTAATAATATGACTACATTTTTTTTTTTTTGAGTGATACGAAATCAGAGGTGGAAAATAAAATAAAAGCAAAATGAATGGAAGGATATGAAGGATACAAGATTAGTCAATAAGCAGTAGATTCACCGTTTTTTCATTCTAAGGTAATTAGAGTCCATCAAAGTTGAATGTGATTGAACAAACAAACAAACAAACTTATTTGTCTATTTTAAAATTCGGTAAGCATTCGAATTTAGCACTAACAAACAACACCTTAGTGCCTGATTATGCATATAATGACGTTGATGATTTAAGACTATTTCATCTGCAAATACCCACTTTGTATTTCATCTTTTGGTACATAAAATATCACTATTTATAACTCACACACATATTTGCATATTTATTAATAATCTTACAAAGTTTTTTTTATTAGCATGTAAGATTTGATTTCTTCACTTTTTAAAAAACGTAATTAATGACAAGTCAAACTTATCTACTACTTAATTTCCTTTATATCTTGTATGATGGATGAGATTTAACAAAGAGACTAGTTTTTTATATAAACCACAGAAAGAAAAAGAAAAAAAACAGGGGCACTGGTTCCACATCATCGGGGATCGATAGTTTCATTTGTTAGATACTATATATATGTCATCTTCTAAGTTGTTGCTCCATTAGATATTATATTTTCAACTTTATAGCTTAAGTTTATTAGTTTTTAAACTCAAAATTGATACGAATCTTTTAATAGCACTTTGCTTTGTCGATGCTATTAAATTGAGTCGCCATCGATCCGTTAATGTTATAATCTAGACAATTTAGAATATAATACTCATTCTTGTTCACAATGATAACTTTTTTAGCAAAAACTAAAATTTTCAAATTCTTAGTCATTTCTATATTTCAAGATTAATAGTTTAAAACTTTTTCAAAGTTAATTTTGATTTTCTCATCACCCCAAGAAACTTCTACAAATAAAATTAAATTTATTAATTATCTCATTTATTTTCATTTCTTATAAAAAAGTAAAATAGTATTTTAGATTGATATTTGTTATTTTAATTTTGTAATTATGAATTTATAGTTTGAGCTAAAATGACTCATACTTTGAAGCAGATAGAGAATAATATATAAAGTACGAAAAAAAATATAATTTAGAATAAAACGATAAAGCAAAATAATATTATAAAAGTAAAAATTATGCGCCCAAAATAATTTTACATTTAGACACATTTGCATAATTCATTTAGCGATAAAAAAAATTTTATTAATAATTTTTACTCTAACAATATAATTACTTTGACATTAATTAATATATCATTAAAAGTTTAAAACAATGTCACAAGACTTTGTTAACCCCTCTTATTCAATTTTGTTTGCGTGGCCACAAGCAGTCTATTTCCTTGTTTCCCTCCTTGCTTACAGCCAGTCCCGTGCTTTCTCTCTCTATCACTTTATATATTCTACTCCTATTTTCTTACTCGAAGTTGGAGCCTACTATATATAGGCAGCTACAACGGAGTAGTAGTACCATAAACGTATTATTTTTTTGCTTTATATATTCTACTCCTACTATTTGCTTGCGCATGCATAGTTGAACTCCCATAAACATACTATTACTAACAGTTAACAAAACAATTGTTTAGTGACTTAGAGTTTAACAACCCTTGAATTACGCCTTAAATTTTGCCTTAAGTAACCTTTGTAGGTCGTGACGTGATTCGTATTATATTCCTATGCCTTTCCAAGTCAATTCATTTATCTCCTGTTTCAAGCCTTGGTGCACCATTATATATATCAACTATTATATATATAATTGAGTTATAGGTCATGTTTAAAATTTTATCCATCAATTTTATATGTATAAATTTATAATTTATTTAAAAAATTCAAAAGATAAAACAGCATATAAATTTTCAAATCATTTCATAATATCTAGCATGGTTTTTATAATTAAGTAGAATTTATATATTTCCAATGGTTAAAATATATTAATTTTTATGCGATTATAAAAACTATGTAAATAAACTCAAAAAATTAGATAGAGTTTATTATATGCTCTTTTAATCTCTACGGTTAAAATTTTCTAATATATTTTGGAAACAGAAGAATAGCATGAGTAGAAAAAATTATAAAAATTAGATATAGCCCAATTCTTTTTTCTCACATATATATATATATATATATGTTTTTTTTTTTGGTGACTCAAATGCATATGTACTCCGTATTACTTATGCACCAACCGTCATTTTTAGATAGAGGGTCAAAGTGTCATGGACCAAATTTTCCACTATATTTTTGTTCAGATTATCTTAGGAGACTTGGTGTATTCAAGTGAATTGTATTTCTTGATTATTAATTTTATTAATGTTTAAATTCGAACAACCAACTCTTAGGTTTCACGTCCTTCAATCAACTGGTAAGCAAACTCCTCTCGCTCAAGTGAATATTTTTGTTCAGATCGTGCATGGTTAACTGGTAAGCAAATTTTTGATTGTATAAATTATATTATCAAAATGTAAAATTTTTAAAAAATTTAAATCGAAACAAATGAGGTTATTTTATCGTTTGATTCACCAAGAAAAGTAAAGGAAATTAGCTAGGTTCGGACAGTTTGTTGCGGACCGGGGAAGGTTTATATCTAAGTTATTGTCACTATTATTAATCAATTACGATTAAATTTAAGGAGATTGAGCATAAACCTGTCCAAATTACCAGATCTTTAAGAAATTGAACTTGCTTTAAAAAGAAAGTGGTGGCTTTTGTTCATCTTTTGTATTGGATGCATAGCTCTACCTAGTTTATGACTTTGATTAAAGTTGAGCATTAACACAACAGCGTATAAAGTAGAGATCACTATCCATACTTTATAGTAATAAATCTTCATACAGCTAGCTAGAGTTATTCCTAATAATAATCCTATGTAGGGTACTATTTAGATACATAATCAATTTAACAAGAGTTGATTAATACGGAGTACATTGTTTATAATGTTTAGATGTGAACGTTTTTTCTTTAGGCAATTTGTAAGTATTATTAAAATATACAATTAATTACAGTTAGTTTAAGATTAAAATGGATCTTACAAGATTCTTAATTTACATTGATTAAAAGTGAAATGACTTGGATCAACTTTCATTTTAAAATGACATCTAAATTTTCAAAAGATTGGGAAAAAATTAAAAAAGTCTGATATGTGTGGGTGTGTGGGTGTGTGTCTGTGGTGTCATATTTATTAACTTGTGTCTGTATGTCTAGATTGCTCTATGTGCAAGATCCGAAGACAATTAATTAACTTTGTATAAATTAATTGTCTAGCTTGTTAAAAAACAATGCAGTACTTTACAATTTTGTACTGTAGTTTGTCTATTGGGGGTTCATATAACAATAGCATTTTAGAAAGGGATTTAGTTTCAAAGGTGGATTATTTTTGTTTAAATCGATTGCAATATATAACTACGTTATATAAAACAGGAGTCCGTTACATAATTCTTTGCAAAAACACTATATAGTTTTTATTTATTTAAAATTTACACTCAGTACAGTACGATAATTATAATCTTTAGTAAGTTGTACAATAACATTTCCTTTACGATACAACTTATAATTTTCATATAAAATTATGAAATTATTATTTCTGAATTAAAATGTCATAGAAGGTAAGATATGGATAAGATGCATCTTAATTCGTAATCAGCAATTAATGTAAGTTTTATTCATTTACGCAAATGAACAAAATGTGATTATGGGAATTTGGAAAGGCAAAACTAAAACATAATCTACTCAATCCCATATGTCATCTTCTGCAAATATAGGATTCATTATATCTTTTGATCTCGTCAGCTACTTCATCTTTATATCATCCACTCGTCAAGTCCTCAACTTTTATTCGAATTGACCTCTCACTAATATATTATATAGCTAGCTGCTGATTTTTCTTTTTAATTTTAAAATTGCTCCAACTTTTTTTTGTGCATCTTTACTTTACAAAATGTAATATAGTTTTACTTTATTAAACATTTATATAGTTTAAAATATTATATATGCTCGAATCAGATCATTCAAATCAATTTCAAGTTTAAATTTTATACTTTCAAATGTATATTAAAAAATAAACTATAACTGTTTTTAATGAAATAAAACAATATAACTGTCATGCTCAACCATTTCCTCTTTCCCTCTCATCATTTTTACAGACAAAAGTAAAGAAGTTTTCATTTTAACATAGAGTACAAATAGATACATGTTTGAATTTGCAATTTATAAAATTTATATAATAATGTGAATTTATAAAATTTTAAGCAAATTTTTTTTTTGACAGCTATATAGTCTGTAAATTAACTTTTGCATGAATCACAGTCAAATAAATTCAAAAGAAATTAGAATTGTAAGATATCACAATGAAATAAAAAATAATAATTAATTATAACTATGTTTGTGAAATAAATGATCATTTTGAACAAAATATGAGGGAAAGTAACGTAATACTCTTCCACCTCACTGAATAAGAGTCCTTTTATATACAGTGATATACTCTATACATAGTATATGACTGTTGGGGATTTTAGTTTGGGTGAAAGGGAATGAGAATGGATTCCGAGCCGTTCCTTAATTTTTCTTATTTAGTTTGGTTAATAATGGTTGAAATCGATTCTAATAGAATCGTCCATTCATTTATGTATTGAAAATGAATAATATCAAGTTTTTTTTTGGTATTCGAGATTTATGATAAATATTGGAATCAATAAAAAGCATATATACCCTTATTATTACTACTGTTATCATTACTATTGTTAGTATATTATTTATATTATTATTGTTGTTGTTGTTGTTGTTATTATATTATTATTATCACTATAATATTATTATTACTATGTATATTATTGTTGTTGTTATATTATTATTATTATTATCTATATTACTATTATATTATCATTATTATCACTATATTATTATTATCAGTATTATTTTATATTTATTCTATTAATATTATTAATATTATAATTATTAGATGCATACATACAAACATATTAGTTCTAAGAAAAACATTCTAGTAAATTTTTATGATATCATTTAATTCCAAAATATTTTTGAAATAACATACTAAACGTATCAATAAAAAAATTTATTCCAATTCCATTATTATTCTTATTCACATTCTAATTTTTATTCTATTGTAAATGATTCCGTTAAACAAATCGCAAATATGTTTCACAAAAGGGTTTTAATTGAATCACTACAAAATCAAGAAATCATATCAATGGAACTGGACTTTGAACTTGACTAGAGAAAAGTACTACGTGGTAAACACATTTATAAATGTTGGGCCCAATGTAGTATTCTTCTACAAAAATAGAGTTTAGACCAGTTCGAATCTCTACGTATAGCCCTGTCGGAATTAGTTTAAAACTCAAATGAATGTGTGATTTTTACACAATTAATTCTTAAAAACTAAGTAGTGATGTTCAAATTTGGAATTGGAAATGATTTATTGGCCGAAAATCTACATACATCGGCGCCTGAACTCATTTTCTACTTTTGCCCTACCACGACTCATTTACATACCAATGCATCATGTAAAGAAAAATGTAGCAAAACAATCGCACATCCGCTGAATTTTGTGTGGAAATTGACAAATAGTTGAAACATCTTTATTATTTAACCTTAAAGATAATTTTAAAATAACATATTGAATTTATAAAACATAAAAGGTATTGTCAGAAGTTGAAAACTGAATTGCATTGCAACATTGAAGATTAGATGATAGTGTTGTTGGAAATATAATATAAGTTATAAGTTACAAGTTTTTACGTGTTATTGTTGTAGCTCATTTCATGTTTATTCAATTTTGTTTCATATATGTATCTTAGGTATTGAAATAAGTCACTTAAAACAACTTTTCGCATGCTTTAGTTTTGCCATAAAATGCAACACAATTGAAGAGATCAAATGCATCGAGAGTATAAAAGAAATTTTCTCATAAATTTTATACTCTCGTATTATTAGTTATTAGTGAAGTTCTAAAATTTCTTCTGATGATTTTTTCTATTTGGAATTTTCATGTAAAACTTTCAATGTTATTATCTAGGGAGTACTATATTTGCACTTATTTTATAACAATATCGATATAAACTTTAAAGATCAAAAGTTTTTGCATACAATTATTAAGAAAATATTAAAAATAAACTTGTTTAAAGTATGAGTTAGGTTAGCAATAAGAGCACAGTCTACAAATATCCTAATTCAACTTCAAGAATTAAATCTCATGAAATTAGAGGGTAAAAAAAAAGATTTAGAAATTCATTCTAATAAGTTCTTAATGATGTAAAGAGAAAAAAGAAAAAAAAAAGTCAATTAATGTTGTGAAAGAGCTTCTTGTTGAAATCGGCAACATCAAAATTGAAAAAAAAAAATCCAAATACATAATCTATCTATCTATATTAATATAATAATTTAGATCACGAGAACACATTCAAAATGACTATTTAATTTTATGATTCATTAATTTTATTTGTCAATATTAATCTATCTAATTATACAAATTTGGGCCGATCATATCTATACTAATCTATTTATTTATTTTTTCATCAATAATTAGATTAATTAAGAGAGAGTCCATTTACGGACTATTTATATCAATCTATCTATTTATACTATTTAATAATTAACAATAATCTTTTACAAATTAGATTAATTGAAGTGAACTTATTTACATATTAAATTATAATCAAATTAATTACAACATAATAAAATTAATTATTAATCAAAATTATATAATTACAAATAATAATACTACACATATTTTATCATAATTAATCAAAACTAATTAAATCAATTATAATATAAATTATTAATTAAACTAATATATTCAAACAAAAGAATTATAATCAGATCGGTAATAATAAATTACTCGTGTTAAATTTCTGTAGCAAATTTGCCTGAAGCACTAGCTGCAGCAGTTAGATGTCCATGTACTAAACACAAGCCAGTCATTTTCCCTGCTTCTCAACTTCGATTCAAGTTCCGCATCCAAAGCCATTCTTTTCGGAGAATTAGGGTTTGTTTTTCATACTCCAATCTCCTCAAAATCACTCCGTTCAACAATGGGGAAAGGCGGTGGATGTGTTCCAAGCAAGAAGAAAGTGCCGCATATCGTCGCCGACAATGCTCCGATCGCCGTCGAAAACAATGAGCCAGTTCAATCAGAAGATACACAAGTTCCGGAGTCTAAAACGCTGAAGATTTTCATAGTTTACTACTCAATGTACGGTCACGTTGAAGGACTGGCTCGGAAGATGAAGAAAGGCGTCGACGGCGTTGACGGAGTCGAGGCCGTGATGTTTCGAGTACCGGAGACGCTGTCGGCGGGAGTATTGGAGCAAATGAAGGCTCCGCCGAAGGACGACGAGATTCCGGAGATTTCGGCGCTGGAGGATCTGGTGGATGCCGACGGGATTTTGTTTGGGTTTCCCACGAGGTATGGGTGTATGGCGGCGCAAATGAAGGCGTTTTTTGACTCGACTGGGAAATTGTGGAGGGAGCAAAAGCTTTGCGGGAAGCCGGCCGGATTTTTCGTCAGTACTGGTACGCAAGGCGGCGGACAAGAGACTACTGCGTAAGTGTTCTATGTTGTAGTTCGTTAACTAGATCAAAGATTTTGCTCTTCTTTTTATGATTACTCCTTGGTGTTTTTTTTTAATTGTTGCATTTCCACTTAAAATTAGATCATAAAGCCTCAAATTTTGCTGAAACAATTCAGTTCTCATGAAATCTATAATGGCGTACAAGTGTTTCTATTTGTAAGGCAATTAACTTGACATTTAGTGACTAAAGCGTGTAAGCACTAAGTCAAATGTCATTTATTTGGGTAACTAGAAATTAAACTAAGGTAGTATATAGTTATAATATGAATTACGGCAACTTTAGTGAAATCCACTGTTTAGTGGTCGTTGTTTTAAGTGGCTTACTGCCTATTGGCCAACCCATAGTTGTTTTTATTCACAGTTCCAACTCCTTTGTTTAGTGCACGAAAGCAAGACCTGCGTCGTCTATGGTTTTGAACTTAAAAAGCAGATGTATGGGACTGAGTAACTGTCAGAATGCAGATTAAGTTAACTGTTTTGACCTTGTTAAGTCTTTATGTGGTGCAATTAAGATATGATGCAACTCTTTGCTAGTATTCTTGCTCGTCCTATTGCATTGGATGCATTTTTGGAATTTATGGTTTGACATTTCCTGATCTAAGGCAAGGCCAATGATGTTCTAGAGTGGGAATTTGTGGAGTTTATGGCCTATTCGTTTTTTGTGAAGCACTAAATGATGATTGCTTATTGGGGTCCTGAGTAGGGTTAGAAAGAGACAATTTCTGATCAGATGCCTTAGATATTTGATATTGCATAGCATCTGATTATATGATTTTACAAATTTAACCCAGGAAATAGTTACGTGTATATAATTTGTTCTTTTATACTACATATATATGTGAATATGTAATTGCTGCAAATTGTATATTGTTATCATTGCATTACTAATTTTTGGTAAAATATATTAAAACAAGTTAGATCTTGTAATGGTTAATAAGTGTATATATGGGAGTCACAGATTAGATCACAATAAGTATGTACAACAGCCAATAGTATCTACAAAGTAGGAGAGTGTTGAGCTTGAGTTGGCGTGATAGCCACTACAAAAAAGAACTCCCCATGAGGTTACACTGGATAAGATAGATTCAAGTGATTTCATTCTTACCAGAGCTCTCTCTGTTTCTAATGCTGGAAAACATCAGCTGTTCTTTGATGACATAATTTCCTTTTGTAACTTCCTTTCCCCAGTCCATGACTTATCCTTGTAACCTTGAAAAGTTCTTTTTTATTTCTTCTAGTGTTAATTGAGATTCCTCTTTTTGGATCACAGGAAACCT
Source organism: Centella asiatica (assembly GCA_014636745.2). Taxonomy (NCBI): domain Eukaryota; kingdom Viridiplantae; phylum Streptophyta; class Magnoliopsida; order Apiales; family Apiaceae; genus Centella; species Centella asiatica. The sequence goes on along the minus strand of CM025784.1, from coordinate 45,312,334 downwards.
TCTTCCTTTTATTCCCAAGGATTTTCAGGAATCTAGGGGCAAAGAAAGGGAGTAGAGATTGAAGGAGGAGGATTAGTGTGTATATGTGTGTGTGTGAAGATTGCTTACTGAATAAGAGGTATCACCATTTAAGCACCCCTTTCAGCAGAAACAAACGGATATTAGATTCAATGTGAATGCTTATATATAGTGTTGAATCCTGAGGTGATGAAAAGGCTTGCTAATTTCCTTGAGAGAATATTTAGTGCTCTTCATGAATTGCATATAAATTTTTTAGGGAAATACATTTGCGAAATATGGTAATAATAGTGTTGACTCCTATAAAAGAATATAAACATGCATAGAATTTGTAATATAGTGACTAGTGCAATGACGTAAAACAGGGATGATTTGATATTTCAGGTTATTAAGAGCTTTAGCACTGATATCATTACCTAAAGAAATTAGTTCATCTCCCTTTTGTTTAGCCTTTTTGTTCTTTTATATATTGATGTGGAGATAACTGCATGAAAGCAAAACCTTAGGCTAAAATACTAGGGAGAAGCCACCAACCTTGGTTTTGATCCTGGCAGTACATTCTTTATCTCAATTTTTTTCCTCATTCTTAGTTGCCGTTTTGTTGGTCTCCACACTGGGGTGACTTTATTTTCCTTCTTCCATCTTCATCTGTTTTAAAGTTGACATTGCCATTGATTTCTAAGCTGCAGTACTTTGTGGAGCAACGAGCTGTCATTTGAGACTTAATACTGAACAGATGCTTTGCAGTGGAAGTTTTGTTTCTAATAACTCTTTGTAGGTGTGACACACTAAACTTTCAATCCACTGCTTATTATTTTGCTTGTATTTGTGTTGCAGTTGGACAGCAGTCACTCAGTTAGCTCACCACGGAATGCTATTTGTTCCCATTGGATATACCTTTGGGGCAGGCATGTTCAAAATGGACTCTATTAGGGGGAGTTCCCCGTATGGTGCTGGGGTTTTTGCAGGAGATGGCACAAGAGAACCGACTGAAACAGAGTTGGCACTTGCAGAGCATCAGGGAAAGTATATGGCTGCGATAGTGAAGAGGCTAGCTAAGACTTGAAATTTTTTATTTGTTTCAGATTCTTAGGTACAGAGATCCGTATTCCTGATTTTGTTGTGTTTATCGATTTCAGTTTGGTACTTCATGATTGGTATTGTCATTTGGGAGGATGAAGATCGTGTTATTATATTGTATTTAATGATTCCTAGTGATGCTCCGCTTTTTATCATATCTGTACATGGATCTGTATAACTGAACATTTCTAATAAGTAATGGAAATCTTGGTGATTTTGTTTCTACATTTGACGTTCTCTCAAATTTTGTATGATTGAGTATTATTCTGGTTTTGTAGGATGTTAATTGATTCAGATTTGGTATCTATATTTTCCCCCCTTTTTTTGGTTACATTGGCAATCTCTAATTTTATTATCACTTTAGCTTTTAATTTATTTATTTTTATAGAGGGTGAAAATAAAATAGAAATATATAAAAATATAGAAGCTAATATTTTATGAAATGAATGAATGAATCCTTTTAATTCGAGTAAGAATCAACCCTCGCAACTGGAAAAGTAATTGGCAATAAGAAAATCAAACCTTCTGGGCTTCTATGAGCATCTGCATCTTCATGAAGAGTAAATTATTGTGCAGATATAACGCTTGCGAAACATTGTTTCAAACCTAGATAAGAATATAGAAGTAAATAATTCGGAAGTTTTGGAAATAGTTACGTAATTAGTATAAATATATTTGTAATTTATTATTAATATGTACCATAGATCTACCTAGAGTTTTTCCATTTACTTTTTTTCCCCCGCACCAGAAGAAGAAGTATTATCATTCTGAAGTGTGAATCAGACCAACTTGTAACTTTTTTTTAATGGCATAAATAATAACAAATAACACAAGCTAATATTTCAAATTAATATTCTCAATGGTGTATTCCCTTTTTTACACAATTTTTTTTAGGTTGCATGTAAGTCTTAGGTTGAGATTGGAAAAGAAAAAAAATTGAAATAAAAATTGAAAAATTACATATTTATCATTAAAATCACTTCGACACTGTTAAATCTCAAAATGATTTTAACAGTACAAATAAAGTGCTAGAGATTTTATTTGCAGTTTTAAAAATTAGAGATATATTAAAGATACATTATCACTTAGTTTTTGGCATAATACGTTGTCACTTACTAAAGTCAACCGGCGGAATTCTAAGATTAGAGAATCATGCTTCGAATAAATCTATGCATTAATAATACAAATTTATGCGCAATGTTTTTAAAGTTTCAAAATCTGACATTATATACTCAAATGTATATGCAATTAAAATATTTGATCCGTTTTATAATAACTAGTGGCATTTGAATTTTTTTACACATATGTTTAGATTAATTTTTTTATATATTAAATATTTTATTTAATTTTAAAACTATTAATAATAAAAATTAATATAAATAACTTTTTTAACTAAAATAAAATATTTAACACAAAAAATCACTTAAAATTGGGTACAAACTCCCCTTATTATAAACATATACGGAGTACTTACTTTTTAGCATTATACGGATTACTGCCAAGGTTTTTGTTGTTGATATTGCCGATAATCATCGTTCGGAGGTTGTATTAAAGTCTATCTCGGGAAAACAAAAGTACATAAGCGATACGCTAACCCAATTTATTGTAGATATATGTATGTATATATCTTTGCCTGCATATATTATATGTTTTTTATCGTCATTATAAACATATATAGGCCGAGATCATCTGTAAACAAGGATCGTTCATCGTTATTATTGGGATTTCAGTAGCAGAGAGGGAGACGATGGCTGACACTCTCGCTGCTCTGAGGTCTTTAATGGCTTCCCACTCTCCACCCCTTGATGCCTTGATCGTTCCTTCCGAAGATTATCATCAGGTCATCATCATCTCTTTCTATTCCATCTCTACACACACACACATGATTATCTGCTGCAAGTATAACCTAATCGGATTCTTTTGCTTCAATCAGATTTTGTGGTATTTAAATTCATCTTTTTAACCCTAAAATCTTATGTCTCTACTTCATACAGTACGAATTCTACATTGATATCTAATCTCAATCAGTCGTCAATGATATTTTTTAACCGTTAGTTTGTTTTGGATGTTGTAGAGTGAGTACGTATCAGAGAGAGACCAAAGGCGCGCATTCGTTTCCGGCTTCACCGGAAGTGCAGGTTAGTTCCTTAACATTGTTGCAGTTTTGTAATTTGCTGTTTGTCAATTGTTTGAACCGATGAATGCATTCTGTGTGTTACTTGGCATTTCGATCGTATTTGAGGCGATTGTAGCTCTCAAGAGCTAGGCTAAGTTTTTGTACTTGCCGTTTAAACTGCGTTCGAGCTAGAAGCTGCCTAGTTCGAGCACATAAAACGTGATATAATTTTTTAAATGGATTATAAGGTCGGTCTTTGGATGGACATGATAAAATTTTTATGTTGAATTTGTTCAAATTTCATTCGTGCGGATTTTGTGTATTTGAAATTTGAATGTTATTAATATGTTCAAAAAAATCTTTTAGGCGTAGCACTTATAACAAAGAACGAAGCACTGCTTTGGACCGATGGCCGATACTTTCTGCAGGCAGAGCAGCAGCTAAGGGACCCTTGGAAGCTCATGCGTTTGTTAGAAGACCCAAATATAGATGTCTGGATGGCTGATGTGAGTCCTTTGCAAATGATTTACTGTAGAAATAATTTGCAGATTGTGACTGTCACTGCATAAAGGATATGTGCTGTTACTGTAACACTAATTTCAGATTGCTTACTACATATAAATGAGTGCTCTGTTACTTTCAGACGAATACTCCATATTATTTATTACTTAAGTCACTAAATCCAGTTGAATTGTCGAATTTGTATTTCAGTCTACTGTTTTCAGTGTTTCTTTTTTTTAGTTTTTCAGTTTTTCAGTGTTTCCATCGGACGAATACTCAAGTCTGCCGACTTTCATGTTGTGGCTCCAACTTAGAGTTGCAAAATCTACTCCCTATAAACAATTTCCATAAACTTATAATCATAAATTTTTCCCTCTATAAATCATCTTAATCTCAATGATTTATTTTACCACATATGCCATTGCTTGCAGTCCCACCATGATTTCTGTTTTCTAAGCTATGCTATTATTTCATTTATGGATGCTTTACTCGTATTTGGTTTTGCTTCTGAATATGTCGTATTGAGTCTTCTGTTGGTAATACAATTTGCTGATTTTACTGACTGAATGTTATTGATGTGCTACATTAGAATCTGCCAAGTAATGCAGCCATTGGTACTGATACTTGGTGTATATCGGTGGACACTGCTCAAAGGTGGGAGCATACACTTGAAAGGAAGCAACAAATATTGGTGCAGACGAGCACCAACTTAGTAGATGAGGTGTGGAAAAGTCGGCCTCCGGCTGAAACCAAACCGGTCATTATACATAAATTAGAATTTTCTGGACGCTCGGTTGCAGACAAGTTGAAGGATTTGAGAGAACATCTGAAACAGGAGAAAGCTCGTGGTATTATAATTACAACATTGGATGAGGTAAATGTACACCTAGCATAATATCGTGTTTCACTTGCATAAACTTTCTTTCAATCCTTGTACTCCCAATTATTAATTAATACATGTGTTTATGTCTTGTATATTCAGTGCTTGTTTGTATGTCTTTTTGGTTGTAAGTTTTTTTATTTTATAATGCATGAACATGTTTTGTTATGTTTAACACTCTGAAGGTTGCTTGGTTGTATAATATCCGTGGGAATGACGTCCCGTATTGTCCAGTTATTCATGCATTTGCTATTGTAACACCAACCTCGGCCTTTCTTTATGTGGACAAAAGGAAGTTGTGCTCTGAGGTCAGTATGCCAATTATTATATGTAGTCTCTGTACCTTCCGAGTTTTTTAGCTGTTGAACTCATAAGATTATGCCATTATGGACTAACTGTTAATATTGTTTAGGTTATTTCTCATTTGGAAGTCAATGGAATTGAAGTACGGGATTATGATGCACTGAGCTCAGATGTGATCTTGCTTGCATCTAATCAACTCAATTCCTCTTTAGCTAAAAAGGATGAAGTTGAAGAGAATGGTCACAACTTAATATGGATCGACCCTCGTTGCTGCTTTGCCGTGTACTCAAAACTGAGCTCTGATCAGGTGCTTCTGCAGCCATCACCTTTGGCGCTTCCTAAAGCTCTCAAGGTAGTGCTGACTTTTCTTACACTTCATAATTGTTTGGCTTCAAGTGAAACTTATTTTAGGCCCCAGTACCTGCCTTTACTTTTCCCTCTATTGGAAAAACCTTAGAATATGACTAGAATGTGTTATTCTTAAGTTCATTCAAGTAAAAAACTTAAGTTGATAATCATATGTGTGGATCAATCATTTGGGACAGCAATAAGCATTAAAGTGACATTGGTTTATCATATGCTCAATATCGACTGAGAATATTAGTTATTGTTTGTGCTCAGTTATCTGCTTATTTCTATTGAATGATTTGCTTCATTATTGCTTTAGAACTCCGTTGAGATGGATGGATTGAAAAAGGCACACATTCGGGATGGTGCAGCTGTTGTACAATATCTTTTCTGGCTGGATAAGCAGGTACCTTTAAACGTCTTATGAGTATTGAGCTATTGTTATGTATTTTATGTTAACTTACTTCACAATGATTGCTGCTTAAGTTTTGTTCGTCATTTTCTTTTTCCAATATTTGTATGCATACAAGTTTGTTCTCTAATCTCAAAGTCCAGTTTGGCATTTGTAAGCCAGTAGTGCTGCTGCCTTTATCCATTTCATATAAATTCTTGTCCAGTATCACTCATTTAGTAAACAATAAAATCTATACAATTCCTCAAGCATTGTGAATTACGATAAAGAAATCAACTATAATTATTGTTGGATTATGTCTTTATGCAATACAATTGGATATCCTTATTATTCAATTTCAAAGTCTAAACTGACTTTTCCTTTTTAGATTGGTATGTCGTAGATGCTTTTGCTCCAGCCATAGATATATTCTTGTTTGCGCACACATGCTTTCTTCAAAATCTTTTGCTACGAAATTGGGGCTTAAATCTCATAAATATATTTAGAAAGATATAAAAAGGTTAAAAGGATTTTTTTTAAAGGAAAGGAAAGAAAGAAAAATTAAATAAGGAGAGAGTTTAGCTCGTCTATTCTTGATTTGACACAAACCTTTCTGTAAATTTCAGATGCAGGATAATTATGGGGCTTCTGGATACTTCAAAGAGGCTGTGAGCGAGAACAACAAACCCTTAAAGTATGCTTTTATTTTCTTTTATATGTACACACACACACACACTCTCTCTCTCTTTCTGTAGTCCTGAGTTAGTTACTTTAATAAGGAAAAAATGGATTTTTTGTCTCAATTGTTTAGGATTTATTTGTTGTATTCATGCTATAATGTGAACCTGAACATGCAACCCTGTTGTCATGCTTAGAAATTGATATTATTGCAGAGAAACCATGAAGCTAACAGAATTCTCTGCAAGTGACAAGCTAGAGGAGTTCCGAGCGTCGAAAGAGGTAATGACTTGCTAATAGGGGAAAATGACTTGGTAATATTTATCTAATATTATCATAATTATTTTTTTTTATTATTTTATTTTGTTATGCGTTCCCATACTGTTAATGCCATTCATCTCAACCTAGGGGTACTATATAAACAAATTAAATATTTTGATCCGCCTATGGGTACAATTAACTATGCTAAATTCGTGGATGTAATTCTCTCCTAATTTAGGGTACATCCATACACATATTGCATAATTTTCTACTACAAAGTTTGTGAAATCTATTGATTGCTGTAAGCTTCTTAATTTTGTGGAACTAGCTATACACTACTTAGCCACCTTCAAAATTACTTATTTTCATTTAACATCCGCAGCATTTTAGAGGTTTGAGTTTTCCTACCATTTCATCAGTGGGTTCAAATGGGGCTATTATCCACTATACACCAGATGCCAAAACATGTGCTGAGCTTGATCCAAATAAAATGTATTTGTGTGATTCCGGAGCACAGGTTTGCAACTTTCTGGCATAGTTTAGACCTTAATTACACATCATTATGTCAAATAGTCAATTACGCATCCTTCATACAGTATCTTCCATTCAATCATGTATTAATGTTCTAAATAGATTCTTTAACTCGTATCTGAATTGGATTCTCAAATTTGTTTTTATGTCTTTGAAGTATCTGGACGGAACAACTGATATAACAAGGACAGTTCATTTTGGGAAACCGTCAGCCCATGAGAAAGCATGTTACACTGCGGTATGTTGTCCTTGGTTGTTTTCTTAAATACTTTTATGCTTATTTGGTAGTCACTTTAAACTAAGCTTTATTACGCCAATCAAAGGTAAAGAAGTTCTCTTTCTTGGTTTGATTTATTCAGAGCTTCCGAGCACCAGCAATGAAAAAACCCTTTGTCTAGAGGAGGTTGTGGTCTGAGCATAGAATAAATTACATT
>CM025784.1:45210377-45304783 GCA_014636745.2 Centella asiatica | reverse complement strand
TCAAGGGATGGCATCATAACGAAGAATAGCAATTTTTTTTAAATAAATTTTTTAAAGTAAAATAAAGATCTGTCCTTCTGAGGTTTAAAACAAACAGAACACTGGAATCCGTAATTTATCCGTAATTTAAATGTTGATATCAAGTCTAATTTTTATATAACCGTAGCTAATATTTGATAAAGTCCTTAGTATCTAATATTGATAAATTTCTTCACTTTAACCCTGTCCTCCTCTAGTTCAGAAGATATTGAGAAGTTTCAAATTCTTTTTCCCCCCATTTTGCAGGTATTCAAGGGGCATGTTGCTTTGGGAAATGCTCGGTTTCCCTGTGGAACCATGGGTATGATATCTTTTGAACTTCTCGGTGACCATATTGATTCTTGATTTGGGTCTAGGCTTTTCACTACTGATTCCAAGAACAAATTCATTGCGCTGAACATTTGAATTGCTGAACGTTGCAATTCTGAGTATCATCTTTTATGATTGTTAGTAGTGAGAATAATGAAAACGAATCTTGTGCTATGTTCATAGCTTATAGGAGTTTCACTTAATGCAGGTCCTACTCTTGATGTTCTTGCTCGATTACCTTTATGGAAGATCGGTCTTGATTATAGACATGGTACTGGCCATGGAGTTGGAATTTTCTTGAATGTCCACGAAGGCAAGTGATTAGTGCCCCTAGTTGATTTGAATATTTGATAATACTGGAAACCCTAATATTGATCTCTTTGATGTCTCTACACAACAGGGCCCCATGGTATAAGCTACAGACCACCGCCTCGGAATGTGCCTTTGCAAGCTTCAATGACAGTCACTGATGGTATGTTATTTGCTATCAATGCTTTCTTATGAAAGTTATGCATCTAATTCTAGTGAAATGTTTGTGTTTAGCTCGTCCACTTTTATTCAGACAACCCAAAAGATGATGATGTTTAGCTAGAAATTGCCAAAATGAATAAATAAATTGAATGACATCCACATTCTTAATTTTCACCAAGCCAGTTAGCTGAAAATAGTTAAGTAGAGATCAACTAATCATCTACCTCTTGGTTAGATGATGATGTTTAACAATAGTAAGACTTTCCCAGAAGGAAATGAGATGAACTAAATAATGATGGAAGGGGAGCACTTGACTTCAAAATAATATCCTTCATTAATCAAATGTAAAATGATACCTGGTTGGACTAGCATCCATCAATTGCATGCATATATAGTTATTGTTCCTTTTCTTATTCTGACTTGTGGAAGTTGGATGCCAAAATTTTCTATTACAAGAACCTGGTTATTATGAAGATGGAAACTTTGGTATAAGATTGGAGAATGTGCTCATGGTGAAGGAGGCTGATACAGAGTTCAACTTTGGTAACAAGGGTTACTTAGAGATGGAGCACATAACATGGGTGAGTTTTCTGGCTGTCGTATTCTTAATCTTTTTCTTATCCAGCAGTGGAGGTAAACAGGACCCAATGGGATCAATTGCCACGACTCTAAAATCTCTTGCTAATTTGTTATATCTTTCTTTATTTCACTCTCTTTCAGTTTTAGGGATTCGTTCCCTTTTCAGTCCGGTATTTGGTTTTAGACTTTCAGACTATTATGACATACTTTTTTATTGTAAAATTTAGAATATAAATTTATCTAATATAAATAGGAATTTCATACATGTATTTTATTTCATGTGATATAGGGACCAACCAAAACCATTGTCATTTTGAACCCACACACTTCACAATTTCTTGGCCACAAACAAATTCACCAAAAGAACTCATAAATTAATTAGAATTTAACATGTGAACAGTTTCATTATTCTCTCTTCTTTTTCCAAATGGGGTCCAACTATCTTATCTATCTATGTGTTTTTATTAGTTTTTCTTGTAAGTTAGTTTCTGTGCATAAATTAATCGACAGGTAAATTCCTAAATATCCGAACATTGGTACAACACCTATGTTTAAATTCTATCCATAAAAGAGAGGCAAAACTTGGGTATGAAATTGTTTAGCACTTTTAAATCGTTTAACAATTTCTTGGATTTTTATTACCAAACTCCCAAAGCAACGTTACCTGCTTCATTGGGTATTTTTACTTGGAGTTCTGATGTGTCATTTTTATCCCCTGTGCAGGTACCTTACCAGAGAAAGTTGATCGACTTGAGCGCTTTAGTCCCTGAGGAAGTAGATTGGTTGAATTCATATCATGCTAAATGCAGGGAAATCCTTGCCCCATACTTAAATGAATCCGAGATGTCGTGGTTGAAGAATGCTACCGAAGCCATTACTGCCTAATTCATTCTTTTTACAATTCTCTGGACATTAAACATGTTTTCTTCCGTCGTGATATATTTATATCAAAAATTGTTCTTTTAGCTGTTTCTGTCTTAATTTCCACACAGAGATTCATTATTTTAAGTGAAACCAAAAGTTATTTCTAACTGGAATTTGAAAGTTTTAAATAAGAAGCGAGTGCAGAGATGGTTTTTGGTTCTGAAAATTCTAGGTGGCATGGAGGCATCTCCTGTTAGTGTGTGTGTGTGTGTGTGAAATAATTATCAAGGTACGTCTATTTGTAAGTAATTAAGAATTGTTAGAACTTAAGTCTTTTGATGAAATCGATAAGGTAATGAATCGACTCTTCCTAAGCGGACACGGGGAAATTGGCCAGAGGATTCCTCTTCCAGCTAGTGTTTTTATATTCTTATAAGTTCATGTTAGAATATTTATTCTATTGAAAATATGTTCTAAAGATTCAAATTGAGAGAGAATTTAGCCGCACAGTGAGAAAAAACACTATTAAATTTAAAAAAGTAACATATATATATATATATATATATAGGACACACTTAGAGCGTGCGCAGAATATATATAAAGATCTTAAAATTGCAAAATTTATGTTGTTAGATTTTTTAAAATTAATTCGTGTTAATTTTTATCGCTTAAATCAGAATTAAATGTAAAGACAAATAATATGGGGATTTAGAAAAAAACATATTGGCACTTCTAAATGTTCTTTAAAATTACCTTTACTTTCAATATAATATCTCACTTTTCCTATTTCTCATCTAATCCGTGTCATACATACATTCTATCCCTTTTTTTTATCTTCTTTAGAATCATATCAAACGATGATAGACGTAAGATAATGCTGTAATTTCATTTCATCCCGGTCTATCATTTATATTGTGATGATGGGTGAATGAGTCATTCTAATTAAGCTTCATCGACGCTACTCTAGAAGACTGGAACCAAATTCAAATATGTAAAGCTTATGCCTTGTGTTTTCACTTTTCTGTTAGATTGTTTACTTTATTTATGAATTATGATATCGAAATATAAGCATAGGACGCTATTTTAGAGTGTAATTTAATGAAGAATTAAATTATTAGGATGAAATAAGTAACTAAAGTAATTCATAGGATCCTATTATTTAAATTAAGTATCAATTATAGTGTAGTTTAATGTAATTACTTTATTTATTTTTAGTCAAAAAAATTTATTTTAAATTTTTATTATTTTATAAATATATACATGACAAAATTATAATCATAAAAAAGTTTATATGATTTAAAATAAAATTCAATTTTTTTAATTTTATAATTGTAATGTATGTGTGCAATTTTAAAATAAAAAATTGATCAAATCAACCAAAAACAAAATTTTAATCACTAAACTCATAGCTCATTTTTAGTTTAGTTACTTAACTGAATTTTTTTTTTATTTTGGTTATTGAATTAAAAACATTTTTTTATTTCAATTATTGTACTACATATAATTTTTTAATCGTGTTGATTTGGGCCAAAATTTTTACAATTTTTTATGAATTATTAACATGTATTTTAATTTTAAAAACACGTGATATGAATGTATTAACTAAGATCCCAATTTTAAAATCTTGGGATATAAATGTGTAATTTTTAAATAATTTAATAAAATTATGTTGGTAATCTATGACAATTGATCAAATTAAGTATCAATTATTTGTTGAATTATTAATAAATTACAGATTCACGCCACGTAATACCAAAAGTTATGTCAGGTCACCAAAATCAGATGACTATAAAGAAATTTAGTTGGAATTAATACAAGTGAAAATTATCTTTATAAAATTTTGAAAAACCTTTTCAGTCCCTAAATTATATTAATTATATTTGGTACGCGCATTTTTCAAAACATGTATAATCATAAATTTCATCAATCACTCATTAAATCTGATCAAAAATATATTCATGCGAATTACACATGTAATTTTAAAAAAATAAAATGATCGGTTTATGTTATACGTAAACTTTTTTTTCGAATATTCTTACAAATTTGGTCAGTAACTTTCAAAGAGAATTTTTTAATAAAATAAAAATTAAAAATTAAATGTATAACTCATATTAATGTATTTTTTATCAAATTTAATAAAATATTAACGAATTTTATTAATTGTGTATATTTTAAAAAATTTATATACTAAATAAATTATAAAAAAAATTTAAAAACTAAATAAACAAAATTGATATAATATAGAAACTGTCCGATAAGTTTCCCTAAAATTTTTAATAACTAAGTAATCGTGTTTTTCAGGAACTCAAGGAGTAATAGATAACGTTGAAATCAGTGTACGGCAGTGGATTGTCACCTGCGTTTATACATGTCAGTTGTCAGCCCACGAAAAATGTGAATTCTGCTCAATCTTTCACGATCGATAAAGACGCAATTATGGGATAAACTTTGTATTCCCCCCTTCAAAAATCAAAATGTTAGTCTTCAATTGTCTAAATACACATATTAAGCAATATACTTTCCATTCAGTTATATGTTATGTTCGGTATATTTATTTATTTAACTATAATTATCGCATACAATTTTAAGAAAAATATTTAAATTGTATTATATTTTTCTCGCATATATTTAATGTATTTTAGTTTTCAACTTTTGTAATATTAATTATAGAAAATAGTAAATAAGTGGTTTTAATTACATCAATATTAATTACAAATTGATATTATTAGCGTTATTGTTTAATAATTTTGTACATTTTAAGTACGATAATTAAAATTGTACAGAGATAGTATATTTTTAAATTTTTTATCTGTAACTTTCAATCAAAAGTATAAAATTATCTAAGAAAGATAAATTAAAACTACATCATCCTTGAGAATAACTGTCACCTACAAATTTGTTTTGATCAATTTGATCAAATTTTGATTTTAAAAGTATTCATATATATTTACTGTTGTTGCACCCCTGCTTATATTATCTTTGCCTAAACTTTCATTGTGTTTAATATATAAGAATTGATGATGTAATATAGTCCTTGCTTAGACAATGTAAAAGGACTTAGAAAAATATCCAACTTGTTAGGTGGATATACTACTTAGTTAAGTAAGGAGTTTGATCACCGTTGAAGTCTGCTGAAGAAGGTTGCTGGAGATGCAAGAAATATTCTAAGTATAGTCCTGCTTAGAATGGAAATAAGCAAGGACCTTTGTGCACTTAGAATATTACAAGTATAGTCTTGCTTAGAATGGAAATAAGCAAGGACTTTCATAAGCAAGATCCTTTGCTTATCAAAGTGAAGATTGTCAGAGAAGCTATCTTATTCCCTGCTTAGTCAACTTCTAGGTATCTCTGCTGAAAGGCACTAGAAGACAGAAAAACGGCTAACTTCTTTGAACTAAGCAAGGACTGCTGAAAAGGTACAAGTCACATCAAGGGCAGTACACTCCAACGGATATATTTCAAATTTCCAACGGATAGATTCTTTGGAGGAGTATAAATAGAAGTCATAAATTTCATTTATGACTAACAATCAATGAACCAACTACCTCTGAGCAAAAACTCTCTGACATCTTAAAGGCTACAGCAAGACAACATAAAGCTTGAACAAGTGCTATCTATCTGCTCAACCAAGGAGCCTTCTACTTGAAGATAGCAAGCAAGATTTTCTGAAATCTTCTCAGTGTCTGTGTGACAATTGGACTAAGTGTCCTGCTAAAGAGGTCTAAGTGACCCATTGTAAATTGGACTAAGTGTCCTCTTGCTGATTGTTCTGTGTGAACAGATTATAGTGATAGCCTTCTCAAGTAAAAGAGAAGAAGAGTGGAGTAGGATTATTCTGAACCACTATAAAAATTCTATCTCTTCTCCTGCTTATCTTTTATATTGCTTCCTTGCTTTGCTGTGCTTTGCTTTAGTCCTGCTGAACATGTTCAGCAAAGACTTACTATCTTTGCTACTTTTAAGCCATTAACTTTTGTTTTAAAATCTAAGGGGTTCCTTGCTTAAAACAATTCCGCTGCTAAATCCTTTGAAAATCTTAAGAAACCTTTTATAAGCAAGAAGACTTTTAATTCAGTAAGGTTTTCTAAGTAAAGACTTAATTTTTAAAAACACTATTCAACCCCCCTTCTAGCATTTTTACCCTTTGGGACCTAACATTTACAATTGCAAAATTATAAAAGTTGGAGCTCACAATAGATTATACGAACTTTTATGATTATAATCTTGTCACATATATATTTATAAATAATAAAAATTTAAGTTAAACATTAATTAAAAAGTCAAGTGTCGACTAATTGAAAATGCAAGGAGTATAAAATACAAAAGAAAATACACATACTTCCTTCATTTAAAAAAAAAGTTATATTTGAAAAAAAAAATTATTTCAAAAAAAAGTTACATTTTAAATTTTTTTATTTTGCTATAAATTTAAAAAGTTTTCAATTACAAACTTATAGATCTCATAATAATTTAAAGATTCATAACAAATTTCATGAGAAAATTTTATTATTCATATATTTAATTTTTGGTCAAATATGCAAAATTAATAGTCGTTAAAAGTCTAAGTGCTTGTTTGGTTCATATAGGAATTAACTTCCCATTGGAAGTTGTATTTTATTTCTATCTAATTCCCTCAAAAAATTCATAGAAAGTGTCATCATCACATTTAGTTGACATGAATGAATTTCATTTCCTGAGAATTTATTTCCTATATTGTGTTTGTTTCAACTATATATTTTTCATGTTATATACTTCGGTTTACTATTATGTCTTTCACAATGTGAGATAATTTTGTTATTTTTTAAATTAATGATACAAGAATTGTGACTTAACAAGGGGGATGGGTAATTAAATTCTCATCTTGCATGTAAACTTCTACTTTCTAAGGAAATTTCAAATTTTTTATTATTTTTTAAAAATGTCAACCAAACAACTCTATAAATTATCACTTTTTAGGAAGTTGAAATTCCTGAATAAGTAGATGTAAACCAAATAAACACTAAATTTTTATTTTTTGTGAAAGAGATGGAGTATAACTTATATTGTTACTAATTGAATTGTAATTATTCCTTAAAATTTACAAAGTAACTAACAAGATGAAATTCGAACAAACTTCTAAAAAATCTAATAAATTGAACCGGAGGGGAGTAATAGATATTACGAACTTTCCAGTAATTTTAACACTATTGTTTACTCCACATGTCTTCTTTAATAATTAAAAAAAAAAAAAGAAGAAGAAATGAGATGAGATTAGATGAAAAATGTGTAATAATGGACATATTTATGTATATAATTAAATTAACACTTATTTTTATAAATAGTTCTGAATTATGTTATTTTATTTTTGTCCATGTAAAATAGATCTTAATTTGAAAAGGGAGGGGTTAGTTTTAGTGCATCCATAATAACATAAGGATTAGTTTGGCCGGGTAAGTGGGATTTATTAGGAACGAAGAACTTGACTTAATTACAACCTTTTCTTACACTCCTTGACAACCTCACACAACGAATTGTAAGAAGAACCACCCTCGCTTAAAGCTCTCTCTCCACTATATTTCAATTCTTTAGCCTTCTCCCGCATCACCTTTCCTTCGTTATATTGCACAACACTTCTCACCATCCTCTCAATCTCCGCCCTCTGCACCACCTTTTTGGTCGGGAGATTTTCCGGCCGCAGCGCCACGCCTAACTCCTCCGTCAGCAAGGTGGCGTTCAGCCCCTGCTCGGCGTATAGGGGCCACGCAACCATCGGAACCCCATTTGTTATACTCTCCAAAGCCGAGTTCCAACCACAATGTGACAAAAACCCTCCCAACGACGGATGCCTCAGGATCTCCCTCTGTGGGGCCCACAAGGGGACCACCTTCCCCACGTTGTGGGTCCGGATCAAAAACCCTTCCGGCAAGTACCCTGGAGTGCCATCAGGACCTTTCCCTGCCGTGAAAAATGATCCATCGGTCTGACTTTCCATGGGTGGGCGCACCACCCAAATAAATCTCTGCTGGCTATTCTCCAACCCCCAAGCCAACTCATTTATTTGCTCGGCCGACATTGTTCCACCACTCCCAAACGACACATATATAACCGACACGCTCGGCTGCAAATCGAGCCACTCGATCAGCTCACTCTTCGAACCAACCGAGTTAGCAGGAGTAGTCAGCGGTCCGATTGGGTAAACCGGTACCTTCACTACCGACAATAAGCTATCGTCGGTTCTTAGAGCTTTGAGTGTTCTATGCTCGAGATCTTCCCACGTGTTCATCAAAATCCCATCAAACAACGAATACTCTTTCCCTAGCCGCAAATATTCTCGATACTGCTGATCATTCCGGTCCAGCATCGGATCGACCACATCTTCCGGTCGAACCGCCTTGCAACCCGAGATTTTCAGCGGTTCTATCTGGTCCACATACTGTCCCTCAATCTCCTTATCAAGGACATGACAGTAACATGTTAGGGCAACAAACCATGCGGTCGACGTGACGAATAAGTATTTATTGGGAATGCCGAGCTCCTCCGCAATAGGCAACAATTCGCTGCAGAACAGGTCACCTATGAGGGCGTCGGGACGGCGGCACATGTCGGCGATGGCCGATTTTATGCGCTGGCGAGTTTCTCGCATTAGTATGCAGAGCTGTGTGACAACTTTGGTGTTGGAGTCAACTAGGCCGGAAATGTCATCATGGGGAATGTCGACGATATCGACGAGCTTCTTGTCGGAGTAGGGACGGAGAATTTGAGATTCTGCCGGCGATAAGTATGTTCTGACGGTGAGGACGGTGACGTGGGCGTGGTGGTGGGTGGCGAGGCGGTGCCCGAGAAGTAGCATGGGAATAAGGTGGCCTAAGCCGGGGCTTGAAACTATTGCAATATGTAGCTTTGAGGTATCCATATATGAGAGTACATGAAATATTTGATTCTCAGGTTCACAATTTATAAGAGCAGAGTAAGGTACCATATAACATAACCCATCAATTAAACCTATTTTATTATCGTAAAATTTTAAATAAGAAAGTTTTAATTGGTGGAATAAGGGAAGTATTTTACACTCATTCAAGGTTAATTAACAGTAGTAATGCATCTTGGCATTGACATTTAAACGTTAATTAATCCACACGCTTACAAAATTAAATTTTATGAAAATTGGGTAACACATCATATCACTAAAGTAAAACTTGTGAATACTGGTCGAGTATTTAAGCAGCGATTAGTGAGTGTGTGAATATACCTCCTATATTTAACTATTTTGTGTTTCATCTATTCAAGTTTACTTGTCATAAATGAATCTTTTCTTTATTCATAATTTACCAAATACACACTATCTATCTATATTTCTATATATATTTATATCGATCTATCTATATATAGCTATATGCTTATATTCTTTTTTTTAGTTGAAACTCCGTATCTATATACACATTATCATTTTAACTCTAATTTTTTTTGTCTTTGAAAAGTTAAAATAACAAAATTGCACACATATTTGTGTGTGCCAGATAGACTAGTGAATTTTAAAAATATAAAAATTAGTTTTAATAATATATTTGAAGTATTTTTTTTAATGATAATAGTTATATTAGTAATATATTAAGGCATCAATTAAGAATATTTGGAGAAACATGGTGTAATCAATATGCTTAGAAAAAATTAGAGAACAATGTTCCCTCCGGTTCACTCTAAATGGGCGGCAGCCACAAATTATAAGAACCAAGGACCAGTGTTTTCAAAGTTGTTGGGTAGTTAATAGACAAAATTTCTGAGCTACCCCTTCGGCTGTATTAGAAGCACGAGTACATGTATCAACCAGAGGTGGTGTATATGAGATTTTATAAGAGGATCAATACTCAATATATAAATTCTGATGGGGCTGAGGGAATAGTATTTCATAAATTTTTTACCCGATCTATTATTGTATTGACTAAATTACAAATAACATAAATTTAACTTTAAAATTTAATAACAAAAAACGCTATGTAAACTCAGACGGTAAGAGACTGCTAACGCCTAAACAAGAGTTTAATTGAAATTAGTCTCCTATTTTTTGTGATAAAATTTATTTTTTGGGTGACTTGTGATTGAGTTTTTAATTTGATGGGTTTCGTTTCAATGGAATGAATATGTATTTGTTCGATTAGGTTTGTTTATATTACGTAAATTTGATAATTTTAAATATAAATGCTTCACTTTATTAGAATATTTAATTTTATTGTTTGCTGCACACCCCTTTCAATATATTAAATTCTACTTTATTGAAATTTCTATAACTTTAAGAGTGTAATGAAAAACTAACCTTTTTTTTTATTGCGAAAGGAAAATTACATCAATTTATATGTTCTTTTGGAAATTGATGAGCTAATTCGATTGTTGCGTCATTTCTCACTCCGTCTTTTCATGGTAGTCGTCTATCCCTTTAAGACTTTAAAGTTTAATTAAAATATACCAATATAAAAGATATATTCGTGTATCAGTTTTAGAAGAAAAGAAAGAAGAGATAAAATAGCAAGTAAAATAGATCAAACGAAATCTTAACATTTTTTATTTTATCGATTGAATTATGTTTTTAGAATTTTTATTTATTTTTTTAAAATATTATCGGTATTTATATTATACAGATTAAAGAGAATTGAATAGTAATTTTTTTAATGTAAAGATTCATTATTCAAATTTTTTAACAAATTCTATATTTTAATAATTTTAATGTAGAAATAATTTTTAAAATTTCAACTTTTTACTACTAAAAATAGAAATTATAAAAATATCGAGAAACTCATGCGAGTGCCCCTTGGTATATGATTGAGATCTTTATTTGGCATGTCTTCTATCTTTTCTATTATTTTATATATTTTATTTACTTGGTTACGAATTAACCTACGTTCTTTTTTCGGAATATTGTCTTATATTTACGGAAATATTATTTTAACAAAGGCAAAAAAAAATTTTGGTTAAATTATTTTATTTGTATTTTGGCTAATTTAAAATCGAGTCGGGTCGGACTCCATAAGGAGTGCAAAACTCTCCCGATACTTATTTTCTTCATTTACAAAATTCGAACTCGAAACTTTACTGAAGGGGAACAAAGCTATTTATTTCAACAATCGACTACTCAGCTCCCACAAATAAAGCCCAGAATTGTAGCAGAAAAAGGTCGTCATTTTTATTTTTATTTTTTTTGTTATAAAAGAAATCACATCCTAAAAATTCACGTACATGTTCACACACTCATTAACTATTTTACAAAAAAAAAATTATTAGTTTTGATTGTTTGAAACTCAAAAATACTTATTTTTCAGAGGAGATAATGCTTAATTTGACTTGGATCTTTTCTAAAAAAAAGTTTTTTGTTACGTAAAATTATAGGATAAAAATGAAATTTATTATCACGTGTATGGATGCACATACCCTTATTATTCATTCCACGTGTTAGATTTGTATTCAATATTCCCTTGGTTTTTCAATACATGTTATTTAAGTTTTTTTCACATATGCCAAAGAAATAATTAAAATGTTATAAATTTTATTACTAATATTTTAAAATTACTCTTAATGCATTACTCTAATAATAAAGAAGTACAATAATAACTAGTCATTCTTGAAACTTAAAATTTATTGAGGATAGTATTAAAAAAGAAATTTGAATTTATCTAGAAATGTCAAAATAATATCTAATTTTTTTTTATCCAAAAGCTAAAATAATATGTACTAGAAAACGAAAGGAGAATACTGTACCCCACATCGCATTTAGCATAATAATAATAGAGTTTAGCTTCGTGGCACAGTGAGAGACCCCCAATATCATTTCAGTTCCAGTAGTTGGCAAACAAATCACTCCCTATGTTTAAACTTTGAAAAATATCTTACTTTTATAACGGAGGGAATTATCAATATGACGTCAAATACTTTTAATTTATTTTTGGGATTTTGTTGATTGGTTGAAGATAAATAAGAAAACAGAAAAATATATAACTAAGAGAAGGACCAAAAATCAAAACGATTTACGCGATTTGGAAACCTTTTTTCAACTCACTGTGATTGGTCTGTCAGAACCAAATGACCAAGAAGATAAACTTAAAGTAAACAATTGATATTTTATTTAAGTCCCGATGTAGTGGAGAATTTTATCAAAGAGATCCCCAACTACACCATACTGAGTTCGACATAGATATCTTATATTTGACTTAAAATTATATCTTTGAAAAAATCATAACATTTAGAGTTGACAATGGCAGTTATGTGTTTTTATGTGGTGATTGTTGCATCAGTGACATAGGTGTTTTCTGTGGTGGTTCATCTATCTTTTTTTGTTATTATAAACGTGTTGAATAATTGTTGATAAGAAAATTTGGTCAAATATATTTTCAATCAGTTTTTTTCTCTCGTAATTTTAACAAGTTTTTTCAGTAATTTTAGTATGATAATTAGTATGCTAAGTGCAATTTTTAGAAATTTTAACGAAACTCTTGGTAATTTTAGTAGGTGAGGTGTTAGAAGGGTATAAAATGTCTATTGATCGTTATGGTAATAAAGGTAATGAAGTTAGTGGGGGTAATGGTCACCGTTGTGGTATAACATATTTTTTTATCTCATCTTTCTCTTTTCTACTTTAGACATGTTATATAAACTATTTGAAAAATTGAGATGTTTCTAATTTTAGATTTTTTTTAGTAATTTTAATAAATTAATTAAAAATATTGGCAGCATTCTTAATTATTGTTATCAGAATGTTTAGTAATAATAGTCTTTATATTGGTGGTGGTAATAATTATGATAGCAAAAAATAATAATATTGAGTATTTAAATTTATGATCTTTTCTCATATTCTCCTCCTCTTCATCTTCTTTCTTGTCTTTTTAGATTTGGTAAATAATTGTTTATATAAAAAAAATATGTTTATATTACTGAAAAATTCCGGCACTAGTCACATGATCGGCGACCTATGACCAGCGATAACGGTGGCGACCTACGACCGGAGATAACGACGACAACCTACGACTGGCAATAAAGGCGACGACAACCGGCAACGGCCAGGATCAAGCGGCAACTTATGGATGAGGTGGTGTTGGCAAGATTTACTTAATTAATAATAATAATAATAATAATTAAAATATTCAATAAGGATAAATTTGAAAAAAAAATGAAAAAAATATTTAGATGGAATAATTTAAAAAGTACATCTCTTTGGATGTTATTCTGATCCAATATAATGACTCACGTGTCATTCTTGAATATTATTTTGACTCAATATAATGACTTATATATCATTCTCTCATTGAGATATCATATGAATTTTTTTAATTATATATTAGTGTAAAAACTCATGGCACTCACCAAATGATTTATTAAATTTTTTTATTAGTCTATAAAATTTAAAATCATAATTTTTTTTATTTTTTAAAAGAGATAACGATCAAGTCAATTTCATATTTAATTTCAGAGATAAGAGCGGTCTGCATCTACGACTTCCCCGTTTCCCACAACCACCAATTTGTTTTCATATTTGGGCGAAGTGCATTGATGGGATGGGGTCTATATAAATGAAATCTGTTAGTTTGATACAATATAATGTAATATTTATTGTTTCAACTAACTGAGGATTATTTTATACAAAATAAATTTTATATTTTATTTATTAAAAAAATTAATAATATAACACTTGTCAATTTTTAATTACATATTTTAAGAGATAAAATATATTATAATATATATAAATTGACCCCATAAAATGGGGATCCGCAACTGCTTAAATTTTAAAAAAATAAAAATTAATTAACGAAAATTGATTTAATTAATAAAATTGAGCAACTATTCTTATTAAGTTAAAGTTTAATTTAAGTATCGTTATAGATTTCTTTAAGGCATCGACAACATAATATAAGCCTAATAATTTTTTATTTTTCAATGAGAGATATCCTGTGGATTTTATATTTATATTCAGAATGTCCGGCTACCATTCAACGCCCTCGTTGTCCCACGCCAGCAAATCAATCAAATGACTTGTATTTTGTATACAAAATATGTTTAAATCAATTTTCATTGCTAAATACGTACGTAGTATATCATAAATCTTTTGAATTATTCATTAATTTAGTACTAATAATTATAAAATTTCAACCTATTTTACATAAATCACAAATCAATCAATTACGTGTGGATAAAATTAATCTTATATTTTGCACGGGAAGGGTATTATTCATTAAATTAGTAAGAAGAACTTATTGGTTATGTACCTTTGCCATATCTACTTTTCTAGTATTGCCTCACTATAAAATTGCAAAAGATCTACCAGCCATGGATGTAGTTTTTGTTGGGATGTCAATATATAATAAACAAAGACGCATGCAAGTGGTGACAAATAATTTATTAAATAATTATATTTATTTATATTATCACTTGACCACCCCATCTGTAATGCAATTATGAGGAAACAGATATCACATGGTATTTGCATGAACAAAAAATTGTGAGAGTAGAATATTAAATAAATGTTTGTGTCTCGTTATGAAGATGACTTTTTAATGATGATTTTTTTCCCTCAACTTTTTAGCTTTTAAGAGAAAACAGGAGAAAATAGAATATTAAATAAATGTGTGTCTCTCATTATGAAGATGACCATCAAAAGATAAGTCGACTCAAATAACATAATCCTGACATGTATAGATACTGAATTAATATATGTGCGCATATATTGCTCGATCTCATTAGGATATTAAATTGTATTACTTCCACCGTCCTAAAAGTGGAGGTATATTTTACTTCATTTATACTATAGATTTATAAAATTTTATAATTAATTTTATATTGAAGTGTAAATATTTTTTTAATAATTTTTAAATGGAATGTCATCAAGTGCATAAGGATTATTCTCAAATACAAAATTTTGTACTTTTACAATTTTATAATTCATATCCTAAATAAAATATAAGATTTTAAAAATGTATTACATTAAAAGAGAAATTTTATTGTAAATTTGAAAACACAGAAAGTATTAAAGCTTCATATTACTTGATAATTTCGTATTAAAATATTTATTTAGAGCCAACCACAAAGATATTCTCAAAAAAAAAAATTGCTACGATATATTCTCAAACTTTACTTCAATAAAAACGAATCATATCAAGAAAATGGCATGCCACGAAAAAAAATACTGATGTTCATACAAGGATAAGTATTTCCAAGCTAAAAAATAAAACCTGAATTATGTGGGAAAGTTTTGCTTGTTTTCGTCTCAGTGCTAAGATGAGGCTTGGCACAATTAATCTATAATCATTACGCATTGAAGAGTGAGGTTTACGTTTACTATACTTATTTAGAAAATAATCAACTTCAACTAATGCGAATGTAAGCATGTTGTTTAATTAATCACCATCTTCAATTCTCACCACATTATACTGCCAATACCCAAAAACTTTTTGAGCCAAAATAGAAGGATACCTCTACCACTAAAAGAAAAGAAAATTATCATGTAATTTTCAATTGGAAAAGCGACCGAAAATCTTTTATTAAAAATAAAATTAAAATAACATATGGACTAGTGGAGCTGGTTGGCTAATAAAATAGTTGAATGATATTTAAGGAATTTCATAACTTTTTATAAATTAAAAATAAAAATGTATTTCTAAGTTTGAAACAAAGAAAAAATAATAGAGAGAATTTTCGGCCAATGTGATCTTCTAATAATAATTCACATTAGTAAATATAATTTTTTAACCATTCCTATTAAGTTTATATTACAATCTCTTCTACCATTGTTACCTACAATATTATCGTCTGTTGAGAAAAATTACACTATAAATAATATTGGATAGTAACCATAATTATATGGTAATATAATGGTCTCATGATAACATAGTAACATAAACTATACGAGAATAGTTGTAATTTATACAAATTTCATGATAATTATTATATTTTTTTTACGTTGGCTGATAAATTTTGTAAGTATAAATATATATTTTTAATTTTACAACGAAAGTAGCACACAGTACCTTACATATTGCAACTTTCACTTTGCACGTATAACTTTAATCTTATCGATAATAATTTTAAGTTGGACGATACTCGTAAAACTTTAAAGCTACTGGACAACAAATCTAAAATATTTTAGATAGGTAGCGCTGGTCTCTGAATACCTCTTCTGGATTCCTATGAACTACAAAGCTAATTTGGAAGGCGTTATAATGGTGATAGAGAAAATTAAGAGGTTAACAGTGAGTTGTAAATGAACTAAGATGCTGGTTTGTCTTATTTGATTTGTTTTTCTTTAATTTGATTTGACTCAAGTTATTAATCAAGTTGATTTCAAATACAATTTATAGGGTTCGATTCATGTTCGATTTGACTAAACTCAATTTAATCACTTAAATGAATCAATTTCGAATATAATTTTTTGTTCATTATGTAATACATGATCGATTTAATTCGATTCGACTTGTTTAATAAATAAATTTGACTAAGTTCCACTCAATACAATTCATTTATGACTGACCCTGGTTACATATTTCTTTAGAGTATGGGCTAAGATTCATATGTAGAGTTTATCCTGTGGAAATTTATTTTGGAACAATTTCAAGTTGATGATAGTTTAAAAAAAAAAAATCCTAAAAGTTATTCGTAAGTTTTATACTTCTTTTTCAATTTTTTCTCTTTTTAAAATTATTTATTAAATTATATGTTTATCCTTTCACTATATTCTCGGTTAATCTCTCTTTTAATTATCTTATTATTTTAATTTTATGATAATTATATTTTCTCTCTATTCCCACTATTTTCTCTTAATTTATTTCAAAGTGTTTCCTATATAATTTCTACGATCAATCTCTCTCGCTTATTTTTCTCTTTTCATGTCTCCATATATTTTTACTTATACTCCTCCTCCTCCTCCTCCTCCTCCTCCTCCTCCTCCTCCTCCTCCTTCTTCACATTCCCACTATCCATATCAACATGATCTCCAAAGTCATCGACTACCACTGTCACAAATTTTAATCAATCATCACTGTCATGAATCTGTTTAGTCACGTGTCGTTTCAATCTTACTTCATTTATGCATTTTACAATACAATTTTATGTTTTCAGTATATTTATGTTAATAGTGAGTTTAATATTTTCAAGTTTACAGTAAAAATATTGCAAATTTAATGTTAATTATATGTTATGTTAGCTTAATGTTTACTTTTAACATTCTGGTTAATTCTATACAAATTGTGAGTTTATTACCTATAAATATAAATAGTGAATTTATTATATATAATTGACAAAAAATATTGTTTTACAGTAAATTTATAAATACAATATGTTAGACACTTTGTTATATGGTAAATTATAAAATTATTAAAAGAATCCAGTAAATTTATTAGTTTTTAGAAAATTTCTTATTGTAACAATGAGTTTAATTTCATACAAACCGTGAATTTATTATTGCAAATTTACAATATGATTATTACAAAAAACTAAATTTATGTTTACAGTATATTTAATATTATAAATTTACAATAACATTATTATAAATATTAATGTTGAATGTATGCTATGTTAGCTTAGTATTTACTTTTAACAGTGAGGTTAATTATAATGATTTTAGTTTACGCAATGAGATTGTTGTTATTATAATTTTTGATGTTATTAATTGGGTATGCTACACGTATATTACTAATATTATTTTTGTGTTAATGTTTAAGACTAATAATGACTAAGTTCATTTGATTTTATAGATATATTTAATCTTTAATTTTAAAATTTTGAAGTTTAAATTTTGTGTTGTTATCAAAAGATTTGAATTAAAAGTCAAAAACTAATAAAGATGGATAATTTGAAAAAAATGATATTAAAGTTGATTTAAAGGAAAAAATATATGTATGACTAAAAAAAATTCCTAAAAGTAACCGGCTAACAAGTCTCCCATTTATTTTTAGGTTAGCTAAGTTTATTTCGTTCTCAAGGTGTTTTGGAAGAATATAATGGTAGAAGCCCACATTTATGGGGAGCTTAAAGAAGAATTTATATATGCAATGAATCAATTGGGCCGGTCCAATAATCACTATTAAACCTCAAACATCAAAAGGAAAATTATAACCCATTGACCTCATCAAAGTTTACGGCAGCAGTATTTTCCGTTTATTTCGGCTTAAATTTTAAAAAATTTGAATAAAATAATTTATATTATTAAAATATAAAGTCTTTAAAATTTAAATTGAAACATGCAATACCTTAAACTCATTCCAGACTCCTACTTTATGTTTGTATGTTTCCTGTAAAGGCTGTAATAAATGTAGTATAAATTTAATAAAAGGAAAACATAAAATAAAATCTAAATTTTTATCCGCTAGTTTAATTTTAAGAATGCCTAAAAGTTCTTTTCTCTCTCCCTCTTTTTTTTTTTGTTGGCAAAGAACATACGGAATATGTTACAAACTTCATCTCCTCTCCTCCTTTGTTGCGTTTGAATTTGGAAAATAAATAAAAGAAAAAATAAATTTGATCAATTAGTAATTATTAAAAGAGATTATTAATTTTTATGATTCTTATGGAAACTGATGGTAAAATAAATAATTCCTTATATATGTAATTTCATTATATGAGTGAGGAGAAATAATTTTTTTTTTCTTCATTACGATTCTTCCCCAATTTCTCATCTCTCTTTCCACCCATGTTTTCTTTAAATTTCTTCTAAATTTTGTTTTATTAACTCAATCTAAACGCACCCTAAGTAACTTCTGAGAAGATATATTTGTGATGTCTTCTCCACCATTCGCGTCTAATATAACAAAAAGAAAATATGTAACAATTCTAATAAATGTATTGTATGCATCCTCTACGAATAATATTTGTTTTTATCATTTAATATGTGTTTTTCATCTTCATATAAGCTTAATTGGACGAGAATAATCTACTTTCTTATTTATTATAATTCTAATAATAAGTGTATCATTTGCATCCTCCAGGATTAACATGTGTGTTTCCTTAAGAATCTAAGCTTAATTAATGGAATGAGAATAATATATTTTCTCCTTTCAATATACATTCGCTGCTGTTACGCATTGAACCCAAACTGTAGTTAATTAGAGTTAGAGGAGAATTGAATCACATGTCTCTGTCTTTGCTAAAATATTCTGTTACTTGGGTTCGCCGTTGTCCGATTTCTGCACTTTTCTCTAACAAACAGACATCTCATTAGTCACTGGTACGGAGATAAAATCTTGTACTCCATATTATTTAGCGTTATCGGTGTTTAAGAGTCTCGACTACAAATTTATGAGATCCATGGTACCAGAACACATACATTAAACATTACTCCTTCTGTTAAAGAAAAGACGATGTTTTCAAAATTCATGTAATACTTTGCGAAAGTCTAGAATTAAAATTTAATTGATTTCTATTGAAAAATAATTAACATTACAAAATACAAAAAAATTCTAACAAAATAAAATTTTAATTATACTAAAATATTGTTAAACAAATTTCATGTAATTTCCCAAGTGGTACACATATTCCAAGTAGTAGTACTAGCAGAGTCCAGAGACAGATGATATGGATCACATGCTTGGCCGACCTAGATGACAAAGTTTCAATAGCCTTGGATTTTCCTTTTGTTCGGGTTCAGGATGATGGAATCTCGTCTATATTACCTTCCCAATGGCCAAAAGTCTTTTACTACAACACTTGAACGAACCTCTGCTTACTGGATCTTAATCACATAGTTAATTCAAGAACTTAAAGCACCATATTTTACTAAACTCCAGTTGCTAGCAAAATGGAGAAAACCAAAGAATAAATAAATCATAAGGCCTGCACTAAATCGTTCAAAGCATTTCTCAGTATCCCACTAATAAAATAATCTGGAAATTGGTTGTAGTTATTAAAATGGCCATCAAGCATGGGATAGGCCAGATGGCCATAAAACTAAACATATCACGTGCGAAAGGGGTCTTAATATAGTTTAATTCCCCACGAAAAAGTCTCAATCCTTCAGAAAGCAGAGCGTGTTACACTGCGACAGACGGACAAGGGATAAATATATAAAAATACATTCTTAATTTTAATTTAGACATTTTATTTTGATTTTTGCGTTTGCGATTGAGGTCGTGGAATTTAACTATGAATTAATTTTATTTTAATAATCGTTCTTTTAAGTTTTGCAATTAAAGAATTCAACTATAAGTTAATTTTTATTTTATGGATTGTTCTTTAATTTTTACAATTAAGCGATTTATTTATTATTCTTGTTTAATATGGTCTAAAATTTGATGAAACAAAATCACTTTTTTATTATTTTATTTTGATTACTCAATTTTTGGACATAGCGAGATAAAATTATTATTGCATGTCAATCAAAGTCATTATTTAATACAAAATGTCATTAAAATTGAGTAATTAAAAAAATAATAAAGTCATTTATTATTATTATTTTCTTTCTATTACCCAAATAATAAAATATGTAGATATGTCCATTAAAAATTGAGTAACTGAAGGAAAGTAATGAATAGTTATATTATTTTCATTAAAAATGCATTTAATATATCAAGTTTTACATCACATTTAAAACACATAATATGTAAATCACTTAATTGTCAAAAAATAATAATAATAATAATAGTCCATAAAAATTAATTTGTAGTTGAATCTTTAATAGTAAAAATTAAAATAACGGTCAGTAAAGTGAAAACTAACTATAAAAATTAGTTATAATTGAATTTCTTAGTTGAAAATTTTAAAGAATGACTCCTAAAGTAAAAACTAGTGCACAATTGAGAGTATTTTCTTAGAACTACCCCTATGGATAACCATTAAACACGTCAAGCAACAGGAATGGGCCAACCTCAGAAACTTGAGAATAAACAAGGGCAGATTATAAATAAATAAAATAACAAATCCTATCATGTTACATTTTACTTTTCCTTTCTTTTCTTCTTTTTTCAGCAGTTCATAAACCACCAAATGGTGAAAGAAACAGAATTTCCATTTCTCGACATCTCTCCCTCTCATAAAGCAAAGGATTCATTTCAAACTCGTATGGTTCGATGTCCACTACAGATAGAACAAATCATTTAATCTCCACAATAGATAGAAAGAAAAGGCTTTATCTTCACTACAAGTAGCACAATCTCTAAAACTGAAACTAGTACCACCATCCTATAAGTGACATGCTATGACACCGTATATCACAAGATTAATAGAATAATCATCGATGTTCATGATAAAAAAAAATCTAAAATGGTCTAGACAAAAGAGGAAATAGCCTCCATTTTGTAACTTGCTGGGTCAAATCTTTCCTGTCTTAAGAGTATGTATGATGATTGAAATCCTTCAGTTAAACCAACTTCGCACTTCACATATGATGTGAGTCGATTGAAACTAACATGTTTAGGCTCCATGAGAAAGGAACCTTGCACACGAGGAAGCGACAAAGGATGCACCAGAGTAATATATAAGATCCTCGGACAGTAGGAAGAAGTCAAGGGAAACAACCAATTAATTCTCATGCCTGGATCCTGCTAGGCCATGATCGTCAACAGTAAGGAAATATAGAACATAGATGTGCTTTGGTAACCTCATTCAACCTCTTTGGTCTGTTCCCTAACTAAATGGAAGCTTAAACACGAGCCTTCCCGCTCCCAAGAGTGAGCTCCAAATCATCCACCCCAACCTCGTGTATTCTCTCACCCTCCCAAGCCCTCACTGTGCAACTCTCAAACTCGAATTCAGGACCACGAGCCCTCTTTGCTGCTGGCCCCCAGCCCGACCTTCCATGGTCATCAACTGCAGCCTGAGGAACCAGTGGTCTCACAAGATTAAATGTAGGTGAAGTTGGGGCAGTTTGGGCTGGCATTGCCTGAAAACTAACCCACCTTCCAGAATCAACAGTGGAGACATCAGACTCGTCACACTCTGGAATTGTAGCTGGTGTAAAATGGTGGTGGTGGCGACGGGTAGGGCTAGCAGGTGCAGAGGCAGCAAAAAGTGGGTGGCGGAACAATTTTAAAGAGCTATTAGTGAGTGCTTCCCAGTCAGGTCTTGGTTTTGAACCTCTGGAAGTTGGGGAAGAAAGCGGTGGAGTTACAGGGGCACTGTTGGATATTCGAAGAGGAGGGAGAGAAGATGGAATTGCAGCTAGGTTGCATAGGAAAGGGAGAATGTAAGATGAGGGGTTTCCCTCGCAGCGAGAGGGACTGGGAAATGACGATGATGTCGGGCTGGCATGGTAAGAAGGTGCTGGGCTTGGGAATGATGAAGATACTGGGCTCGGTTGGATTGATGAACATGCGCTGATGTTTGTTGGAGTACCTGCAATAATCTCACTGGGTGGTGGCTTGCATCCCTATGGCAAAAGAACATAATGAAAATTACACTTGAGTGGTAAAGAATTTAATAGAATACATGGTAACCCGGGAAAAGTAATCGTTGGTTTATAATCCCACCATCAATTTAAAGAAGGGAAGACATATACTTAACATTGCAGAGGAAACTTGAATACATTAAATACAAAAGATAATGCTGATGACTTGCTAGAAGACTTGGAATATACTAGATAAACAGGTTCAAGATCAAGATGTAAAAGTAATTCCATATTAGTATTTCAGATAGTTCCCAAAGAACGATTTGGAGTAATAACCGCTGATTCTTTCATGAATAACACTATAAAAACTAGTAATCTTAAGTTTGATCCTATAAAAGTGAATGCGAAGCTCTATATCGGAAATTGACCATCAGGCTCAAAACTATTGAACAATCAATATCTGCATCCAATGTTATGTACCAAAACTAGCATTTATAATAGATCTATCAGAACAATTCAAAAATCTAAGCTAATTAAACACTAGAACAAAATCATCGTTGCAGAAACTAAGATCCAATCCCTAAATGACAGATTCAACCAATCAACCCTAAATTTAATTAAAGGAACACGGTGATTATACCTTACGATAAGTAGTACCATCTTCCTGAACAATCCAACCAGCTTCAGCACAAAGAGCTTTCAAAACCTCGTTATTATCGCAGTGTTTGGGAAGCTTGTAATTGCCCTGAGCCCGAAGACCAGCATAAATCTTAGCAGAGATAGCTCTTCTTCTCCTCTCTCTCCTCTTATTGTTATCTCTCTCCTTCCATGTCGGTAACCTCCCCGATGCTCCGCCGGCCGTCATTATTCCGTCGCCGGCAACCACCCTCTCTGTATAATCTTCTACAGAATCAAGTCTACAAATTACTCCGTACAAAGTGTCGCCGGAGATTATTATTGGTCTTCGCCACAAGCCCACGAGACGCGTGTGAAGGCCAGAAGAGGCGATGAGTTTTGCCGTTGACGGACTACTTTGGTTGAAGAAGCAAAAGCAACACGGACGTGAAAGGACGTGAAAATTGAGCTGCTTGCTACAACGAGGGGGGTGTGTGTGTGTTATTCCTTCATTTCCTATTTATTTATTTCTCTTCCCCAAACCTCACATTTTCACTTCCCCCACACACGTTATTTCAATTACTTAATTATTTTTTAACATGAATGTGTCTTTCTTATATTTGTAACTATTAGTATTATTTTATGACTATAAGTATAATAATTTGAAAATAAATCAATACATTGCGAACTATTTGATAAAGCTTTTGTTTTTTCCTTATCCTATTATTTTATACCTATATTAGTTTACTATTATTAGTGTTTTTGTTCTTCCATGAGTAATTAATTATTATGCAATTCAATTTGTAAGTCTAATATACATCTATTTATCTGTTGTTTTAAAATTAACTCAACTCTACTAATGAAAGAATATTTTCCGATGATCGAACTTGTAATAATAACTCCCCTAAACTTCATCCTGAATTTAGTGCTTTATTAAAAAATCTAACCACAAACTTGAACAGAATATTACATAGTACAAATGAATACTCTATTGAATGAACTAAATACAAAAAGGGGAATAAATATGTACAAAATATATATTATACGGAATATAACATAAAAAGGTAATGATGAAAATTATAACATACTCTCTCTTTTAAAATTAAAAATATATTTATTTTAAGTTAGACAACTATATATTAATTTTTAA
Source organism: Centella asiatica (assembly GCA_014636745.2). Classification (NCBI taxonomy): domain Eukaryota; kingdom Viridiplantae; phylum Streptophyta; class Magnoliopsida; order Apiales; family Apiaceae; genus Centella; species Centella asiatica. The sequence goes on along the minus strand of CM025784.1, from coordinate 45,280,490 downwards.
ATTAATATTCTTCAAAAAATCTTGATATACAAATCATATTGTGACTAAAGACTTCTATTATAAATTATAAGATTATAATCATTTTATTGACTAAAATAATAACTTCTAACTTAAAAAAATTAAAATTTACTTCTAACTTTTGAACAGACGATAATAGTTATATATGCGATCCAGATAAAAAATTCACACATAAATGTGAAAATTTTAATTTTTACAAAAGAAAAACAAAAGGAGGAAAAAACAGCGCGAAGTAATAAATTATGAGAATTTTGATCAAATTTTGTTAAATAAGAAAAGGAGAAAAATAAAATAAATGCTTCTCTCACCGCGTTTTAAGGGCTCAAGGATGCACGAGGGATGTCTGTTTGGTGGGCCCGCAGTTGTTAACAGGCGTGAAGCTCAGAAACAGTTGCACCGTTAGATTAACATTATCCTACTCTCCAGTCACGGAAGAGACTGGACGATGAAGTGGGGTCCACTCCGGCTCCAAACACGTGCGATAGGGAAACCTACTTGCTCTTTTTGGACCAGATGGACCACTTCGCACACTGTCAGTTATTCGCACTCGTTTCTTTTATCGGTTATTTATTTTACCACAATTTTGATACATAATAAATTTTATATTTATTTTATATACATCAAATTATTTAAAATATAGTATATTATAATAAAATAATAATATTTTAATCTTTTATTATTCACATTTGTGAATACTTTAATTAATAGATAATATATTATTATACATTAATATATATTTTATGTATAATATATATTTATATCATAATTATATATTAAATAATCATAATATAATATTAAAATATCAATACATATAGATAATATATTAAGTATATTATAAACTATATTTTAATATATTATAACATATAATATTAATATATATATATAGATAATTTATCAATTTAATATTAATGTATTATGTATTATTTTTAAATATTATAATATATGATATACTATATACTATATAATATATATCACATTTATATATAATAACTATAATTTAATTTAATCTTTATATAATATATTACAAATTATAACAGTATATACATGAATATTTTATATTAATGTATTAATTAATCACTATAATATATGGTATTAATAAATTTTAATATTAAATTAATATATAATATTTTAATACAAATAATATATATATATATATATATATATTTAGTAAGGTAAGATTATATAATAATATAAATAAAATTATATTATATTATAATCTTGACAAATGTGAATAGTAATATCATAAGTTTAAGGATTCATTGTTCACAATCATCAAACTAACTTTAAAATAAGAATGGTGCAACTCATTTTTTCTTTACTTTTTCAACAAGATTTTCTAAATATAAAAAATATAATTGAGTTTAAGGAAACTGCTACAAGTGCTCTTACTTGCAGCCTTCATATTACACCTTTAATAAGCTTTTAAAAAATAAAACTTGAAATTTTAGTAAATAAATTAGCTAGATCTCTTTTATTTCGGTTTAAATTTTAAAAATTATTGAAATATTCAATATCTTCTATTTATATTATGTCTTATGCCGCTTATAGTCAAGTAATATAACTATAATTTAAATATAAAACTAGAAGATTACAAATAAATTGTGATTTTATTAAGACGTGTTATTTATATTCAATCTGTATTTACTTAAAAGAAATTTTACTGACACGTGCTATATTTTATTTTAAAATTAAAAGTATATTTTATGTGACTATATATTGAGAGAGAGAGAGAGTAACATGGATCAAGTTGAGTGATGAGCTTAATAAACATTTGAAACGTTGAAGGCTTCATTAATTATGAGTAACTAAATTAGCAGAAAAATAAATAATGAAAAGGGGGAGATTGGGAAAGGACGAGTGGGTACAGCTAAGCACGAGAGAGATGGGTCGAAGGTCGAAGCCACCGTCACGTGTGTTTGGTTTGTGGATAATAATAATGTGAATAGTGGAAAATATTTTGTGGACAACTATGATATACTCTCGTTCACACGTGCGGTTAAGCGTGCCATTTTCTCTTCTCTTGGGGCCCACTGCATTTGCCCTCGTTTGTTGGACACTCGACTACTACTACACTTGGTATGGAAGTGACTCTCTCTGTCCACTGGGCCAAGCTTCAATCTATTATGGGACAATTTCCGATTGTTAAATGTTAAAAAAAAAAAAAAAAAATTGTAATTTTAATATGTTTTAATTTTTTTATTAAGTTTATATTATTATATTTTTTAATGTTACTATATATAATAGTATTATCTGTATAAAAAATTACATTGCACATAATAATATAATGTATCAGATGATAATATTAAAATGGTAACATTGTATCAGATAATAACATTAATACAATAATATAAACTGCATATAAAAAGTAAAAATATACAAAAACAAGACAATAATTATTTTTTTTAATGCACCGTGTGAGAATTTTTTGATGTGTTATTATTCAAGAAACAAAGAGTGGGAAGGACCATGTGCCACTACAATACTACTTATCTACTATAGGGTTATCCCGGTGGTCACATTATTATTATTTTTTAAAACAAAAAATTTAAATGATGGGAGTTTTTATTAATCCATAAATAAGATGTGTCGTTGATTTAGTTTCATTCTGATCCACTCAACTTGCTCCATTCCATTTTCTATTGGTACTTTTAAGAATCCTACATGAGAGGTGGACTATAAACGAATTGAGTCGAAAATGTATTATTTAACGAATAAAATATTATGTTAGAGTTTACTTGTTTAAGTAATCGAGTCGAATCAAGCCGAACGCGAGTCGAATACTATAAATTAATCGAGTCGAACATAAATTATTAAACAAACAGAAAACTATACTCAAGTTCGGCTCGTTTAACAACTCGAATTGAATTTTGAGTCGAATCAAACAAACAAACAACTCGATCTATTTATGACTCTAATAAAAAAGACTTAAACCCTAAAAATAAAATATGAGTCTTTTATCGTTAAAGCAAATATTTTCTTAGTGGAGCAAATATTTTCTTAGTGGAGCGATCAATAGTCATTTCCGGACAACGTCCATTAAGACTGTTATTGCCGAATGGAATTTTTATTTATTTATCTATGTATTAATTATTGTTCCTTATTTGTTTCATTATCTTACTTTTCTTTTATTCTTCGTTTTAAAATTTTCTTTATACCTTTTGTGCTTTTGTTGCAACTGGTTGGTCAAAGTTTGGCCGCACTGTGAATACTCTTTAAATCGTTTAACCATCAGTGCTTTATAAGGTCCTAAGTACTTAAATTGTAGTTTGCACTGACCTCAGTTTTAAACTGTACTGAAGCAAACTTTTATTTTACAGGAGTACCAGTGAATGAAGGCGCTAACAGTCAAGAAACTGCAATAATACCGTATGAGTTCCTCCATACCAATTCATGATAATAATCCCTCAACATTTCGTAATCATAATTTCACCCGCCAATTTATAAGAATCCTTCTTTATATATAAAAATTTAAACAAAAATCTTATCTCAAATTTCATAAATAAATGTCTAAATTAACTTTATCACTGTTCCAACTCAGTTCAACATTCAATAAAATCGATCATGAACGAGTTAGGAAAAATCAAGCAAAACTAAAATCACTTATCACTTATTCAATTAAAATTTAATTTGTAGTCAATAATTAATAAACCAATTTATGTAAAGTTTTAAATTTTTAACTTTTTATTTTAATAAAATTTTATTATGATATGTATTGTTAGGTTTATAACATTTGATGATGATATATAATTAGAATTATTAGTTTTTCAATTGTATAGTAGCTACTAATGTGTAGTATAAATATCAGTAGATAAATTTTTAAAACTAAATTTTTCTAAGTATTATTCTTCGATGAGTTATTTGTTTATTAGCGGATAATAGTTAAATCTAGTGGATATTTATCCTCTGACGATGTAATTTCTTTATTAGTGAATAATAGTTAAGTCTAATATATATTTATCATTCGACGATGTAATTTGTTTATCAGATAAATAAATAATTAAAGTAGCTAGTCGGAAGATAAATCTATTATTCGGTGGATATTTTGTTCATTAAAGGATATTTTGTTCATTAAAGGATATTTTGTTCATTAAAGGATATTTTGTTCATCAGCAGATAATAATCAACGATAAATAACGATCATCGATAGATAAGTGTTCATTAGCAGATAAAGATTTATCAACGGATATTGAAAATCTTGTCTGATTGGAAGCTGAAGTCCTAATCTGAATAAGATTTGAAATTGTAATCAAGATCCAATATACAATCAATTTGGATTAACAAGGTCAAAGTAGCTGATTTGAATCAAATTATGATTGTCAAGACTTATATATATTCAGATTCAGATTAAATAATAATTATTATTACAATTAGATAATTAGTATTACAATAACGATATAGTAGATATTTCAATTGTAATAACATAGTAAATTCTTAGAATTTGATAAGTGATCAGAGCTTGAGAAGTTCAAAATTATTTTATAGATTTGCAATTGTTCTTCGTGAACAAGTTTCATTAGTTCATACTCTGTTTGCCATATTGTAATTTAAATTCAAAATCAATAAAAACAATTGTTTATTAATCGATATAATTTGTTTTGATTATAATTTCGCATTAGATTTTAAGTTATATCTGTGATCTTTACAGAGTTTCAAGAAAAAAAATCATATTTGTATTAAATTCTCCTCCTACAAATACTCATATAGGAACATGTAATAAAATATATAATTATGAGAAATTATGTATTTTTTTTATTAAATATACCCTCACATATTCTAAAAAATGCTTATAAAAAATAAAAAAAAAACTAACCAAATCGACAAGTCAAATATTATTATTATTTATAATAATTAAAAATATACAAATTAATTTAATTTTTATAATTAATTTATACAAATATATAATTATAAAAAATAAAATTCATATTTGACATGAGTAACAAAACTACATAGGAGATGAAACCTTTCGACTAGAAAAAGTGTTCTTAACGCCCTTAGTTATTTCGGCCACGTATGGGCCATATATCATGTATTGGGCCCCATATGAGCCAAAACCTTTGTGTTCAAAGGAGGTCAGACCCATTAAAAAGCGGCTAGGGCCTGTAACTTCAGCCCCATACAGTGATGCCCATGTGTACAGAGAGTGGGCCATACAGAAACATGAACAAGTTTGCACACAAATGGGAAGAATGTTCAGTTGTAAAGTGGACCATAGTCGATACCAGATTAGATCTAAAACAAGATGATGATTGATGACTTACATAACTACAAACATACATACATACATACATGCACATAGACTCTGAAATCATCGTTGAGATCGAGACTCAAACTCCTGAGTTAAAGTTTCTTAGACGACTTTCCATTTTTAGAAACCCAATCATTCATCAGAGTTTGAATCCTGTTCTTTTAATAAATAGTACAGTCTGTACTACGCGTTCTTGTTTCTGTGCTATTTCTAGTGGAATGAATATCTAACTGTTTGAGGATGAGGATGATGATGGTGATGAAAATGGGTGGTGGGTGTTTGTTAGATCGGATTATTAACGGCTTCTTTCATTGATGGGCATCAGGAATAGGAGCTCAAAATTGTTACTTAAATTCAACCCTCTTTTGCCGAGCCATTTTCATCATCAAATGGGTATCATGAAGTAAGTTTACTCTGTTTTCTTTTTCTTTTCCCAATTGCAGCTTATCACTTAGCTTTTAATCTCTGTGTGCCCTCTATGTATACAATCCAATATTCTTGTTTTTATGCAAAAACAACTTCGAAGGAGTCGAACCAGATGAATTTATGGGACGACTTTTACTGTTCTGTAGCTGCAAGAATATGGAATTGAAGATTTTTACAGCTTCATCCAGTATTGTTGGATTTGTAATTAGAAAGGTTATTCTGCATGAAAAGTTAGATTCAAAGTTGTACATGTTTCTTTTATAGAGTTTCTTATCTATCAATTAATGATGGTATCTTCCGCCAATTGATATGCAGTATGATTAGCACAAGTGTTTGTTGGTAGGAATTTCCAAGATACCTTTGCTGGGCCAATACATTTAGTCCCTCATCAATCACCTCAAATTGCAAAAAGAAAAAGTTGGTATTTTACCTATTGTACAGTCCCTCCTGCCGTCCTTTATACAAGATTTTTTTGACGGAAAACTAATTAAAAATGTATAGGATCAGCACTACTAGGATTAAAAACTCATTGGTTTGCAGTTCTTTGAATAGCCAAGCCGGAGTTTTTAACTGTTTCGGATTTGAACTTTGATTTGGCTACTCAGGAAAAATGGTGTCTATATAAAGTTCCACATGAGTTTTGACTTGGAGTGATCATTTTGGTTCAAGGTGTGATTTTTCTGCAGACAAAGACAGTATAAGCCTTTTGAAGTGTGTAACTGTGATATATCCTTTAATACGAGGCACAATATGGTGCTTTAAGTAATGAATCAAATTTTATGTTTGTTTACGATAACAGTATCTGTGCAGACTTCTTAGCAACTGTTTTGTTGCATAATGTACGTATCAGAGAATCTAAAATATTTAAGCATGCAAATTACATTGAAATCTTAAGTTGAAGGTATGTTGAACACATCTTAATTGAATATATCTGCATAGAAAAACTCACTACAGTACATCTGCTTGAAGATCAGTAATTGGATCAATATCTTCGCGAGGGCCAGACAGTTACCTTCTCTCAATTCTGCTTCAGTTCTCTTCAAATGGTTGTTCAAAGAAGATGAAATATACTACAGCCATCCAATTTTATTTTATAGCATTTTTTAAATTAAGTTTTGACACATCCTGTCTGGCAGTTGTATTTCAATATTGTTAGTACCTCAACATTTATACTGAACACTACCGAACACCTTGTCCAAATGGAACTTATTCGATCTCTTTAATAAGAGTCATCAAGAGATGATGTATCGATCATCAGGAAGTAGAGAACCACAACACGAACGAACACAAATTTTCGGACTTTCATTTTGTTAGACAGAGGCTAGTGACTTCACTTAAGAGATGGAGTACTTTCTAATACATCTGGTACCTAATATAATAAGATTTTCTACTATAAACTTTATTATGTCATTGTTAGCTGGATTCTTCAAGTTAACTTGCAATGGTATGTGTTTGTATCACAAGTAGTGAAATATTTGCTGAGATCAAGTAATGCAAAACAGTGTTTATTATCGTTTATTTCCTTTTTGTTCTCATCTTCAGGAATGCTAGCGTTGAAGGTTAAGATGGAAATGGTTATTACTAATAATGTTTACTTTGTCATGTGTTAGCTATTCCTATATGATGTTAAAAAGGCATCACCTTCTTTTTATTTTTCTTGCGAATATAATATTTTTTAACTAAATCTATTCTTTAAGTTACTTAATCTGCTTTGTTCCGATTCATTTAGTATGCATATTAGCAGAACTCAGACCATGATTTCCGTTTGTATTCTGATCACAACATTATGTCCACTTATTACAGAGCAAGAAAGATCTTCGGTATCTCTCTCTCTCTAATTATTATCAACCTGGCGGCTATAATGGAGCGAGCCGATGAGAATCTCCTTCCAGCTGTTTACAAGGAAGTCAGTGAAACTTTTCATGCTGGGCCATCCGATCTTGGGTATCTCACATTTATCAGAAACTTTATACAGGGACTTGCATCACCAATTGCAGGTATATTAGTTATAAACTATGACCGCCCCACAGTTCTTGCTATTGGGACCCTTTGCTGGGCACTGTCAACTGCTGCAGTTGGCGCTAGCCAATATTTTCGCCAAATTGTATTCTGGCGAGCTGTAAATGGCTTTGGACTGGCAATTGTGATACCTGCACTCCAGTCTTTCATAGCCGATAGCTATTTGGATGGTGTGAGGGGGGCTGGATTTGGTTTTCTGAATCTTGTTGGCACAGTTGGTGGCATAGGTGGCGGAGTTCTTGCCACTGTAATGGCTGGCCATGAATACTGGGGTGTCCCCGGATGGCGTTGTGCTTTCATTATGATGGCAAGTTTGAGCGCTTTTATTGGGTTCGTTGTATTTTTATTTGTAAATGATCCGAGAAGGACAGTGAGCAACGACCATGCTGCAGTTACAAGTCCCAATAGGTTAGTATTACTTCATTTTTTTTTCTTTTATAATTTAATGTCAATAGTGTCTATGTCTCAATTTTCTTCTACATCAACATTACTGGCAAATGTTCTCTTTCAGTATTACTAGTATAGTTTTGTTGTTCTATGGTTAAAGATATCATCCTAAAGAAGTCATTCAAGCTTCTCTTGGTACTCAATAACTTAGTGGCTTCCTTCTTATAGGGAGGCATTGGTAGATAAGAGCACTGCCAGTCCAACATCTTTATGGCTGGAGTCGTGGACAGCGATGAAATCTGTCATTAAGGTGCCTACATTTCAAATCATTGTCTTGCAAGGTCTAGTTGGTTCACTGCCTTGGACAGCCATGGTATTTTTCACATTGTGGTTTCAACTAATTGGTGAGCATGTATGCAAATTAATGACTTTGAATGTTGATATTTTTATCCTTGACGAGTGGAGTTAACTACATATTACCTCAGAAATGAAGTTCAATAACATCTGTACTTGACATGCATTTAAATTCAATAAATGTTCTGCGGGCTATAAGTTTCTTCCTTTATATTCCCCTCCCTTTCAAAACTACATATACAATTTCCTTTTTAGTCCATTCAAAATAAGAGAGAAATTTCACATGAAGTTCCTAATGTCATAAATTATTTCAAGTAAATTGAGTACTATCATGTTTCCACTCTTCCAATTCTATCTAATATTACTATATTTTCTAAAATTAAAATTCTCTATAAATCATTGTTAATTGATCATCTCTAATTTCAGAACCGAGGCAGTGGTATTCGTTCTATTTTCCTTCCCAATTAGCTCAGAATCTCCAGATGATGCCTGATTTATTTGTTTTGGGGGAAAATATGCAGGTTATGATCACAACAGTGCAGCCACTCTCCTCAGTCTTTTTGCCGCTGGCTGTGCCATTGGATCCTTTGTGGGTGGATTAATAGCAGACAGAATGTCACAGCTTTACCCTCATTCAGGACGCATTGTGTGCGCACAATTTAGCGCATTCATGGGTATCCCATTCACGTGGTTCCTCCTTAGAGTGATCCCACAGTCAGTTGACAGCTTCTATATATTCGCCACGACACTTTTCGTGATGGGGCTTACCATAAGCTGGAATGCCACTGCTGCAAATGGCCCCATGTTTGCTGAGGTTGTCCCAGCCAAGAATCGGACCATGATATACGCGTTTGATCGAGCTTTTGAGGGATCCTTCTCTTCATTTGCTGCTCCTATTGTTGGAATCCTTGCAGAGCAAATATATGGCTATAATCCAGCATCTGTGGATCCAAAAACAGGGTCTTTACCGGAGGCTCTTGCGTTATCAAAAGGTCTTTTTTCAATGATGGCAGTTCCCTTCGGCTTGTGTTGTTTGTTCTACACGCCTTTGTATCGGTTCTTCAGAAAGGACCGTGAGAGTGCAAGGTTGGCCAGTTTGAAAGAGACAGAGATGATATGACAAAGTTCATTTCTATCGCGAGGGATCCCATTTTTTTCTGAAGAAAATATTTCAAGAACTTGTTTAAAGATTGAAGTTGTTTTAGAATTCGGTGCCACAGGAATTAATTTACCTTAAAGCTGTTTGTCGCAGACGCTAATGATAGCTAAAAGAGTGTTTAACACTTGTTTTAGAGGATTCATGTGTCATAGAACTGGCTTGGATATTAAATTTTTTTAAAGTTATAATGAAATTGATATCTGATTTAAACCAGCAGATATGCAGAGAAGGCTTCTGCAAGTTACATGTCTGATGAATAAACTATGGAAACCGAGAGGAGGAGCAAGCCCAGCCTACATGTCTCCTTTTACAAGCACAAGTCCCTTTTTTTTTTTTTTTGGCTACATGAAGTCCCATTTCCCAAATGTTTGAAAAAGAAAAAGGAAAAGAAGAAGAGGAGAAAAACTGTTGGTCATAAAATTGGATCAAATGTTACGATGCTCACTAACAAGATAAAAGCATCTGAAAAGTCTTGGACTTCTCCCATTTTCACTGTTAATATGCACAGAATTTTACCAAAATCAATATATGAAATTATATGATATTTTTTCTTTTTTTGTTAAAAGGGGAGGTTCCCAGTGTATCGGAATATATCACCGGTTTTTTTGAAAGATTACGTTGATATTTTACGTATTACACCAAGAAGTACAACTCAACATAATGAAAATATTTATCGAATTTTATCTATTGAACCGACTTTTATTAATAATTTTTAAATTAATCTAAAAACTTAGCGATATAGATATTTCATTAAGAAACTCACATTTCATGAATAAATTTCCATTACATTGGAAGCTGAATATACGATTTTTTTGGTTAGAGAAAATACGAATTTACCAGACAAAACTTTTTTTTTAATTAAAAAAAACACTTTTAACGTAATTTACAGAGGTTAGAAAAGTAGGAAGAACAAGTGAAAACAATGTACAGTTGATGAAGTGCAACAGTTGAAATAAAAACCGCTTTACTGATACGCTTATACGAAGTATATTGCCTCGTCAACGGTTTCAGCGGCCATACTCGGTCGAGGTAACAAAATCTCGACCTTCTGTAAACCCTAGTAAAACGAAAATGGCGAAATGCTCCATTATCATTCTGAGCTTAATCGCTTTCCTCCCAATACTCATCAACTCATTCTCTCCTGAGAATCCAACAGATCGGCGCATTTTAGTGTTACTCGATGACTTGGCTCTCAAGTCCTCTCACTCCAACTTCTTCAATTCTCTTCAAAATCGTGGATTTGAGCTCGATTTCAAGCTCGCTGATGATCCGTTTCTCTCTCTTCAAAGATATGGCCAGTATTTGTACGATGCCCTCATTCTGTTTTCTCCCACCACTGAACGTAAGCTTTGATTTTAATTTTGAGGAGTGATGATTGTGTAGTATATTATACTGGCCGGTTGATATTCGCCATTGTTTTGATAGGGTTTGGAGGATCGCTGGATTTGGCGGCTGTTCTGGATTTCGTTGATTCAGGACACGACTTGATTGTAGCTGCGGATGCTAACGCCTCTGATTTGATCCGCAACATCGCGGCTGAGTGTGGTGTTGATTTTGATGAGGCAAGTCTTTCTTTCATCAGTTAATCTAATTATCGATTTGCCTTAAATATATCATAATACTGTCATTTTATGATGCTCTTTACACTAAATAACATTTAATCTGTAATGCATTTGAGAAAAGGATTTTAAGCTCTTGTACTTGAAATAAAGGAAAATCATAGTCCACAAAAGCACACATCATGTTATCTTATGCTCCTATCGCTATATGGAGTATATATGAATCTTATGACTTATCAAACTTAATGCCTTATATTGAATCTATCGAACTACATTTTCTCTCAATTGCGTCTTTTGAAAGTGGAATCAGTCTTATATTATACTTTTGGAGGTAGCAGCCTTTTAATCAACACTCATGATTAGAGATTTTCTAGTCTTTACATCTGCCGATTGAAGGAAGCTGAACATCTTCATCAATAGATTGTAGGAGAAAAGTTTTGATGCAAACAAAGAAGTTGAAACTTCATGGGAGAGTGTACTATATATTTTTCAAAGCAATTATCAAAGTACATTTAAAATTCCAGGTCATCTAGAGTTAAAAGAAGTGGGGGTTTTTTCTTCTTGTTTTTTCTCCTTTCCGGGGAAAAGAATTATAATATTTGAACTTGTCATTTGCTTTTCAATTCAGTTTGTTGTTTCATTTGCAGTAGTTGAATTACTCTGTTATTTGGTTGACATCACAGGATTCCTCAACCATGGTTATTGATCACATGAGATACGCAGTATCAGAAACTGAGGGAGATCATACATTGATTGCGTCTGATGATTTCATCCAATCTGATGTGATTTTAGGAAGCACAAAGATTGAGGTAATTCTTTAATCAGCAAGTCTGTTTTGATTATAATTAATTACTTGTTGGCTGTCAAGACCATATTGCACATCCTTCTCACCACAGCTTCCCATATATATGCGTATCAGTTTCGGAAAATTGTTTTGGGCTTTCCCGTAATTTGATAAAATCCTCCAAATAGTCCTATCTAGCTATAAAGGATGTCCCTGTATTACGTATGGCGCATTTCCCATGCAACCGGTTATCCTTTTCAAATATTTCTCTTAGCAACTCATATGTTCTAAGCCTAATGTTGTCTAATTATACCTTAAATTACTACTATTTGGAAAAGCTCTATTTTTCACCCTTTATGATCTGCTACCATGTTTGGTTTGAAAGAAATTACTAGAAGAATTTGTTGTCAGTTGTTGATGTCTGTACTCTGTGCATTTAAAAGGGTTGCGAATGAAATCTTTGCCAGCAATTATACTTACCTTTTGTGCTTCATAAAACAGGCACCTGTGCTCTTTAAAGGAATTGGGCACTCATTAAATCAAGCCAATAATTTGGTAAGATTAACATGTGTGTATTTCATCCTGCACTCACATTGATGCACATAAAACTCCATTTGGATTAGGTGCAGAAAGAGATGGATTTATGTTGACCAATTTTTGGTGATAATAGGTTTTGAAGGTTCTCTCAGGTTCTCCATCATCTTATTCTGCTAATCCTAAATTCAAGCTGGCTAATCCGCCTGCCCTTGCTGGATCTGCCATCTCATTAGTTTCAATTGTGCAGGTCTGTTCTTGTTATATGGATCTCTCTGCTTCCATAGTTTTTTGTGATCTTTAGATACGAAACTGTTACCTGTTACCCTCTAGTTCCCTTCTAGCATGTTTTCCCTTTTTTTCTTTTGGTGTGGTGTGTTGGTTTTTGTTGTTGTTGGTGGTGGTGGTGGTGGGGTGTGGTGTGGGGTAGGGGTGGGGGGGTTCCCATTTTTGCAAATTTGTTTTCTTTGGTAGCAATCATTTTTGTTCTTCTTTCTACAAGTCAACTGAGCTCCACCCAATTTTGTACGTATCAATGATAATGCAGGCTAGAAACAATGCAAGGATAATGATTTCTGGCTCTTTAGATTTGTTCAGTAATAGGTATGCAGTACTTTGCGTTTATTCTGAAGAAACTTACTATATCTGTTATTTCTCTAGTAATATTGGGTTCTTTATGTTATTCAGATTGTTCACATCAAGTGTGCAGACAGCAGGGAGCTCAACTAAGTAAGTGAAGCTCTTCATCATTTTCTCATCCCTCTGGTGTCAATGTTACAGCTGAAGATACCCTTTTTGATTCTAATGTTGAATGAATTAGATATCTACCTTGGTCCATAAAGTAGAAACAGTAGTAATGTTATGTGATTGGATATCAAAGCAGTGCTCATCTTGCTCACAGTTGTCACAGTAAATACCAGAAAGAGTTGTTTTACTGGTATATCCTTCAAATAATTCCGTGTGGGTATGAAAGCAATCCTCATGCCTCCAGCTCCCACCTTTATTCAACATGAACCGGAAAGAGTTGTTTAACTGAATAACTGACATTATTAAATTATTTTATGTGGACAAGTAAATGTTTTATTGAATACATTTATTGAACTTTCTCATGTATATGGTCAGGATAAATCATAATTCATTTGGATTAGTTATTTGTTTTGTATATAAATTGCATATTGCTTACAGTAAAGGAAAATAAGGTATATTAGTTTGTTAACAATTTTGCTTGAGTAAGCAGATACGAAAAATCTGGTAATCAACAATTTGTCACCGAACTCAGCAAATGGATCTTTCATGAAAGGGGCCACTTAAAGGTGAGGTACATTTATGGACGTTACTTTAGCTTATTTAGAAATTAAGTCTACATTCTAAAGCTATAAATAAAGTAACCAGGTTTTGCTAGTATGAAAGAAAAAATAGAGGACTGAAATATTAATTTTGAAAGATTTGTTTTCTTGTTCACCTTTTTGTGCGTTTTAAGTGGGTTCAAGATGCTAAGTCATCTTCATTTTCTCCAGGCTGTGAACGTAAAACACCACAAAGTTGGTGAAGCAGAGGAACCGGCTATGTACAGGATCAATGATGAACTGGTAAAACTTGCATACACTCTGTAGCATTGATTATAAAAGAGAATAAGAAGACTATCTGATTGTAAAGAAATTCTTTGTCTAAAGATACTGACACTATATATATATAGGTGAGACTGAAAGGTACATATAAGAAACAATTCGCTGAACTTTTCTAATTAAAGTGGATTTGTTTCAGGAATACTCAGTAGAGATTTATGAGTGGTCCGGAAAAAGCTGGAAACCATATGTTAGCACTGATGTTCAGGTTCAATTTTACATGATGAGCCCATATGTTTTGAAAACCTTGTCAACAGATCAGAAGGTAGTGTTTCAAGGCCTCGTGATTGTAAACTGAAAACCTTCTCTATTGTTACAATTATTGTTACTGATCTAATATTTCATTATTCCTGTTTTTCAGGGTCTGTATCATACTTCAATCAAGGTGCCAGATGTTTATGGAGTTTTCCGGTTCAAGATTGAGTACCAGAGGCTAGGATACACTAGCTTATCACTTTCAAAACAGGTAAGCTCCTTGTAAGCCAGTTGCCAGGTCCTCAGTGCTGCCTTCTCATAGTCTGAATTAAGTTGCATGTGAGCTCATTCTGGTAGATAGTAGTAACTTAAAGATGCAGGCTTGAACTAAATAAACAAATCTGTTTGGAAACTTCTTACGGTTCAATTATATAGTCAGACCCACATATAGGTCACATACTTGCATCAAGATACATCATTAGCAGTTGCTCCAGAAGTTAAAATTTATGTACAGAAAGTTTGTTCTCATGCACACAGATGTAGTGTATACCTACCACTGGTTTTGCTTTGGATCAGAAAATTATCCTTTCCTTATTCTAAACCTTTGGAATATCAGTTTTGTTAACCAGTGAGATTACTGAATTTTCGCAGATTCCAGTTCGACCCTTCAGACATAATGAATATGATAGATTCATAACAACAGCCTTCCCATATTACGGAGCTTCATTCTCTACGGTACATTTGCTCTCACATACACCTCTCTCTCTCTCTCTCTCAAAATTTCTGTCATGAGGCTGAGCACCATGTCTGTTGATGATTGCAGATGGCAGGATTTTTCATCTTTAGCATCGTATACCTTTACAACAAGTAAAGCGTTCCATAGAAAATTTTGGTGACGTGATGTTTTAAGAACTTCGTTTCTGAACAAATTTGGATTAGGAGAGAATTTTCATCTGATTGTACTTTATGTAGTCGAGGCTAGTTATATCATAGAGGATTTCTCCTTCCAACATTTGTTGTCTAGTTTATATTGAGACGACTCTTTTTTGTTGGTAGAATTCCAACATTTCGAGAGCTTGTATCCTAGAGAGTAGAGACCATTAGTCCAAGGTTCATGCTATGGCTCAAAGATGGGTTTTAGGGTTTAATACTGCTTTAGAATGGTTTTTTATTATGCCTCTTTTTTTTTATCTTTTGGCCTCGAAACATGGCGTACAAGCGTCCAAAACCGAAGTGAGAAGCCTAAATTTTATATCGTGAATTACATCGGCGCACCTTAAAGTTTTTTTTATAGATTTTTAAGTTTAAGGTTAGGACATATTACGGATTTTAAAGAAGTGTTATAGTAAGGAGGATATTATTTTCAACATGGTGAAAACGTTGGTTAAATTATACAAGTTGATTAAACCTTTGTCACATTGCAAAAAATTATTTATGTGTTCTTTAAGATTATCTTTTAGGCACAATTTTGAAAAATATTACAAAAGTCTTTAACTCTTATTGTGGAGTTTAGATTTAGAGAGAAAAGAAGAAAATAATGAGGAGTTTAGATTTGGAGAGAAGAAGAAAATAGAGAGAAAATCAATTATTAAGTTGTTTTGAGGAAAGAATGTAAAGATTTGGGATAAAAAAATTTAGTTGTGTTGTTTAAAATATTTCTTACTTTTGAGAGAAGAAATTGTCAAAAATTTCTCGTTCTTTTCTTTTTTTTCGTCGTTAAAAACTACGGGACGCTATCTCGTTAAACCGGAAAAAAAGAAAAATGGGGGCCTTGTGACGACTTGTGGTACATCATTTGCGTCTTTGTTGGGCGTTAATGCCACATTGATTGATATAATAATGACCTTTACAGACATGGAGAAGAGTGTCGAGTTACAATTATAGTTATAGTACTAAAAACATGCGTGGATGCGTCTCTCCGCTAATAAGTTTGAAGTCAAAGATTATTGTCAATGAGTGAGCTCCGGCTATGAAACACGTGTCGCGTCGTATCTGAGGAAAGGACCAGCCCCACGTGTTTAACGTAAGTTGAAGAAATAAATACTACGGAGTCTCCGTAATTTACTGCTCCGCCTTAGCTATCGAACCTCTCCACTGCACTGCGGGTGTGTATACTTTAATTTGATCCACAAGACTTTCCTGATTACGCGCGGACTTTCGGTGCTCTGTTGACTGTTCTATCAGCTGTTATGGTCGTTCGTTTAAAAATGAAGAAATAAAATATAAGCAAGCTAGACTTTGGTTTTTGATTCCTGATTGCGTAACTCATGTAAACCTCAGCCGCCAACACACCCATATTCAAAAAATAATAATAGAAAAAAGAAATCAATTTTTGCTTCATTATTCTACTTCTTTTTTTCTTCTTTTTGGGTGTTTTATCTACTTCTCGCCTCCTTTTTCTTTCTTTCTTTTTTCCTCTTATTCAAATCAAACGCTACCAGAATTATCCAATCAAGTTAACCAAGATCAGATCGACAAATTTTTAGTTTATCGCTAATAATAAAGAAATCTTTCTTAAATATTTGGCCCCCAAATTTAAACACAAAACTTAGAAAAAGGTTAGATCTCTAATCAGTTAAGCTACTTATATAAATTAAGCATAAAATAGGTGTTTGCTAGCTATTGTTCTTTTGATAAGAAGAATGAAAGTCCATCACTTCAGATTTACTGCGATATGCCCATACAAGTAACAGAAAAGGGGCCAAACATCGTAGGTATTTCGCTATCTCGACATCCACATGATTTCTTTTCAGCATATAAAAATGTTGTTGTTAATATGGAAATATTCGTTTAGCATCTTCGTCTCCAATGGTTCGGTTGTCACCGTCAATAATTTCAAACATACGCCGGTGTTGATAAATTGTTTGTGAAAATAAAATTTAAAAATGGTACAAGTACACAAATAGAAATTTAGAAAATAAAAAGGGATAAAAATTAAAAAGATATTTATGATGTCATTAACAAGGATTTGTAAACTCAACGTGCCAAATTGACTTCGATAATTTGTTTTACTAATTAACGATAAAAACAATAGATAATTGTCTTTCTTAGGCAACTTTGAGTCAAAAAAATAACAATAATTTCGGACTTACTACCTCTGTTATGTGTTAAAAGAAAAATAGATAAATGGATTGGATGGTATGGTAGGAAATACTCTCGTACCTAATTCCTTGCGACATTTTTTTGTTATTTTTTGGAATTAATATTTTCACCGAGATACTATATTTGTATATCACATAATTTAAGCATAAGGCGTGGGTCCTGTAAAAGAATATATTGACCTTTAATTTTTAACTTTTTCTTATAACACCAGGTTTTATTACTATAATATTATATCATTATAACATTTCCTATTATATATTTTCTTCCCGAACTTTTTATTCCATAATTTTTATTTTCCCAATTACCATAAAATTAATCTATTTCTTAATATGCATGAAAAGGAATTATGTTATTTGAATTAATAACAGCGACAATTGAAATAGTAGACTTAATTGAATTAATTGGGATAGTAGAATGGTGAAATAATATTTAAAGAATTCATGACTTTTTATATTTTAAAATTAAAAATATATCTCAAATTTTTGGGGAAAAAATATACTACATCTATTCCAAATCAAATGACTTAGTTACTGTAGCGACACACGCTTTTATGTTTAATTTACTACATGTTAGATATTTAAAATAAATTTATTTTTTCAATGATATTAATCTTCGTATTGTAAACTTTTATTTCATTATTTTTATAGAATAAAATAAAATATCTAACATATATTTAAATTTCATCTAAAATTACGTGCAAAAATATATTAAGTTACTTAATTTGAGACGAAGAAAGTATATCGCTAATTTTAAAAGAAATGTAGTAATAATCTCTCTACTCAAATACAATATAATACTAGGCCTCTCTCGGTCAATACATCGTTTTTTCTGATCATTAATTGCATATTTCATTCAAAATGTGTATCAGAGCTCAATGGCATTTCCAAATCCTATCCACCAAATGTTCAATTTTTATCACCTCAAACACAAATATTCAAGCAGTAACTCTCGTCAACTTTCTTTGAAAACTTCTTTCATGTCATTGTTGATTCTACTCTTCCAACATAGTACAAAAAAACACACATTACACACCCCATCCCTCCACATCCCCTTCTCATTGGCAAGATTTCTTTCCTTCCTCAGCGCAATCCTTATCAAAATTATAATACTGGAATTGATGTCAATCTAATCATTTACTTAAATCATTTTCTTTCTATTTAAGTAAATGATATTAGATTATTATCATATCAACAATTATGCTATGAGAGTAGTAAGAATTCTATTAAATACCAAAAAAAATTGTCAACATAATCGAAAACTTATTACATAAAGGACAAACATCTTTCTATCCTTTAATGTTCATGGTATAAATAAAACCTCATCCTTCTCCAAAATCTTGTGCTTTCTTCTTCTTTCTTACAGACAATAGACTAATATACAGGCACTGCATATCATAGTTATATATATATAGAGAGAGAGTGATAGAAAGAGAAGATCATTTCAATGATATTATCTGCAACAAGAAGCATGAGTCTTATGAACATGAACACAACATCATCAACATGGGCTCATACCCATCTTATCTCCAACCATGCCAATCTCAAATCATCCAACAATTTCCTCCAAAACCCTCATTCTATATTCTTATTCCCATCTCCAAAACCCACAAAATCCTTATCATCTTACTCTCCTATCTCCATTTCCTCAATCCTCACTAAAGAAACCCCACTTGAATCATCATCCTCTCCATCCCCTACATTTGATTTTAATTCCTACATTCTCCAAAAAGCCAATTCCGTCAATGAGGCTCTGAACGCCGCCGTGACGCTCCGAACGCCCCTCAAAATCCACGAATCCATGCGCTACTCGCTCCTCGCCGGCGGCAAGCGCGTCCGACCCATGCTCTGTATCGCCGCCTGTGAGCTTGTCGGCGGCCTCCAATCCACCTCCATCCCCGCCGCCTGTGCCGTCGAGATGATCCACACCATGTCCCTAATGCACGACGACCTCCCCTGTATGGACAACGACGATCTCCGGCGAGGCAAACCCACTAACCACAAAGTGTTCGGCGAAGATGTGGCCGTCCTTGCTGGCGATGCTCTCTTGGCCTTGGCATTTGAGCACATAGCAACTGAAACCAAAGGGGTCAGTTCGGATCGAATCGTCCGTGCAGTTATTGAATTAGCAAAGTCAATTGGGGCAGAAGGTTTAGTTGCAGGCCAGGTGGTTGATATATGTTCTGAAGGAGACTCTAATATAGGATTAGAGCATTTAGAGTTCATTCACCTCCACAAAACGGCAGCATTACTAGAGGGTTCTGTGGTTCTAGGTGCTATTTTAGGAGGTGGGTCGGATGAGGAAGTTGAAAAGCTTCGAAAATTCGCGAGAAGTATTGGATTGTTGTTTCAGGTGGTGGATGATATTCTTGATGTTACCAAGTCTTCCAAAGATTTAGGAAAAACGGCAGGGAAGGACTTGGTAGCAGATAAGGCTACATATCCCAAATTGATTGGGATTGAGAAGTCGAGGGAGTTTGCTGAGAAATTGAATAAGGAAGCTAAGGATCAGCTTGTTGGATGTGATCAGGAGAAGGCTGCCCCATTGATTGCTTTGGCCAACTATATTGCATATAGGGAAAACTGATATGTAATGTTGAAGACTTGAAAGAATTGATTCTCCTCAACTTTTAATGCTCATTTGTCATGGTGTAATACTAGTTATTTGTAATTCTTCTCTTGAATTGGGATACTTTCATGATGTATACAGATCTGAATCTTGAAAGATGAGAGAGAAAAATGTGAGCTTTGTATCAGCGTTACAGTAATGTTTTATGTTCTTCAGGATCTTTCTTGTCAAATCGCTGAACTTTATGATAAAAGTGGTTCTTTTTACTTTTGCACATTTCATTCTTCTATAAGTTTGGTACTCGTGTTTTAAAACTATGAAGTTCTTTTAGCAGATGCAGTTTTTGAGGTACTACAGACTCTACATTATACTTGTAGTACTTCAGGCATGAGAAGTTGTAGTACTTGTCACAAAGATTCCAAGAGAAGGACCCGTACTCCGCAAGTTAATAAAGTTATTAGAGTTTGATCAAGTGTAGGCAATCTTGTAAAAAATACTAGGCGAGCTCGAGCGATAAAATAAGGTCTAGCGCGTAAATGGAGTTAACGAGAGTTGGTCGAAATTTGGCAAAATAAGGCGCTAGTCAATATTATAACGCCTAGACTGAGGGATCAATCAACCTAGGCAGGATTTTTACAACGGTGACCGTTGGCAATTCATTTTCATGAGTCTTTCCTGTAAGCAAGAATCATGATTCGTGAAAGGGTCCACGTAGGTCAGCATACCAAAATGTAAGTTCAAAGACTTGACATCTCACAGTCACGAGAGCTCGTGAAGCTTGCAATACTTTATTCAGTTTAAAATTCCCGGTCAAAACATTCTAACTTCTTCAAAATTTTAGCATTTAAAAATAGCAAAAGTTAGGTATGAGGTTTTTCCTATGTATCTGGTACTTCAAAGAAAAAGAAAGGACAAGACAATTCAAAGAAAAAGGAAGAAAATCTCCTCATGTTTTGTCTCTGTAATATTAGTAAACTTGTTAATAATACTCCCTTTCTTATTTATTGTAGTACGGAGTATTAATTAATTTTGGATGCTCAGAGATGTACCGGTACATCATTTCTTCTACGTCCATTAAATTAATTTCTTGCGCCTCAACACGTTTTTAAATAAAAAAGTGACCGCCGCTACTGGGGATCGAACACAGGTCACCCGCGTGACATGGAGGTATACTCAACACTATGCTCCGACAGATTTATCTTTTTTCTTTTTTATTTAGGAGGGAAGGTGGAGAGGGAATGATCTTGATTTTTAAAGTAAGGATTTTAATTATATTTGAGCAAATGATATTACAAATAATTGACTGTCTTGTCGCTTAATATATATAGATATTGTATATGTGTTGCATAGAAAAGTATTACTAAATACAAAGTTATTTTAGTGCCAAAATGTTTGTTATAACGTAGTTTCACAATCTTTTCCACATTTCCGTTAGACAAATTCATTGTCGTGGCATTTGAAAGAATACATTCAATTTGTTTGTATAGGTTTAAACTTATGAGATAAAAGTTAAAATTATGACAATATAATGTACATAATTTATACTATCAGAATTTAGAATATTGTAATTTTAAGCTAAAATAAATAGATACAAAATTTCACAACTTAATTACAACGGACTAAAAGTTTAACTACTTTTTGAATTTTTTAAATCTGAAATATTTTCTTATATTAAATTTCTATCTCAAATATAAGTTGCCCCATCTATATATATATATAAAACACAGAAAATCCCGAAATTCATATTATGTTTACCTCCTCTTATTAAATGCCTAAAAACAATTTAAATACTTTATTTAATTTATTGTAAAACAAGTACTGACATAATACAAATTTCTTAATATAGTATTCAATTTGTTTACAAATTATGTTAAGAAAATAATATGTTTGTTAAGTAATTTTTAAAATTTTAGTCACTTTTTTATTACACAACATTTATTAAATTATATTACCATTAATAAATATATAGTATTTAAAATGTATAATTTTATATAACAAATAAATATAAACTTTATTTTACTGTTTTGTACTACTAAGAATGTAAGATTTAGGAAAAGTGGATATCTTTATTTTTTTTTTCTTAATTAAAAATTTATGGGTATTTTGTTTTTAATCTTTTAATGGGAACTATCTTTTATATTTTGAAATTGTAAAAATTTGATTAACTCTCCAATTCTTTCATATTTTATCTTTGGGGCCGCGAGATATGAGTGACTGTTATTTAAGTTCATAATAAGTATAAAATTTAAGTTCATATAAGCAGTCACAAAATTTAAGTTCATATAAGGGAGTGGAGAGAGAAAATAAGTCTCATAATAAGTATAAATATGTAACTATTATTTTTCATTTTCTCTTATCTTTTGGTATAGTTAAAATTATGTAAAATAAATTATATTAAAGGTTATACAATTAATTGAAATTAGAAAATTGAATAATAAAGAAGAAGTAAGAACATAAATTTTTATTGCAGTCCAACAAATATGACAGATAATGTATTTAGTAATAAATTATAATAACATACAAAACCTGTACATCAAAATCATTAAATATAAAGTTTTAGAGTAATAATTAATGAAAACTCACTTTTTAATTTTATTCATCTGTGAAAAAATGTAGTAGATTTGAAACTCATTTTCTAATCTTCATTGTGTTGGGTCATAAACTTCTTATGTCATATTTTTCAGTTCACATAAAAATTGAGTTGATTTGTATGGAGTATATAATTTTAGTGTCATGATATACTTGATTATTTGTCATGTTTATGAACCAATTTAGATAAACTTGTAATATTACTCTAAAATATCCCTTGTAAAATATTTTTCTTTATAAGATTCTGACAAGTTCCTATTTATAAACGGTTAATACTTTAAGTGACATTATAGTAATGTTATATTTTAGAAAAACTGATGTTATTAAGATTATGGACTTTGGTTTGAGAATTTAATATATTTGATGTAATCTTCTTTTTTGTTTTTTTATGAAATAAATAGAAGATTGATTTTATATTTGGTATTTGGTCAATTCACTATGATATATGTATATTAATTCTTTTTGTTTTTCATATTTTAGTTGGGGAAGACAGAAATTAGAGGTACAAATTGATGAAAAATATATGTTGATATTTTAGTTGCGGGTTTATATTTAGAGTTCTTTAACTTTTGCACTAGGTAGGATCAAAAGTAAAGAAAACAAGAGTCAACTCTAATAAACACAAATGGGACACCAATGCGTTTCCACAAAAATTAATATATACAATTGTCGAATGTAAGAAACTATATTTTATACGAGTATTATCATACTATTTATTATCATCCTAATTCTCAAATAGTAATACAAATGCGGAATACATGTGATCAAATATATCCACATTCATTTTCGGTACCAAATTGAGTGAGTGAGTGCGTTATAAAACAATTGAGGGAAAATATTAAGATTGAATTAGCATATACTGCTAAATTCATGTTATTCTTAAAATTTTTAGTTGATTGCCAACTTAAATGCATGTTACCAAATATATTAATGTTACTTCTTAATTAATGTGAAATTTTTTAACAATTAAAAGTGGATACGTGAAGTAACAAAAAGAAAGAAAAAAGTGAAAATATGAATGGTTGATAATATGAAGTTAATCCTTTATAAATACATTTGGTTCATAACAATAGAAAAAAATTAAATGAAAAATATTATTGTATTATGTAACCCATTATATGTTATAATATAATAGGAAATATGAAATATTTTGGTATTTATAAATATAAATACCAAAATATATTGTTTTAATATAAATATCAAATTATATAACAATTTTGAGAAATATAATAAATACATTATAATTGTTGATTTTATATATTAATTAAAAAATATATTAGCCATAAAATTAAAACACTTGTACA
This sequence comes from Centella asiatica, assembly GCA_014636745.2. NCBI lineage: Eukaryota > Viridiplantae > Streptophyta > Magnoliopsida > Apiales > Apiaceae > Centella > Centella asiatica. Next base: position 45,256,625 of record CM025784.1, on the reverse strand, counting down.
TTGTACTGGTTAAGTGGCTAGTGTAACATAAATCATCCCATCTACAGTATTTATTTTCCCACCATTTCTAAAACCCACGCTTCTTGTTTGGGTGTGGCTATTGATTGTTGTCTAAAGCATATAAATTATTTTTAGAACAGCCCAACTCTTCCTCACCACTATTCCACTTTCGTAAAAGTTGCAGAACAGTTGTCCTGACCAATAACACTTGTTCATTCGTTTTGGCTTATAGCTAAATTTGAAAAAAGAATACTTTATTAGAAATAAACATCAAGTGATGTAGTATGAAAGAATAAGCTAGAGCACATCTACTCTGTTTCAAACACGTGCATATTTCAATTATTCTATTCTAATGTCCTCGTCTCTCGAAAGAAATTACACTATATATGGTAATATATTTATTCTAATATCCTCGTATCTTAAAAAAAATTACATTATAAATAATAAAATAATAATCTTATACGGTAACAAAAATTACACTATAAATAATAAAATAATAATCTCATACGGTAACAAATGACATTAAATAGTTAATATAAACTTAACAGAAAGAGCGGTAATTGGCCAAAAAATTTCTGTAAAAAACATACAAACTGGATAGTCCCAATCTAAATGGAAGGAGTCTCCTGTACATTTAAACTTTCACTTTTACCAAAGAAAAAATACAAAATACGTTCCACGATATATCTTTCCAAGATAAGAAGGGACTATGCAAAATGAGCCACCAAGTGCAAACCAATACTATTAGTGCCTTTTTTCTTTTTTCTCTTTCATTCTTTTTCGTGAATGGTTTTTAAATAATACTGAGTGGACTCATATTCCCCGGACCAGTCATCTTATCATCTTCCATTTCAATTGATTTGTTGGTGGTTGGCCGATAGGACTTGACATTCGGCTTTGGATGAAGCCGATCCACAATAATTTTATTAGACATCTCAACAAATAAATTAGATATTATTATCACTAGAATTATATTGAGATTCGAGGTGAGTAGAGTTTTTCATAATTTAATAGATAATACTCCATCTATTCAGCTTAATATATTATATTTGGCATTTATATTTGTCTGTATATAATTATCGCATACAATATTCAAAAAAATTTATAAGTGTAATTTTTCATATTATCATCACATTTAATACATCTCTTTAATTTTTAATACTTGACTTGTAGCACTAATTACAGTAAATGGTAAGTAAGTTATTTTATATCAATATTAATTGTAAAATATCAATGTTAATAATCCATCTGGTTCATAATAATAAACTCTTTAAAATGTGTTTGAAATTTCATATTACTCACTCAGTCCAATTTTATATCTTGTATATGACGTTTTTATTTGTTCAAGTATAATTATCCTGCACAATATTCTAGAGAAATATAGAAAAGTAATTTTTTACATGATCTTCACATTTAATGCACTAATTTAGTTTTAATTTTTATAGTATTTATTGAAAAATGGTAAATAAATAATTTTACATTGACATTTATTACAAAAGGATAGTATTAAAAATATTTTTTAATAAATGTGTATATTTCTAAGACCACAAATTAATATGGACAAAGAGAGTATTAGTCACTTTCACATTTCAAGATAGATGATTTACCTTTGTTCCACAATTAACCTTAATATCTCATTTCTCTCCAATAAATTTTATAATAACATTAATCTTTTGATTTCTTTATTCTTTTGTTTATACTGATATTTGTTGTTCTAATACAATAATTATTGAACTCTTTTGCACACGCATTTTGAGTTAAAATGATTATTATTTTGAAACGGAAGGAGTATATTTTTTAATATGTATATAAGTTTTTAAGACTACATAAAACTAGACGGAATACGTATTTATGTATTTACTATATTATTATTACAATGTATTTGTTGTGATTTCAAATAATTTTGAATTTACAAAGTACGGCGTTGGCTCAATTTTCAATTAGTACAAGATCAAGTAATTACAGAATATTTATAATGTTAATGTCTACAGACCAAAACACAATATATACAAAGTATTGCATTAGCCCACGTGGGATTAAATTTGTTCAAAGGAGTACTAATTAGACTAACAAGTACAAAACTAATATTCAAATTATAGAAGTACATATGATTCTCATCTACGGGAGTATTGGCCAAGGAATATATGTCTTGCTCGTTTAAATTACTCTCGTGGTTGGATTGTACAAGTTATGTTTACGAGTTAATTAGGAAGATTATGATTAAAATATTGTATCTCAGATGAATAAATTTGTTGAATGTTTTGTCCCAAAAGCCAGTCAAAGGGATGTAAACAGATAAGTGGGGATTTAAATGAATCAGACAGTTTATTTGTCCAAAACAATCCGATTTTAATAACTTTAAATGCATTATTTTTTAATACTCTCTCAATCTTATCCTATTTGTAATCCTTGATCTTTCACAATTATAAAAAAAATATAGAATTTTGATCATGACAAATGAATTAATTTTAAATGAGTAAAATTAGTGAGAAATTAAAATGGTTGGAGTAAAATAATGTAACATAAAATATATGTTGAAATTAAAAATAATTTAGATAAATTAGATGATGAAACTTTTCATAAAAGAATATTAATATTGCAAATGAATGAAACAATATTGCAAATTGACCGGAACCGATGGGGCACAATTTTATTTTTGTTATAAAATTAGACATAATTAATTTTATTCTATTAGATTTAAAATTTTGATTCTTTCACATCATAGACATGTAAATAAATTCAACGCTATCTATATTGATCAACTAATTTTAAAGATAATTATTTATTTTTCATTTGACTCAACTTAATTTGATTCTTAAGGAAGCAATTGATTCTTTCACAAATTATTTTAATATTTTCACATGAGATTCTACTTTAATATAACCTTCGATGCATATATTATAAATAATTTATATACAAATTGTGAGATCCGTATGTGAAACTGCAAAAATAAAAATAAAAAACTCGTGGAAATAATGCTTCCGCTGATCTAAGAAGCACAAACAAATATGAAAGTCTTTTTTGACCCTGGACCATCTTTGAAACCCATGGTTGTTTGACCTACACGCCCCCACCGGCCACTAGGAACCGACTTATTTGAGTTTTCGCACATGACTAATTCCTACTACTACATTTCAAGTACTATACACTCATTTGAGTCTCTTTTTTGTGGACAAATAGAGAGTATATGTATGTGTCTCTATACATACACACCCACTCAGTATCGAACTTCCAGATCATTGAGTCATCGCCAATATTTTCAACTTTTTCTCTCACAAAACAAAAGCAAGAAACTACTTAATTCCCCCATCACCAACTTAATTCAACATCATCATCATCAAATAAATGGCTGCTTTTAGCTCAACTTCAGTTGCTCTCAGATCAGCCTTCTCTTCCTCTATCAACAAGCTAGCACCTACCCATATCACAACTTCACTTTCCCAAAATTTCTCACCCTTCAATCTATCTAATCCATTGCTCCGCCGTAGCCTCCGGCTTGCCACCACTTCCGCCGCCGCCAAAAGATCGTTCACCTGCAAAAGTGAAAGTATCCCGGCAGATTCTCCAAGACCCAGTAAGTATTTTCAACTTAATATTCTCGTCAAATATATCATTTTCAGATCGAGCAGAGCTATCAGCTATGAACAACTCTGTTTTTGTCGTTTTTCTAATTTCAGCTGAAGTTCAAGAACTTTGTGTGTATGAAATCAACGAGCGAGACCGTGGCAGCCCCGCGTATCTTCGTTTAAGCCAGAAATCTGTCAATTCCCTCGGCGATCTTGTCCCTTTTAGCAACAAAGTAAGAACTTCGATAATCATCGCATATTTTTTTAATTTCCAGAATCCACACACGCATATACATACGTATATTAATTTTTTTTAAGAATTTAAAATTAAAAAAAAAGAAGAAGAAAAGAATTCAAATTAAAACTTACCCATGTGATAGCGACAGAATCCCAGTTGCACAAACATTATCTTTTTTAATTTGGTATCACAAAATTTGTAATGTGCCAAATGGATAGCAACAATTTATTGTATAGGGTTCTATGGTGAAGTTACAGATGGAACCATACATATATTTCTTTCTTCCCCGGTACATAATTTTTAAATTATCTAACATAAACCTTCCTCGTGTTGTCATATTAAGTTGGTTGAGTTTTCTAATTTTGGCCGTAGTGTAATTGAGTGACGCATGAGTTAGCTCCGTTCATAAAGAGAGAAATTGTTTATATATAGTTCCTGATTTTTTGGTTATAAATCCTTTATAACCAAAGGATAAGGGATGGAGATAGAGTAAATTGTTTATATATAGTCCCTAATTTATCTGAACCATAATATATATTATCGTGTATAATATCTATGCAGATCATTTCATATATTCTTTTATAGTTTTCTTATTGAATAAAATTAAAATCCCCTTAGAAAAGTAGCAACCCTAGAAAGATTTAGGGGTAGAGGATGAGATGTATTGGGAAATGCTGCACACAAAATAGTTGCTGGTTATTAATAATTTTGCCTATGGACGTTTTCAAGAAATAAATCAAATTTAAAAATATACAACTTTCGAACTCTTTTAAGGGGACTTGCAGAATAAATAATGCTATGCATAACGAAATGTTGGAATGCAATTGAGTCAAATATACGTTTAGTCCATTTGTCACTTTCTACTTACAAGTGATAAATGGAGTTAAATACACGGTTAATCACTGGAACGAGGTTCAACTTACAAATTGAGTGGCTCTAAATAATGTTAGAAAACAAATAAAAATCCATTATATCGAACATTTGGAGTTTAGAATAATTATTTTGGTCATTTTGTATCATCATTAAAAAAATATTTATCCATAAATCCAAAATCCCAGTCTTACATGAACTTCTCCACAACTTTTCAAAATAGTAAATTTATTTTAGTTTATAAAAAAATTATATCTCAAACACACTTTCTTTCTGTCTATCTATATATTAATGTATACACACACATACGATGATACAAATACGGACATATTATTGTGTTAATTATCTTTAATTTTCTTCAACAATTTAATTTTTTATGTCTTTAATAATTTAAATAAAAAAAATATTTGTACATATGTTTGTAGTTTGTGTGTGCCAGATAAGCTAAGTATATATAATTCGAGAATCATCCACTTATTTAATTTACAACTTTCTATTACTGCAGATCTACACCGGAGACTTGCAGAAAAGGGTCGGAATAACGGCGGGGTTATGCATTCTGATCCAAAACTTACCGGAAAAGAAAGGCGACCGATACGAGGCAATATACAGCTTTTACTTTGGTGATTACGGTCACATAGCGGTGCAGGGGGAGTACTTGACTTACAAGGACACGTATCTAGCCGTGACTGGAGGATCTGGTATCTTTGAGGGGGTGTACGGTCAGGTGAAACTACAGCAGATTATTTTCCCTTTTAAGCTCTTCTACACTTTCTATTTGAAGGGTATACCTGATCTGCCGGCGGAATTGCTTGGTCCGGCAGTTGCTCCGTCGCCCACGGTGGAGCCGACGGCGGCTGCCAAAGCATGTGAGCCTGGGGCCACTATTCCCAATTACACTCAATAGTAACTGATGATGATGATGAGATATCCAGAGTGGATAAAATGATGAACGATGACATTGACAATGAGCCAGCGACAGATAAACAGACTATTTGTTATTTTATTTTTCTTCTCCTTTTTCTTGATGTATTAGGTGTACCATTTGTACCAAAAAAAAAAAAAGAAAAAAAATAAATTAAAACGTGTAATATTAAGACTATTAGTTGAGTTTTCTCCGCAGAGAAATATCACGGAAATTTATAAAGTTAATTTATGTGATTGTTTTTGTTAACGATTATTCACATCTCGTCTTGTGATATTTTATATCATTATCTGTTTTTTGAAATAAAATATTAATTCAATCAAAATATAATTATTTTTAAGAACAAAATGTCTATTATCTTTGATATCTTTAGTTTGATCTGTATTTATTTTAATTATGCCCTTTAGTTGAGTAATTTTTTCTTCACCAAATTATTCGAGACTTATGTTTTTTAAAATCCAATCGTAGATTTTATGTCAGTCATATCTTTGTTCTTTTTTCTCTTATCTTTTGTTTGGCAATTTCCTGCCAAAAATTGTAATATATTGTACTAATTTATATTGTCCATAAGTTAATGAAATATTTTCTTTATATTGTCTCCAAATCCTTGACGAGAATAAATAAATTCAATCTTAAAAAACTCGCAGACGAAGACATTACGGAGTAATTGTTAATCACAATTTTTTTCCCGAATGTTAAATCAATTATTTATAACATCCTTTTTTATATAGCAATGATATATGTAGACTTGTATATTGAGAATTCAGATAACAATTCGTATATAAATAAATATATAATGAGGTGATTAAATTATATACCGGTTATATTGTTTAATTCTTCTTCATTTTGCGTGAAAGTTTATTTTATTCTAGCATTTTAGATCCAATTTACATGGTAATTCTTATTATGAATTATATTGTAATCCAGTTTTTTATTATAGAGTTTAATTTCATTATACCAAAAAATTAAAGTTTATTTTTAGTATCTAATTTGTCGCAAAAGTGAAATTTCTGAATGAGATCATTTTTCTATATTGAAATGATTTTTTAAAGTCATGATTTATCTTTATAGTTTCTGAATATACTGTAATAATTATAAAAAGTATTGGTATAATTTTGTTTCACCTTTCTTTAAAATTCTTACAATATAAATAACATAATTGAGTTTTAAAAAACTAATCTGAGTCCAGTTATATACCGTTTTGTTTGTTGCATATATTATTTTAATTCCCCCTCCTATAAAATTGAAATGGAATATAAAGACAATGGAAGTGTTTCCTTTTTTAAAGGCGAGCGATCACTTCGGTGGATGTTCCGCAACTATATTTCTCCGGTGTTGTTGTAATGGTTGCAGAATTTCAGGCTCGGCAGCTCAGCCTCCCCAATTCTTCTTCTTCCTCTTCATCCGTACTCTTCGACCCAACTTCTCTCACTCTAGCTCTTATGCACTCCGACTCTTCTTTCTCTCTCTACCCTTCATTCTCTCCTTTCTCTCCCTCCTCCTCTCTCCCTCCACCCCAAACCCTAATTCCCTCCCCCACTTCTTCCGCTGCCTTCCTCCCCCTTCGGAACCCTAACCCTCGCCTCCTCTTCCTTGTCTCCTCCCCTTACTCAGGTGGCTCTGCCGTCCTCCTCCGTTTCTGGATCCTTCTGGATAATCGTTCTTTCGTCAAGATTCGGGTCTCCTGCAATCAACGCGATCTCAAGTTCGATAAGGGCAAATTTGGGGTTGTTTTTGGAGTCAACCACGGGGTTTCTGTGATGCTAGCCGCCTCGGTTAATGTTTTCGCGATGTATTCGGTCTCTAATCGGAAAGTGTGGGTTTTCGCGGTGAAGATAGAGGACGACAACGACGGAGTGCATATTAAGTTGATGAAGACTGCTTTGATTGATTGTTCTGTGCCCCTCTTTTCTATTAGTATTTCGTTTGGGTTTTTGATTTTGGGTGAACATAACGGGGTCAGGGTTTTTCCTCTAGGGCCTCTTGTCAAAGGCAACTTGAAGAAACACCATACATTATGGAACTTGCCAACTGGTAAGATTCAGCCAACCGATAATTCTTATAGTGGCAAACATATGAAAGCCGAAAAGAATGTGCAGTTATCTTATAATGGGCACTTGGAAGAGAAGGTTGATAAGCATTCGGGTAATGGTAAGTTCGTGTGTACTCTGTGACGTTAAACATATTGTTTCGGTCATAGTGGGTTCTTTATTCCTTCTACGTTTTGATCATGTCTCCTCTCCTCTTTTCAAGATGTGGAATTAGGCTCCTGAAGTTATAATGAATTGATTATACATTTATAGATAAGAAGATGTCAAGTCTTACACTGTTACTTATATAGTACCCCGTTCCAAAAAGAAAAAGAGTTGGCATTTCAAAAGTTAATTTAGTATTTTTGTGAAATTCTATGATTCAAATTTGATATAAAATTGATGGACTTTGATTGTAAAATGATTAATACTACTTTTGTGGAACATAGGGAGTAGCACAAATCACTAATTCTCTCTATTGCTTCCCCATGCTGAGATGTAATATTTGCTATGCTCTCTGTAGTACTGACAAAATGACGCTGCTATATGGCTCTGTCATGTTAGTATTTGGTCTGGTATTCAAGATATACTTTACCCTTAACCTAAACATGGGAATTTTTATTGTTAGATGGTGCTATGACTATGCTAGACAAATAGAAAATCCAGTACTTTATGAAAGATGGCGACTTTAACCAATTGAAAATCTTCAACAGTAGGATGGCTAGGATTGAATTTATTGAGCCATTTTTCCTATTTCAATGCCACTTTAGGAACATTGAATGTATATTAAAGTTAACCTATGAAGATCTGAAAAAACATTTGAATTCCCATATTAAAACAGATCCTGAATTGAGAATATTATTCTAGAATCCTCTGTATATATATATATATGGAACTTTTGATTTGGACTTACAAGGGCTTTTTCCATTAGAGGTGAAGCCCGATAATTCTTCAAAGGCAATTACTTCGAAACCTGAGAGTGGTACTGATGGTGATTAATTAATACATTAATACAAAATATTAATGTATTTACTATTATAATTTGTATTATATTATATAAATATTATATTATAATTATTATATATGAATGTGATACACACACACACTATTTCCCTTTCTCCCATATATATCTGGAGCCGTCTTTGTGTGTATATGTATGTATGTATGAATGAATGAATGTAACTATGTATAGACACACACATATACAAATCTCAGTTGCATTTTAATCAAATTCCAAATTGACAATAATCTTAAATAATAAGATATCTAGAATCTTCTTTTTCCTAGCCTGGAGTACTGATCCAAGTTGTCTCAGGTCGGACTTGTCCTACATATTAACTAAACTTATTTCTCGAGTAATTCGTGTTCAGTTAAATAACACTTGTCAAACCCTTTCTATATCTGCTCGAGATTCCTGCCACTTGCATTAATTTCCTCCTGCGAAGTGGAGTTCAGTTGCAGTGAATATATCTGGATCTTTACTGAGTGCCATTAAGGTGCCTTGTTCATTTTCACATAAAACAGTGGCCTTGGTGATGATGTATGTTTTTTACATTTGATAGCCCTTAAATAAGGTGACTTATATTGCTAGGTAAACTCATGTGTGTCACTTATGTCAACATTGGATCATGATAATTGCTTCTTTGAAAATAGATATTGGTTTTTGTGACAGAAAATTGATTTAACCTAAATATTCATTTGAGCTTGTGAAGTTGATTTTTAGGGATGAACTTCTCGAAATTATATTGTGTTTATATGCTATTGTATCGTTATTTCATTCTTGCTCCGGTGTTTTGCTTTTGGATGCAGTTTATAATGTGTTCACATTTTCCTCGTCTTTGTCTTTCATTTATATGTCTGTTTGTGTCTTAAAGAAGATGCATCTGGAATATGCGTAGGATGCTAAAGTTATTTCTTCAGTCAGTCAGTTTCCTGTCTATTAATTTAAATATATGGCTAATTTTAGTGGCAAGATCTCTGAGACACTTTTATTTTACTGTTTCCTACAGCAGCTGATTGTGCATTGTACTTGCAGCAAAACTAAGGTTTATGAAATTAAGACAAGATGTGAAAGAAGGAGGTGTGTGTTTTGTATCATTTAAGAAGGAAGTTGACAGTTTTAACTCTGCCAAGATATCACTGCAGACAGCAAAAGCGATTTCCATCCATGCTTTATCCCCTAATGAGTTTCTGATTACGGATTCAGATGGACATGTACATCTCTTGTGCCCGGCCAACCCTGTTCATGGTTCTGAAGTTTCTTGGCACATGAAGCAAATATCTCTTACAATGAAAGTCCAAAAGCTGGTGGTTCTTCCAGATACCTCCCCAAGTATGCTAGCTTTATCACTCAGTGTAGTTTCTTGTCTGTTTGGTATCAGTTTTTCGGTTGTTTTTAGTGTGTTTTTTTGGCTACTTGTCTTGTATCAGTTATATGCCTAAAAATCTCATGGTTCTGAAGGAAACTGGAGTTTTTGATGTACAAAAGGATAGTAAATCTCAAATTATGGCAGAATTTGTCAAAGCTTTTCCAGAACTTCATAGCTTTGACTGGTAAATACTTGATCTCTTTCATTTACGACTAAAAGCCTGTTGCAATGGAATTGCAGGAGCACAAACTTTCTGGATATCTGATGGACACTATACGATACATAAAGTGATAGTATCTGACACTGATACCTCTATCAGCAGTAGTGACAGAAAAGACAATGAAGAAAAACTCTTGCAAATATCAGGTTTATGTAGTTCGAAAAGTTTCTATGTTGGATGTATTTCACACGTTTTCTTGCTGGTTGGTTTTGATTTTTGAACAATACCGTTACCATCTTCATTGCGTTCCTTTTATCTCCTTAGTGAAAGCAGTAAATAATTTATGTGGATCAATGAGATTGCTTCAAGCTGAAGTTTTTTCTGCAGCAAAAGCGAAGTTCTTCCACTTGAAAACCGTGTCATTCTTTGAGAAACAATGTCTTTAATTCTTAGATTAGTCCTAGGGGATCTGAATTGCGTCTCAAGTTAATATGTCATCAATTTTGCTGCTGGTGTTTTAATCTTTAGGACCAACTTGATGCTTACGATTTCATGAACTGGTGCCACATTTCCACTATAGTTTGAGTTCGACACGAACCGCCAACTGGTATATCACCATAGTATTTGTTACTAATGGATGTCACGTCGTATAAATTTTAGGCGGTTCGTACTTGTTATATCATTTTAATAACTGTCCTTGTCCATTTTCTAACTTTTTCTGAAATTATTAATGTTTTGGGAATTGGGACTATGAAGTTAAAGGGATGAAACTTGGACTATGTGTTTGATCTTCTTGTGTTTTATTTGCTAGTTACTCCAGCAATATTTGCCAGTGAAAAGATACAAAAGCTTATTCCTTTGGCCTCAAATGCAATACTGATTCTCGGACAAGGTACTTCTTGTTGCTGTCTTGTTGTTCTTTGGATGGGGAAAGCATATTACACTTCATTGCCATACATATTCATTTCAGCCTTTCAGCTGTTTAGTTTTCCATAAGCTTTTGCAAAAAGTTGTCATTGAAGAAAGAAATGGCATGTCTTCTTCTATTTTGGTAGTTGGCTGTTGGGTGCAATAAGTTGTAGTCCAACCCAGAAAATCATAGGGCAGAATGTTTAAACCTTTTGGCTAAAATATTGTAGGACCTTGTCAACAGAAATTCCTCAGGTTTTCACCCTTACCTTTTGTCGATCTCTATTTGCTTATATATTTTTATGTTCTTCAGGAAGCATATTTGCGTACTCAATTTCTTAAAGGGGTATGGTGGTTTATATCTCTGAAGTGGTAAGTACTGTTCTCCTTCCTGATCACATATAATAAATCAGTATTTTGGCTTGTGTATTTACCAGATGATACTCACCTTACAGCACCTTGTGACAGTAAAATATGAAATTTAGAGCCACAATTTTGACTAATACCTAACATTTCTTTGAACATCTATGGCTGTTGTCTTTCTAGAAGTTTTTTCCTAAAAAAGTTTGCTTGCGCACAAAATTGCACCCCTTTGTTGGACTTGTGACCAGATTGTTAATTTTGTAGGAAATGTACATTCCATCACAGGTAAGTTGATTACTACCAGAACAGATGCCTGTATCTGTTCACTTTTTTAAAGAGCAAGTCTGAAGGAGAATGACATGCTACTGCTAATTACACTGGCATTTACAGGTTTGTTCCATCTTACCGTAATATCTTGTCATAGTCCTTACTTCCAGGTTGCTGTAATGTGCACTCTGATCATTATGGTTCTGTTGGTCACTATGTGACTGGAGTCGTGAGTTGCAGTTATCTCCTATCCAAATTTTCAAGTGTTTGCGACAGTTTCTTGCTCTTGAATGTAAGTTATTTCTTTAAAATCTTTTCACAACTCAACCTAGAATATGAGGCACAAACTTGTATCTTGTGAGAGCGATGGTTTCTTGACATCATTTCATCAATTTCCTATAATAATTATGTCATTCTTGTCAGTTGATTGTGGAAAGTCGTCTTGAATTGTAGTAGTTATGGGGTCACTAAATGATTTATCAGAAATGAAACTTTATGGGGTCATTAAATGATTTATCCAAGTTGTTAATGACGATGTAAAATAGGTTTGCAGTATCTTTCTACTTGTTACTTATAAACATAACAATTTTTTGTAGAACTTCTCAGCCGGTGAAGTTGAGAATTGATTGTTAACAGAAATTGATTTGTTTTACTACTGTGGTGCTCATTATCTGTTATTATTAGGCAAAAAGTATGTTATCAGCCTGAATATTAATAAATATGTGCTACATAACCAATTTGTCATTATACGCCTAATTATTGATATTTCTTTGTTGATCACCAAGGCATTAGGTGCGTTCTGTTAAGTGAGCATTTTATTTGTATACATCAGGTTAACGGTATTACTTTCTTTGTGGATTGCCAGAAAATAAGTTACTGTCGTCTGTTAATATATACCTTTTATCATTATGTCCATGATAGTCACCGTTACATAGTTTACATTCTGTTTGCCTGGAATATTTGAATTTCTTTGATTTCTTAAATTATCTGGCAACACGTTATATCTACGTATGGAGCATTGGGAGTGCGATTGAGATCATTTTTAGTGAACTCCTACGTAGGGAATTAAGGACCAAATATATGGAAGATTAGAAGTTAATAACCAGTTGCGCATCATGGTGGTTGTTTCTTTGACGACTCAATTGTATATATGACCTGTCACTGCATGTGGAGTTATCTTTAATAGCTGTTGGTGCTGATTTCATATTAATAGTTGTTTCGAGCAAACTTCCTCAGTAATTTCTAGTGATTGTTCACCAACGGCAACTGGTTATGATTCGGTTGCATATAGTTATACACCGAGTATGATATTATCAAATCTTGTATCCACTACAAATGGTTTTCTTTTTCAAAATTCAGGAACCCTTGCCTGATTTTTGGTAGAACTTGCTTGATTTGTATTGCTAGTAATTTGTTTGGACTAAACTCATTTATTTAGAATTAACATTTTTCAGGTCATGGGACCAGCTTCTCAAGGTTCTGGCCAAGTTTGAGATCTCTGACTCCTGCAGGACGATGCAGCACAGAGCCAGCTATGCCATAGCTGGATTTCGGGGTCCTCCCACAACTTTGATGATGTAGTTTCTGCTTTATTGGACGGAGCTTCAAACTTATCTGAACTAGACTTACCCTGTTTTTGTGTTACTCTGAAAAGTCTTGGCAACAAAGAGTTTGTAATTTTTCATGGCATAAAAAAGAGATTCTATTTTTAGCGTATGGCAAAAACACCAACTTTTATGCTGTATATTATCCTGTTGAACTCGACTCATAATAGTATGGCTGTGGTGGGTTTATAAAACATTTCGTGAAGTTCAATTAAAGTTTGGAGAATATTTGATACTCCCGCGGTTTCAATTCTAATTATCCATTTTAGTTTACACAAAATAGTTCCGCAAAAATCTTATAATTTAAAAACAAAGTGAAGCTCTTTATTTGTAATAACTTTGAAGTAATTAAAAGTGTATACACTTCTAATATAAGTAGCTACCTAAGATTCATATTCTGTCTTATATGTACTTCCCCCGAGATTTAGAACTCATTTTAGTACTTCAGTTTATATTGGGCTACAACATCGGAGATTCAAACTTTCACAAAATTCAAGTGAATCGATGGGTTTTAATGGATAGTGAAAAATTATGAAAAGAAGGTACTTTTTTTTCCTCATCACCAATGGACATAAAAAGGGTATGGGAAACTCTTCCTGGTGTTAATTGTCATCAACAAAAATTCCACGTATATAGGACGTGCTATTGACATAACAACAAACTTTTACTGTGAACTATATATATATATGGGAAAAAGGAGTTACCATCATCACAATTACTATTCAAAGTCATGATAACATGGCTGAAACTTTATTGACCATACAAACAACGGCGACACCGGAGTTACTGTTGGAGCAGGAAAGGTAACAAGGAGAAGGAAACTTTAATCAACATAAGATAGCAATCTGTATTATTGCTCTTTCGAACATAAAATTTGACAAAAAATTTAGATGTCAAATATACTTTAGAAAATTAAATTTGATCGTATAATTTAAACTGACGAAATATATGTGTACCTTCTTAAATTCTATATATATAGTTGTATTCTGCCTTAAAAAGAAAATTCCAAGAAACATTAATGATTGTCTCCTACTGGCCTGTGCAGCCAATACATGAGCTTGTCCATGACAAAAGCGATTTCATTAGCTCTTATTAATATATTAAGATACCTATCACTAAATTTCGAGATGTCAAAAAAAAAAAAAAGTACTTTTTTTTCTATCTTATATCCAAATAATTCATTTCCCCTTTAATGATTTTTCTTTGAGACTTGAGATTAAACATTAAACAAACAGAGCTACCTCTTGAATACATCGTACTGAAATAAGAATTTCCCAAAAAAAAAAAAAGAGAACATTGTTTCAGTTGTTCCCAAATCAGTGTAATAATATCTTTACTAGTCTAAAATGATACAAGCATCACCACATATTTGCCTTCGTTATTTTCTAGTGATCCTCCCCTGTTTACTTATGAAGTTAATATTGTCGGATAAAAGTTATGTTGTCATAATAATTCTTTTTAGTGATATATCTTTAGCAATAGTTCTTATTTTGACAATATCATATTCATAGTTTTGAAGAGCACCACTTAAGTAATTTTAAAAATTGTTTTCTATTAATAAACAATAGTATTGTAAGTTATCTATAGAATCATAACCATCTTTTACTTTTGTATTGACATCTTATGCTAAAAAAAAACTTATTCGTCAATTGAAATTTCAAAAAATTGAATAAATATGTAACTTGGCGGTAACAAATTGAGAACAAGAAATACGACAAGTAATTGACGATAACGTGAGGATAAAAGGATATTGCAGAGAGCAAACTTTAGATATTAAATGAATAAAAACTCACTCCAATTTTAAGGAGAAGATTCTTAATGATGAATGAATGGGATGAGATGGATCGATATGACTAAAGGAGAAAGAAGTCACCAAGCCCGCCCCACACACTTCTCTGAATCTGGAAAGTGGAAACAAGAGACAATAATAACTAACTAAAGGCCAAGACTGTGTGGGCCACCTACGTAATTTTCTTTTGTAAATTTTATTTCTCGTTATCCTTATTTAAATGACATTTATAAATTATTTCTGGTGAAAGTTGATATCTGACTTAAAATGTTTTATCATTTTATAAATATATATGTGAAAAAAATTATAATCTTAAAATCATTAGTACAATCTAAATTATATTCAATTTTTGTAATTATACAATTATAGAAATATATATATATATATATAAAATTTTAAAATCAAAAAATGGTTGATTTGACGAGAACAAATTTAATATAACCAAAGTAGGTTTTAGTGAATAAATGAATGTTGGATAGAGAGAGAGAGAGAGAGAGATAAAAGGGAAAGAAACATTCTTGCTCCTCCACAGTAGAGGGCAATCATCAATCAAGTCCAGCCCACACTGAAAATAACATAGCCAAATGTCTTCTTCCTTCAACTTGTTTAACTCCACAAGTGGGGGTGGGTTTTATGAAAATGATGCCTCCCCCCATTATTATTGTCGCTACACGTTTCAAATTTTGAATGGCAATTCTTCATTTAGTTTACACAAAATTCTACAAAAACATTATGGAAAAATTAATCAGCAGTGGTACATTCCATGGTTTAGTCAATTGTGAAAGTGTTATCATTCCGAATCATATTTATGCCATAGTATGTTATGTTGCAAGGTGAGTCTTACTTGAGTTGCTAATTTCTTATATGTTCCATCCGATCTTTTTTATCACAAAGATTAAGAATGCAGGTCCAAGTTATATTCGAATGATATTGTCAGAATAATAATTTAATTGATATTGATTGAATTATATGGTATCGTCTTTTTAAATTGTTATATAATATCGTTAAAAATGTATTTTTGTGACAACTTATATTTTGATCAAAGAGTATCATTTGCTTTTGTGATAAAGATATAAAAAATCATGCATATAACAAAAAAGAAATAAAAGTACTAGTAGCCGGCTTTTATGAATAGATGAAAGGAGTTATGGTAATATTGGAAAATAAAACTTTATTATTTTCAAAATTACAAACAACAATTCAACCTAAAAAAGTGAGTCCCTAAGAATATTATTATTAAGAAATAGAGGGTATAACTCTATTTATAATAATCATGTTAGGTTGATATGTGTGAAACACGTTCCTATATTAGTTGTAAAGTGTAAATTAAAAGACTATATACATATAATTACGTTCCTATATTGATTGTAAAGTGTAAATTAAAAGATTATATACATATGATTTGTATCTTTATCCATTAACTTAGATTTTTAGATCAAATTTGATATTTGTTTGTATATGTAGATGCTACCCTAATTTTCCTCTGATCTCCCTAACCGATTATATTCACAAGATGGAGGGAATATGTTTGATTTAAGTTTGACCGCCAAAAATAAATTCGAAGAAGAACAAGCCATTAATTGCTGGATTTACTCACCAACTCCATCTCTATATAACGCGTTCTTTGGACTCTGGAGAAAGATCCGAACACACTTGACAATCTCAATTCTCACATATTTCCTCAGTCTATAGAAGAAGGTCCAACTAATCCAATATCTCAAACACTTAAATTAAGAAAACAAAAAACAAAACATGAGAGTCATATATACAAAGAAGTGCAACAGAAAGTGTGTGCATTAAAAAAATAGTCCCAAACTGCATTTCCACGTGGGTTTATATAGTAAAAACAGTGTTTGACACCTTTGGGTGCACTTTGTCGAACAGTCACAAGTAGGGTATTTCAATACAAGTGGGGCGGGGCGGGGTGGTTTGTTACAGGAGCAGCATCAAGCATTCTAATTTGAGCTAAAATTGAGGGAGGAACCCACAAGCTAAAAGTACTATAATTAAGCAGAAATTTTTAGGACGGACGTAGACGTAGCCCAACCCAACCCTAGCATGACATGACATCCCACATGACCACTGCAGTGAATATTACTCATTCCAGCCCTCTTTTTTGGAAAATCAAACACATGATAGTTAGTGCAATTAAATTATGTTATATGTAATACTAAATGTACGACAGCAACGACAAATATTTATAATGTCTTATATCAACTCAATTTGGAATTATTTTAGTTTTGTTAGCCAAAATTGGTCAGTTGTTATATTTTTACGTAACACCAGCATCAGATTAGACCTATCAATCTTATTTTGGGTACTCACATGTGCAGCACCCCTGAATCATGCAGACTACCTAACCCAACACATGGTGTGCAAAAAGTTAGCTACAAAAGGATTGCATTTAACTTTGTTACCTCCAACTATATATATATAAGCATGCTTCTTTTGCTCATTTGCAAAAGAAATGTTCTACAAACTTACTCCCATTTTCTAACAAAGAAAACTATCTTCATCAACTACATGAGAAGAGAATTTAGAAGAGGGTGAAATTTTTTACATTTTTAGTCTCTGCCAATGGCACAATCTCCTCTAAATTCGCGACGAGACGACACTACAGATTCTAACATAAGGGATTGGACGCTTAAGGCAAGAATGATCAGTCGCGAAAACACGCGATCAAGAAGGTTTTCATCATCTTATATTACAAGTTTTAGAGAAGATTCAAGGTCTTTCAGATCAAACATAACCATCTCTAGCACTGTTTCCTCCCCTGGCAACAACTTGAAAGGTACTAAACAAATTGTTCATATATCTTTCTTTTCAATCCCAGCTGTATTAAGTTCTGATATATGTATATAACTTTACATATTCAAGATAATCAATGGGTTTTTCACCATATAAGAACTCATGTCCAACCTTCTTTTATATGTAATATGCTTATATATGTTTCTGACTATATCCTTGGCAATTTTGTATTTTCAGAGGAAATTGACCCATCAACATACTCCTTTACAAGTGCACTAAGAGGTAATTAAGCACTGTATTATTATGTATAATTCTTTTTTTAGCACTCCCACCAAAAGAGTTTGACTAAATTATAATCTAGATTAATCGGGATAACCTAGAGGAACTAGATAGAGAGAACCGAAATATTTTAGTATTTTTTTTATCCATTTTTCTTGATATCCTAATTGTAAGTTTAATGCATTAGCGTGTGGGATTTGAAATGCAGCATTGCAGGCAAGAACAGTGAATACATGGGAATGTTTATCACCAGAGGGTTTTGCACTAAACTCCAAGTGGAATGAGGCAGAGAAATACATATGCAACCCTCTTTCAGGAGAAGTTCCAATGGAGTGTTTGTCTGCAAAAACACTTAGTGGGAGGTCTTTTAGAAACTTAACTGGCAGAATTACAATGTCTGCACCTCTTATTTACCCTTCGCACTCCCGTTTCATCCAAACAAACCCTTGTTTCTCCCCCTTTGACCGTGATTATGCTAAAACCCTTAATACCATTAAAGGTCTAATCAAAACTTTCTTATCTCTTCTATGTGCCTATATATGTGTGTGTGGGCGTTGATAATATCAGAGAAAAAAGTATAATGTCACAAAAGTGTGACTTACTCAATTTTACCTACTA
Source organism: Centella asiatica (assembly GCA_014636745.2). Classification (NCBI taxonomy): domain Eukaryota; kingdom Viridiplantae; phylum Streptophyta; class Magnoliopsida; order Apiales; family Apiaceae; genus Centella; species Centella asiatica. The sequence goes on along the minus strand of CM025784.1, from coordinate 45,237,890 downwards.
ATATTTTTAAATGGTGTTTTTGCTCAAATAGTATCATTATTGCTTTGACATTATCAACGATATCGGTAATATTTATATTCTTGTATTATTTTGTAATCTGCTGCATTATTTAATATTTCCAGAGAATAAAGTTGGAAACATGCTAACAAGGGATGTGGGAGTACAAAGCACATCACCAGACCTTACTTCTGCTAGTGACACCCCTGCTTCGTCCAGTTCTCAAATGGGAGGAATCTCCTCTAAGTTAGCTCCAGCAACAGGTGGAACTTCATCAAATTCTACTCCAAATTCAATATCCAAGGAAGAAGAGGTATTTTCTTTACTACTTTAATTTAATTTTTTTCATTGAAAATTTTGTATATAAATCAATTACCAAATGCTCTCTCAATATACGCTGAAAAATATCTATTTTTATTGTTAACTATTCGTCAACTAAAACTATGTTTTAGAGAAAGTGTTGTCCTGATACAGTTTAAACTTTAGTGCATGCCATGTGATGCATGGGCTCCCCTTCACTCAAATAATTGGTATAGATATTTAGTTACATTGAATTATTCTTTTCTCAAGAAAAAAAAAAGAATAATCTTTAAATTATGAAAACTTAAATGCCTTCTGAAAATTTTTGTTGAATTGCCTTTTTTTTTTCCTTTAGAAATTGCCTAAAATATATTTAAACTTTTGATTGCCTGCTTACTTTTTCTTTCTCCTTGTAAATATTCACTACCTATGTACATTTGGAAAATAGATAATTATCTCTCCAATTAAAATTGAAAAGATAACAGAGAAAAATATATAGACATCAATGTATATCTACGATCTTTCATACCTTGACGAAATCAAACTGGCTTGTGGGACGCATAAGATGGACCGGTCCCTAAGAAATCTATCCACAACATTATGTTTTAGATTTCTTCTGCCAGATGTGTCATTTTTGGTTGTTTATGTCATCCTGTGAATATCTTTAATTGCGAGAAAGGAAAAAAAATTGGTGAATAATAATTGTCCAAGGGAAGAATAAAGAAAAAAGTATAATTTTTTAGATCAGAAAAGAAAAAAGGATAATTGAAAAGAAAATTCGACATTTAATTCTTGTGTTCCTTAAAATAATAAAATTTGGTTGAGATATATAAAGTAGCTAAATTTACTATTCTTACTATAATATATCTATATTACTGAATGTTTCTATTCAGATTCCTCCTTCATTTATCAATTTGTGGTACTTATAGTTTTTAAAATAAAATCAAGCCCTTCAATTTGATAAATTTGCCTCAAGTCCCCAAAGTTTATACAATGCAAGTAATTGCGATGATTGTCTTTAAGGTTCAGTTTAATGCTCCAATTTAAAGAATAGGGAAATGTGACTAAAGTAATTTACATCCACAAATATGATGATGTTAAAAATAGAGAAGGTTTTTAAGTTTGTCGAAAATTCCTGCCCAGTGGCCATGTTATGTCTTAGCCCTGCAAAAATTTAAAATGAAATTAATGAGAGAGAGAGAGAGAGAGAGAGAGAGACTCGTGATTTCTAATTTTTTAAAGGAAGTGATGAGAAGCGAAAATTGTAATATTACTAAATTTGGAAAGAAAGCATCCGTAACTGTGCATTTTCTCTCCTTCCCTAACCCAATTTTAAACCATAGACGCAAGAACAGTAATCAAGTAGGCAGGTATATTATCATAGGCCTACAGCAATGTACTTTTAGTGTTTTTTTTTTTCTAAGGTGGTTTTCAAATTTTATAAACAAACTCAGCCATATGCATTGCTCATATGTATAATTTTAAGAAACATATAATTATCCCATCATATATGTCTGTAATGTGAGTGTTGTACTGCAGGGTAAAGTGAAAGAAACAGATGAAGAAAAACAAGAACAAGAATCAAAGGGAGAGGAAGAAGAACAAGAAGAGAATATGGAGAGAGAAGGGAAAAAGCAGCCCAATAACAAGAAAATGTGGAAGTGCAGAGTTGGGTGCTTGCCATTGAAGAGTTTGAGGAGAAGACAAGAGAGAGAATACAAACACATACCAAGAAAGCAGAAGAAGAATATATTCCCATTCCCCTGTTAATTATATTTTGTTGTTAAACAACAATAATATGCAAAGAGGATGGTGGATGATGTTGAATTGACACTAAAAAACAAGCTTATAATATGGTCGTGCAAAGGGCTAAGATTTAATCCTAATACATGCCTCTAGATTCTGATTCCATTTCCAATCATAAATGGACAGGAGGCATACAGTGGAGGGTCGGGGTGGGGTAAGGTAGGGTGGGGTGGGGGTGATCAAATGATTCAGTGACCAGTACCACTGCTGCATTCATGGCATTTCTAGTTTTTACTCTTCTTTGTATGTATGGTTGTAGGTAGGTAGGTACACCACTCTACTACTACTACTGGTAATACTACCAGAAGCAGCAATGATTTCTAGTTAACTTTTTCTGTATGTAGCAGAAAGCTTGGGCTTCACGTGCATCCTTTCTTTAAAATATACCAGAGTACTTTATTGCTTTTCTTTGAAAAAATATATTACCATACTACTTCACAGAAATCTACAATGATCCGCAGATGTTATTGTTCTAAAACATCTTCATTTTATTCTTTTTACTCCACTTGAAGTGTTCAAAGTAGTAGTATAATATTTTCTACTCCTGTTTTGGAGCGAAGTTTGTTCGATAATATCAAATAATTTCGTTATCGAAAACCCATGTGTGTGTATGAAAACACTCTTTTTTCGGACATAAAACATTGAGAAAGATATACAGCAATTTACGTTTTCACCCAAACAATAATATGTAATAAATCTAAACCATATGTGACATTAAATTAAAACTCAAATGCAGAAGTTGTAAAAAGAAGCTTAAATTGGGATGGGATGAGGGAAGGAGCCAACAAATTAAACTTTGTAGCATGCAATTAATGAATTTTAATTGCATGGTCATCAGCTAATGTTTCTGTACGTATTGAAGAGAACTGATAAGATCAGATCGTCATTTTCTTAACCAGATTAAAATCTAGATGAAGAATAGAGAGAGGAATTGCATTACCTTGAAATATAGATGGTTAAAAGAGTATTAGACACAAAAGAGGCTGTATTTGCACATACCAACCTATTCAACTTTCATACATGTCAAGTATGATTTATCTAATGCAACAGCTGTCTTTCCCATAAATAGATATAAAATGATTACAGCAAATTAGCTGCAAATAAATTCCAACAAAATGTTACACAATTCAGCCTTAGAAGGGAACATAATCTACCCATCTTGAGCAGAATCTGAGGCAGCCATCATCTTGATTATTTTCACAAGGCTCTACATAAGAAAGAAACATCAAATGAACTTAAGCCTGACGCCAGTCAGCGCAAGAAATATAATCGAAATATCAGTAATAGTAACCAGCGCAGAAGGCAAGTTCTCCAGATATTTGAGCCTAAGAAGGACATCATAACAAATTGCATTCGGTGCTTAAATCTTGTCGGTTAAAAAAATTAGAACTACTATATATCATCCTTTTATTGATATTATTATTAAAATATATGCATTGACAAAGATGCCGCATTGTATGACACTCCTATAACTATAAAGAAGTGAACTATGTTATATTTTTCACTGTTTGATACATGATGTATATAGAATCCAGAAATTGTAATCCAGATCCACCAACTTAAAACAAATAATTTTAGATTGGGCAATTCAAGTATTATTCACTGATTATATGTTATCTTGTTCAACTGAGCATGAGATTCAGCCTGAAGACCTCAAAAGATCTAAACTCGCAAACTTGTCCCCGACGTGCAAATTCATTTAGAACTAACTTTCATATGCAGCTTGAAAGATGCATATGCTAAATCTTCATCGGCTCAAAATTTGAGTAATTATTGGATGAAATCACATACAATATACGGAGTATAAAGTTTGCATGCAACAGTACTTTTCCCTAACTTTCAATACTAATTTTTGTCGGTTTATTCTGATTAAAACCAAGTAACTCCGCATCAACATTGAAAGCAATTGGTGGCATACCAGATACTGTGTGATGCTAAACGATGGCATCAGTACTTCTAGTTCGAAATGTCTCGGTAATTCTTTGAGCCTTTAGCATTCTTTCCCTTCAAGAAAACAAGCAGATATAATATTAAAATATCCAACCATGCTAGTCGACAGTATGTCATTGCACTTGATACGCCTCATTAGAAAGTGCCAAAAGACGTGAAGAGTAAGCACCTTGATGTAAACATTCCTTCTTTCAATATATTATTTTGCACTTTCTACGAGATTGAACTAAGAAAGGTCGAAGCACAAATTATTCAGCAAATATAAGAATTGTAGTCCATAGATAACCTAAGTATGATGAGGGGATTTTAAAATTGAACATCCCATATGTTCACAAACTTTCTTTCATGATACCATACTTAACCCCTACAATAAGGACACTTTGTACAGCCCCAAATAGAGAGAAATGATACTTGATAGATGTACAAAATCAATGGAATGTTTAAACAATTTTAACCAATTACTGAACACGTCAAAACTTACCTACAAGAAATACGCTCTTTAACCACCTTCTCCTGCTCATCATCGAAAGCAAGCCATCTTTCACCAAGAGCTACTGAATCATCCCCAGATCCTATTTCTGTAAATGGAGAAACAATAATGACCTATAGGCTCAAATATCATAAATTTGAATAATCCACACAAAATTCACCTTGAACTAAAATTGGCTTATCAGGATAACCATTTAGTCTCCAATAGGCACAACCATCAACATCCAGAAGAATAGGCTCACTTCTGACAGCATCAAGTCTTTGTTTGTCTACAAAAATTCATCCACGGGAAAACGAGGCACTCAAAACATCAGCATCGAGCAGTTCCATTGAGGAAAATAGAGATATTTAAATCAAAACTAGCTTGACCCAATTCACATGCTATATACATGTCACCAAGTTTCAATTTCAGTTTTTTATCATCGCTTAGTCGCTTACTCAGTAGAGCTTAGTGCATGAGAGATTAAATTAGAGATCTTTAAAAAGTTTGGCAATGAGCTCCAATAGAGGAAGCTTTCAACCGTAAAACGTGAACATGTAGGATTAAAGTTCCCTAGTTCAAATTAGCTCAAAACAGATTCCTCGATCTACTCCGTAAATCCAAACAATTAGACACCCGCTAGCCAAAATTTACAGCTGTGAGATAGGAAATAAAAGAAGACCTGGCACATAGAAAAAAGTTTGACATTCTAACTCTCAAAAATGGTGAAACTCATATTTATTCCATGTATACTGGTCAAAGATCAGATATATGGTTTACAATTTAACAAAACAATAAAAAATACCAGAAGTGTTTTTCAGTTAAAGATATTTACATTGTGTGGTATGAAAATTGAGAAGTACATTTCACAAGAGAGGAAATTACACATCATCTAAAAACAATCGCATCATAAACAGATCAAACTATGCTGCCATAAGCAGCTTCAGTCAGAATTTCAAGTAGCTGAGTCATAATCAAACATGGGAAATTGGCTGCAAATACTAAAAATCTAAAACTATAATTGTGTAAAAAACTAAAAATTGAAAGATTATAACATTGGGGAAACTGACAAAGTTACTATTATATGGGAAATTGGGATTGTGGAATCCCCTCCTTCCCTCCCTCGCTCTTTCAATTGGTAATATATACTCCCTCCGTTCCAAAAAAAACAACATTTAGACTTTTGTCAACTAATAATTTTGCATTTTTAACTAAGAATTAAATGTACAAATCACAAGTTTTTTCATGACATTTGTTTACTTTTTAAGTTATAACGAGACTTAGGAGTTTGTAATTGAAAATTTTTTAATTTATCACAAAATAAGAAAAAAAAATTCAAATGTAACTCTTTTTTTGGAATGGAGGGAATAGTAGGTTACTTTGAATGAAATCGTTTTATTCAATTGTCTCCTTTCCTCCCTCACTCTCTCAATTGGTAATATATGGTAGGTTACCTTGAATGAAATCATTTTATTCAATTGTCTCCTCCCCTCCCTCGCTCTCAATTGGAAATATATAGTAGGTTACCTTGAATAAAATTGTTTTGGAATGCAGAAGACAAATAGAATTTACATTTGAACAGAGAGAATGTAAAACTGGCATCGAGTCTCAGCTCTGCAAAAATCTGTTGAAGCTTAAGAAGCACAGTTACCAGTTTAACTTTGTAGAATGACATCCAGAAATCTGTTTTAAAAGATGGCAAAAGTATTGAACTTACTCTTTGGTGCCATGCCCATTGACTCAAGCATCTCTGCATGAGCTTGTGCTGCCTCAAATTTAATCTTTCGGACTATTTCATCATGCTCTAAGATGGAAAGAGGATCACCATTTTTTGCTAGAATTGCTTTAGCAACTTCATCCACCATTTTCTGCTTCAAGCGCTTCTCCTGAAAGAAGCAAATTTGGGAATTATTTTAGCTTCAGACCCAGAAGGCATCTGACTCAATATTAGTTACCTTTTCTTTAGCTGCAAGAACTCTTTCCCTTGCTTGTTTTGCCCTTTTAGCACTCTTTAAATTTTGATCGTCAATCCAACTCCTTATTTTTCTGCAGGATATTACAAAAGCATAAACAAATCTAACCCATATATTTATTTTTAAAAAGAAAAAACAGAAAGGGTGGTATTGAAGGCAATAACTTACTCAGTTTCAAGAACCTCATCACATAAATAATTTAGTAATCTGAGTTTTGTTGAGGAATCTAAAGCATCATATCCACCAGCTTGTAGATGTACAGTATTTAAGGGTAACCAATTCAATGAGTTATGGAACTCAGATATGTAATCCTGTAAAGCAGACAGCCATGAATTTTTGCCATGGCTTGAGCTTAATGTCTTACTCCTATACAAAAATGCCGAAACAAAAATATTATTTATTCCATAAACAAAAGAAATTTACATATGCAAACAGATGTACCACAAGAAATAGTTATACCCTGATCCAGACTCCTTTTGTAGTATGGTCAGCAGTTGGATATGAAAATGGACAACTGCAGAGTATTGTTCTCGTCGAAGCAGCCTTCCTCGTCCATTTATTAGCTCTTGAAGTATAATAGTTGATTGTCCTTTCTTCAAATTTAGAATCTGTCAAGAGAGAAGAACAAAGAAGATATAAAAACAATTCATGTACAAATGAATTCTTAGATTCGCTTGTCAAGTTGTAAATAATATTAAAACTTTGCAAAAAGGGGGGGAAAATCTACTCAGTAAGATCTCAATATTATTAGATAAAAGGTATCAATGTAACATTGACATCCACATCTACAGAAATACAACCCTTTCTTTACTTTGTCATCTTCTATTTTTTGTTTGCCACTGCTGGTAACAGGGGATTCACAATCACAGGATAAGGAATTATCTTACCTTTCCAAAAGCAGCACAGAATTCTAGAAATTGCAGAGCATTACCAACATCTTTCTGTGGTAACTCAATTCCAACTAGAGTTGTTAACTCGGTTGCATCAGGCACGAGGATATCAGTATCACAATATCTGCTCTGGAAGTGCAAACCCTTCCAGTTATCCTTGTGAGATTTAGTAACCACCCTACCTTGTGCTTCGTCATTTCCATTTTTCTTGTTCCTGAGTGCATCTGCATCATTATGGGTTTTCTTATCACTATGTGCATTTTCCTTTTTGTTTCTGAAAGGATCAGCCGGGATGCTTGTCAAAACCCTCGTCTTAGAACCTTCTTTATCTTCATGAATAGCATTAACCTTTCCAATTTTAGGATTTTCAATATTGCTTTCATCTGAAGTTCGAAACCTTTTAGGGATACTATCAAGCAAAGCAGCATCACCATTATCATGATCATGCAATTTGTTAAGCTCTTCCCGCTTCATTTTCTTTTCAATTTTCTTATCAAGGGGAATGTTAACCTTTAGGGAAACAGCACCATCATTCTGACCAGCTTCAGTCTTTTGTAAAGTACCCTGCTTCACCTCCTTGGACTTCTCCTCAAGGCAAGGAGTAAAGTTTGACAAACTATCATCTTCTAAACTTCCATCTCGAATCTTTGGTAACCCCTCTTGCTTTATTCTCTTGGATTGTTTCTCCAAAGGATTTGTGGGCAGAGGATCCAAATTGATAGCTATGACCCCATCACATGAATTTTCCTTTCCCTGCTTCTTTGGATAAGCAATCAAAGTATCCTATCAATAGAGAAAAATGAAGTGTACTTAGTCCCCCCGGGATAAAACCTTAACAAACACATGAAACTAAGTGATGGAAAAAGGTATGTATGTAGGAGCAACTAAGTACATTCATGAAATATCAGATTCAAAACTATTTTGTCTTATTGTTTTATTTATAACAATGTACCTTTCCTGAAGCATTGATTTTTCTTGGTGAGGCAATTATCTCTTTTGAATTCCTAACATGACCAAAGTTTTCAGGACCATTGACATGCAGAAGCTCTGAAACAGAGGAATACCCAGTTGCCTTGGCTCTATGTAGAAGTACACCAGTAGGTTGTTGACCACGTTTCTTCCTGGAAAATACTTTTCACGCTCAAAATACAATGCTTCAAACATCAGACAACACACACTTGCATATATATATAAAATTACCTGCAGAAACTGCAATTACAGATCCCCCTACACTTTGGGCAATCCCAGTCCTCCAAATTGTTCACTTCTTCTGCCTTCTCTCCATATCTACTCAAGGAAACCCAACATTTTGGTGTCTGAGGTCCTAACAAGATTTTATGAAACAATATCTATGTAGTAAATAAGCATATCACTGTATCCAACCTGTTCAAGAGACAGCTATGACAAAACGCCAAGGGACAAGGCTTGCTGTTCTTCTGATTCTTACAGGAAGCAGAAAAGTCTCTAGTCTTTTGACGGCACTTCAAGCATTGAAATTAAACATGTCAAGGATTAATATCGTTGTGAAGCTCAGGATCACAAATGTGGTTATACTCATCAGTTAAATTATATGAAGAAAAAAGGGCAATAAAATGAATAATAAGCTACAGTGATAATCAATTGAAGATGGTGATGAATTTGAAATTTCACAAGTAGGCCCCAGAATAAACAAAGAGTTTGTTTCCAGTTATTATGATAAATGCAACTACATACGTTAACTGGCATAAGCTTCTTTCCTTCTTCGCCAGTTTGTAGGAATCAACTTGCATCACAGTTTTCTAATATTAACAACTGTTCAAACTTCAAACATACACTTTCTTGTTGAAGTATGTAATTGGTTTCTGACATTGATTAGCTTATTACCCTCCCCAAATAAATTTTTTTTAGGGTGCTGCACTCATTATAAACCAGAATATTTGGGCCACTTTTAAAATAGCAAACTCTATCAAATGCCAAATAATCATTTCTTTTGCTTGTGTATATTTAGGCATTCACATCTTCTCATACTTCACGTAACTTCCCACAATACAGGCACATGGGCATCAGTTTAGTTGCAAAATCCCCAATTTCAACATATAAAAGCAGCTACTAAATGCTCAAACTAACAAAATTAAATTTGGTCAACCTAACTTTCAATCTGCTCATCCGTAACCAAAACAATTACGTAAATAATCAAATAATCTTCTGATGGTAATCCAAACTGTTAGAACACGTACAATGACACCAATAATTCAAATCTGCTTCAATCAAGCAGACGACTACAAGTGAATAAGTTTTTTTCTAGGGGTTTCGATAATTAGAAGGAAAGAGCGATACCTGATGGCAAGTCTTTCCATTTTCAGAATCATAAATGCGGCCATGGACAACACGCATTCCAGGGTTCGTCGTCCGCTTCGTCTCCTGTTTCTGCTGGTCCGGAACATCCGAACTTGAAGCTACCGCCATTGAGTAAGATCGTACAGGTAACTCCCACCGCGATGCTGTGATTATTTCGAAGTATAGTGTCACAGATACCAAAAACGAAGACGGAGAGTTTTCTTACAGAAATATACGAAATATATATATATATAACAGTGGATCTATGGCGTGGTGGCGGGAGATTTTGATAAATTTGAAGAATATTAAAAATGGCGGAAAGTTGAATGCGCCAATTCAATTTTTCGTTCCCTCTCGACCGCAACGATCGCGCGTATTTTTATTTCTATTCATTTTTGTTTAGTTTGAGTGATTAAAATGTAACTTCTAACTAGCGCAGAAGCCGTGGACAGGGCGGGTTTTTTAAAAAAATTATCTTTTAATGTTTTTATTTTTTATGTTTTAATATAAATTTTCTTTTATTGGTAATATTTTTATATTTTACAAATTATTTTTATGTATTATTTATTTTATTGTTTTACAATTGGAATACAAAAATAGTATAAATTAATGTGATATTCTACTCAAATATTTATTTCTCAATTAAGTAAAATAAAATATTTTACATTTTCTTCATTTTATTATTATCATTGTTATAAGTAAAGTTAAATAATTAATAAAATAAAAATAATTTATCATATGTTATATGTTACATAAATAGATAATATTTTACACATTCATATTTTGTATTATTGTATAAAATAGAGTAAAAAAAATTATCACTTAATTCTTATTTTGTGCGTGATTTATTTTATTTAATTTGTACAACATTTTATAATTTTCTTAATTTTTACAACACAAAATATAAAATGATACTATATGCGACTATCATGCAATTATCCTGACTATTTCCTCTTTTTTTTTTAATATAAAATCTTGGAGAAATTCATTACTCCACATTTCAATCAATTCAATAATTTTGACATAATTATTCGTATTGATTAATTATTATTTATTTATATTATGTACTATACATGAAACTGACAAAATATTTTTTTTTTTTAATATGTGCACGTTAGAGATAAATTTGTATTAAGAAATTTGTGTTATAAAAATTTATTTTATTGTTGTAGATTTGATAAATGATTGATCTTGGTATAATTTAATTTAAATGCTATCGATAAATTATGGTAGATTATATTATTATGTTTTATTATTAATTTGTTTATAATTATTTTAATTAAATAATTTTATTTAGTGATTAGGATTGTAACTATTTCATTGTGAATTTATTTATACTTGGTTTCGTGATTGTTCTTTTTTAAAATTGATTAGATTATTATTATTATATAGTCATAATATTTTCATGTAAAATTTGAAAGTAGGGTTTGGTTATTATTTATGTTTATTTTGTAAAATTCGAAAGTAGTTTTTGACTATTGTTTATGGGAATAATTATTTTTCAATGTAATTAATGAGATTTAGACATAAGGGATATAGTCGTTGTAATTAGAATCGGGACACGAATACTAAAGAGTTAAACTGATAAAAAAAAAATACTCGAGAGTCCTATTAAACGTGTTATCATCTTGTCAATTAATATATAACAATAGATATATTTATAAATTAAAAAATTGCCAGTGTCGTTTTAAACCCAATAAACAATTAAATAAGTATTTATTTATTTATTGGATTTATACTTTAGTTTATATCGGAGTACTATTCATTATCAATTTCCCATGATTATCAAGGTAACTAATGTTATACCCTATATCCATTAGACCATTGTCAAATTGAACATACAAAGTTTTCATTTTGATTACGCGTGAAATATTAATACTTATGTATATACACGTGTATATATTTAAACTTTTGAAATTACAAGATTGTAATGAGTTTTCATGTTGATTGTATTAATAATCAAAATTTAAATACTTATTAGATTTAATTCATATAATTTTATAGCCAAACAAAGTATAAAACTACATATATTATTCATTTTAAAACGAATAAAGTGTCTTTTAGACGTAACTGATAAATTAAAGAATTTTAAAATATAGGAGATATATAAAGGGATGTTATATAATTTAATCTTGCGAATTGTATCGAAAATAAAACTCTCTTACACTTATTACCATAATTCACTTTACAATTAATGAATCAAAATATATGTCACAAGTTTGTAAACCATTGCTAAAATAAAGTTTAAGTTAGCGAAAGTCTCTCAAATAGAGTTCAGACATGCCTTAGTTTTTTTCAAATATATATAGACATATAGAATGATACATGACTAAGGTTAAAAAATATGTTTTTTTTTTATATTTAAACTTCATAGTTCAAGATTAAAAAAAAATGGTGAGATACATTTTGGATGGTGAGTTATTTGGGATTTTTACATGTGTTATAAATCGTATCAGACTTAAATCGTCACAATTTGTGACGGGCAAAAAAATTTAGGATGAAAAATTTAATATTTGAAATCCTTGTTCATCGTCATTAACAGTTTATTGTAACTACCTAACACGTACATCTCTTTTTGTAATGGATTATAAGTGTAAATTTTTATTTTTTCCAACTTATGACTTGAAATTGTTATTACGATGTTGATGACATATAGTACAATTTACTTTAGCGATATTCACGATGATATCCATTAGTCATATTAAATGGATAAATAACATATTTAGAGTTGTAATTAAAATGTTATACGAAGATACATTTGATTGATAGTTTTAAAATATTGTCAATAATGATGAAAGAATGAAGAAGACGATGAATACAATTAGAAAAAAAAATTAGAAATTTGTAATAATTTGTGAAAGACGAAATTCCTAATTTTTTTACAACTACCACAATACGTGATAGACATAAAAATCTCATCATCCTTTTTAATATTGAACGATGGAAATTAAGTTAGACTAAACAGTATAGTTTTCTATCCATAGTTATGTATAATTCCCATATATATATATGACACATCTTCTCATTTCGTGCCCTCCTAATTTATGTCTCTTAAGATTGTGTATTAATTTTAATTACCAAAGTTTTCACAAATATTTAATTTTTTGGTTACTAGTAATGATTTCATAATTTTTGCTGAGTTCCACTTAGAACTCAGATACGTTCACGTATAATTAATATAAAATTTAATACGATACATAATTGTTACAATTAATAACTCAAATTGAAATTAGAGGCAAGAAAAAAGTATAAAAATCGCAAATTTTAATCATATTATCCTCAAATCAAATATTCATAAAATTAAAGTCACTTACCTACCAAAATGTTATCCAGCAAACTTTAAATTCATTGGCAAACAATGTTCAGAGGATAAGTAGGCAATAATCCGATGGCACCAGAGAAAATTACAGGCCGAACCTGCGATTTCAGTACACGTGGCAGGAGGTAAATCTCAGATAAGGAACACAAGTACAACTGCAAATCTTCATCAATACAAGTGATAGCTGTATACTTCCATCTCCTTAATTTCCTCTCGCTCTCGCTGTCTCCTCACGTCATCCGTCCTCTTAGTTGATCCAACGGTAATATTCAACCTCTCCTCTTCGATGTAAGTATCATACGCGTACGTAACATGTCTGCGTCTTTGCGGTTTTACTTCAATTCGGAGCATTATTATTCATTTAATCATTGTACACACACACATATATTATATGGGTGTAATTTTTTTTATGTTTTTGATATGCATGAACATGAGTATGTTATATTCCAACAACATAGTCTGTTTAGCCGGAAGAAAGTTGATTGTCTATAAAATGTTTGATGATATGCTTGTAAGTGTTTATGTATATATTGTTTACATCTATAGGTACAGGTAATTGAGATGTTATTTGATCATGAACTGCAGCTGGTATTATGCTTAAAAGTTTTTTTTTTCCTTCTTTTGGTTATAAAGAAGCCATCGTCTAAAAATCATGCGCGCAAACACGATCATAATAACTGTAACCAGTGAAACTTGAACCGAACCAAATGCCTTGGATACATGTCAGGTCTACTTCAAAAGTTTTTTAGCTCTGTACGTGGGACCTTTTATTTCCGGTACCAAATTCAAAAGTTGTAATCTGATTCACATAATTAGTTTCGTGCTATCTTATTTTTTGGGTGTGCTAGGAGTAACAATGGCGATGTTTTTGTAAACTAGGTTCAGGCGCCTGCATAGGCGTCATAATTATGAAGGCAAAGTTCAATTCATCACTTTTACTTTTGACAGAGGAATTATATTTTATAGTATAGTTGTCGAGTTTTTAAGAGATATTGGTGCTAGGTAATTATTTTGATTGAAAAGAGTAAATCTTCCCCTATAATCTCTTTATTGTATCAGTTCTTGTACTAAATTTGGTATATTTAATTTTTGCCAATTGTACTTTCACTAATAAGAAAGAAAAGAGAGTAAAATACTAAGATTGTCCGTCTTAAACCTGCGCCTATTGCTCCATAGAACACTAAGAAAAGGTTTGTGGATAGCAACACCATTTTACAATCGTAAATCCTGAAGATTCTGATGATTAAGATTTGCTGCTTCAGTTTGAGTTAAAGAATCAGGCAAGTAGCCACAATTCATGGTGAATTGGGGTTATTTTCAACTAAAGCAAACTTTGGTTCTCATATTGTTTTTTAGTAATAATATACTTCACATATACTCCTAGCAATTGGGAATGACGTCAAGATTTCCTTTTGCATCTGAGGGCTGCACGTGCGTACCGATAGAAATTGATGGCTCTTGCCACAATCTTAGGTTACATAGCGTCTAAAAATGTTGATTTTAAAGTATTCTTATTGTAACAATGTCCCTAATTTGTGTACAATCACTCTTTCAGAACTACATGGCAGCAGTTCCAATATGCTATAAACTGCATTACAAAGACCAAAACCTTTCAATTCCCAAAGGTTTTGGTAAGAATGAGGGATACTTTATGAGTTGTATTCTAAGTCCAGAGGTAAAGGGATGCTTTCCTTCAAATTCCAAGGATGGCAATAAAAGAAGACAGTCTGGTCTATATGGTACTCCTAATTGCTTTATAAAAGGGAAATCAGTTGACTGGATACACGATACAGAAGAATTAAATCATAAAAGAAGGCCTAATCCTTTCCATACCATGAGTAAAACATTTACACAGAATATGGGGCATGAGGCTTCAACAGATTCAGTTTACAGCTCTCATAACGTTTCCGATAAGGGGTGCGTGATGGAACTTAGTTCTGCAAAGAGGCAGTTGAAATCCTTGGATTCTTATTTCAGAAAACTCCAAAAGAATGCCAATCAGCCTGCTTCAGACACATGCAACAATGGGGAAGAATTATTTGGTAGACAATCCACGCAAAGGAAGCTAGCATCTCTGAATAATTATCTCGACAGATTAAACAATGAATCACCAACACTCCTTGGTCAATCCAAAGCAGTAAAAGGTTTAGAATCTCTGGAACATTATCTTGGCACAGTTAATGAAGGTAAATTCTCATGTACTACATTTAGACTTGTTACATATGATAAAATTATTCTAATGTTCTTGATAATATCTAGTCATTTTAATTCCTTTCAGATGCAAGCTCCATTAACTATCTCACTTCTGAATCAGATGTCGAACCTCCTAAAGAAATAGAACATGCTTTCAAGAAAGGTTCTGGCTTCGGAATGAAGAAATTGAAAAGTTTTATTGAATTAGAGAACGCGAGTGATCCTGAAAGTTCTTATGACAATACCTCCAGTCTCTATCTAATGTAAAATTTCCATTGTAATTATTGAATAACTTTTTCTTGTATCTCATTTTCTGTTGCCCCTCTACTTATTATCAAGATATTAAGAATATTAATTGTTTGCGCTTCTTCTGTAATTTTTTCAATGCAGGGGTATACTAGCTTCTGTTAACATCGCAGTATTTCTGTTCGAAATAGCCACTCCAGTTAGAAACTCTGATTTGGGACTCTTCTCCCTCCCATTATTCTATGGAGCAAAGATAAATCATTTGATTCTGATAGGGGAATGGTGGAGGCTAGTGACACCAATGTTTCTGGTACAAGATTGATGCTTGGGTTCGTGGTTCCATTCTTTTTTGTTTCATTTTTGTTTTTATCGGAATCATTAAAATGTGACGCAGATGCCATCAAGATTTTACTTGCCTTCAAATTTATGTGCAGATATTATTTAAATACTTTTGAAAGCAAAAATAATTGGATTACTAGAAAAGATTATAATTTCTTTTGGTTTATGGATTCTATAGTTGATCCTGTTTTGAACCTGAAACTATTTAATTACCAATGGCAGCACTCAGGAATACACCACGTTGCACTTGGATGTTGGATACTTTTTACTTTTGGGCCTCAAGTTTGTAGAGCCTATGGTTCTTTCACTTTTATCATGTTATATGTACTTGGAGGACTTTCTGGCAACTTTACCAGCTTTCTTCACACGCCAGAACCTACCGTTGGTGGCACGGTGAGCGTTAATGTGACATTTTCTGCTTCATAGTTATGTGCTATACTACTATGCGCCCTTTTTTTTTCCTAAATCATTTACATCTCTGACATACTTTTAAAGATCGACTAGTTCTCCTCTTCCTTTACAGATCAAATGCTTGAGTACATGACAGAGCTGTAGGTTGCTTGACGAAAATCTTAATTATACCTCATTCTTCCAAAAGGGATGTGAACTTTTAGGCTCTATTTGTATAGCCCCTCTCTTGCACAACTTGAGCTCAACTCTCGTTGAAACCAGATTATTGCCTCACGGTTCTAACTGTGACATCCTTTCAAATTAGCACTGGAAACCGCTCTATAGAAAATGAATTAGTAATTTAGCAAAAAAGAAAAAAGAAAATGAATTAGTATTTCCGCAAGCACACAACCATTATGTCACATTTCCTGTGAATGTGTTATCAACTTACCGTTCATGCAAGGATGTTTTGAAGGAATATCAAATTTTCTTGTGGAACTATCAGTTCCCTATAAAATTTTGACTTCACCAGATCTGTCTTGATCTTAATGTTATCGCCTCTTTCAGATATGTTTTTTCTTTTTTTGAGGCCAACATAAATGTAAGGTTAACTGCAGGTTTGATTCAGTTCACATGAAGTTGCAAAAATGCTTCTAAATTATTGTTACAGATTAACAATCTACTGTCCTATTCACTTATATATGTAGTCTTTATTATTGTCTTCATCTCTATTATACATTCTCTTAAAAATCTCTTTGTCATCTCAGGGACCAGTCTTTGCCATTCTTGGTGCTTGGCTCATTTGTCAGACTCTAGACAGAAATGCACTTGGTAAAGTTTCTTCTGAAAGAATGTTTCAGAAGGCAATACTTGCTACTGCGGTTAGCTGCATTATTAGCAACTTCGGACCAATCGATGACTGGTTAGTTAATAAGAATCATTTGAAATCTAGTTGTGTGTAAGTCACTGAGAGCATGCTGTTAATTCAATTACATTTCACATAATCTTCACAAAAATGACATTGCAGACAATCTTGAGATGATCAATAACTTTCACGATACTCTTAAGAATTTGAAGAAAAGTTTAGATAACACAATGCAAATCCAAATCTTTGCACTCCTAAAAAGTAAAACCAAAACCAATAAAAAAGGGTCAAGAATGTCAAGTTCTTACTTCAGTTATGAAATGCTTAAAATGGTTGCAGGACCCATTTCGGAGCAGCGTTTACTGGCATTGCCTATGGCTTTCTGACATGCCCAATTGTGCAAATGAATGATGCATCTTCAAAAGCTGGTGAAGAAGGAATTACACTTGTGAGAAGATATATTGGTCCTTGTAAATCACTTATTTTCTTTTCTCTCTTCATTTTGATTTTAGTGGCTCTAGTTTTCTTGGTTGAGCCTCCACTAGCCTTTGTGTAGATATCCAGAAATTGGCTAAATGTATGAAGTTCTTAAATATAGTGTAGGACACGGAGACATCTTCAAGGGCTACAAATATGTACAGGACTTCTAAAGATCGAAACATTTCTCTTATTTCTGGTAAACGTTCAGCCAAAGGGAATAGTGGTCCTGTAAACACTGGTGAGCACTATTAATTATTAATCACTATATTGAAGTATTAAGGTCCCACTACACCTTTTTAAAGAAAAGGAAAAAAAGTTCTCAATTTGTTTGTTTATATCCTGCTCTTCTTTTTTCTTTTCTATTGCATTCAAGTAGGTGGCAGAACTTTTATTCTTAACTATATACTCTTGCTACTTTAACTTAATTTTGATTTTAAGTTAAAGCACACGCGAAAACTTTTTACTTAAAAACATGTTAATAAATCTATAATTTTTAGTGTTTAAGGAAGTATTCCCTCGTTCCAAAATTAACAATAACATAACATTTTTTTTTGATGTAGTATCATTTTGAAATATTAAGGTATTTGTGATATAAATTTGTAAAATATCAAATTATAAAAAATTGTATTTAAGAGTATTTATCATGTATTTTGTTATATTTTATTTTAAAGTTATTAAAAATATAAAATTTTATTATAAATTTTGATAAACTTATTTTATGTGAATTGAAATATATTTATAATTTTGTAACATGAGGAAAACGTAAAGGGGATGAGGCATCTTCGAAATAATAATAATAATAATAATCAGATAAATGGGCAAAAGCCGCAAGAGAAATGCAATGTCGAACCGGATACGCACATTCCTCCAACTTTAGTAGCCTAATGGGCAAATTATTAATCACCATCATAATATGCTTTTAGATTATAGATTACAAACTAGCATTCCGAATAAATGTATATTAGTATATCGCGGGCGCATAAATGAGCTAAACAATTGGTGTTTGATTTGTAATTATTTAGTTAAATATTTATTTTATATTTAATAAATATAAAATACGATCAATTCAAATTATGAGTATATTTTATTGTTTTTTGATTTTCTATTAATTTTGTATTCCATTAATATTTGGACCTATTCGCTTAGAATTTTAAATTACTTTTAATTTTGAGGTTATGTTCGATTCACTAGTTAAATATATAAGACTCGAACTTAATTTTAAATTCAAAATAACTTAATATCAAATTGATTCAACTTATGCATATCTTTATAAAATTCTTACATTTTTTAGTTTAAGGAGTATTTTACTCTAAATTTTAACACTAAAATCATCGCCCATGAAAAAAAAATTGTATCGAGTCAACCTAATTCTAAACAGGGGAACTTCTCTTAATCTAAACATTTTATAATTACAAAAAAAAAAAAAAAAGAAAAAAAAGAAGAAGAAGAAATTATATAAAAAAAATTAAATAAATCCATGATCAAGTTAATTCTATTTATTTACAAATTACTGAAATTATAATTATATATTGTCGTCTTTTTAGTCTCAACTCAAATTCAGTCCTCTTTCTTCGTCCTTATTTCCACTTCCACTTCTGCTGCTACTGCTCCTACTCCTCCAATGGCTTCCAATACCTCCGTTATCGCATGGTCTGTCTTCTACGCGTGTGTGTATATATATATGTATATAAAGTAATATTGCTAGTAAGAGTATTACTTACCACTTCTCTCATGGTTTTAGGGGTTCTGGAGAAGACGGACAGCTAGGAATCGGGAATAACGAGGAAAAAGAATGGGTTTGCTCTATCAAACGTCTCGATTCCCAAAACGTTCGCTCCGTCGTCGCCGGCAGTCGTAATTCTCTTGCCATTTGCCATGACGGCAAGGTCCTCCCCACTCCAATTTTCAATTTCTATACTATCTTCTGATTTTCTCCATGCGTGCAGATATCGAAATCATTGAAAATGATCTCTTATAGCTTCTTGTTTCTTATGACCTTAACTGGGTTCTAGAATTTGTATTGCACAAACTGATATATTTTTGCTGTTATTTCTTATTAAATTAACTTTATTTTATATGATTATTACAATTTGCTGAATCTGGTTGTTATGTATGTAAATCAGTTGTTTACGTGGGGCTGGAACCAAAGAGGAACTTTAGGTCACCCTCCTGAGACCAAAACTGAGAACATTCCCAGTCAAGTTAAAGCTCTTTCCACTGTCAAAATTGTTCAGGTAAGATATGGTGTTAAATTTCAAGTTTAGTTGTGCTAATTTTAAAATTCAAAATTCTTTTTTCATCTCTGTAGATAAAATTATTTACCCGCGTACTTAATGTGAGATTTGATTCAGGCAGCTATTGGTGGGTGGCATTGTCTGGCTGTTGATGATCAAGGTTGTGCTTATGCTTGGGGTATGAATTTACTACACAGTCTTTGTCGATCTTCAGTTGCATACTATGGAAGCTTGATCAGAAATGAAAGTTTATCTCCTGCTAATATATGATTTTTTTTAAAAATGTTTATTTGAATGTAGCATCTTGAACAAGGTCAGAGCTTGTTAGTTGCTTCTATGGTAAATTTGACCCTCAACCTGGGTGATCTGGCTTTTATTCTTTAGAAACTGTATGTTGAAAGTTCAGATTGCATAGGCTACATCTTTCCTTGAACCCTAACTTCTAGCCAGAATCTTATTAAAAATGGGAGCGTAATGGGAGCCTTAAGTATAGCATTCTAAATTAATTTAATTCTACTATTTAAAATATTATTTAATGGAAACACTACTTTGTATCTTTGATTCACCAACGCCTCTTATATTGGAGATACCCCTTTTCCTAACAAGGCTAGCTAATGCACACATCTAAGTTATGTATGCTACCTATAACCAGCTCAAGAATGTGTTTGGTGAACATATTTGGTTATGGTTTAAATGAGCCCCATGAATATCTTCTACCCTTTGTATGGAAGAGCTCCCTTGAATTTGGATGGCTTGATAAAATTATCTTCCAATAAGTCCTCTGTAATGAGTAGAAGATACTGGGTATACATTTTTTAGAATATCCTGGTAAGTGTGTAGAGCTTCCAGATGCTGTCAAATTTAGACAAATAACGTGTTAATTCATTTTCAAATGTATTCCTATTTATAATGATGATTGTAGAGTTCTATCGATACTGCTGGAAATTTGATATTGATATGGTTATAGTTTGGTTATTTAAAGATGTTAAATATTTTGGACCAGGTGGAAATGAGTATGGACAGTGTGGTGAAGAACCTGAGAGGAAAGATGACATGGCTAAGCCTTTGAGGAGGGATATTGTGATCCCTCAGCGTTGTGCGCCAAAGCTTTCTGTTAGACAGGCGTGTTTCTCATCTATTTTGAGTTTATAATGCATGCTTGATGTTGTTTACATTGGATTTTCGTTTTTCTTTTGGGAGTCACCTATGCATCCAACATTAGTCACTGTCTCATAGAATCTGAAGAGATATACAAAGGAAATTGAGGAGTATGTTTCCGTGCCCTTAATTGGAGACTTCTAGCTTCCATACAATACCTACTTTAAGAGCTCTTGCATATGTATTATGAATCTTAAGATATATGTAGTGTACTCTACATAAATGCTGTGTGTCTAATATATAAATTGTGAAGGATACATTTATTTTTACAAACTCGACTCTTACACAGAAATTGCGGAAGCCTTTCAATCCTAGATGTACAATGCTGTAATCAAGCAAAGACTTTTGTATACTTGTATCACGCTGTCCATTAGCTCATTCATATTTCGGAGTTACATAATAATGAAGCAAACAGCTAGGTAACAGATTTTAAGCCTTAATCCTCAAGCTTGTGGTGAAATATAAATCCCTAAAGTCAGTTCACTGCCAAACCATGAAATTAAACACGTGAACTATCAGAAAGAGTGTTCTATGGCTTCCTCAATTCACTCTTTTGCTTGCATAAATGCAAAGTGGTTCATGAGTCTTTGCTTTGCATTTTGATGACCCTTATCTGCTAATTTGACAGGTTGCTGCTGGAGGCACACATTCAGTGGTGCTTACGCGTGAAGGACATGTATGGACATGGGGTCAACCTTGGCCTCCTGGGGACATGTAATATCTTTATCAAACATTTGTTCTCTAGAATTTTTAGTTGTCTTCCTTATCATCTGTTAACCAATTTTCTTCCGAATTAGCCTTTCATTTATAGTGTTCTGTATGATGAATCAATTTCTTTCGGTTCATTAATTTCTTAAACTATTCTTGATAGAAAGCAAATATCCACTCCTGTAAGAGTACAAGGTCTTGAAAAGGTGAAGGTAATTGCAGTTGGTGCTTTTCATAATTTGGCTCTCCTCGAGGATGGAAGTTTACTGGCATGGGGGAATAATGAATATGGGCAACTCGGAACTGGTGATACACAGCCAAGATCACAACCTATTCCTGTTCATGGATTATCTGATCTTACTCTGGTGAGTACTGGTATTGATAAGATGGCCAATCAACTATTCTATTCTCTTCTTCTCTTCACTTTTCTTTTCCAAAATATTTTAATATCTTCTCATTCTGGCACTTGATTTTTAATATTCTTAGATCAGTCTTTTTTGTGATTTGTATTGCTAGCTATTTTCTTTTTATCTGAAAATGTGGCTGCCTAATATCTTCTAAAAGGGTAAATGGTAAGATCTGCCAGGATTAGTGGAGAAAGCTTCACAGTGTTGAACAGGGAACTTGATTTGAAGAAAATCTATGTGTTGCTTTTGATGCCATATATCTAATTGTATTGCATCAGAGGTAAAATTCCCTGAGTTTAGGAAACTGTATATAAAATGTGCAGTGGAGCAGTGGATATAGTAGTAAGATTTGATAGTCTGTTAATCTGTTTTATCTCTTCTTGCTGAAGAATTTCTTCTTTTGTAAGGAGAAAGAAAAAGAGAAAAGGAAAAGGAAAAAGAGGAGACTTTATTGCCAATGTTTGACACTTGATTATATTTATATCTGACTGGTGACAATTTTTGAAGTTTCATATCTCAACTTCAGTTTCTTTGAAGATATGTTTCCATATATTAAGTTGTACTTTCTCAGAAAAGACTTTGGGAATATGAGTAGAAGTTACACTAACACCATATTTGTCTGGAAGCATCTAAATACTTTCATACTGTTGTTTTTCATTGTTCTCTTGGTTTTTAGATATATTCGTTGGCCTAATGACTTCCAATTTGTTAATTTTGTGTGAACAGAAGATAGTATGTTGTAAGAGTATTTGTTGACCCATAAGTTATTCACCTTTTACTTTATCAACTTTTTCAAAGGCTTGTGATTTTCAATGTCCAGGTCGATATTGCTGCTGGAGGATGGCATTCTACAGCATTAACAGATGATGGAGAGGTAATTTCTCTCTTAAGCCATGAAGAGCTTTAATATATTACCGAGTTCCTAGAAATATGTCTTAAGAATAATTTTGAAGCCAACAAAAGAAAAATCTATTTAAGTAGAGAAGGGAGCATTAAACGTTCCTTGTTTTTTAAATGGGACCCTAGATCTAAAGGTGCTAGGTGTTGGGCAGCATATAGTCTGCCTACTCTCCACAGTGAAGCAGGCTTCGACTTGAGAGATTTTATATTTGTAATAAAGCTAGTTTAGATTGAATGTTGATGATGATGTAACTTAAGTAGGATGCTCTTTAGTAATTGTGAGTTCGGATGTAGTTAATATTTTGGCCTTGTATGCTTCAAATCAGATGCCCTCTCCCTACTGTCTCTCTTCCGGTATGGTTTACTTCCAAATTACAAAAAACTGATTGTGGGTCATAATATCTATTGTAAGAGGAGATAAAATGAGACAAAATTCGTATAAAATATGATATTTGGAAATATAAAGCTGCAGTGTATCCACCATGGACTTGATTGTACACCAGTAAATGCAATTATCAAGCTTTAGAGTTTTGCTTTTGCACTTCATTACAGGTATATGGGTGGGGAAGAGGAGAACATGGAAGACTTGGATTTGGAGATGACAAAAGCAGCAAAATGGTTCCCCAAAAAGTCCAACTTCTTGTTGGGGAGGACATTGTTCAGGTGATGCATGCTTTCTACTTTACATTTTATATACATAACCGAAGAGACTTAGACTGGAAATTGCGAAGTAGGACTTGAGGTCTTTCTGAAATACTATGTTATGTTCTTCCTATGTCAAAACAAGGAATAACCTCTCCTTCTCTTTATATGCAGCATTTGAAGTTAACTAACTAGTTCATGGTGCAGGTTTCATGTGGGGGCACTCATTCGGTTGCTTTAACACGGGATGGCCGCATGTTCTCTGTGAGTATTGTGCATTTTCCCCATATTTTTTAGTTAAGTATGAGTGCGCGAACCTCGTGAAGTGCATTTTCTTTTTCTTGATAGCATAGCTGCTCTGTTCTAAACCAGAGGTCATAGCATTATTAGTTGACTACTAGTTATAGGTTAATATAACCTTAGTTCATGCAATGATCATATTAAACTCTTACCCCCGGTGTTAGAATCATCTTCTGTTCTAGTGAATTTCCGCAATAATCCAAGTGTTAAAAAAGAAAAGACCCACTATTGATATCTATTTTATTTTTCTAATTTCCATTTTATTGTCAACCACTTGCAATCAAAACATATTTAATGGTTTTGCTCTGACAGTTTGGGCGTGGTGATCATGGCCGGCTTGGGTATGGGAGGAAAGTAACAACTGGTCATCCCTCAGAAGTTCCCATAAACCTCCCACCACCAAATCCCAGCGACACGGAAGCAGAAGGACATTGGAGTGCAAAACTTGTTGCTTGTGGTGGTCGTCATACCCTGGCTATAGCAGAATGGTGCCCTGATCAAAGTTAAATGGGCTACTTCTGAGTCTTGGTTCCGGGAAAAATTCCATATGTATCTTAGAGTTTGTATCATCTTAATCAAAGCACAGGGCACACTAATATACAACAAAATGTGGTATTCTGTGTTCTGCTGTTCACGTGCTTACTCCTTAGTTTTGGGTACTTCTCATTTTGCCTACAAATAAAGAAGTTATATTCAAAACCCGGTTTGATAATGACAATTTTTGTGTACTTCTATTCCTTGTTTCTATGTATTCTCATATTTTGTTGCCCTGTTAAGTCATGCGGGATTTATAAAATGACTTGACAGAATTGAGTCGTAAATACAAGTTCAGTTGGATATATAATCTTGTTTACTCAAATAATTCTAGAACAATAACTCAATATGTAGAACGAAATCAATCTAGGGCAAGATGTAGTCACTGCTATGGGCAGTGGGGACTGGGGGGATCGAGCTACTTGAAAACTACTAGTAAACCAGTCTAAACAGTTGTAACCAAAAAAAATAATAAAAAAATAGACCAGTCTAAACAGCAACATCCAGATAAATCAATTTATAATTTTGTTTTCATCAATTTATAAACCAGACACTATCAGTCTTTATGTCTTACATAATCCTAAACGATTTCAATTAATTAGTTAAAAAGTACTATTTTTGATCTTTTATTTAGGCGTGCGACTAAACCCATGACTTTTATCTAACTTTCAATTAATTACATATTTTCTTTTATATAATATAAAATTTTGACGCTAGGCTTAAGTTTTAAAAAGGATCAAACCCACGACTTTTATGTAACTCTAAGTAATTTCATATTTTCATTATATAATACTCTTTATATTCCAAAATTAGATATACATATTTTATGCACAATTCTACAATTTCAATTAACTTCACTACATTCACTATTTGAAGATATTTATCCTAACTATAACTAATATTAAATAACATGATAATATGAATATATTTGAAATATAAAAAATTATTTTTAAAAACGGTCATTTTAAAAACGTATCTCTAATTTTAAAACAAATAGAATATAAAATTAAACATTAGGCTTAACATTTAAAAAGGGGAAAAAACGAAAACGAGAATGAGTTTATTTTATTTTGAAAAAATATTAAAAAATAATTATTTTCATTAGTTGTTATATATTTACATTCAACTCAACTCATTAATCTTCTCTTCTTCTTTATATTAGTTAACTTTTGCTATTGCTTACGTTTCGCGACTTAGGTTATTTTATTTTTTGGTCAAGAAAAAAAGAAAAAAAATTGCCACGCGTACTCTCGGAGCGTCTTAGCGGGTAAAGATCACAGACTGTGCTCGTAGCGCCGAATTCCTAATTTCGTATAGTAATCCACCGGCAGAAAAGAGTTGCAAGAGGTTCGAGTGAGCTTCGAACAAGACGAGCATCGTGATCGAAGCTATTGAATTCAATGGGGTATGTTCAAGAAGCTAGGGAAAATCATGTGAAGAAGAAAGTTGAAGAAGG
Source organism: Centella asiatica (assembly GCA_014636745.2). Classification (NCBI taxonomy): domain Eukaryota; kingdom Viridiplantae; phylum Streptophyta; class Magnoliopsida; order Apiales; family Apiaceae; genus Centella; species Centella asiatica. The sequence goes on along the minus strand of CM025784.1, from coordinate 45,212,018 downwards.
TTATTTCAAACCCCTCTCCTTAAACCCCCAACTTTTTTCTTTTTTTTTTTAATTTTCTAATTAATACCTGTAGCATATCTGAACACATGGACATTGGGTCGCCGATATAATAGATTGATTAATTTTCTTAGTGATATCTGATCAGCTACAAAATGTATTTGAGCAGGATCTAGGTTGTGGTAAGATAAAGAATGCACAATGCTATGTTTAGGTGGAGAAGAAGAAGTACCTGATTCAGATTTACAATTTGTAGTTGAATTAGTAGACTGTCATTGTTGTTGAATGCAATGTAGGTGAATTGAAGTGAATGTTATTTTCTTCATTAATAGGACAAACTAGGGAGTTGAAAGTATCTTTTTTCACACGACCTATCCTTTTGTGTTGAAGATTTCGAAAAAACTACGGAGTTCAGCTGTTCAGGGTTCTGGCGAAGGTCTGAAAAAAGTATGACGACTTTGTCAGTATCCTGTGGAAGGGTGTTGATGTGCAACAAAGACATGGATCCTTATTAGTTAACTAGTGCTGGGGGTTTGTCTACTCGATGTTTACCGCAATTTGAGTTTGGACAGTCCCATTAGAACATAAATTCCTCAAAGCTCTACCATAGGGTGTCACTGTTCCAATCAGAAGGGAGGGGCGAACTTGATTATCTTGTAAAGCTTGGGACCTCTTGTTTGTTCCTCTGCAATTATATGTTTAATTGGAAAATGATGAGTTTTCAGACCCTTCATTTTGAAGCTAGAAATGTAGATGAATTCCCAAGTCTGGTATCAAGTTTGTGTACAATTTATGTCATTGAATGATGGTGAGTACAGGTAATATATGCTTGTTGTGTAACTATTACTCAATAATCAATATGGTCGTCGTTCCATTACTTTAAAGTGGAAAATACTTTTTTTATGTAATTTTATATGTGAAACTGGCTTTTGTTCTCCCAATTGGTCTGTGCCATGTGGACATGGTCAGCTTATATTACTTATACTGTGGTGCCTTTTCATAATGTAGTTGTCGATAACTTATGTTATATATGTGTGTCTGTGTCCATATGTGTATGCGTATGTACATCAATGCACGCTCACATACATGTATAACTATTCTGAAAGTGGTTATATCTTGTTTGACAAGAAAGAATGGTGCTAATGTTTTAGTTAGGTGCATCTCAGCATCCATAATTATATAAATTGTCTAGTTATCTTGGTTACAGATACTAATTTCTATTTGCTGTATCATTTTCCTACTAAACTTTCTATTTTTTTTATTTATAAGGAAAAGCAAAACATCTGTGCAAATTATAACAAACTGCAAGTCTGCAACTAACAATGCTGTGTTTGTCCATATACTGCATTTATTCATGAGTTTGAAATCTCAGTTTCTTTTTATCTGTGAACATATTTGAGCAGCATATGATGCAAATTTCGATTCAAATATGCAGCACTGCGCAGCAAAATGAAGCAGAAGGCGCTTAAAGAATGTAATCTCTTGGCTGCAAAATATGCTGAATGCGCCACAGGAAAAACTATTTCTGTCATATGGCAATGTCGAACACAAGCTAAAGAACTAAATGAGTGCCTGCATCAGTAGTAAGTTTTATTTGACTAGGATTTTCATGCAATGGTTTGGATCATAAACCTACCAATATCC